>CM050418.1:26709650-27339298 GCA_027564155.1 Gymnocypris eckloni scoliostomus | reverse complement strand
ATAATTTATATTTAATGTTTTCACAATGTTTAAAATGTTCCTTTTTTAATTCTAGATTAAATGAAGCATTTGACAAGCTAAACACAGCAGGCCGAACAGAAATACGAGCGACAAACACGTTACAGCATATGTACATTGAGAAGTATGTGTTTGTCCAAACAGCGTTTCATTCTGAGCTCATCAAACCTACCTGTTCATCGTGGTGGCCCAGTATAAGCAAAACTATGTTTTATTTGACTATATTGCTCAAAAATATCTGAAATTATAGTGAAATGCTACTTTTCAACTCTTCCGGTACAACGTGCCATGCGTCGTACTACAGATTACGTCAGACGTTAGTAACGTAAGGTGACGTCAACATTTACCAGATGAAATGATCTGAAATTCACTCTAGATTAAAGATGTACCCTTTAAAATACTTAAAAATTTACCTATGTAAGTAGTCATTATCAAAATTCATTTTTGTACCTTACGAAGACTTGGCTCATTTGATTTATAACTGTAATTTTGGTCTGATGTTCTTTCTTTAAAAAAATATATATTTTCTTTCTAATTATGGAAAAATTATTTGCATAGTAATGTCCTTACTATATATCACATAATACTTTGGATCTACTTCTGCTATATGCTGATGTGTCTCTTTTAAAATAATCACTTCCTGTATCTGTAGAAACAGAGTTATAAAAAAAGTGTTTTCTTCAATTTAATAATTTAATGAATTAATAAAAAAAAACTAATAAATATACTTGTTCATATTTGCTTCAGTATATTCAAGACTCAAGATACAATTTAACTTTCACATGATTTTCATACTCTGAGACTCTTGGTTGATTTTTCACCATTAGTAATAATTAACGTGTTTCTGATCACAGTTCTTGTGTTGTCTATCTGGGTTTAGTTCATCAAGTGAAGACATAACAGAAGTTTAATATTCACTGAAAAGTAATTAATTTTGATATATAATAATACAAAATGAGCTGGTCTTTTCCCTACGCCTATGTCCCACTATGCCCGTTGATCCTGTAAGTGAAGTGAACCGCAGTAAATTAAATGAGTAAATGTACTCAGACTTACATGAGTATGAGAATGAAGCTTCATTCCTTTGTTGAAATTCTGGATCAAATAAAACATTTATCTGAAAAATGTCTTAAATATCCCCACTGGTCATTGTCTTAAAATGCACCGTCTCGTCGTCTTCACTTCACTGTAAAAGCAGAACAAACCACAAAATGCCCAACAACATCCTCATTCTGACCTACAGAGGAAAAAGGGAGACATAACTGAATCCAGTTTGGATTGTCCACGTATTGCTGTTCAGAGTTTGCTTGAGCTTAACAACAAGCAAAACAACAAACAACAAAAACTGATACTCTCTACTGAAGAGACTACATATATATATATATATATATATATATATATATATATATATATATATATATATATATATATATATATATATTGATACCTGCATTGAGGATTTTGGTTGTCATAGCTGGGCTCAATCCAGAAAGATCGGTCTCATAGTCCATCTCTCTCTCGTCTTCATCCTGACAAACTGAAGTGCTGTGAAGAGACTGTAACATTCCCTGACAACCTGATGGGTGGAGAGAGTTTGACATGTTACTTGTCAGACTTGATGAGCGAGTGAGTATTTAGTATGTGGGCAGATCATGTGTTTAGTAAGAAACAAATCACAGTGGTTCCTGTTCCCAGAGTCTCTAAAATGAACAAAAGAATAATACACACACGAACATATTGATCTCTGTATATATGGTTATTTAAACACTGAAGTTTTCTGAATTATTCATGACACATTCCTGCTGTGAATGTGAATATATTATGATCATGTCACAATCGTGGGAATGTAAGGATCCAAATGCAAAGGGATTAGTCAACACAGTCTTTAATGAATGAGCAAAACAAGGCAGTCTGTTGTGCGTAGACACAGAACTGAGAAATAACAAAACAAAACTTGTAGACGAAAAGATCCAAGGGACTTCAGTCTAGGGAGACCTTGTGGAACCGGACTCACTGGAGGCGGCAGCAGGATATCGAGAAAAAAACAGAAGCTTTCAGCATCTCCAGGCGGGACAAGACAAGGTAAGAATTCTTAATTCTATGATAAGTGAGAACACATACAATGCATGACATACAATAATCCGCAGAGAGCAAGCACAGCCGCTGTAAATAGAGGGAATGATTAGATGAGAGTGAGAACAGGTGTCACTGCAAAGCAGCGCGAACGCTGATTGTGATGACAAACAGGTGAGGGAGAGAGAGGACTATGTGTCAGTATGCATGTGTGTGTGTGTGAGAGAGTGTGTGTACAACAGAGTGTGAGAGAGAAGCAAACCCAGATCATGACAGTACCCCTCTCTCAACGAGCGCCACCAGGCGCTCCTGAGACAGGAGCCTGATGAGAACGGTAGAAGTCCTCGATCAGCGAGCGATCTAGGACGTCCCGGGCCGGAATCCAACGCCTCTCCTCAGGACCGTACCCCTCCCAGTCCACCAAAAACTGGTGAACACGCCCACGAGGGCGCACGTCAAGGAGCTTACGGACTCTGTAAATAGAAGCCTCCTTGTCAATAGGAGGAGGAGGAAGGAGGGGGCGGGTCGGAGCACGGAAAACAGGTTTGACGCAGGACACGTGAAAGACCGGGTGAACACGGCGCAACTGACGGGACAATCTGAGTTTGATTGCGACCGGACTGAGAACCTTGACAATAGAAAAGGGCCCAACAAAGCGGGCATCAGCTAGAACCCTCCTGGATGGGCAGATTGCGGGTGGAAAGCCACACCTTCTGGCCACAGACATACCTGGGGGACCGGACCCGGTGACGATTGGCGGCTCGACGTGTACGTGTTCTAGTACGACATAATGCAGATCTCACTCTCCTCCAGGTACGCTTACATCTCTGAATAAACCTCTCTACAGAGGGAACAGAGGACTGGGATTCTTGGGATGCGAATAGAGGTGGTTGGTAACCAAGACAACACTCAAACGGAGATAACCCAGTGGCGGACGAGGGAAGAGAATTATGCGCATACTCGGCCCAGGCCAGTTGATCGCACCATGACGCGGGGGTGCGTAATGTTAAGCTACGCAGCATGCGACCGAGAATTTGATTGGTCCTTTCGGCTTGCCCATTGGTCTGTGGATGGAATCCTGACGACAGAGCAGGGGAGGCCCCTATCTGATGACAGAACTCCTTCCAGAACTGAGAGGCGAATTGAGGCCCTCTGTCAGACACAATGTCAGAAGGAAGACCATGAATCCTAAACACATGATCTACCATGACTTGCGCGGTCTCGCGGGCGGACGGTAGCTTAGGGAGAGGGATGAAATGGGCAGCCTTAGAAAAACGATCCACCACGGTGAGGATAACCGTATTACCTGCCGAAAGTGGAAGACCGGTAACAAAATCCAACGCAATGTGGGACCACGGACGTGATGGAATGGGGAGGGGCCTAAGAAGACCTGCCGGTGGTGAGTTATTAGACTTAGACTGGGCACAAACATGACACGAGGCAACAAAGCGCCGAACGTCGCGTTCTCTAGTGGGCCACCAGAAACGTTGACTGATCGCGGCTAAAGTACCCCTAACTCCCGGGTGTGCCATCAATTTGGAAGAGTGCCCCCAGCGAAGGACAGTGGAACGAACGACCTCAGGAACAAATAACGCTCCCTCAGGAGCGCGGGCTGGTCTGGTGACCTGCAAAAGAGCTCTTCTCACAGCCCGTTCCACTCCCCAGGAGGCAGCCTCCCCAGGAGGAAACCTCTGACGAGCCGAACTGGCGTGAGAGTGCGTCAGGTTTCAGATTCTTAGAGCCGGGTCTAAATGAAATAGTAAAATCAAAACGGCCGAAGAAAAGAGCCCAACGAGCCTGACGGGCGTTAAGTCTCTTAGCGGAACGGATGTACTCCAAATTTTGATGATCCGTCCAGACAATGAATGGCACGCTGGCTCCCTCGAGCCAGTGTCGCCACTCACCAAGAGCCAGACGGATCGCCAAAAGTTCACGGTAAAATTGCGCTCCGCAGACGAAAGGCGATGGGAGTAAAAGGCGCACGGATGTACCTTGTTGTCAAGGGACGAACGTTGCGATAAGATGGCACCCACCCCGACGTCGGAAGCATCAACCTCAACTATAAACTGTCTCTCGGGATCAAGAGTGATGAGGATGGGAGCGGAGGTAAACAACCCCTTAAGCCACTCGAACGCATCCTGAGCAGCCCCGAACCAAGAAAAGCAAGTCTTAGAAGAGGTGAGAGTAGTAAGCGGAGCAGCGACACGACTAAAGTCCCTGATAAAACGACGGTAAAAATTGGCAAACCCCAGAAACCGCTGAAGCGCGACTCGCGAATCAGGAACAGGCCAATCAATGACAGCATGAACCTTGTCAGGGTCCATGCTGATCCCCTCCGCCGAAACCACCGAACCGAGAAACGTGACAGACTGGGCATGAAACATGCACTTCTCTGCCTTGACAAACAGGCGGTTCTCAAGCAAACGTTGTAAAACTCGCGGACGGACGTGCTGCACGTGTACCTGGAGAGTAGGTGAAAAATTAGAATGTCCAAATACATAAACACAAAATATTGAGCATGTCTCTCAAGACATCATTTACTAAAGCCTGAAACACAGTGGGAGCGTTGACTAGCCCGAACGGTAAAACCCGGTACTCAAAGTGACCGATGGGAGTGTTAAAAGCGGTCTTCCACTCGTCTCCTTCCTTAATACATACTAAGTGGTAGGCATTATGTAAGTCAAGCTTTGTGAAAACCTTTGCGCCCTGTAGGATCTCGAAGGCTGACGACATAAGAGGCAAAGGATAGCGATTCTTGACTGTTATGTCGCTCAACCCCGATAATCAATACAGGGACGCAAAGACCCATCCTTCTTTTCACAAAGAAAAACCCGCCCGGCAGGAGAGGAGGAAGGAACAATAATGCCAGCGGCAAGGGACTCTGTAAGGTAATTCTCCAAAGCCCCCGCCGGGCGCCAAGAGAGAGTAAAGTCGACCGCGGGTGGCATGGTGCCCGGGAGAAGCTCAATGCTGCAGTCATAAGGGCGATGAGGAGGTAGAGAGGTGGCCCGAACGGCTTGAAGACCGCCCGCAGATCGTGGTACTCCTCCGAACTCCAAACAAATCACCAGGCTCCTCCTGAAACACAGACACAGAAGAAACAGCAGGAACAGCAGAAACTAAACAGTTAACATGACACGACAAATTCCATGAATGAATAGACCCCTTAACCCAGTCAATCTGAGGATTATGCTGGGTAAGCCAGGGATGCCCTAGAACAATAGGAGTATAAGGGGACTGAAAAACAAAAAAATAAACAGTCTCTCTGTGATTTCCTGAGACGGTAAGGCTCACCGGACAGGTGATGCGATGAACGGTAGAAACTGCCCTGCCATCAAGCGCAAAGACGGCGGTGGTGTCGTTGAGGTCCAGCAGGGGGATCCCTTGTTCCATCGCCCATCTCTCATCAATGAAACTGCCCTCGGCCCCTGAATCGATGAGCGCGAGACCGTTGACAGTAATGCCAGCCCATCGGAGAACAGCTGAGATAGTCGTACGAGACCTGGGTAGAGAGGAATGACAGTAGCGCCGCCAGTACTCCTCCGCCTACTGGCGAGCTCTGGCTTTAACGGACATGAAGCAGCAAAATGACCATTAGCGCCGCAGTAAAGGCAGAGGCGACTCCGAATACGCCGCTCTCGTTCCTCCGCAGAGATGCGAACCCCGCCCAGCTGCATAGGTTCGGGGTCAGAACAGAGAGGAGAAGATACCACGGCTGGTGTCAAGGCTTCCAGTGGTCTAGAAACGGAACCCCGAACCCGCCGCCGTTGCTCGAAGCACCTGTCCAGGCGAATACCCAGTTCGATGAGCTGATCCAATTTAGCCGGCGGTCCACGCGCATAGATCTCCTCCTTGAGATCCATGTTGAGTCCCTCCAAAAAACGAGCGACCAGCGCGGGTTCATTCCACTCGCACGTAGTAGCCAATGTACGGAACTCAATGGCAAAATCAGCGACTGACCTTCTGCCCTGCTGGAGCGTTGTGAGTAGGCGCGAAGCCTCGCGACCGAAAACAGAACGATTGAAGATCTTGATCATCTCCTCCTTGAAGAGCTCGTAACGGCCACAGCAAGAAGTCCGTGCCTCCCAAGTAGAGGTTCCCCATTCACGCGCACGCCCCGTGAGAATTGAGAGTACAAAGGCGATCCGAGCGGGGTCTCCCGCATACGTCTGGGGCTGGAGAGACAAAACAACCTCACATTGAGTCAGAAAAGCCCTGCATTCAGTAGGCTCACCAGCATAACAGGGAGGGTTGTTAATGCTCGGCTCATGGAGTGGGTAACGGCGGGGATCTGCTGATGGATCCTGGTAGAGCATAAGCAGACGCGATGATAAGTCCGTCACCTGAGCGGTCAAGCACAAAACAGCGAGACGGGCAGCGGACAGCTCCTCCTCATGTCTGCCGAGTATGACTCCCTGCATCTCCATCACTGACCGGAGTGGTTCCTCCTTTGCTGGATCCATGAAAGTGGCCGGATTATTCTGTCACAATCGTGGGAATGTAAGGATCCAAATGCAAAGGGATTAGTCAACACAGTCTTTAATGAATGAGCAAAACAAGGCAGTCTGTCGTGCGTAGACACAGAACTGAGAAATAACAAAACAAAACTTGTAGACGAAAAGATCCAAGGGACTTCAGTCTAGGGAGACCTCGTGGAACCGGACTCACTGGAGGCGGCAGCAGGATATCGAGAAAAAAACAGAAGCTTTCAGCATCTCCAGGCGGGACAAGACAAGGTAAGAATTCTTAATTCTATGATAAGTGAGAGAACACATACAATGCATGACATACAATAATCCGGCAGAGAGCCGCAAGCACAGCCGCTGTAAATAGAGGGAATGATTAGATGAGAGTGAGAACAGGTGTCACTGCAAAGCAGCGCGAACGCTGATTGTGATGACAAACAGGTGAGAGAGAGGTCTATGTGTCAGTATGCATGTGTGTGTGTGTGTGTGTGTGTGTGTGTGTGTGTGTGTGTGTGTGTGTGTGTGTGTGTGAGAGAGAGTGTGTACAACAGAGTGTGAGAGAGAAGCAAACCCAGATCATGACAGATCAAGAGAATGACATGAATGCAGAGTTTCCAGAGCCACCCTCATTAATGAACCGCAGAGAAACTGAAACACCCAGAAGACAAACATGCATTGGCTTTCACATTATGCACATGCTTATTCATGTGTATCCCTGTACCTGGTTGCATGAAAGCACTTTGATTTAGGGGTATACCTGTGGGGAAATAAATAAAAACCGCTGATGCAATGTATTTCTTTAAGAGCTTTGCAACAAACATTTTAACTGTCACCCTTACCTAAGTGTTTACTGCTATTAGTTTCTAGCAACAAATGGCAATGGACGCCGTGGTTGCTATAGTACTACATCTCACAATAAACTGAACACAATGAAACACAAACCTAACCTTTGCTACAACTACAATTTTACTAATATGTTTGCGTTATGGAGAATGCCATCACACACACAATTTTTCTTTTTTAAATAACATAAATTATACTGAACTGCGGTGAGACAAATTATTTACTTATGGTTAAACACATTTTAATTTAGTATGTATAATTAAAATCGTGCCTTGGTACTTTATCTCTTCAAATTACCTGACTTCAGCCATGACTTCATCATGTGTGAGTTTAAGATGACTTAGGAACTGATCTTGTCCATTCATTTACTAAGCTATAATGATTAGGCTACTAAGGACTTTGCAGCAACCCTTAAAAGGAACACTTAAGTAATCAATATATAATACTTCATAGCCTTATTGTTCCTTAGGTTGACTCTTAGGTTTTTTATTTATTGTTTCAACCCAAGTTTCACTAAGGGTAGGCTACCTTTTAAGGTTTATAGACAGCTTGAATGAGATAGATAGATATTACCCCTTTAAATGTTGAACTGGGTAATGACTTAGTTCTGAATTCGGGAAACTGTAACATCTAATTATAATACTGTTGCAATGTGAGTGTTATTCTTTTCAACATCAACTTCACCAGTAAAGGACACCCTAAGCTGTACATTTGGCCAAGGGTCGGTCCCTGATGCTCGAAGAGTGTAAATAGCGTTCAGTATGTGATAAGTGAATTTACATAAAAATATAATGTGTAGGCCATAGTGCTGGGCGGTATACCGGTTCATACCGAATACCGGTGTTTATTTTTCTTATGATGTGAATTTTTAAAATACCGCAATACCGGTCTCATTTCAATAATGTTCGGAACGCGACACCGTTAGAGGGGTCTCTTTTCACTATTTATTTTTGGCGAGGATACAGCTGTATGTGTTACGAAGTTTGAAAGTTCAGAAACTGAAGCACTAGTAGAATGTGATGAGAGAGAACTCATCAACAATATCCACATCGACCGCCACAAATATCCACTGTCCGCTGCCATCAGCTCCCGCGTCTCTCATACACAAAAGTTCCCCGTCGCTACGACGGATTCCTGTCAATTGCAGGGTTCCCGCCTTCTTAAATTCACTTTTCATAATTTTAAGATCGTAAATAGGCTTACATTTCTCAAATAGTGTTATAAATGTCTTGATTTTAGCTTGAATAGGTCTTAAATTAAGGAAAGACGAGGTGCATTCAGTCTGCTGAGGGGGTTATGATCAAAGCCTGGAGTGGATTAAAGCACGTTCCTCTTTCCACTCTAAGCGTTCTGTAATCACTCCGCTCTGGATCCACTCCGGGTTTTACATTCCCGCTCACGGAAAAACTGTTCCATATTCACTCCATTTAAACGTTATCAGGGATTACTGAGAGAAAAGAAACATGTAGGAAACATGTAGCGCACTCTTGTTGTTCTGCCGGCACACCAAAAAATAATCCCCGTCTCTGCTGCAGTTTCTCACTGATAACATAGTATCGCTGCTCGCATCATTCAGTCAGGTTCTTAGCAGAGAACACAGAGATGAATGTCGGTGTGGGATTGCGGCTATTAATAATAATTATACTCATTCCCGCGGGTTCCGACAGAATGTATCACATTTTCATGTGCTTTTGATTCTTGAAAACTCACTCACGCGCTCTAAATTTCTGTGCGCCCACAGATCGCGATCAGGAGAGTGACAGCTTTTAATAATTGTAAGGGGAGTTTGCAATCTGTTTAATACAACAGATCAATAAACAAGTACTGCATGATTTTGCTCTATCATCAACGAAAATAGTTCCAAATAAAGTAACAGCTGTGCCGTTGTGCATCTCTAAAAGCAAATTTATATTTAAAACATTAATGTCCACATGAATCTATGAATTTAATTGCACTCATGCCACCCCTCATTAAACATTAAACTTTTGTGTTCTTCTGTGCAACCTCTGTAGTACAAATTATTTTTTTATTAATACTAATTTCATGATTGGTAACTTATTTGTCTTATTGTACTTCTTATTGTATTGTTTTAAATATACATTTTAAAAAGCTTATAAACTATTTTTTTAATTTGACACAGATGAAAATTATGCCATTGCAAAGGTAAAAAGAAAATACCCCTGTAAGTCACTTTAAGGAGTCAAATGTCACCTCGTATTAGGAAGGCTAATTTTTTATCAGAATTTGTTATTATTGATCAGAAGGCGCTCCTACATTTTATTAATTAGGAGGACAAGCGCTCCTAATTACAAGAAGAAAAGCACGGCTCTTAAACTGTGTGTGTGACTGTAGCCATATGGCTGTGGAATGGGGTTTGACCAAGGAAATATTTTCAGTAAAAAAAAATTTTTTTTGCTTTAACCCCTGTATTTAGTGTGGAATTTTTCTACAATATTCACTCATCATGAGTGCAGTTTTTCCTCAGTCAGTAGAAAATGTGGTTAACACCCGGTCATGCATTAAAAAAATAAATACCGTCATATACCGTGAAACCGGTATAATTTAGAAAAATACCGTGATATAAATTTTTGGTCATACCGCCCAGCACTAGTAGGCCATACACATTACTGAGAGTTCTCCCGATCTGTGTTTTAATGTCTTACAGAAATAACTGTGTTGCAAAAAGGCGTACAAAGGCAGAGCGTTTTGTATAAGCGTTATTGTATTATATTAATGCATTACATAGACCAAATGACTGAAGTCCATTCTGATTGTTGCGAAACATCAGACGGAGCGGGATCCATTTGCAGCTTCGTTTATTAGACTGGTCAAACGGAACAGGGTCAATCACCAGCAATGGAAACAGCGTAGACAGGGCAGAGACGTAGTCAGATAAACAGGCAGAGTAATCAGGGTAGGCGGCTAATATCAGAGTCCAGGGAAACAGTCCGAGTCAGGGCAACCAGAGAAGAATCACAGAGTCGAGGATCAAGGCAGAGGTAATAACAGAAAAACCAAACACGGGTAGTAACGCTCAGAAGTGACAGCTTAAACAAACGTTACTGCGCAAGCAGTAATCATGTCATATTTTGCATTCTGCCTAAATGACGGTGTATAACTGTTTTTCCTAATCCGTGCTCACATAATGTACTTTAATATACAAGCCGAGTGTCCAGTATAAAACTGTTATCATTTAACGTTACATATTTTCTGTCAGACAACGGAACTGAACTTGTAAAACCAGCAGTTACATCATCTGCAATGATACAATTCTTAATATATGAGTTTAATTAGTTTAATTAAGTTTATTGTTGTGTATGAGTAAGTACAATCACGTACAGTCTCTCAGACGTAGCCCAGTAAGCGATCTTAGAGGCGTTCAGAAACTGGAATGAACTAAAGCTCTGCGACAGTGAGAAAAAACTGTCAAATTAAATAGTTCCCTATGCAGGGCTCTAGAGTGCGACCAATTTGGTCGCACGTGCGACCTAATTTCTCTCGGGTGCAACTAACAAAAATCCCAGGGCGCACTGGTTTAACAGATATTATTAAAACAGCCATTCGAGAAAAGAAAAAAAAGTATCCGCGACTCTGAAACTCTATGTGGTTCAACAAAAGACACCCCCGTTAGGCTTATATCGTGGTCTAAACCAATCAGAGATAGTGAAGGGCGGACCCCCCCTCTGATTGGCCGCAGTCCAGATATTCCTGTATGTGTGTGTGCGTTGACAAATCGCCACGTGTGCTGCTGCAGTCAGACAGAGAGAAAGAGGTGAGTAGTAGAGATGCGTGCAGTGTTGCCAACTTAGCGACATTTAGCGCCTTTGTAGACCCCATAGCAACTTTTGTTTTCCAAAAAGCAACTAGTGACAAATCGAGTCTCTCAGAGTGTCTCTGTGATCGCCGCAACGGCGCGAGATCAGCGCTCTTCTCTGCATCTGCTCTGTTCAGCAAGCGTCTGAGAGGAGTTCAGTTAAAACAGATATTATTGCTTCTCTAAATGTACATGCAAATATAGAAGAAATCACAGCACAGGAATTGTCTTGTCTTATATTGTGTATTATTTGATTTCATCAGACAACGGCTCAATAAAATTATAAATTAGTATTTTTGTGCAGACTAGCTTCTTGGAAGGGAGAGCTGGTTATGAATAGGGGTCGACCGATTATCGGCGCCGATATTAAGCATTTTACCGATTATCGATATCGGCCATTTTAAAAACAGATTTGCCGATAATTTTTTTTTTTTTATGCAAACAAACATACTATTTACAGGTGACATTATTTATTGGTGAATAAATAATACAGGTGAAACTATTTAATGTTTAAATGCACTATTTGGCTCGATGCAGCCTGTCTGAGCTCAACACTCTGTGAGAGTGAGGCGATCTCTCAATCTCTGAGAGCAATCTCCGCCCACCGCTCATCTGATATGTAGAGAGTCACGAGTCCGACCAATCAACGCGGAAAACTGAAGGCAGTCTCACACCGAGAGCACTTGCTAACTGGAGCTGCCTCAGTGATCACGCATCAGTTGTCTCTCAAAGGTAAAGCAGCAGACGTTGCTGAAATTGCAAAACACCTCAATATAACCCATGATGTCATGGCGCGGAAAATGCGGGCGGAATCGCGGAATGCAGTCATATAATGGAATTTACCGTATAACGCGGAATGTCACGGAATGTGTCGAAGTTTGGATGAATTAATCAAAAGTAGGTCAGTACACTTAAATCGACTCGCGCTATGGACTAGTATCTATAAATATTAAGCCGCAAAAACACTATTTAAATATGAATCCTGCATGTTCTGCATCTCTGTTAATGAATGACACAGACGTGCGGTTTCATTTACTGCACACACACATACTGAAGCGCGTGCTGCTCGCGGTGACTTCAGCGTCTGCCGTATCACTAAATGAGGACATAAATACATGAACAACATCCCCAGAACTGCTCGCAGAGTCACTTCATGAGCATTTGACGGTTTCATTTGAGTAAAACGATCGTCATATCATATATACATAGGCTACAGAAACCTAAAATGTCCTCATGGCAACCTGTCGAAATATAAGTTCGGTTTCGCCGAATATATTACTGTATACGTAATACAACTACAACAATTATTACAACTTTTGTTGAGAATAATCACACAATACGCTAAATACGTTTACTTTAAGTTTGACAAAATGTTTACAGAATGCTTCTGGGTGATCTCTGTACTTATGTTATTATTAATATTACTGTTTATTTAATGTTGTTGTTATTAACAGTTTTCAGAATTAAAGACATGTTTAAAAGCATTTAAAGAATGTTTTTTGTCAGAGCTCTTGTTATTATTAATTTTGGCATTCATTTTCATTTTTACACCAGACACGTATATCGGTTCAAAATATCGGTTATCGGTCTACTTGATCAGTAACATTCGGTATCGGTATCGGCCCTGAAAAACACATATCGGTCGACCCCTAGTTATGAATTCTTAAAGGGACGTGTTTCAGTCATTATTTCATATTTATCCTGTTGAATGACAACATAAACAGTCAAATATATAAAGTAAAACAGTTTTATTGAGAATTTGGCTGCATTAAAATACAGTATGAGCACAGAGAGACGATTAGACAGAACAGAACAGTTATTTTTTTCTTTACTTTTAGTAATTTAGCAGACGCTTTTATCCAAAGCGGCTTACAAATAAGAAAAAGTAACTAAAATTAAAAGTTAAAACTATACATATTATATACACACATTTAAGAAGATAAAGACATGAAATAAACATGACAAATGCATACAACATTTCAAAACTAAACATTTAAATGAAAATAAAGCTAAAAGAAAAATCCAAAATATTAAATCAAGAAAAGGTATGAGTATAAAAATGCTTCTAACATAACACTAAAGGCCTAAGTATACTTCTTTTTTGCATAGTAAGAATTGGTTATAAAAACTGTAAATACTTTTTTTTTTCATTATGTTTAGTGCAATTATTTGGTAGTCTGATGGGGGCGCAGGATTGTTTTATGGGTTTAAGGGGGGGTTTGAGAAGCACTGCACTAGAGCATCCCTTCGTTCCGACACAGTGGAAGATCTGATCAGAATCAGTGTAGAAGGGGTCAAGTCTGGAAGATGTTGATGCTAGAGAGAGTGTGGCCAGCTGGTTTAGCCAAGGCCAAAGATCAAGAAGGCCAAACTACAGGAGTTGGCCATTCGAGGGGCATGTAACTGCAATGGAGGATAGTCCATAATACATTGAGCCACGAGATGTTCAGTTTGACGCCCTTAAAACACTTAATTTAGATTTTATTTATCTTGAGATGTTTTAAGTTTAAATCTCTGCTCAGTGAAGCACTTTAAGCACCAACACTTTTTCAGTAAGTTACCTTTCTTGTAGAATTGTGCTTCAAATAAAGAACTTTATGTTGACCAGATTGTTAGTTAGTCGTTTACTAGTCAATATTGCCTATATAAAAATTTGGGTGCACCTAAGAAAAAAAGTTAGGCGCACCAGTGCACCCAGTGCAAAAAGTTAGTCTAGAGCCCTGCTATCGATACTTATCCACATTTGCTAGGTTTTATAACCTGGACATACCGGCCTTACAGGCCAGAGTCCTCTCTGCTTAGATGAGCTTGTACACATACGCTGTGGGAACAATCCTGTCAGAGATTTCTTGACCGCAATGTGATCAGGCTCTCTAATTGGCACCCTGCATACTCCGGTTAACTGAGTATACAGAAGTGGAACGATTATCCAGGCCGAGCACGACCTCTATGAGTTTAGCTCGCTTTAGCCTGAAGTATACTACTTCCCTATGGGCATTTATGTTTATGGAAGTATATACAGTCGTTCATCTACCCTAGCACGGCGTGATTAAATTCAGTTCCCATATGCGTCTTTACAAGACGCAGTACGAGTGGAGTATCGATAGGGAACGTACTCGGTTACTATCGTAACCTCGGTTCCCTGAGATACGGAACGAGTACTGCGTACTTTGCCGTGCCAGGTAGCTGCACAACTCAGTCGTCGCTTCAGTCGAAGTAAACCTGAGGATCCTATGGCGAAACGACCGCTTATATAGCCAGATGCCCCGCCCGTTTCGTCGGGAATATTGGCGGGTATCGTCGCCATAGGTTCGTGCAGCTCCGCTGCCGACCCATTGGTTCGTTTTTCTACACCTGCACGAACCAATAGTCGTGCAGTTTCACTGCGTGATTAAATAAGACTTCAGTTCAGGAGAAAAAAGGCATTTTCCCATATGCGTCTTTACAAGACGCAGTACTCCGTCCGTATCTCAGGGAACCGAGGTTACGATAGTAACCGAGTACGTTTTATTTCAAACAAAGGAAGCAGGCAAGTGATTGGTCCCTGCCAACACCGTGTGCACATGCGCAGCTCATTCACATCCATGTCAGCTGCCGTGCGGTCACTGGAACGTGCTGCTCCTCTCAGCCGGAGCCAGCGCTCACTGATCAGAGCAGACACAGGGAGAGGTGTAACTCAAGATCTCGCGGGACAGTACTGGCCACATTTGGAAAGTTGCTAAGGTTTTTCCATAAGGTTTTTTTTTTTCCCCAAAAAAAGTCGCTAAATCTAGCGACAAAGTCGCTAAGTTGGCAACCTTGAGGGTGCTAAGTTGCGCGCGTTCGTGGCCTTACTTATCTTCCGGTAGACATCCAATATAGTCAGCCAAGTCCCTCTGGAGTAGATTCTTTTTCGATAACAAGCTAAATATGTTTGCTACATAAATCAGACGGACTGAGATGCAGCGATAACTACTTGGACGGACTTATCGAAGGTGCAAATTCATTCTCTGCCAGCAGGAGACGCCTTAAAGCGGGAGAACTAACAATAGAGGTTTCACCAGTAACGGCTGCCGGGCTGTAAGAGCTTACAAGCTCTGCTTTATCAGGCACAACATGCAAGATGAAATGAAAATGACCTCGAACATTTTCTAAAAGACAGTGTTCCTTCAGAAATACAGTGGTTAAAAAACACCCGCGCTTCGATTTGACTTTTAAACGTGCATAACATGCTCATGCTTATTCAACAAAGCCTTTCGGAAAATTGGTCAGTTTTGATACCATAGTGGGTCGCCACAAATAAATGTATGTGAAACATCCCACAGCACAACAACCTGAACCCAACGTCAGTACCCTTTAAACGAATACAGACCGGAGGTTTGATGAAACCATCCATAGAACCCCAGATGCCATGTTCAATCTGGCTTTCTTCGGCTTCCTCAGAGTCTCAGAATTCACCACCAACCCAAACAAAACCGACCAACTGAAATGCGGCCATTCAATCTTCATTTTTGCAACGGTGGAGGGGGGCCAGCAACCAGCCTGGGGTGGCACGTAAATCTTAATTTAAATATAAAAATGTGGTCGACTAAAATACTAGTCTATTTTAGTGCCTAAAACACAGTTGAATACAGCGAATTTCTACTTAAGTGTAATTTAGATATTTGCGAATTATTGTATCTCGTAACATGACAATTTTTGTATTATCCCTCACCTTCAGGTATCATGACAAAGGGGTTGACTATAGCTTTATCGCTCTGTCAGTTTGGTTCTGGCTCTCAAATTCCCCAAACGTGTTCTCTAACATTACATACTCATGGATGAGACATGCAGTTGGCGATAAGAATGTGAAGAAACAACAGCACATAAATGCCAGAATGTAAAACGAGTTGTTTAAATGGTTTCATTTTTGTTTGTACCTCTAAAATGAATGAAAAATTTCGATTTTTTTTGTTTTTTTCTAGCATAAAAGTGCATTGTGCATTAAATCAAAATCCATATCACCAGCTAACACACGACGTAGCAGTTACGTAATTTATTCGTAATTTTTGGTAATTTTGTGACTTACCAACAGACAACGTTACCACGACGTCGTATGCTCGTAATCCATTACCATCCCATTGCCAACTCACAACGTCGTCAGTACGTTCTCATAACGTAACAAGATAACCAAAAAACATCCCAGACAGGTCCTCTATTCGTAATAATTTGGTAATTTCATGACTTACTGACAACGTAACTGCAACGTCACTAGCCCGTAATTTCATTACAGAAACATGTTTGCGTTTTTAGACTGCAATGTCATACGCCATAATTTAATTAAGCTGCATTTCTTTTAAATATTTTATTGCTATGTGGTACGTTTGTGAGAAAACATAATTTTACAAAAAGGAACAAATATTTATACATTTGCTAAACAACTTTGACTTTTTATCAAATTCATTTCTGGGAGAAAAATCCTCCGCACATTTCATAAATGTACAATGAAAAATTAATACCATAAATCTGCTATGTGCAAAACACACATACTCTTAGACTTCATGTATCAGACATCTAAAGCTTTCAGCATATTCAACACCACCTGCAACAGTTGTCTTGTGCTTTGTAAAAAAAAAAGCTCAGATTTAATCCCATTATCTACACTGTAAAAAAAATCCCATAAAAAAGCGGACAATAACTCAACTGTTAAAATACGGTAATTTTCCGTAGTTAAAAAACAGAATTATTCTGGCAGCTGGGGCACCATAAAAAAAGTCAAACAACAATTATTAAAATAGGTTTGTTCCTGTAATTTTCATATCAAAACATCAAAAAGACTACAATGCTGTTCCATCACATTTATTATTTAACATTGAAATATTACATTATCACATTTCTGTGCACATTTTTTGTTTTTACAGAATGAGTATTACATATTGCATCACGTCATCAATATAGCAGGATACATATGGAGTAATTTCACATTTCCAAAAACAAGTCTCAACATTTACTGTACTTTCATTAACATTATCACATAGATTAGACAATTTCACTTTTTCTAAAAAAAAATAGTACTACATGTTTTATTTTAAATGTACAATTTTTCAACAACAGAGTATGTGTCAAGGGCCTAAAAGTCAATTTCCTGGTTTAATTATACTCTATTCGGTTCAACTTGAATGCATGGAAATGCATAAGACACTGACTTTAAAAGCTAACCACACAGAAATCATACAGCTTTGACAATCAAGGTATCTTGGTCATATCACTGAATACAAATTATACTAAATATCCAAGGCTGAATATTTATAGGAGGTTATATCTTCAATAGCAACAAATTCCTACTGCAGCCAAATAAACAAATTAGTTCGAAGTCAAATGCACAAAAAAAAAAAAAATCTGATTTGAGCTTAATTTTTGGATGACCATTTTGAAAGATATTCAGTAAAGGCGCATTCACATTAAGGAAATAAATTTAATCAGAATCAGAAATAAAGAGGTCAGAAATCAGAATCAGAAATAAAGAGGTCAAGCAATTAAACTGCATCAAGTCAAGTCACCGTTATTTATATAGCACTTTTTACAATACAGATTGTTTTAAAGCAGCTTTACAGTATTAAACAGGAAAACAATGTGTTGAAGGAACCAAAACCCCACCGTTCTTCCCTGACAAGACAAAACCAGCAGTTTAAATCTAGGCTGCAGCAGAGTCAGATTGTGCAGAGGACTCATCTGGTTCCCGAGGTTTTGTCCCAATGGCCATCTAATGGCGCTTTTCCACTGCATGGTACGGTACGGTTCGGCACGGCACGGCTCAGTTCGGGTCGGTTTGCGTTTCCACTGCAGTTTCACGAGTTCACACTTACTTAATAATGAACTGAATAAACGGTATGCGTATTTGGCGTGCTGTCCGAGGAGAGGGCTCCGAGCTCGGTAATAGTTCCCTCGCCCGGGGTACTCCCCTCGCCCGGGGAGAGGGGTCCGAGCTCGGCATTTGGCCCGGACCCAAAAGCTCCCCCCCTTGCTGGGGTGAAACGGACTGGAAGTGAGGAGTTGGGGTGGTGGAGGGATTCTGGAAGAGAGATAATGGAGGTAAGGCTGCTTGATTATTTATAGGGTTCTCTAGCGTTTATTGGATAAGTGATGTGATTACTGATGATGAATTGGCTGTGTTAATTATCCGCGCGTGCTCCTCCCGAAACTTGTTTATAAAACATCACTTAGTACCGCTATAGAGTGAGCGGGATTATTCACGCGTCATTATAGCAGCGCCGCCTCTACTGCCGTGACATCATCGTAAACGCGCCACAAACAAACTCACAACAAAGAAAGGAGACGGAATAGTGTTCTTCACTCTCGGCATGTGGATGTTTTTAACAGCAATGGAGAGGTCTATGAGAATGCTTGTGATTTACCCCAGCAGCAGAGACTGTGGTGACAGTGACTCGGGCTGTAGATAAGGAGAGCAGGGATGTTCGTGCAGGTGTGCTGCGTTACTTGATTAGTTAACTATTCATGCAGCGTGTTCTGTAAAGTGAATTATCAATAAACCTTTGAATATTTCAAAATGTACAATGTATCCCTTGTTTTTTTTATTTATGTGATGGTTTTTATAATCGTGGCATTAATCATTTGTCTTTTTCAAGAGGTTCATTACGTGCTCATACAATGATACATATTTAATATAGTCTGGAGGTACACTTATTCGATCCGATTGTTTTTAATTGAAGCAAAACACAGATACAGAGGTAAAAATATAAACAGAAGACATACTCTGAAAATATAGCACGTTCAAAAGTAATGTTATATACATAAGGCTTTTTCCTTCGGCGTCGCGCCATCAAGCTCTCACTGGATCCGCTCCTCGGCTATCAACGAGAGAAACGTCTGTACTTCCTCAACAGACAACGACACTGCTATTTTGTGGTTGATACAAAAATGTGCGTTTGTTTAAACAGAAGTTGTGTCCGATCCTTCGCTGGCTGTGCTGATTTAAATCTAGCGGGTCGGGCTGTAGAGGAGGGTCTCGTGTCGCAAGTTCAGTGACGCAGAAATGACGATTTTCTCAGGCCAATCAGTGATCAGCAGAGTTTACACATCACGTTTTGGTAACGGTACGGCTCGCTTGGAACCTCGACCGAAGTGGTACTAAAAAATTATCAGGTACCAGGTACAGTACCCAGTGGAAAACCCCCCAAAAGTGAACCGTAACGAACCGTACCGTGCCGTACCATGCAGTGGAAAAGCGCCATAAGTGACATGGTCTTAACTGGGGATCAGTCTCTGGGGCTCATCTAGTTGTCCTGGTCTCCGCTGATGTTCAGGGCTGTAAAGGTCATCTCTAGGTGCTGATCCACCATCTGATCTGGATACGGACTGAATCTGAGCGGCTCCGGTGCCCTTGGAACAACAATGAAAGAGACTAATATTAGTGTAGATGCCATTTTTCTTACAATATAACAAGTACATCGGGTGTTATGGGAAACGTTCCCGGTTTCAGTTGGCCAAATTAATGCAGCATTACAATCCTTTAACAGATTTGAATAACAGAAATTTGTTAGTGTGTTATGTGTAACCACTCAGAATAAACTGAACTTTATCATCCCTTTTGTGGATGCTAATATACAGATGCATCTCAATAAATTAGAATGTCGTGGAAAAGTTAATTTATTTCAGTAATTCAACTCAAATTGTGAAACTCGTGTATTAAATAAATTCAATGCACACAGACTGAAGTAGATTAAGTCTTTGGTTCTTTTAATTGTGATGATTTAGGCTCACATTTAACAAAAACCCACCAATTCACTATCTCAACAAATTAGAGTACTTCATAAGACCAATAAAAAAAACATTTTTAGTGAATTGTTGGCCTTCTGGAAAGTATGTTCATTTACTGTATATGTACAGGTGCTGGTCATATAATTAGAATATCATCAAAAAGTTGATTTATTTCACTAATTCCATTCAAAAAGTGAAACTTGTATAATGTATACATTCATTCCACACAGACTGATATATTTCAAGTGTTTATTTATTTTAATTTTGATGATTATTACTGACAACTAATGAAAAACCCAAATTCAGTATCTCAGAAAATTAGAATATTGTGAAAAGGTTCAATATTGAAGACACCTGGTGCCACACTCTAATCAGCTAATTAACTCAAAACACCTGCAAAGGACTTTAAATGGTCTCTCAGTCTAGTTCTGTAGGCTACACAATCATGGGGAAGACTGCTGACTTGACAGTTGTCCAAAAGATGACCATTGACACCTTGCACAAGGAGGGCAAGAAACAATAGGTCATTGCAAAAGATGCTGGCTGTTCACAGAGCTCTGTGTCCAAGCACATTAATAGAATTCTGCACGAGTCAGGTAAGCAGAATAAATTGCACTGTAAATAGACATTATTAAAACAAATGGTAAAGTCACTAGTCAAATTAGTTTAATCCCATAAAAGCAATTTTACATGACATTATCACACACTGAGATATTCAAGAAAATATCCTTTACATATCAAAAGGCAATACATATATTATTCTGAATAATATTCAAAAGGCTTAAGGAATAACTTTCTGAATTTGCACATTCTTTCAACCTCAGCGTGACTGGCTCTTCTTCATCTATTAGCTTATTGGCAACTCACGTGCGTACATCGCCACCTATAGGGTTGCTCAATTATATTGAACAAAGAGGGACTCTCAAACTGGGAGAAAAGGTAAGTTTAAAAAAAATTACGTGACTGTTATATTTTGATAACACCATTGCTTTGAATATAGTAGGAAAACACAAACACCACATTATTTAAAAACCCCATCTTTTTTTGACGTTTAATGCTAAGTTAATGCAATGTGTCATTATATAAATGTACATTAAAAAAAATGAAAAGCGGGCCTATATAAACCGGGTCTGTGCCCACCGCGCGCACAACCTGACTCCCCTTCTAGGGACATCCCAGCAGTGCGTTTTTCTCAGGTGAATTACTTTTTACTTCACTTTAGTTAAATTACTTTTTAAAAGTATGGGCCAACAACAAAAATAAATGACATTTAAACCTATGAAGAAAGTAATAAAATTTTATAATAGATAATGTTAATTTTAATAACAGTCTGAGGGAACAGTTATTTCTTCTGAGGGGAATAACAGCTAAAATAAATAGCAGGCGTTTTCACTCATGAAACCCATTAAATTGTTATAAAAACTTGACTGTCTTTTCCGATAAATGTACCACATCTCACACAGACAACGATTTTCCGTCTTTTTATATAAAGTCCGTTCATCAGTTAAACACTGTTAAATGCCGTTACAGCAGTGTGACGTCATTGCCAATGTAAGTTAGCCAATCCGCTCCGTTTTGAGAGACGCTCTTTCGTTTCAGAGTTATCTGTCATGTTAACGTTACTTAAAAAGAGATAAATTATTTTTAATATCTTCATTATTCATATTTGTATGGAAAGTAGTGCGTTGTCTCCGGTTTGACTGCGAGCGCGTGAGCTCTCCCTCTCACACACATTGGCGCCTAGAGAAAGAGAGGGAGAGACATAAGAGACTCATAAGCCTTTACACCTGTATGAAATCGGTCATCCCTCATTTTGTAACAACAACAATTATAATAGAAAATAATAATAATGTTATTCTAAATTTTTTTTAAAGCATCTTACTGTGGCTTATTTGTTAGTGGGCTGTAAGGTCTCATCAAATACATTGCTCTGCATTCTTCTCATCTTGCATTATCAGATGATATTATCCATTCATCCGAGCCTTTATAAACTTTGGGAATTTATACCATGATAATTCTCTTCTCTCTTTTTTTCAGTGTTAATTGCCGTCTGATTGTTGTAAGCGATAGTAGTCAACCTACATCTCTGATTTGTCACTTTCATCATAACATACTAATTCATCAATAATCACTGATGAAATTGAAAGCATTTTAATTTGCGCAGACATAATTTCACTCATATTCCGTCTTCTTTCTTTTTCTCTCTTTTGCTTGTGTCTACAGCAACTACATCAAAGGCTCTTTTCAGAGCCACATCACGAGAGCGTCTTTGGCTTTGTAAGTATATATTTTGACTAACTGTCAGATACCACTCAGTATTTGGGTTTAGATCAATAAAGCAACATCATGCAGCATGTTAATAATGTCCGAATGAAGACATTAAAGGGATAATTCTTAAAAAATAAAATAAAAAATAAACAGAGCAATTCCAATAGGGTCCCCACACCATTGGTGCTCGGGCCCTAAATACATAAATAAACACATGCATTCTTATCTATATTTTTCAGATTTTATTGTACATATTAATAAATCAGAGCCTTAATTAAGTTAATTAACTAAAAATGTGTACTATGAAAATAATGTTCTGTCCTAATATGAACAAAAATTCTCACTTTTTTCAGTGTTGATTGCCACTTGATTGTTGTAAGTGCTCAACTGATAAAGGAAAATTATATTTCTATTTATAGAACATTTTAATCTGTAGAGACATAACTCCCTCATATTCATTCTAATTTATTGAGATGCACCTGTATGTGGACCTCAAGTTTAGAGGCATACTAAATCTTTACTGGTACATAAATGTCAAATTTGCATGCCAGATTAATCATACAACACTATTATGCATAACTTAACAAGAATCAACAATTACATTTTATTAGATTTTTTATTTGTAATGACTTTTGAAAATTATTTTGCACATCTTTACAGACATATGCAATACTTGAATTTGAAATATTTAAAGACATTTCCTCTTGCCCCTTTTGTTAGTCTGCAGACAGATCATTGACAACCTTAGGTATACGATGTTTTTACCCTTCACCAATATTCTTAGTATTTAATTTTACATTTATCTTAGATATTCATATTAGCATAATTTGCAACATTTTAAGGAACATTACTGTAATGTGTATTGTAATGCCAGCAATTGTAACATATTATCATTCCTTTAATTTATTAGATTTTGCATCATCCTTCCCTGCCTCCACTATTTTTTTCCTGCCATCTTTTATTTCAAGGCAAGTAATATTCTTTAGCTTTTCTTAAAGGTGTTCTCAGTCATGTTTTATTATTTGTATTATTTATGTAGTTATAAGCCCTACGCTTAAAATAATACATGACATTAGCTGTCTAAAATAAAAATCAGTTAGCTAAAGTCATGTATTCCTTTAAGCTTCTGCAATAAGGACATCAGTTTGACAGTCACCTCTGACAGCTGATTACTCTTCATTGTAACTGATTCCTCAGTACTCACAACTTGATGTGTCATTAATAATTGATTTCAGATGCATTGAAGCTATTCTAGCTTAATGGTAAATGACGATTTCCTGAACTCAATGGATATCTGTGCTCTGATTGTCTCTGACAGGCAGACTACATCCCAGTATTTGGACCTTGAATTTCATTGGGAACCTCTATTCCAGCCCCTGCAGTCTGATCAAAGTAAGTGACAAAGTTTAAGAATAGTGGCCTTCATTCATTTTTGATACAAAAACAGAACAGAAGCACATTCAGACATTACACTATAATATTTACAGACAAACAAAACAATGAGTGAGACAAAAAGAGAACGTTCAAGCCAATATCTAAGATCCTGGAGAGCAGCTAAACGTATTCTTCAAAAGGTATCTTCAAAAAACAACACTGACTTGGACAGTCTGGATGATCACTGCGAAACAGTCACAGAAGGTCAGTGGGATGCAGGTGATACCTTGAGAGTGGTGAGTATTTGGTTATTTCAGGGGGGCATGACACTTCCTTGATCTTTTTTTGATCTTTGTTTAAAATGGAGATTAACAAATCACACAACAAGAGTGTTGTTAGACGTGGGTCCTTAAAAGGTCTTCAATTTAGATTTGTTTATTAAATTTAATGTCATACATTTTTTTGCCCTAGACTTTGGCACTATTTGTCAATGAAACCACTAATTAAACCTTAATACAGCCAGTATTACAGTGCTCTACAGTGCAACCATTTCAATCGTATTTGCACTCACTGCTCACTGCTCAAAAAAGCTGAAAATCTGACCACGCCCCCGGCACTTATTATTTAAAAAATATGAAAAAATGTTTTCGTTCCTTGAACCGGTTCAGAGCCCTGGTAGATGATCAGGTTGACCTGGGAACGTCTTTTCCAACTTGAAATATACAGTCACAAAGAATTGTTCGTTACACAGAATCTGTACCAATATCATGGACCATAAGCATCACTTGGCCACTGAGTGTAGTTTGGGCTCCTCCTCAGTGCATCCTATAAATGTTGTCATGTCTTTCACACATTCAGTCTGTTTTTCTTCATTGGTAAAATGCAATTTTATAGGAGTTGAATCGTGTAGAAAACAGATTAAGTAAAAATATTAATATGCAATTGCGCATAAATGTAGCAGAATGCTCCTCTTTATAGTTATTTTTCTAGCTGACTGATAAGTTTATGGAGACTGCGTGGTTATTCCGAGGTAACATTCTGTATTACAGTGCAATGTTTACAAGCTTTACACGTTTTCCGCAGTTTGACACTGAATGAGCTTTTACATGAGACATTTCAGTAAGTTGTACTGTAGGTTCTCTCATACAATAGCCTAGGGCTGTGCGATATGACGATATATATCGGATGGACGAAATAAAAAGTCTATCGTTTCATATGTTCTATCTTTTATTTCGTGGTGTCGCAAAATACATTGTTTACGGTACTTTTTCATCATTTGGATGACTGCGATGGGGCGTGAAGGGGAGACAGAACCAGGTGGAGAACGACCAGAACTAAACGAGGGACTACATCTGTAGAATGGGCACGCGTTTTTAAGCACTGCAGTTTTAAAACAACCGATTTTAAACCGCGGTCGAAACGCAAACAACAGCGCTATGTGTGCACCGTGTCTTTTTCTGTGTGAGAGGACCGCGCTTTTTTTTTTGCCGCTTTATTGGCTTTGAACGATTACATAAACACACGTATATGCGTCAGAATCCCCGTCTTTGCAAGTATCCTCATAAACACAGCGATTTAGGTTTTAAGAAAGAAAACGCATATGTAACCGTGTATTGGATCCGGACTTCGGTCTTAAAGCGGTCCAATATTCGTTCTGTCTGCCATTCCTATTAATCATAGCACATTGCTAGAAAATCTCTCATTGCTCTTGACTAAATCACTTTTGTAACTTTAATAAGAATAAAAAAATAAAAAAATAATGTTAGATTTATATATATGTATAGAATCTATACATAATACAAGTGTTAATTATATCTATCTTAGATAGATATAATTAACACAGTGAAGACTAATTAATTTACACAATGTATGTAGCTTTTCTTATTTATTGTCCTATTGCTTGCAATTAGTTTCTTATTCTTATTTTATCACTGACTGTTTATTTATCTTCAGTGAGCTTGAGTTTTTTTTGTTTCTCTCTTTTTAGGTTTGTATTAGTTTGATATTGACATTGGTGACAAGGATTATGAAAATTCTATATAAAGATTTTAATATCATAACCTTTTTAAAAGAAAAAAATTACTATATCATGATATATATCGTGATTATAAGATTTTGGTCATATCGCCCACCCCTACAATAGCCTACCTTTTTGATGTTAATTCAACTATAGTAGTAAATAGAAAGATATAGGCCTAATGGCTTCACTGCTGCTTGAACTGAGGCGCCAAAGCGATTGCGCCAAAACCGTATTGTTTGATTTTCGTTATGAATTTGGCATCATTTTAAAGCTGTAACTAAATTAAAGTTTTAATTGATTTTAATTAATCTCAAGTATTAGTCAAGCTCATATCACAGACCTGTATTCCATATCGTTTTCTTAAGTACTGTACATGCAGATGAAATGTCTTTTGTTATTGGTAAAGTCCTTCCTAAGCACTACAAAATGACAAAAGCTACACTTAAAATTTTATTTGGAGTTGGAGGAAGAACTGTTGCAGCTGTCTGGTGTCTAGTTCCACCTACTTACAAACAAAGCTTTTTGCGATTTACTGGACGGCAAGTGCGCTACAAATAATAAAAAGTTCACGCATTTAATAAGATCTTGATAAGAAGCCATATTACTAATATTAGTCATGGGCGTAACCACCATATACTTTGGGGGGGACGGCTCACATTTTGACCCCCCCCAATATCTATACCATGGTTACGCCCTTGATATTAGTAATGCTTATAAATGAGAATTGTTAATGATATTGCCAATATCCACACAGCTGACAGCTTTACCTGTTGAAGTTGTGCATGAAATAGACCCTGCTTTTCTGCACTTTCACTTGCACATCTCGGTCATTTCGATCTCTCTCGTGCTGCACAGCTGGAGCTGCGTTTAGCAGACTGTTTGAAACTCATTTCTCAAGTTTAATATGTGAACATAACAAAATATGTGATTGTAAAACAATCAGGGAAAAAGCTTTTTAAGTCATAGCATGTAAATATCTAGTCGCCAATGGCGACCTCAGCAAAAACTTCACTGGCAAATAAAAAATGTTGTGTAATGAAAGTATTATGAACATTAATGACGAAAATTTGAGCTCATAAATAAATGGTACTTACATAATATTCTTTTTTTTTCTGTTTTGTTCTAGATGCCGTCATGAAATGCAAGTCCGAACTTGGCGAGAAAGACGTCGAGTGCTACATTGCCGAGACACTGAAACATGTGCCAGCCCAACTGAAAAAGCATGTTCAGGTATTGATATTGAATTGAGAATTTTCTAAGTCAAGGGTCAAGTTTTCTAAATATCTCATATTGCTCAGACAATGGTTCGATTTGATTTAGGTTTCTCCCCACAATTCAAAGCACAATAATCATGTTATGATAGTTGCATATTTTTCTCAAGGCCACAAGTTTCGTCACAACTTTTTCCTCCACAAATTATTAGGATCGCCTGTTTTTAATTAGAATTTAAGAGCTGTCAAGTCCAAAACGCAATTCCCACGTTTGTCCACATTTTCGTGCTTATGAGACAAGTTTTTGTAACACTGGCGAAAGTTAAAGTTATGAAATGCTTTTCATCACCTTCCTAACTTTGTGACGTTGTCAGTTAGTAATAAGGACGTTCTGACAACGTTGAGGATCATTGGTTATCTTACGTGGCACATTTTAAGTAGATTATTTTTTTTTTAAGAATTGCCTTGTAACACTTAACTCCTTATTTAAAAGTTAAAATGAAAACGACTAACCTGTTCTTTTGTTGTTTCTTTAGGATTGCCTACCTGTAGAAATGGAGTAGTTCTCGCCTGGACAGTTCTATGTTCCTAGGAAGTGTTCCATTTCTTTCTACGTTCAAACAAAATAAATAAATTATATATATATATACAAAATATTAATAATATGATTTTAATGTGTACTGTTTTCAAAAACAAAATAAATGAGCTGGATTTGCCTCATTTTGAGTATGTGTCCATCATTCATAAAATATTTCGTCTTTATTGGGCAAATGAGGACAAACTGTCCGCCCTGAAAATGACCAACTTTGTACCAGCACACGACGTTGTCACAACATCCTCAAATCAAATCAAATCACTTTTATTGTCACATCACCACAGCACAAGTGCCTTGGTGAGTGAAATTCTTATGAGCGTGCTCCAGACAGTGCAAAAAAAACAACAACAATTTACATATGGACAGACAGTGCAAAAAAACTGCACTGGAGCATTTACAGTGCTCCAGACAGTGCAAAAAAACAACAACAATTTACATATGGACAGTACATATTTACAGACTGTACAGAAGACAATGTGCAAAATACACATACATATACTCAGTACACATAGTGTACTATAAAGACACACTCAATTATCAGCGACACATTATACACCGTATGGGCACATCTACATTATGTACAGTATACATAATGTAGTCTATACATAGTAATAATGTGAGGTGCAACAGATTATAAATTAACAGCAGATTGGTTGAGCAGCAGATAGATGTGCAAAGGTGCAACAGATTATTCATATGCAGTGTCGTGGATATGCATTGTATGGTGTATTGTACTGTATTCTTTTTTTTAAGAATTGCCTTGTAACACTTAACTCTTATTTAAAAGTTAAAATGAAAACGACTAACCTGTTCTTTTGTTGTTTCTTTAGGATTGCCTACCTGTAGAAATGGAGTAGTTCTCGCCTGGACAGTTCTATGTTCCTAGGAATTGTTCCATTTCTTTCTACGTTCAAACAAAATAAATAAATGATATATATATACAAAATAATAATAATATGATTTTAATGTGTACTGTTTTCAAAAACAAAATAAATGAGCTGGATTTGCCTCATTTTGAGTATGCGTCCATCATTCATAAAATATTTCGTCTTTATTGGGCAAATGAGGACAAACTGTCCGCCCTGAAAATGACCAACTTTGTACCAGCACACGACGTTGTCACAACATCCTCAAATCAAATCAAATCAAATCAAATCACTTTTATTGTCACATCACCACAGCACAAGTGCCTTGGTGAGTGAAATTCTTATGAGCGTGCTCCAGACAGCAAAAAAAAAACAAAAAAAAAACAACAATTTACATATGGACAGACAGTGCAAAAAAATATACCTCTGCAGAAGCTGAGCTGGAGGCGGTCACTATTAATATTAGAATGAACCATTTTAATTAAGTCACCTTGTAAATATATATATATATATATGCGTAACACATTACAGATTGTTTCAAATCAGCTTTACAGTGTGCCTAATTGATGAAAAAATCATTACACAATACACAAATTCAAACTCTTCTTTAAATTACCTCTAAAAAGATTTTCATCATTCATCTTTAGTCAGTGTTGGTTCAGTACAGTTAAAGTGTGAATTTCATACATAAAATTCAAAACAAAGATAAGATAGATTTCTACCTGGATGCGGAGCTTCTGGCACCATCTCAGAGTCTCTTCTCTTCATATATTTTTGAAGAAGATCCATCTTCGTACCTGGACGGGCATTGTGCTTTTTCACCCATTTTACGAAGCTGAAATGGAGGAACACAGAATTAGTTAAAGCCCCAACACTATCAACAGCAATGATTATGTTCTTTGGTAGTTTAGTGTGTTGGTTCAGAGTTTGCATCATCCGAGGTCCTCTGAGGGGTTGGCATCATCTCTTGATCAGGTGTTCGGTCATATCAGATCTTTTAAGGGTTGGATTCAGACCGAAGCTTATGTGATGCCAATCTCGAAAAAAACAGAAACAGAAAAAAAGAGAAAAGCACATAGAAACAACATTAGCGTGGCTTCTGTTCCAATCAAGCAAAGAATAATGGGTTCGATCCAAGCAAAATAAATAATAATGATAATAATGTGCATTTGATCAGGTATAAATGAAGTACAAGGTTATGAGATACATTATGTGAATGCTTGGCTAAAGAGATGTGTCTTCAATCTAGATTTAAACAGAGAGAGTGTCTGAACGTTATCAGTTTGATGTAAGATCAAGTACAACTAGCAGTAGTCTGTTAAGAGCTCCGTACCCTTTTCTGCTGCGGTCCGTTGCCTCATAAAGGTCCTTGAAACACATGCTGGCATAGTCACCGAATACAACGAGGACCTGGTCTTCCTGGGCTGGTGTGCTGGTGCCCTCTCTAACCCGCCGTTCTCTGATGGCAGCCAGCACATCAGGAAACAGACCAGCGTACCGCAGCAAGGCATCTTTGTTGCCCATGACAGCAGACTGGGTGGTATCGCCGCCCTCACGCTCCCGCTGATGTACGGCCAGCACCATGGCTAAGTAACCAACATCATTGGATACCAACCATTTAAAGCTTTTCCCCCGGTACTGACCAAACTGCAGGGCGCTTTCACTCAGCACAAGCTGGTGATTGGACGGGTCACCTCCAGCTGCTGCCACCCGAGCGATGGCCTCCTCCTTCACCCTTGCAGCAGGCCACGAGCGTCCCGGAGTGGGATTTTTCTTGTAGGCAGTAGCAAGAGCCGCTGCCTCAGGTGAGGGCTTAAGGGTGAGCTCACCGGAAGCCTCCCTGCGGAACTGGGTGCTGTAATCCATCTTCTATAAGACAAAAAAATCAATAAAATCAACTGACACAGCGCTGTAAAGGTCAGATTTACAGTAGTGGCCAAAAGTGGTGTCCAAGGGGAAAAGTGAACAATATTTGCTTTTATTGACACTACAAGTTTAATTTGTAGACACAAAAGTCATACATTTTCCAAGTACAACTACAAAATGTAACTGTACATTTACACATACTGTAACATTAATTTTACTAGGCATTACTTTTGGCCACTACTGAATTAACATTTAAAAAAAAGATTAATAATAATAATAACAGATAAATACATTTTAGTGTAGACAGAGTATTTTTGTTATGTACAATAAAATCAAACTCTTTTCTCTTGCAATGATCAAAGGGTAGAAAGGTCACACTGATACAGACACCTGTAAATGGCCCTGTGATCAAAGGCTAGAAAGGTCACACTGATACAGACACCTGTAAATGGCCCTGTGATCAAAGGCTAGAAAGGTCACACTGATATAGACACCTGTAAATGACCCTGCCTAGTTTTGTTATCTGTCCCCATTGCGCTCAGCTGGGGGCATTTTGACACCTTGCTGAGACCTGCACCCTTTCAAAGTACAACTGTACAGAACATAACAAGCGCTGAACATGGTTCTACTGTAACCATAGCTCAACTATACATTAAAACATACGTAAAAAACGTTGCTTTTACTAAATTAATACTATTCTAAACATGATATCGATTTTTTTTTACGATTACGATCGCGGGAAAAAGAAAATTGTCTTTTTTCTAACCTGACATCAAAGGGCACTGACTTTTAATCACTTTACAGTACCAAAACATTAGTAAATCATACGAACATCGGCAAATCATGCAAAATAATATACGCTCTTACCCTTTCAAATCCGAGAAGTGAACAATGAATGTCTGAAAAAGATGATAGGTAGGTGAAATAGGGACGACGACGATGACGATCGATCGAACACTCACTTGACCCACTGACACACTGACCCACTTCGTAAAATGTGCTGCTACCACAAACACCCGTCCGTCCAATCGCGAGACAGACGACGGGCCAATCAGGACGCGGCAAATCTGGAACAGTGAAACAGAACTGGAACCGAAGATCGGCGCGCACGGAGCGCAAGGATGACATGCAAACTATAAAGTTATAGTTATAAACTATACAGTGCTTCATCTTTTCAGGGGCGGCCGTGGCCGAATGTATGGAGTGTTGGACTTGTGGCCCGGGGGCGTTGGTTTGAGTCTCCGCTCCGGCAAAACTGTCCTCGGCTGGGGTGGGACCCTTGGGCGGGGCGCTGAACCCCCAACTGCTCTCCGGGTGCCGCATCGTCAGCTGCCCACTGCTCCGGGTGTGGGTGCACTTGGATGGGTTGAGTGCAGAGAACACATTTTTTGCTGCTGATTATACTCCATATAATTGTGTATGTGACAATGAAAAATTCTTCTTCTTCCATCACATTAGACAAGCTCACCAATCACTAGCATCCCTCCAAGTCTGCACCACTCCCCACTAATATTCCGCTTTCCCCCGCTTACCTAGCCCCGCAGGGCTCCTTTTTCGCCTGGATGCAGCGATAGCTCTCCCTTTTCGGATTGGCGGAAGCTACCACTCCTGGAATGGGCTCTCCCATTCGAATCACCGTGTGGGCTCCCCCATCCAGATACATCCAGGCTCTCCCATTCGAGTCGCAGTGTGGGCTCTCCCGTTTTGATGGCAGAATGAGATCTCCCTTGATTCATATAGGGGGCTCTCTCCTTCAAACCGCGTGGGAGCTCTCCCGATCGAATCGCAGTGTGAGCTTTACGTTTGGGCGCAGTGGGGGCTCTCCCTTTCTGAATCGCTGTGCGATCCTCCATGTTCTTAACCATGTTCTTAAGTTCGCTTTGGACGTCAGCGGCCCGTTTCCCCTCAGGACCAAGGGCACCCTGCCCCATCCGTGACATCTGGGGCCCCTTGTTATTTGAATTCATAGGGCTCCATGGTGCAGATGTGGCGGGTGTTCTCCAGCCCGCACTCAAACCTCCAGTCCTGAGATACTAGGAGTTCTTTGAGAAAGTCACTGCCGCAGCAGTGCAATGGCGAGACGCACCCTAACTAAACTTCCAAGCGCAGGTATCTCACCATTATCCTTTCTTAGCTTAAATTCCATATCTATTGGGGGGCATCACCATTAGCCTTCAAATATTCGAGTATCCCAGATACCTTAATCTTCAAATATCTCATTCATCCTTGTCCAACTTGCTGTCCCAAATCTTTCTGCTATTTTTGGGGGGTATATCAGAGCTTGAGCTGAAGCTGCTTCATCGAGCCCCTCATCAGCGGACAGCAAGCCAAACAAGTTTACTCGATTACTCTAATGATTATATGGGCAAACGAACTCGTTAAATTAAGTTCTTAAACGTAAGTTAGGGAGGAGCGAGCCCATCTAATCATTCAATCAACAGCCAAAGTATATAAGCAACTGCTTACCTCTCTCTAGTCCCAGCTGTTTCAGCATCCTTCCACCTCCCCAATCTCAACCTTCTTCTTAGGTACCTTGCCCTTCGTAATCACCTTTTATCAAGTCCCTGGGGGGGTATATCAGAGCTTGAGCTGAAGCTGCTTCATCGAGCCCCTCATCAGCGGACAGCAAGCCAAACAAGTTTACTCGATTACTCTAATGATTATATGGGCAAAGGAACTCGTTAATGGCATAAAAGAAAAATGTATAATTTTAACCCATAACCCATATAACCCATATTGTTGGCTATTGTTACAAATATACTCCAGCGACTTAAGACTGGTTTTGTGCTCCATGCCAGGGTCACATATGTTAAATAGTCATTTGAAATTAAAAAATAAATAAATAAAGATACTTTAAATGTTAAATTAGAACCACCAGTAGGTGTCAGCAAGTCACTCATAAGTGAGTCATTGTGATTGAACTGAAGGAGGCGTTTGTCGTTGCTAAGCAACCATCAGCTGCGCTCTCCGTTACAAGAAGGACATTTCGTCACATGACCTGCTTGCGGCATTCTGAAAAGTTGAGATGTTTTTATCTCGATGCGGCGCGGACGCGCCTGGAAAAAACGACCGCGTCGCTTCCATTATGAGCGCGCATACCGCGCGTCTACATTTGAAATAACGAACTTGAGCGCGCAAAAGACGCGATATGTAAGCAGGCCCCTAAATGCTCGCGCACGCACTAGTCTAATCTGCTAGATTTCACAGCACACTGTTTAGAGTGATTTGTTTGGTTTTTGGCAAAATACTGATAATGTCAAATCGCACATCGTTAAAACAACAAACTGTCGGTTTAAACTGTCAAAGCTTAATTTTAACCACCAATGCAACGATGCAAGTATTTACCTTATGTTACCTCTACATGCTTGCGAAGGGCGATGTCGAGATATTTATAAGCTGCTAGTTCGGTCTCCCGAGGCAAACACAGCTTACAATGCATAACAGAGCATGAATATATGGCCAGGGGTTCACTTCATTCCTTTGAGTTCAACTTCAGCAGAACACGACAGGGTTTTGTTTTCAGCTGGGTCTGTAGCATAACGCCTGTCTTGTCCGTCTGCATCTTTCTTGTGATTTTAGCGCCAGTTTCTTCTTCTGCCCATTATTTACTGCAGTAGTTTCCACGGAGCGATTATTTATTTATTTTTACTCAGTAATTAATGTGTTTTAAAATGTAGCGAAGTACAATACTTCACACAAAATATACTTAAGTAAAAGTAAAATTACAGATTAAAACAGTAAAACTACTGCGAACAAATAAATGAATGCGTTTACATAAAATCATTGTACGAGTGCTTAAACTAGGCCTTATGTGTAAAAGCAAAGTGAACAAAGTAATCATGCACACTAAAATCTGTAAATATGCAGTGAAATATCCAGGTGTCAACATCAGTAGCCCTATAATATTTAGTATTTAGTTTTTATTTTATTTTTAATTTCTAGAGTTCTCTTTAAATTAGTAAATCTTCTTCGTATGCTGCTGTAAGTGTGTAAAATCGACACTGGAGGATTCAGTGAGTTCAGTTTGTATTAGTCACTCATCTGCTCCTAATGTTAATTGTATGTTTGTTAGAATCTCTGTGGCTTGATGTCACATGAAAATACATATTAAATATGTTTATTAAGACATAACATCCAAAGAAAAAACAATTAATGACTGAACCAATCAAATCTTTTCAATTCTGCTTTGAGAAACCCCTGCCAGACGGTGCCACACTGCAAGATTCTTCATTCTGTAACCCAGATATATTTCCTCTATGCAGTTACCCAGCAAACATCTCTTTCTGACTGGAAACACCACAGAGCTTTATATGACACCTTAACCACACAGAAAAGAGCTGCACTTACACTCACGGCACTCTGATTTATTCATTCTATTATTGAATTAGATGAACATTGTATGTGTTTAAGTAAAATGAACGTAGAAAAACAATTAAGATGTTTTTTTATTATTATTACATGAAAGATCGTAATGCATATGTTGACAGTTGATGTTATATTTTGGACATGTCAGGGTTTGTCAAGGGAGGACCCAGATGCAGAATGAACAGGGGGAATATCATTTATTAAGAACAATGTGTACACAAAAGGACGAGGCGGGCAGACAGTCCACACAATCGGAGAACAGGCTGGTTGGAGAATGGGGATAGCTCCAGTCTCTGAGGCAAACGGGGACAAGGTAGCAGCTCAAGGAGCCCCAAGCTTGGCCCTGGGGATGGTAACACTTGAAGTCCCAAAAGTCAGTCAGGTCAGGAGAATCAGCAACCAGGGAGGACTAAAGGGAACAGAGCAGGAACCAACAAGACAGACAAAGATAAGACCACAGGATGGACAAGAGATAGACAATTAAAAAGTAAAAACAATGACTAGGGGAAGACAAGAAATAAAACAGAAAAGTAAAAACAAAACTAATAAAATAAATACTAGAAATTAAAAACTGGAACTTATGAAACCTAAGGGACAGCAAAAGAATATGCTAGGAATAAATGGCTAGAACTACAAACAAAAATGAAGAACAAAATCAAGCCTGGAACTGGACTATTGACTAAACACAAGAACAAATAAAACTAAAATATAACAAAACTAGATAGGATGCAAAAGGGCTGAATAGAAAGCTCTAACTAGACTGATTATAATAGCCAAGCGCAAACACATCCAATGTACACAAACGAACCAGTAAAGACAAGAGGGAAAAGAAGCACCATATAAAGGAGCAGAGCACATAAGGATCAGGTGTACACAATCAGTTAAACGAGGACTAGACTAGGACTAAACAAGGGGGCAGGGTAACTGGAAACAAGGAGGCAGGACAAAGGGGCCTTATGGCCAACACAAACAAAGACACAACCATGTGCTCAGGCACAAGACAAGCAAAGAAACATTAAACATAGACAACACCGACAAGGCTGCCAGGGCAGAGCCCTGACAGTACCCCCCTCCCAATGGATGCCTCCTGGCATCCAAACCAGTCCAGAGAGGTGGTGACACAACAGGGAAACAAGGGGGTACCAACTGGGCGGGGAGCTAAACTAGGAAATCCAGAGTAGCCAGGAAACACTGGGGTCGGGGCTGGGATGGTAGGAAACCTGTCAGGAAAGTTGTTTTGGGCTGACCAGGAAGGTGCCTGTTTATAAAACCACTAGACCCAAGTAAAACAGAGGGCGGGATGGGAATATTACTAGAAGCCCTTTTAAAAAAATAGGTTCCCTTAACTGGTGGGGACTTGGGACTGGGCCTGGTATCTTGGGAAAATTTAGGCTTGCCTTCCGAGGCTACAGGCACAGTCTCAGCTAAATCTGAAACGCCCTCTAGAACAGCAGGACCTGGCACAGGGGCTAAATCTGAAATTCCCACCTGGGCTACAGGAACAAGCACAGGGGCTAAATCTGAAATACCCTCCAGGGCTACAGGAATAGGGCCCTCAGGAATGGACCCCTGGACTGGTACCGGAATGGACTCTGAAACAGGCTCTGGAGCAGAAGCTGGGAGAGACTCTAGTGCAGACTCAGGACTGGGCTCCTGGGAAGGAGGAGACTTTGGGACGGGCTGGGAAGCAGACTCGGGACCAGACTGGAATAGAGCAAACTCTGGACAGGACTGGGTTGAAGCAGACTCTGGAACGGATTTATGAACTTCAGGATTCTGGCTGAGTACTGAGGCAGGAGCAACCCCTAGACTGAGCTTAGGGGCTGGAGCTGGAGCCTGCACTGAACTGTGCTCAGGAATGGATATCCTCTCCGGACTTGTCTCGAGGACTGGAGCTTTCTCTCGACTCTGATCCTCCAGGACCACTGGATGAAGAACCACCATAATAGGGTCCTCTGGGACCACTGAACTTAGGGGAACCTGACTCCGGCTCTCCTGGACCAGTGGATCTGGGACCTCTGGAAGAAGAGAGTTTGACAGCACAACATGTCCCCTTCCTTTCTTGTGCTTTAGAGGGCTCAAAGTAGCATGATCCGCCGCTTCAGGGATGACTGTGACATTCACAATAGATTCTGGAATAACTGAAGATAACTTGACCAAAGCTGGGATGATTTGGGTAGACTCAACAGACTCTGGGATAACTAGGGTGGACTGGATTGAAACTGGAATGGACTTGACCGGCTCTAGGATGACTGGAGCGGCTCTGGAGCAGACTCTGTGGGCTGCCGGACTGGAGCGCGCTCTGGAGCGGACGCTGTGAGCTGCCGGACTGGAGCGGGCTCTGGAGCGGACTCTGTGGGCTCCCGGACTGGAGCAGTTTCTGGAGCGGACTCTGTGGGCTCCCGGCCTAGAGCAGATTTAACTGGCTCTGGAATTACTGGAACTGGCTTGACTGGGGCGGGCTGTTCAAAACTGATCTCCATGGCCGTGACCATGACCATGACGTGGCCGTGACAGCAGGCAACACGGGCCCTCTTACCCCTACGCCTCCTGGGGCAGGAGGTTGTTGGATCTCCCAGTTCTTGGGTGACTTGGTCTGACATAAATACAGGATTATCAAGACTGGACATGACTGACTCCAACTTAACTTGGACAGACACAGGAACAAAGGTTGACTGGGAGAGTTCTCTCTGAGAGACCTTTAGCTCGACCATTTCAAAGGAATTGGTTGACTCAAGGGTGACCGAGGTGGGTTCAGCTGACTCAAGAGGCTGGAGCCGGCACTGAACTGCTCTCAGGGCCTGGAGCTGGTACTGAGGTCTCACTGGCAGATACAACAACTCGAGCCGCCCTCCTTCTTCGGTTCCTTAGTTTCTCATTGGGAGTCAGAAGATGATCGTGGACTTGACTCGGAGGAAGGAGAGCATGATGGTCGCTGCAGACATCCTCAGGAGGATTACGAATCTGCCAATCCTTGCGGTGATGCACATAATTCGAGAAATCCCAGAAATTCAAACCCTGCAATTGCTCCAACTCCCATCGTGGCAGGGGGTCATCCAGACTGAGGTTGAAGGCCTCCTTGAGGGTTGCATCATCATATTCGAGGCCCTTAGCCATGGTCCAAAAGAATTGGGCAAAGGACCGTGGTTCCCGGTCCTGCTGACGAAGCGATGCAACTGCCCGCTGGAGCGCCAATCTCCCTTCTGCAGTGGCGGGTGGAGCAATTGTATAACTCATTCTGCTGGGTCCTTGAATGGCTGGTTCGTTCTGTCAGGGTTTGTCAAGGGAGGACCCAGATGCAGAATGAACAGGGGGAATATAATTTATTAAGAACAATGGGTACACAAAAGGACGAGGCGGGCAGACAGCCCACACAATAGGGCAGGGCACACAATCGGAGAACAGGCTGGTTGGAGAAGGGGGATAGCTCCAGTCTCTAAGGCAAACGGGGACAAGGTAGCAGCTCAAGGAGCCCCAAGCTTGGCCCTGGGGATGGTAACACTTGAAGTCCCAAAAGTCAGTCAGGTCAGGAGAATCAGCAACTGAAATTGAATGGATGCATATTTTACAAAAAAAAAATATTATTTGCAGTTCAGATTACTTAAAACAAAAAATTAAATTAAAAAGTGTTCTTTCCTTTTAATTTATTCCCCTAAATCCATTTAAATCCTTTAGTTATTTAGTTTATTTTAATAAATACCATTACCATAGTGGTCTGGTCTTTATTTTCCTCAAAAACTTTTTTGTGTACATATAATATAGTAATATCTACAGTATACACATCTTCTAGACTATGTGATGATATGATGACAAAAAAAAAGCCCACCCAGGATATCTGCCAGCCCACACTTCCATAGCCGCCAAGAACCCATCCTGATTTCTCTACAGAATTACTGGGACACCCATGGGTCCTCAAGTGCCTCATAGGGCCATCAACGAGCCTGAGTGGATGTAAAGAGCTCAACACCACGTATGTAGGACATTCTGGTAATTTTTCACCCACCAGGTGAGCTCTGTTCACTTGTTTGCTGACAAAAGCCATATCAGTCCCCTTCTTATTAAGCAGATATACATTTGTGTGCCAAAATAGTACAATGTCCAGCATCCAAGAAAGAAGTAGTCAGGGTGCTGTTGTCAGCAAAAAAAATATCAGTAACACTTTTATTTTGAAAGTCCACTTTAGACATTCTACTAACAGTAAGTAACTTTGCAACTACATGTCAACTAGCAGTCATTAGAGACTGTCTTCTTGATATTTTCTAACTCTTTATTTTGATGGGTCCTCAACATACAACATAGGCCTACTGACTATCAGAAACGTTGCAAGTATGTCAACTTATTATACTAAACCTAAACCTAACCTAACCTCTACTCTGAGAATTAGTAGACATGTAGTTGCAAATTAATGATAATTAGTTGACGTAGTTGACATGTAGTTACAAAGTTACTTGTAATTAGTAAAATGTCTAAAGTAGATTATCAAAATAAAGTGTAACCAAATAATTGTGTGGAAGACATATGAAAAGTAGGCCTAAAGGGATTTGTTTGGCTTTCTGAAGTCTTTTATGACAAAACATGCAAATGATCACCAACATGTGCGCTATTTCATCTACACTGTTTATTTGGTATTGGACATAAAGATCATCCACATACATTGAAATACCTGAATGTACTTGAGAAAACTGAAGAGGATTCTAATATATAGACACTGGACATTTTTTACATTCTCATGAAGCTCTAGCATTGTTGTCAGACAGACATAATTTATAACTTGTAGATCTAACCCCATTAGATTGGATTATTGCAGATTATAAATTTTTTTAGGTGAACTATCCTTTTAATGAATCAAATGGCAGTTCTTCAGAAATATATAGAACAAATAGAACAAACATTTGTCGTATAGAATTGTCCGGGCAGCAACATACTAACAAATGAATTTGTCATTTAGCAAATACAAAAGTTCATTTTCAGTGTTCCAAAAACTCATTCTGTTATACATTCAGTCAAATATTTAAATGCATATGGCATGAATATAACAGCACAAAACAGTGTCAACGCTTTAAAAAAGCATATAAATATAAAAAATGGTCAGAACAGTTAGAAAAATAACAAGTAAGTAATTTTAGATCTGTTTATGTAGTTACAGTAATTTATGGCATTGTTCTGTTTCCTTCAGTCATGACAACTTTTTTAATTTTATTTATTTAACCAACTTGATTAACTGAGTGAATGATGTATTTGTGTTATGTAGAATTCACTGTTGTCAACACTGCTTTAAATGAATGTAAGTAAATACTGTATAAACACATTTACATGAAGTTACTAAACATAAGTTATCGCTTTTATTTGTCCATTAGTCTGTTGATAAACTGAGGAGCATGTGTGTTGGATAAAAAGTAAGTTAACACATCAGCAGTTACCTCAACATGTAATTGCAGTACTGAGCAGATAAATGACTGAATCTTTTCTGGATGTTACAGGGACAGATGAGACACATCTGTGTAGAGTGACTGGTTGCTGCTGTCAAAGGCCCCCAGTGAGTATACTACCGAAATTAATAAAACATATTTTAAATTTTAAGATGTAATTTATTTTAATTATTGTCATTTCAAACAGAGCTATAAAGAACTTTTCTAATTCTTGATTTATGTGCCTTTAATGCAGATCTTCTGTGATGTAGCAGGACCTGCAAGGAAAGGTGATGACAGCATTTGTGAGAAAAAAGGGTGAAAACATGAAACAATAATATAAAATATGATCAGTTTATTACATCTAATACAGAAATCTAACGAGATTGTGTTGTTAAAATTACTGCTTTTATATTATATTTGTGCATCTTTGCAGGATCTGAAATGTGAGGATGGAGAAGTCCACAGTGCCATGAATGAGATGCTCCATTACTCCACCTGACCTTACTGTCTCATCTGGACCAGATGTTGCTGTGGTCTCTTCATCCTCAGTGACCCCAGAGCCAGCGAGAGCATCTAGAGAAAGGCTAAAAGACATGGAGGATGTGATTTTTGTCAAGTTTGTCCTGCTGGTTTCGGTTCATACAACATCAGTCAATGAATCCCAGTATTCAGAAGCTTCAAAGTTTCAAGTTTAACTCTGTTGTACTCTGTTAATATGAAATTGTCTGCATTTATACATTATTACTGTAGTGTTGGTAATAGCTAGTAATAGCTACTAATGCATTCTGAGGTAATCATATTTTTAAAGTAGTAATACTTACAATTACTAATGTAATACCTACAATTACTAATATAACCACATGTAAAATATAATTTCGGCATACTGCAATATATATATATATATATATATATATATATATATATATATATATATATATATATATATATTTTGTATTACAAATAATGGAATAGCAAAATTTGTTAATTGATAAAAAAAAAAAAACAGAAATAAATCCTCTGCTTCCCTCTGCAGGTCATTCATGATAGTTCAGAATTACTGTCTGTTTTCTTCTAAAGTTACAGTTTTTCTCAGGCTCTTTGGTGCATTTCTTGATTCAGCCTTAATATTTGCAAAGTAGTATGTGCATTTCTCAAAACAATTCGTACAAACCGCACCACACAACTGATTACTGCAAAAGCCTGTAACTTACTCAAAATATTTAGCTCATCTCTCAAAAGTAAGCATTATGTCATTGAACATATCAGTGCCATCATAAAAGTCCTTGTGTCATTGTTCACAAACAATATAGTGAAAATAGTCTTCCCATAATAAACACAATTAAGGCAGTCAGAGAAAAACTAAATAAAAAAATTTGAAGTGCCAACCGCCCAACTGAAACAAACACTATTCTCCATAATGGTGACAAATATACTTTTCAATAAAACCAACATCTGAACCTCTGTAATTCTCAAAAACTTTTGTAGAAGTCTGACAGAAATAACATCAGTCTGGTTAGTAATAAGTGAAGCTGGTAATGCTGTTTGTGGAGTTGTTTAATCCTGCTCTGCTGAGATCTTCAGAGATTTAATGTATTTTATTTGCAGTTGTTTTGCAGCCTGTGGCTGTAAGTCAATAGTAGCTGTTGTGTTTCTGCTCGTCTCTTTTTTCTTAAGCAGGTGTTTGTCACTGATGCTCAATCAGTACTAGATTAATCTTTTAATTATCTAATGGACTGCAGTGCTGCTTCAGTCTTATTCTAGCACTCTGTAGTATGCATACTGAGCAGTGTTCATACAAAACTGGCTGGGCCCCAGTTAGATTGCTCAGATGCACCCATCTGGGCCCCACATAAGTCTGCTGGCTGGGTAAATGTTTATGTTTGTGATTTGTGTAAAACCTTTTCAGATATTTTTAAGTATTCGTTGGTTGTATTAACTATAGCCTATGTTATGTCCAAGGACGTATTTAATGTGTTTTGTAATTGTGTATATATGTGTGTTGGATGTGGTTTTGTTTACTTTCTTTCTATCTATTTTTCTCAAATTTTTTTCTTCCTCCTCACGAGATAGGAATTCCAATCATCTGCGTTCAATCGGTGATGCCTAATTTTAGGGAACGTAGGGGGAGGGTGCCATTTTTGTTTGTACTTCTCTTTTCTCCTGGTTATGGATAGATAGGAAGAGAGAGAAGTTTTGTGTACTTTATTGTTTTTGGATTATCTTTTTCCAGGTAATTTATAAATATTTTTTTGTAATATAAATACAATAGTTAGTTTGGTTTTGGGTGTTATTTTGGCCTAGCTCTCCCCTGAAGTCTTTGTTCCCTATTTGTTTGCTAACATTTTTTGTGAGATTGTTTCTGTTTATTTCTTTATTCAAATTAAAAATATATATTAATTTGAAGTGGGGTTTGTGTTTATTTTGGGACAGGAGGTTGGATGCCCTGGTTCTCTATCAAAGTTTTTTTTGTTTGTTTGTTTGTCACTGGCTCCCCATTCCTAGATTGGTAGTATGTAACAGCTGCACTTCAATTTAATCTTGATTGTTTCATTTTAATTATGTTCTGGTGGCATACAGAGCCAAATTATGTCCATATATATATATATATATATATATATATGTGTGTATATGTATATGTATATATATATATATATATTTGGACATAATTGACTAATTATTACAAAACCACATCCATCCATATATATATATATATATGGTCCTAATTATGTATGTATATTTTAATTTGACCTAGTGATGTTGGTGATGGCCATTAGATGTTGAAAAGGTACGTGGTTGGAGAGAGTTTGTCTTTGATTTCCTCTGCTTGATGTAGAGGTTTTTTTCTTCTGCCTGTTTTTGCTTCAGAGCTGCAGTAGATTAATATTAGCTGTTGTGTGGAGAGATGCAGATTTCATTCTGACAACTATAATTCTGACAATAACATGAAGATCATTCAGATTTATGAGTTTATTGCATGCTTTCAATATATTTACATGCACTTCAGAAACTGGAAACAGTCACAAATTGTTTGATGAGGTCAGACGTTTCTTGTAGTTGGCCACCAGGTTTGCACACATCTCAGGAAGGATTTTGTCCCACTCCGCTTTGCAGATCCTCTCCAAGTCATTAAGGTTTTGAGGCTGACGTTTGGCAACTCAAACCTTCAACTCCCTCCACAGATTATATATGGGATTAGGATCTGGAGACTGGCTAGGCCACTCCAGGATCTTAAGGAGTTCCAACCAACAGAAAATGTAATGAATCTGCCTGGAAGAGGACATGTGTCTATATTGTCCTAATGCACGGTGAGAAGGAGAGTTTGAGTGGCCAAAGACTCTTTAAAGATCACAGCTAGAGAATTGCAGAAAAAAGTTGAGTCTCAGGGTCAGTGAACCTTTAAAAAAATTATAAAACAGCCCCTACATCACAACATGTTGTTTGGGCATGCTTCAAGAAAAAAATCAAGAAAAGAAAATGCTTTCACCAAAAAAACTAACTTCAGCATATTTTGTATATCAGACACGACTGGACCTTCAAATGGGAAATATGGTCAGATGTAACTAAAATATTAGCTTTTTAGCAGTAAACACTCCAGATGGGTTTGGTGAACACAGGGATAAAAAGTACCCCTGGTGTACAATGAAATATACTGCTGTATTTTCTTTTTGTGTTGTGGGCCTATATTTCTGCTGTCGTGCACAACTTGTTTAGACACATGGCATCACTGATTCTATCAAATACCAACAGATAAAAAATCAACAAGACTGACTGTTAGAAATCTTATAATGGGCCATGTTTGGATCTTCCAACCGGACAATAATAACATAATAATAATGTGTCAGTTTTGGAGTGACAGAGATAATATAGGTGACAAGCTGTCTGCAAAAGGAGTGGAGCCAGATCCAGCTAAAGTGCAAGCCCTCATTGATATGCCTCGGCGTAGGGTTCTGTAGGCCTTAAGTATTGTAAATTTCCTAGGTGATTTTTGGCCAAATCTTTCAGCTAATCCACACATATGAAGAATTTGTTACAAAATGATAGAGTTTGTGTGGGCTGCCATACATGATCAAGAATGAAAAAGTTTACCACGGAACTTGTCCTTATTTTTTTCAGTCTGTACAGATGTTTCTCATTGTAGGGTATCAGAGTGAAGCAGACAATTTAAGATTCAATTAGAACATTGATTAAACAGAAAGATTGAATAGAGGTGCTATATTTTTGTTTGAGAGAGTGTGTGTGTGTGTGTGTGTGTGTGGGTGTGTGTGTGTGTGTCACCTCGCGTGTTCACGCACATGTGAGTTCAACGCTTTGGCGATTTTGCTCTCTTTTAAAAGCTACATTTCTCAAATTAATAAACAGTACTACATGCAGTACACTATACCACACTATACAGTATTGAACAACCTTTCTGAGGAGATCCGCTAGCTTGTTTAAACAGAGCGCTGCTAGTCTGACAGGAGGATGGCTGGACCAATCTTGTGCCAGTCAGTCGAAACGGGGCTTCCCATTGACAAATGGTCAGTGTTTATGTCACTGTCTGTGTAGATTTCTGAGCTTTTTGATTGGTTTTATACAACGTTTAACACCATATTTGGAGAGCATAGATAGTGACGTTTCAGGGGGTACCTGTAACATAAGGAAATGTTCAGAAGTGACGAGAGGAGTTGAGAAAAGCAATGTTCATTTCCAGTGAATTTAGTAAAACTTTAAGTCAACTGTAATAGTCATTTAAATACCTTTAATCAATTATCTGGACTACGAAACTTTGGGAGATCATTTTTTTAATTTCTGTTCTTTGATATTAGCTAAAAAAAGAAAAATCTATTTTTTTCATTGTTTTTCCACATTATCGGCCCGTTTCTTAAAATTAAACATTGCGACTTCCAGAAAAGGTCACATATTGTTTTATCGACGAATTGTAGAAGTGCAGGTAGCAATGAGCGTCTTCACAAAGCCTGAGCATGCGCAGTTAATGCTTTTGTAGCCTACTGACCACGTGTACTATTCCGCGCGGCCACAAAAAATGGGAGGCACGCGGATGTCCGCACGTACTGTCCGCGCTCACCCTCCGATGGCGATTTTTATGTCACGCATACCATAGCAGACCCGCGCACACGTGTGCAATACAGACGCACACATGGACAGCGTGGACGCAGACCACTTGTATTTATACTGTCACGGTCCTGCTAATGTGCCCGGGCTGGCCACCAGATATCTCTGTGTGTTGAGCACATGGCTTGTTGTTTGTTGTTGGTGCCATGTGCTTCTCTGTCTATTGTCTATCCCCTCACATCTTGTTACCTCATCATTGTTTCAGTGGCTCCACCTGTGTCCTCCTCGTTACCATCGTTTGTCTCCCTATTTATCCTCCTGGTGTCTGTAATCGTGTGCTGATCCGTTTTCTTTCTTCGTGTGTGTGTTATGTTGACTGCTATAGTTCTCTGCCTGCCTGGTTTTTGTTCATTTTTGTATCATTTTATGATTTTGTATCATTCTCTTGCACTTAAGTCCTCGCCTCATCTCTCTTCTCACGCACCTTGACAGATTGGATCAGCCTGATGAGGACTCATCAGAGAGTGCAACCGGCAACTATGGGTCCAGGGCAGAAGCTTCTCAACGTTCGCCAGGGAGACAGGAACATTGAGGTATACGCCAGGGACTTCGTGGGAGTGGCTCGCCAGTTGGCTACGGAAAAGGCCTGCCTTGTGTTCTTTTTCTGGGGAGGACTAGCCGATCCCTTCAAGTCCTGTATGCCTTATTGGCAGCCCGAGAAGTCACTGGAGTAGTACATCAACCTGGCTCTGAATTTAAGCGGCTCAGCCTTCAGGGTGGAGTTAGCTCCAGAGTCCGCTCCGTTCCGTGAGCCCACAGAGCCCGAGCCCGCTCCGTTTCAGGAGCCCACAGAGCCTGATCCCGCTCCATTCCGGGAGCCCACAGAGCCCGAGCCCGCTTCGTTCCGGGAGCCCACAGAGCCCGCTCCGTTCCGGGAGCCCACTCCAGATCCCGCTTCGTTCCGGGAGTCCACAGAGCCCGCTCCGTTCCGGGAGTCCATGAGGTCTGCTCCTTTCCGGGAGCCCATGCAGTCCGCTCCGGTCCGGGAGCCCGCAGAGCCTGCCCAATGGCCTCCTACCCTACCAGCCCCGGCCTGGCCTCCTGCTCTGCCTGCCCCACCCTGGCACCCCCGTCTGTCTATCCGTCTTCCACTCCACGGGCCTTGCACATCATCCCTACACCAGATCCGCCTCCGGCCCACCCCCCTCCAAGACATTTTTCTGTCTTTAGTGTGTGTGAAGCGTCTGGGATCCGCTCCATAAAAGGGAGGGGGGGTTGTGTCACGGTCCTGCTGATGTGCCCGGGCTGGCTACCAGATGTCTCTGTGTGTTGAGCACATGGCTTGTTGTTTGTTGTTGGTGCCATGTGCTCCTCTGTCTATTTTCTGTCCCCTCCCATCTTCTTACTTTATCATTGTTTCAGTGGCTCCACCTGTGTCCTCTCGTTTGTCTCCCTATTTATCCTCCTGGTGTCTGTAGTCCTGTGCTGATCCATTGTCTTTTCGTCATGTGTGTGTTATGCTGACTGCTACAGTTCTCTGCCCGCCTGCCTGTTTTTCCCCTTTTGGGTTTTTGTTCATTTTTGTTTCATTTTATGATTAAAAAGGAACCATTCTCTTGCATTTGAGTCATCTCTCACCTCATCTCTCTCCTCGCGCACCCTGACATACAGTATACTACCAAAAGCGTGCACTGGTGGTCCGCTCCGCGGACGTGTTACAAACTCGTCCGTGAGTTTTATTGATTATTAATCAACAATTAACTGCATATAAATGAAAACTACCTAATATTACAAAGACAAATATCGATTCACAAAGTGGCAAAGGACTGCATCTGTGCTTTGATCATTGTAGACCTACTGATTATAAACCAGATGTAGTATTTTATAAAAAAAAATACTATTTTCTCAGATTGTTTCTCAAAATGTTAAACGTACCTACATTCATACATGCATACAAGTGTTGATCTTTTTTTTTTTGAAAATACAATTGTGGCAAGGGGGGCGTGGGAAAGCGGCACGAGCTAGGGGGAGAGCGGGTTCTGAGACGAGCGGTGAAACGGAGGGCAAGTGAATGATGATTAACACCTGTGTCTAATTCCAGTGGTTGTCGGAGAGACCGGATAAAAGGGACCCACACTCCTGGAGGAGGTGTGTTGATCGGGAGATGCACACAAGCACGAGCACCTGCACTACGCCAGAGAGAGAGACTGCCTGCTGTTCGCCAGCCGGAGCTGGCGATTATTATTATTATTATTGTTTGTGCTGGCTATTAAAAGAGACCGTTGGCTCGTCACCCCTGACTTCCTGACGCCACCATGCAACCCGCCCAGCCAACGCCACTTGCGGAGCTAGTAAAGTCGCTCGCTGGTCTTCACCAAGCTCAACACCAGGCGCTGATGGACATGAAGCTGGAGCAGGAGGATCGCTTCCGGCTCATGGTCCAGGCGCAGGATGAAGACCGGCAGGCCATCCGGAGCTTGCTTGGCCGGGAGGATAGCCCCGTCGCAGCCCCACCGATCGCCCACGTCCCGCTGATGAAGATGGGTCCGCACGACGACCCGGAGGCTTTTGTGGACCTTTTCGAGAAGACAGCGGAGGCGTGCGGCTGGGCGTGCGCCCATTGGTCGGTGCGCCTGATCCCACTGCTGACGGGGGAAGCGCAGGTGGCAGCCCAACAGCTACCTGTCGCGAACCTCCTGGCCTATGACGATCTCAAGCGGGCCATCAAGCAGAGCACGCCGTAGCACTAGCTTCCTTCTCTCTCCGACAATCCCTTGCCCCTCCTTCTGCCGCCGGTCTGCTGGAGATCAGCCGCCGGTGCAACGCGATATCCGGACGATCTCTGCGAAGAGCGTGGCAGAGGCACTGTTTCGAATTATCTCCCGGGTGGGAATCCCGAAAGAGATTCTCACGGATCAGGGCACGGCGTTTATGTCACGCACGCTAAGCGAACTATATGAGCTTTTGGGCATTAAATCGATTCGCACCAGCGTCTATCACCCACAAACGGACGGCTTGGTGGAACGGTTTAATCGCACATTGAAATCCATGGTTCGTAAGTTTGTGAAAGAAGACGCCAAAAATTGGGACAAATGGCTCGAGCCCCTCTTGTTCGCTGTGCGGGAGGTCCCACAAGCCTCCCCTGGGTTTTCCCCATTCGAGCTCCTGTATGGTCGCCAGCCCCAGGGGGGGGGTTGACATAATTAGGGGAGTCGTGGGAGGAGGGACCTTCAAACAGCCATAGCGAAATTCAGTATGTCATGGACCTCCGAGCAAAACTCCACACATTGGGGCGGCTCTCTATGGAGAATTTGCTGCAGGCTCAAGACAAACAAAGGCGGCTGTACAACAGGGGAACGCGGCTGCGACAATTCACGCCGGGGGAGAAGGTGCTTGTGTTACTTCCAACGTCTACTTCAAAATTACTCGCAAAGTGGCAAGGACCCTTCGTGGTCACACGGCGGGTTGGGGAGCTCGATTACGAGGTCAAACGCATGGATAGGGGTGGGGCATGTCAGATCTACCACCTCAACCTTTTAAAACGCTGGAATGAGGGGACGTTAGTGGGGTTAGCAGCGGTCGTTTCGACCGAGGATGATCTTGGACCAGAGGCGGCACCCAAACACAATCCGCTGGCTCTGGTCTCCGGGGGAGATCACCTCTCCCCGCTGCAACTCGCTGACTTAGCCAAGTTGCAGGCAGATTTTGCGGATGTGTTTTCACCCCTGCCCGGTCGCACGGACCTCGTACAGCACCATATCGAAACGCGCCCCGGGGAGGTGGCGCGCAGCCGTCCCTATCGCCTTCCCGAACACAAGAAAAACGTAGTTCGGGAAGAGTTAAAGGCCATGCTAGACTTGGGCGTAATAGAAGAATCGCATAGCGACTGGGCGAGCCCGATAGTGTTAGTTCCTAAAACGGATGGCTCGGTCCGCTTCTGTGTCGACTACAGGAAGGTAAATGCTATGTCGAAGTTCGACGCTTATCCAATGCCCCGAGTTGACGAGCTGCTTTGCTTGATCGGTTAGGTGCGGCACGCTTTTATTCGACACTGGATTTAACGAAAGAGTATTGGCAGATCCCCTTATCGCCACTATCCAAAGAAAAGACAGCCTTCACCATGCCGTTCGGATTACACCAATTCGTAACGCTGCCGTTCGGTTTGTTCGGGGCTCCCGCCACCTTTCAGCGCCTCATGGACAAAGTCCTCCGACCACACAGCGAGTACGCCGCTGCCTATCTGGATGACATCATCATCCATAGTAATGATTGGCAGCGGCATATGGAACATCTCCGTGCGGTCCTGAGGTCGCTGAGGGTGGCTGGGCTCACGGCAGGTGTGTTGATCGGGAGATGCACACAAGCACGAGCACGAGCACCTGCACTACGCCAGAGAGAGAGACTGCCTGCCGTTCGCCAGCCGGAGCTGGCGATTATTATTATTATTATTATTGTTTGTGCTGGCTATTAAAAGAGACCGTTGGCTCGTCACCCCTGACTTCCTCGTCTTCCTTCCTTCCCTACTGATCCGAACCTTGTTACAACAATAAAGGAGGTTTTTTTTTTTAAGTAGAGGCTCTGGTCTTTATTTTGTTGTATGGCATGTTCAGATATTCATACAACAAAATATTCTGGGGGCCATGACATTTTAGTGAAAATTATTAAAAATGCTGGTGGTGACTGGCAACATTTTCCTTCATCCAGGCTGGTCTCTGGACCACCAACTTCCCCCTGGCTCATCCCACCCTCCACACCCCATTTACTGTATTATTTGCTCTGGCCTATTTTAGTTTTTCTTTTGATTCCTCATCCCCCTCCAGAACCCTTACTCTCCTTCCTCATTTGGACCTTTTGCGACGTGAGGATGGGGAGGGGGGCATGTAGTACCAGGTTCATAGTTTTGTTTTTCTTGGTTTTCTTGTTTTTTTCTAGTTTGTTTCTATGCTTTCTGATTAGACTGCACCTGTTTGTGTTATCCATGATTACACTCCCTGTATATTAAGTCCTATATATTAAGATTTTGTTTGTGCAATGTTTATTACTATCTCCTGTATTTGTTCCCTGTGAATGTATTAGTATTCAAGCATTGTTTTGCACTTTCTTGCTTTGTGCGCATTATATTCAGACAAGTGTGAGTATTTGAACAGGTCCAAACTCTACAGCAGGGGTATCCAATCCTGCTCCTAGTGGGCTAATATCCTACCGAGTTGAGCTCCAACCAGCTTCAACACACTTGCTGAAGACCTTGTTTAGCAAGCCTCCAGAGACTCTCCTCTACAGAATCGACACTAAAGTTTTGTGTTGACGTCTGTAATTAAATGAAATGTAATAAAAGCAGTGGTTACACATTATTAAAGATTAAAGTATATTAAATAATGGCAATGTTTCCTTAGAAAAAAATTGATGGGGGTGAAGAAAAATTATGTGGTCAGAACAAACTTGACTTCCTCTGTTTGAAATAGTTTTCTTTCTTCCTGCTTTGCTTCAGAGCTGAAGTCATTTTAACTGCTGTGTGGATAGACAAGGGTTTTAACCACGGCAACACCATGAGAATCATTCAGCTTCAGTTCTGTGAGTTTATTACATTATATCAATAATATTTACATGCTTTATTTCACATCTAATATGACATGTTTATCTATAATGCTTATAATTTTTCATCTTTTAGATGTACTAATCTGTTGTCAAAATGCAGTGTCAGATCTAATAACTGATCTGGGATCAAATGTGAGCATAAACTGTGATCTTGATGAAAATTATGTTTATTGGATTTTACTGAAAACAGCAGATCCTCCAACAGTGATTCTACGATCATTCTCAACTTCATCTTTTTACCATAATAAATCATTCAGAAAGAAATATTCAGTGCAGTTTAAACATCGTCTGGTTATTAATAATGTGACTGCTGATGAATTAGGGGTTTATTACTGTATGAACACAGAAACACCTCCAAAACTCAACAATAGCAGCAGAAGTTAATTTGCTACTTAGTGATCAAGACATTGATGATCAATGTGTTTGTTTACCTTTTTATTACTTGTTATTCTTCACCTCAATTTTTTGTACACTTTATCATAGCTATCACTCTCTCCTGTTGTTCCAGACAGAGAGGAATAGGCTTGTGATGTAGATATTAAACTGCAGTCATTGTACTCCAGTAAAGACTAACAGTTGTTACTGTAACTCTGGATGTTTTATTTACAGAATCATCTCAACTAACTGAGCGTCACAATCACACAGAAGTTCATTGATCAGAATCTAACACAATGGCAGATGATTATTATTATCATATCTGCTCTGACAAACGGGCTTCTGATCCTTGTGGTGATCGGTGATTTAATTTTCTTATTGTTCTAAAAATGATCAAATTCTAATTCACAATAGTGTAAAAAATATCACAATGCTCTTTTCCATAGACAAGTGAAAGTTTTCAATTACTTGTTATATATTTGTACCATTTAAGAAAAAATAAAACCGTTAGTAAATAGTAAATCCGAATTCTCTGTTTCATTCATAGGTTTTGCTGCTGGAAAAGCAGAACAGTTGGAAAAACATATTCATAATACTGATCTGCAAACACGAGTTATATATGAACCAGGGCTGTAGTCAAGTCCACCTTTGTCGAGTCCAAGACAAGTCCAAGTCCAAAGAGGTTCGAGTCCGAGTCAAGTCCAAGTCCAAAGAGGTTCGAGTCCGAGTCAAGTCCGAGTCCAAAGAGGTTCGAGTCCAAGTCCAAATGAGACGGTCAAAACAGAGAAAGAAAAAAATTATCTTCTTCAAAACCACATACTTAATTATTGATAATTGATGTGATACGAGAGACGGCATATCTTCTATTCTAATATAATAATTTTGCATTATTCTTTGTAATGATCTAAAGCATGTGCAGCAACACTGTAGGATCAAATTAGTCTATTTTATTTATCCTCCTGAGACCCAGCTATGGAGTTGTGTCTCTGTAGTGGACATTCTATTTTAGTGAATTTCTCTGAGACCTTACATGTCACAGTTATAAGCCTGGATGTCCTGCACAGAGCTCATTCAGGGCTTTATAGAGATACTAAAGGTTTTTTAAACCCTCTCCTATGCCTTTAAAGATGGCAATATTTAATTTAGTGAAAAATTGTACATCCTTATGGAAATATGATTATATTCTGTAATGTCTTTTAAATCTGAATCATTTTCAGATTGTTTGTCATAAAGCAACATCTCAGGAAAATGTTATGGGTTTTCAAATTCAAATATAACTTCCTGTTATGAAACAGGACATAATTTCATACATGCTCACTGTAGAGGACACCAGGACTAAAAGCATGTTTATTATGCATTTTGGGAGACAACAATTGAATAGGGAAATAAATTATATATCAGTTTGTTTATGAAATATTATATATTATTATGAAAATCTGGCCATGTATTACTCCCATTATGATTTTTTTTTCAACATTCCGTCCCAACAGCAACACATTAATATGCAAATTAGATATAGTGCATAGGTACACTGTGTTTAATGGGAAACCAGTTTATGGAATTTTTTACACACATATTGCATAAAACAAAATGGTATATCAAATCATTTTGTTATACATTTTAAAACATAGTTGAGAATCATCCTTAAACAAAGTTTAGTATAAAAAAATCCTGAAACCTAAAAATGTATTTGGTGATTTAAAAAAACTCCCATTGATTTTGCTGTTTTCTATTCATGCCATTTAATTGTAGTCCTTGTGTCCTCTACAGAGGACATATAATCAAATATGAATAAAATAGAGTTTAAAAAAAAAAAAAAAAAATTTTTTTTTTCTTATGGTCTAACCAATGTAATGACATGAAAACATTTTTTTTAGGGGGGGCGTCTCAGGAGGATATTTTAGGTTGAGCAATTTCACTTATATTTGACCAATTCTCGATTTTGTAAGATTTTATCTAGTCAACTTGAAAATGTAACTACAACATGATTCAAGAAACTTTCTCTTTATTAAACCTCTAGTTAAAAATGTGCACCACACATGACGTTGTCTTCATGATGTAAATGTTAAACAAATCACTAAATACCTTTGCAGAAAAGATGAACTACAACTACATCTTGTACAAACGTATATTATGCATTTTAGGCTATATGTTCTGAAATACTACAAGACAAATGCTCAAAAAAACAAGTAATTCAAATTCAAAATGACTGAAGGTATAACACAGAGTGCTATTATTAACTATAAAGGCTCTGTAAAACAATGAACAGCAGTTCTCAGCCTGTCACCCTGATGCAAACCTGAAATATCAGATATACAGTAGTAGTTCTTCACGGGTTTTGTATTTGATTACGCTGCTGTTCCGTTGTTTTTTCTATGTAAGCATGGACGCGTTTGACTGTTGCGCTCGCGTCTCTTGCAGCGTCTCGTGCATGAAACGGCTTTCTAAAAACGCGGCACTCTAGTTATTAAAAGATGTTTATCTCACATCTTCTTGTATTTTTCCTGTTCCACTGCCCGCGTCAACACAAAAACACACTCTGTGTGAAGGGCACATAGAGAGCATCACACGTGAGCGGTTAATCATGTGCATCGACATGCGGTTGGATCGTTCTTTTCTCTTTGGTAATATTTCTATTCAAAATCGCGATTCCTCGATTTATAAAAAATCTAATTGTGGCAAAACATTAAATTCGAATTAATCGATAAAATCTGATAAATCTCCCAGCCATTGCCACAATGTTTGCTTATTTTTTTACTTTATTTACGTTTTTGTGTAATTTATGTTATTTTACATCCAGTTGTATTCCGTGCCTACAGGCTTTATTCGTTTTGCTCTTATTCGTTCTTTTTCTTATTCATTTGGTGCCACGGCGTTTGATGATTGTCCGTTTTTTTTTTTACATTTAAACATTTTGCAAGTTTTTAATTTTATATTAGGCTTATAGCATGGTAATGGTGTATTTTTATTCGTTTTGTTAAATAAAGTCCCATGTTTATTGCAGAAAATGTTATAGATAAGCAATTGACCTTAAATGAAAGTAAAAGCAAAATGCGCACGGGCATTAATAAGGTATTTAAAAGCGAAGGAAAATGAGAGGGAAAACTCCAACGAACTTTGTAAAACCAAACTGTATTATGCAACTTGCCGAAAGCGTGTCTGTGGCCTCCACGCAGCGCTCACACTCAGAGCCAAGCGCACACTCATATGACGCAGCTGTGCATTTAACAGGCGACCAATGACAATGCCCGTTCTAGATGGACCAATGACAATGCCCGTTCTAGATGGAGTTAAACCAGTTACGTTACCCGTTTGCGGAACAAGCGAGCCAGATTAATGGTTTTGTTTTGAAAGAGAAAAAACGCATATATTGCTGGACTCGGTCGAGACCAACTTGAACATTTGGCGAGTCCAATGACCAAGTCCGAGACGATAGAAAAACGTCTGGAGTCCGGACTGGAGTCCGAGACCGGACTCGAGTACTACAGCCCTAATATGAACCATAAGAACCAAACCAATTGCTTCAATTGTAAGGTAAGTGAATGAATATATTTATTTATTTATTGCTAAATGTCATTACTGTAAGTTTTAATTATTAAGGATTTTGATTTTATCGCAACAAAATAAAGTAGCATTTTGTTTAGATTCATTTACAATGCCGTGAAAAAGTTTGGGATCAGTAAGATTTTAATGGTTTTTAAATAAGTTTCTTCTGCTCATCAATACTGTATCTATTTGATCAAAAATACAGAAAATACAGTTTTCTATATTAATCAACTTAAAAATATAATGTATTTCTGTGATGCAGCGCTGAATATTCAGCATCATTACAGAAATCATTCTAATATGCCGATTTTTAATTGATGCTGGAAACCGTTGTGCTGCTTCATATATTTTGGGGGGACCTGTGATATTTTTTTAGGGTTCTCTGATTAATAAAAAGTTAAAAAGAACAGAATTTATTTAAAAAATAAAGGTTACAATATACAATGGTATTCAAATGTTTGGGGTCAGTAATATTTTTTAAAATAAATTAATACTTTTATTTAGGAGGAATGCGTTAAATGAATAAAAAAAATCATAGTAAAGACTTATATTGTTAGAAAATATTTCTGTTTTGAACAAATGCTGCTCTTTTTAACTTTGTATTATCAAAGAATCAAAGAAAGAATTATCACATGTTCCAAAAAACAATATGAAGTAGCACAACAGTTTCAACACTCATAATAAATCAGCAAATTAGAATGATTTATGAATGATAATGTGACACCGAAGACTGAAGTAATGATGCTGACATTTCAGCGCTGCATCACAGAAATAAATTAAAGTATATGAAAACAGGAAACCAATATTAGAAATTGCAATAAAATTTCACAATATTACTGTTTTTTTTCTGTATTTTTGATAAAATAAATACAGCCTTGATGAGCAGAAGAGACTCCCTTAAAAAAAACAATTAAATCTTACTGATCCCAAACTTTTGAGCTGCAGTGTAAATCAACCAAACCTGGATGTTAATATTGTTTTATTGTTACTCTTTCAGTTCGCTGAGGTGGAAAATATTCAGCAAGTAAATAGCATCTTTGTGACACTATAACATGTTACCATGTGCTATATTCTTTTACAGAGTAGTATTTGAGACACTAGTTACACTTATTACTCCAAAACTCCCACAATCCCTGATTACAAAGCACCTGTTTATTAGTTTTGTTCTTGGCTGGCAATGCTGAGTGGTTTCTGTTGTTATTTCTTTGTCTGTTTGATCTTGTAAATGTTTTTCTCTGTTTTACGATTGCTCGCTGCCTGTTTAAATAAAGCTGCAAATGGATCGTCGCTCGAACGTTTCCGAGCCTGTATCACACAGACATCAAATTTTACAAACCTCTGTATGGTGTGACTACAGGCAACACAGTGCGGTTAAACTCAACTGAAGTGCTAAACCAAAGCAAAATATTTGTTCCACTGGTTGGTCACTTGATAGCCAATGATTTCACATTTGTCTAGACTGGAGGTTTAACCATGAACCGAGTGCTGTGTTTTTTATAGTATGTATGCATCTCAGTTCTCACATTGTCTGAAACACAAATAGAAACAGCAGCACTGCAGTTTGTCTGTTTTGTCTACCGTATATCTACACATTTAGTGTCAAAGTGCTTGACGAGTGTTTAAATGCATGTAAATCCCCTTCACGTAAACTGAAGTTTGTATTGCTTTAAATATCCAATAGTTAATAAACTGCAACTATCAAAACTATTGTTAAATATTCACACCTGATCTCTGTAGTGTTTATCAGTCTGTCTTGACATTTTTGTACTTCTTGGTGAGTGGAAAAACAAAACCATAACAACAACAATAATAATATTGTTATATAAAAGTGAATGTTTGTGCATGATTTAATATTGCAAAGGCTTTTTCATGGAGGAGGCACATGATACTGAATCACAACTTCAGTTCTGTAGGAGATTATTAGATATAATTTATTTAATGTGCTTCGTTGCTACTCTTTTTACAACTAGGAAATCATTTTAAGACAATTTGCTCTTCATTACTTTGTGTTTGATTTGTAAGCACATATAGTAGATATTACAGAGATTAACTACTTTAATTAAATGGAAGAAGGGGTTATTTGTTTAGAGAGAAAAACATCTCAGGTTACGTATGTAACTCTAGTTCCCTATCTGTCGGTCACCCACAGTTATGTTGTGACGACATAGGGATTTACCTGGAAGCCCAACATCTCTGAGAGAAAACGCCAATGAAATTGGCTAGTGGATTTTGCATACCTGAGCCACCGCCCCGTGCACGGGTATAAAAGGCGACAAGTGCATCCACTCAATTAGATTTTGCTCGGAGCCGAGTGGATGAGAAGAGTGCTGATCTCCACAAAGCCGCTCATCATTGTTTTGTTCCCGGTTGGCGAACGGTGCGATCAGCGGAGTCCTCTCATCAGCGATTCCCTGGGCACTTCAACTGAGAGAGCAAATTCTAAAGAGCAAATCACGGACGATCGCTTTTTCAAGTTCCGTCCGTGTCCTTCTGGTTGCGGTCGCTTTCTGATGCGGATGACGGACACGGACATCGCTGTGTGTCTGGGCGGCCGACACGCTGAAGCTGCGCTCGTGGGATGACTCATGCGCCTTTTGTGGGCGATGAGCATGATTTCGCGCTGCGATTTCCGCTTTATGAAAGGATTGGCACCCTCTGCCGCCACCCGTGCTGATCTCTCTGGCTCGAGCAGAGGATCGCCGCTGACGCCTGGGAGATCTGAGGGTTACTGTAAGATCCTTCCACCGGGCACGCCCCCACGGACCTCTTACTCCTACGCAGCGAACATCCCGTCCCGTTCCGGGTGATTTCGCTGGTTCCCACGGGCGCCCAGCATTTCATTCGGTCGCGCCATCTGTAGATAGGATGTCGATCGCAGCATCGGGGATGGGTTCACGCCCTCTGAGGATGAAGGTGCGGTGGGGCTGCCCCTCGGTGTTGTCGCCACCGCAGGACCCAGAGCCCCTTGCCCGCCTGCGCCCCAAAGTTTACAGTGCTGCGGGCCAGGCAGCCTCCGCCTGCACGCCATGGCTATCCTGCAGGTTCACCAAGCCAAGGCGCCAAACAGGTGCACGAGGGTAGTACCGACCGGGTTGATGCAGGAGCTGCGGCGGCGGCGACGACTGACGAAAGTCATGGCGCGGTCCCTCGGGAAGGCGATGTCCACCATGGTCCAGGAGGCGCCATCTCTGGCTCAACCTGGCAGATGAAGGATGTCGACAAGGCACACTTTCTCAATGCCCCATCTCCCAGGGAGGGCTGTTCAGCAACACCGAGGGCTTTGCCCAGCAGTTCTCGGCGGCACAGCAGCAGACCGAGGCGATCCAGCACATCCTGCCCGGCGTGATGCACCATCCACCGCTGCCCCGGGCCAGGCCTCCTCAGTCTGCCCGCCGTGGGGCGCCTCGCCCTCCAGAGCTGCTCCGCCCAGGCCGAATCGACACATAGGCCAGTGCCGAGCCTCTCGCTGGAGAGCGGCGCCCGGGCCCCAGCCAGGCCCCGTCGTCGTCCCATGAAGTCGTCGAGCGGCCCTGACGCGGGCAACCCGGAGATGTTGGAGTTTGCTCTTTCTCAGGAGACGGCGAGAACAGCGCTGCCCTTCCCCGGTGGAGGGCCGGGAGGAGAATCTTCTGTTTCGCTTTTGTTTCTGCTTGGACCAGCGGTACCCACCTTCTCAAAGAAAGAGCAATTTCCTTTTCCTCCGGGTTCTCAGGTCCATGGGACGACAGTGTGCGATGCCCTGCCTCCTCACCGCCCATCATTTTGCCAGTAGCCAGAGAGGCATGATATTCCTCCCATTCCTCCGCTCTGGCCAGTCCTGCTCGGGTCACCAGGGAGTTCGGTCAGGATGCCACAGAACGCACCGCCTTCTGTGCCATCCACCCCTAATCCCTTCGCTGCACCACCACAGGTACGCCGACAGCCAGTGCCGCCGCACAGCGCCTGGGAGTGAGCTCACGCTGCCCAGCCTGTCTCGCTGGCTCACGCACAATTCGACTCGCTAAGCGATTACGTTCGCCAGGGCGCTGAGTTCAACGCCTCGAGACGCCGGTGGCAGTCCGGAACGCCCCTGTCTTGCGCGAGGAGATTGCTGTCCTCAGCCAGTTGGGGCTTCGGGTCAACTGGGAAAAGAGCAAGCTCTCCCCTGTGCAGAGAATCTCTTTCTCGGTGTGGAGTTAGACTCGGTGAGTATGACGGCACGCCTCACGGAGGAACGTGCCCAAGCAGTGCTGAACTGCCTGAGTTCCTTCAGAGGCAGAAATGTGGTACCACTGAAACAGTTTCAGAGGCTCCTGGGGCATATGGCATCCGCAGCTGCAGTCACGCCGCTCGGATTGCTTCATATGAGACCACTTCAGCACTGGCTACACTCCCGGGTCCCGAGGTGGGCATGGTGCCGCGGTACACTGCGAGTAGGTATCTTCCAGCAGTGTCGCCGCTCCCTCAGCCCCTGGACAGACCTTGCCTTTCTACGGGCCGGGGTGCCCCTAGAACAAGTGTCCCGGCATACTGTTGTCACAACAGATACCTCCAGCACGGGCTGGGGCGCTACATGCAACGGCCAGGCAGCCTTGGGGCTCTGGACAGGGCCCCGACTGCTTTGGCACATCAACTGCCTGGAGCTGTGGGCAGTGCATTTAGTCTTGCGGCAGTTCCGGCCACTGCTGTTGGGCAAGCACGTGCTAGTCCGCACGGACAACACTGTGGCGGTCTCGTATATCAACCGGCTGGGGGGTATTCGATCACACCGCATGTCACAGCTCGCCCACCATCTCCTCCTCTGGAGTCACACGCAGTTCAAGTCACTGCGTGCTGTTCACATCCCGGGGCAGCTCAATCGTGCGGCCGACGCGCTCTCACGACAGCTCATGTTCCCCGGAGAGTGGCGACTCCATCCCGAGACGATCCGGCTGATCTGGAGTCGATTCGGGGAAGCTCAGGTAGACCTGTTTGCCTCCCCCGAGTCCTCCCACTGCCAGCTGTACTTCTCCCTGACCGAGGGCCCCCTCGGCACAGACGCACTGGCACACAGCTGGCCTCGGGCCTTACGCAAGTATGCGTTTCCCCCAGTGAGCCTACTCGCACAGACACTGTGCAAGCTCAGGGAGGACGAGGAGCAGGTCCTGCTGGTTGCGCCCCATTGGCCCACCCAGACCTGGTTTCCCGAACTCATTTCCATCGCGACAGCACCTCCCTGGCGCATTCCTCTGAGGAAGGACCTCCTTTCTCAGGGGCTCGGCACCATATGGCACCCGCGTCCAGATCTATGGAACCTCCATGTGTGGCTCCTGGACGGGACGCGGCAGACTTGAGTGGTCTACCACCGGCGGTGGTAGAGACCATCATTCAGGCTAGGGCTCCTTCAACAAGGCAAACCTACGCACTGAAATGGAGTCTGTTCGCGACTTGGTGTTCTTCTCTCCGAGAAAACCCCCGAAGATGCACGATTGGAGTAGTGCTTTCTTTCCTGCAAGAAAGGTTGGAGCGAGGCTGTCACCCTCCACCTTGAAAGTGTATGTAGCCGCTATTGCAGCTCACCACGATGCAGTGGACGGCCGGTCCCTGGGAAAGCATGATCTCATCGTGAGGTTCCTGAAGGGGCCAGGAGGATGAATCCTCCAGGCCTCCCTTGTGCCCTCTTGGGACCTCTCTATCGTCCTGGCTGGACTTCAGAGGGGCCCTTTGAGCCGCTGGACTCAGTCGAGCTGAAGTTCCTGTCTCTTAAGACAGCGCTCCTGACCGCTCACTTCCATCAAACGGGTCGGGGGACCTCCAGGCGTTTCTGGCGAAGAGTGCCTTGTGTTCGGGCCGGTCTACTCTCACGTTGTCTTGAGACCCCGGCCTGGATACGTGCCCAAGGTTCCCACCACGCCCTTCCGCGATCAGGTGGTGAACCTGCAAGCACTGCCCTCGGAGGAGGCAGATCCAGCCTTAGCGTTGCTGTGTCCCGTAAGAGCATTGCGCATATCGTGACCCGCACCCGAGCGTCAGAAGCTCCGAGCAGCTCTTTGTCTGCCACGGAGGGCAGCAGAAAGGAAGGCTGTCTCCAAACAGAGGCTGGCCCACTGGATAGTGGAGGCCTTCGCCTTGGCGTACCAGTCGCAAGGCGAGCCGTGCCCCCTGGGGGTGAGGGCTCACTCCACCAGGAGTGTTGCCTCCTCCCATGCGTTGGCACACGGTGCCTCTTTGGCAGACATCTGCAGAGCTGCGGGCTGGGCGACACCGAACACCTTCGCAAGATTCTACAATCTTCGCGTTGAGCCAGTTTCTTCCTGTGTATTGGGTAAGTAATGGGCGAGAAGAACTGGCCGGTGTCACGCTTGCTGCGCCATTCCCCCTCACCCGGGGATACGAGCGCCTTTTTCTCCCCCAGTTCAGTTCCCCGGATGGTGAACCCTGGTGGAATCCTCCAAGCACCCCCGGCAGTCAGACTGGGCGGAGCAGTCTGACGCCAGGCCCAGTACTGGTGTTAGCTCGCCCGGGTCTCCGGTCAGCCCCTGTACTGGGCTAGGTGTCCGTATGGCCTGATTCCCCTTCGGGTAATCCCATATGTGTATTCTTCCACGGTAAGGTTTCCCTCATGGTAAACCCGTGTCTTCCCTGTGACAGAGCTTCTGTCAGGTTCTGCTGGCAGCCCTCCTCCCTATTCGTAGGTAGGATCTGCCCCAGAGTCCAGTCGTATGTAGTACTGCCCCAAGCCCGGGCCAGTCCATATCAGTGTCTCCACATATTACCTCCCTTCGGGCAGGATGTGGCCTCCGTAGCGCCCTTCTATGGAAGGCTCGCTTCCCTGCCGTTACGACAAGCTGTAACAACAAATAGGAAAGACCTGAAGCTGTCTTTCACTGAAGGTCGAAATCCCTTCCGATTCCGTGGGGAAATGAACATCGGCTTGGCTATCTCCAGCAGAGATGTACTCAGTGGTCCCGGTGGGCACCAAGGTTAGCGAATTTGCACTGGAGCGGTAGGAAGGTTGCAACCTCTTGCATGGCATTTGTCTGTCACGCACTCGCTTGTCAACATCTGCATGCCACAAGGTTGTGACAGGGTTCAGCTTGTGGCGCTTTCTATGTCGTCACGACATAACTCGTAGTGACCGACAGATAGGGAACGTCTAGGTTACGTATGTAACCCCCGTTCCCTGATGGAGGGAACGGAGACGTTATGTCCCCATGCCACAATCTTGAACCATCGCTGGTTGCCAGGGACTCGTCTCGGCTCCTCAGCGTAAAACCTAATGAGTGGATGCACCTGTCGCCCTTTTATACCCATATGCACGGGGAGTGGTTCAGGTATGCAAAATCCACTAGCCAATTTAATTGGCGTTTTCTCTTAGTCAGAGATGCTCGGGGCTTCCAGGTAAATCCCCTATGTCGTCACGACATAACGTCTCCGTTCCCTCCATCAGGGAACGGGGGTTACATACGTAACCTAGACGTTCCTCGAGGGAACAAGATGCTGCGTCCGGAGACGCTTAGGGAACGCCATCAGCGTGACCGGCTCTGAATACAGGTATAATAAGTCTTAATTGATGGCGGGATGTAACGGGCGAGGTGACTTAACGACCAACTGTTATAAAGCACGTGCGGTAAAACCGGCGTCAGCTTCTGGGAATGAAGCTAGCGCTGACAGGGATGCCGGAAGTATGGCCCCCGAGAAGCAGCATCTCGTTCCCTTAAGGAACTAGGGTTACATTCGTAACCTGAGACATTCCTCTTCAGCAACTTTAGCTGCGTCCCGAGATGCTTAGGGAACGAGATACCCACGTCACCAGACTTGTGTACCCAAGCAGAGCGCAGCTAGGGCGAGAGGACAGAGGAACCTGGAGTGGCCCGCATATCAAGGCCATAAAATCTATCAAAGGTCAGGGGACAAAGGAAAAAGGCCTTGGAGGCCCATCGGCGAGGGGAGCTGAGAGGACTCATAAGAAACGTTGATGGCATCTACAATCTACCGACTGAGGGTCTGTTTGGAAGCAGAAAGATCTCTCCTAGGAGAAACATAGCATACCAGCAGTTGGTCCACCCTTCTCCACAGGGCAGTTCTGTGGACGTATGCATCCAGTGCTCTCACTGGACACATACAATTAAGCTTCTGCTGGTCAGGCTCCCCGAAGGGAGGAGGACTAAAGGCCTGTAGTAGGACAGGCTGTGGTGTGACATGAGGAACTTTAGGAACATACCCTACATGAGGGTACAAGAAAGCTTTGTCCATGCCGGCCATAAAGTCAAGATGAGTGGGGGCCACTGAAAGGGCCTGCAGATCCCCAACTCTCTTAAGAGAAGAAATCGCCAGAAGAAATACAGTCTTCAGGGTGAGATAGCGATCAGAGATCTCCTCAATAGGCTTCGAAGATGGGCCTGCAGGAACTCCAGAACTGTACCAACCGGGCAGTTTACTGGGTCGAGATGGCGGTCTCCGCACCATGAAGTGAAAATTATCCACTTCAGGGTGTACAGTTTCCTTGTTGAGGGAGCTCTGGATTGGAGTATGGTCTCAACAACTTCAGTTGAGAGACCGGAAGCTATGAGCTGCACCCCCTCAGAGGCCACACCCACAGCTTACATAACTCCAGGCAGGGGTGAAAGACCCCTGCCTGTGAGAGGAGATCCCTTCTGACGGGAATCTCACATAGAGAGTCATCGAGGAGAGAAATCAGGTCCGAGAACCATACTCGGCCCGGCCAGAACAGCGCTACCAGAAGTAGACTGACCTCGTCCCAGCGCACTCTCGCCAGAACTTCCGGGAACAAAGTGATCGGGGGAAAGGTGTACAGACGAAGCCGCGGCCATGTCTGTACCATAGCATCCAACCCCAGTCGAGCTGAGAGTACCAGAGGGGACATTGCGCTTTCTCCTGAGTAGCGAAGAGGTACACCTGAACCTGGCCAAACACTCTCCAGATTTGATTCAGCACCTCTGGGTGAAGCATCCATTCCCCGGGCATCGGACCCTGTCTCAACAGGATGTCTGCTCCCATAAACAAGAACCAAGGCTTCCTCCACATATCTAAGGCATGTAGGCACCACCACGTGGCCTTGATCATGCAAAGCGAGTTTCCACTTGGGGAGAACCCCTTGGTCTTGCGCCACCACTGTAGGGGTCTCATGTACAACAGGCCAATAGGTATCATGTTGGACGCAGCTGCCATCAGACCGAGCAGTCTCTGAAACTGCTTGACAGTGAGTGACAGGCCTTATTTCACTCTCCTGACTTCCGTGAGGATCGACTCGATCCAAGCAGGGGACATACGTGCCTGCATCCTGGTCGAATCCCACACCACACCAAGATAAGTGGTTCTCTGTAATGGAGAAAGCACACTCTTCTTGGCGTTCAGTATTAACCCAACACTTTCATGTTAGCGAGAACAACAGCTTGTTGTTTAGCCGCCACCTGCTCTGATAGAGCGAGACTCAACCCTCTTCCCCAGAGGGAGCTACCCTCGTAGGCACTGAGCCACAAGCATCGGGGCCTCTTTGCCGAGGACCTCTTCGCCTGAAGGACGGTTTGCAGATACAGCTTAGGCTTCGAGGCCTCCGACCGAGAGCTGTGCTTTCCGCCCTAGCCCCGCCGCGTGGGGGGGGGGGGGAGGCACGGGCAGTGACACTTTCTGGGTTTCCCTATATGATGAGCTGGCACGCGGCAGGGGCTGCTCTCGCCCAGCAGCCCCTGAGCTAGAGAGCGACGAGGGAGAAACCGCTGGAACACCGCCACCTGCTTCCCGGCCTCCTGGTGCCTGTCGACGACGGCACCAACAGCATCGCCAAATAACGCCAAACAGCATCGCCAAACAGGCAAAAGCGGTGCATCCAGGAGGAGGACCCTGTCACGGAGTTTGATATCAGACAGGGTCAACCAGAGATGCCTCTCTGCCACCACCAGAGCTGCCATAGACCACCCAATGGCACGGTCGGTCTCCTTGGTTTCGCGGAGAGACAGATCAGCGGTTTTGCGTAGTTCTTTGATGTCCTCCGCATTAACTCCTGTCCTCCACATTAACTCCCTCATCAAGCTCTTTGAGCAGGTCAGCCTGGTACGCCTTGCCCACCAGTGGCTTGGAGGGCAAAGTCGGAGCCTTCAGAGATGACGCAGCATCAGGGGACAGACAGCTCGCAAGCGTCTGTTCCACCTGAGGCATCACTCTGTAACCACTCTCACTCGTCCCCATCACTTTACCGTAGTAAATGGTTTAGTTCATGATCTCGACACCTCGGTGTGGAGATCGGGGAAAAACGTCAGGCTCCGATGTGGAGGTGGTATTTTACACCGCAGAAAGCCTTCGTCCAGCTTGCCTCTCTGCAGTTCAACATGACACTCGGCTGGCCAGTTAATGTTTAATTTGGCCATGGCATGAGTGACCACATCCCCAAGCTCCTCATTTTGGGGCAAATGAGAGGGAACATCATTGACGCTTTCCACATCAATCTCCTCAGAGGAAGATATGAGAAGCGCTGAGCCAGCTGCCCACAACGCAGGCTTCCAATCTCAGGGAGCAGCTATAAGATCTGATAGGTGAGGGCGGAGGTAAAGACACACTCGTCTCCAATCCCTCCATCAAATCTAACTGCGAACCCCACAAGCGCAGGCGCCGCTCCGCCTCGGCGGTAGTAGGACCGGCACTGCGGGGAGTGCTTGTGAAGGCTCCCCTTTCATCAAACAGAGCCTTCCGTGAGCGAAGCAAACGCAGTGGGAAGAACTCGCAATGTGGGCAGTGCTCCCTTGAGAGACAATTCTGCGTGCCTTGCTCCCAAACAAACCACACACAGGCTGTGTGTATCACCTGCAGACATGTAACTTTGCAGGGAGGAACACACCTGTAATGTGCTTCATTTCTCTCATCCTCTTAATGCTTAGCCTTAAGCTGGCTTTTAGACATGCTTGCAGATAGACAGACAACACCAAATAACACAGACAGTACACAGAGCGCTAGCTGAATGACAGAAAAACTGACGCTGGTTTCACCGCACATGCTTTATAACAGCTGGTTGTTACATCACCTCGCCTGTGACGTCCCGCCATCAAGTAAGACTGGTAATACCTATATTCAGAGCCCGCCCTCCTCGTGTCAATCACTGTCACACCCGAAACCTACAGCACACTTTACCACTAGAGGCTCTCTAGACCCACAACACCTTACTCTAAACAGGCTAGAACAATCACCAAACTGAAGTGACACTGAATGCACCAAACATTTCATAAAGACACCTTGATGAAAGCTTTTGGAGTTTGCATGATTTTTTCTTCACACACACACACACACACATACAGCTATCTCTGCACATACAATATTAAATACACATTCCTACTGTCACGGTGCTGCACGGGGGGAGCCAGGAACACGGAACGAGGAGACGAGGAACTTCTTTCAACACTTTATTACACACGGAGATCGCTGGAGAAAGGTACCCACACTAAATGACTTTAAGACTCGACAAAGACACGGGGAGAACTGAGAACTTATAAAAGGCAGGAAACGAAGGAGCAAACAAGATAATTACTGACACAGGGCTGGGGACTAATTAACTAAAGACACAGGGCTGGGAACTGATAATTACAAATGAGGACAGGAACAGGAACTGACCAAATATGGGCACGAGAGGAGGGGAAACACAGACACAGAGAACACAGGTCTGACACCTACATTCATGGTGTATTTAATTTGTGTTTTGACTTTAGTTTATCATCACTGTTGAAACATGACAAGAATGCAGATCTTTCAGTGACGTTCTCATTCTGACTTGCAAAGATATTGAAAGAGAGAAACAAAAGGGTGTTCTAAAAAATTATCAAATAAAATATACAATAGGATACAAATATAAATATAATGCTGTTCTTTGTATGTGAAGTTTTATTAGTTAGTTAGTTTGTTTGTTTATTTATTTATTTATTTATTTTGTCTCCATGCTGTATACAGTTGAGGTCAGAAGTTTACACCCCCCTTTCAGAATCTGTAAATGTTTTATTATTTTACCAAAATAAGAGGGATCATACAAAATGCATGTTATTGTTTATTTAGTCCTGACCTGAATAAGATATTTCACATAAAAAATGTTTACATATAGTCCACAAGAGAACATAATAGTTCTTCATACTATTCATATAGTAAATGACCCCGTTCAAAAGTTTACATTAATTCTTAATACTGTGTTGTTACCTGAATGATCTACAGCTGTTTGTTTGTTTAGTGACAGTTGCTCATTTGTTGCTACAGAAGATAGCTATGTTTCCCAGAAGACAATATAAGTTAAATGTACCCTGATCTTCAAATTGTATCTTAATGGGGGGTCAGTACTAGGGTCAGAACTAAATAAACAATCAAATGTATTTTGTATGATCCTTCTTATTTTGGTTAAAAAAAAATAACATTTTGCAGAGTTAATATACATGAACAGACTTTAAGTTGGTCACATCCTCGACCCCTGTGAAGAAACTGTTAATGGACACATGAACAAACCATGATACTGGTGTTGCAAGCAAAAAGTTGTTTTTGTTTATTTGTGACTTGTATTCTTTCCCTGAATTTCAGAATATTCTTATACAGTATATCAATATATATTTGTTATATAGTTTTTGTATTCAGCAGAAATCTACACAGTGTAACTAGATTGTGGTTAAACTCAACTAAAGCTCTAACCAAAACCATAAATATGTCATTTAACAGCCAATGATGAACACGTTCTGTCACCTTTGTATAGACTGGAGGTTTAACCATGAACTGAGTGTAGTGTTTATTCTGGTATGTATGTATCTCAGTTCTCACAGTTGTCTGAATCTCAAATAGAAACAGCAGCACAGCAGTTTGTCTGTTTTGTCTACTGTTTATATACACATTTAAATTAAACGTGCTTGACGAGTTTGAAATGCTTGTAAAGCGACGTTGCACAAGTTTGTATTGCTTTGAATGTCCAACACTTAATTAACTGCAACTGTCAAAGCTGTTGTTAAATATTCACACTTGATCTTTGTATGTAAAGGTTTATCAGCCTGTCCTGACTTTTCTGTACTTGTTCTTGCTGAGCGGAGAAAGAAAAGCACGTGGCTCACACCGGAAGTACCAGTTTATTTCAAAACACGATTTATTCATGGAATCTGGATTTTAAAGCACAAATGAAATTACATTTAGTAATATTGTTAAAGCATATTTAGATCTCAAACAGCTTCTCTCTATCTGAACAACTTGTTATAATGTGTATGTGCAAGATGGTTTGTAAATATTATTTCTGAACTAATTATGAACATAAATGACCTGCGGAGGGCAGCAAAGGATTCAGTTCCAGCTGTTCCTTTATTTGAAATTTCAGAAACATTAACATACTACTTATAGATTTCAGTCTCTTATAATTTCATTTCCTTTTTAGTTTACTGAAACAGTTTTGTTGAAGCATCTCTTGACAGATCTTGTGAAGCGACTCACTTCGACAGTCAAACAGATTGGATAGGTTCAGAGAATCGTAATGATTTCTGAGAAATGATTCAGATAAATAATGAATTAGAAAATTAATTTGATTCCCATTCCCAACAAATTTCCTCTTTGGTTCGGTGTTCGCAGTATGCTGTTTACAAGATATCACACACACACACACACACACACACACATACACACACAGACACACACACACACACAAATATGTAGCCTACTCAAAGGCATCAACATTTTTACAAACAGATTATAAACTGAAAATGGAGGTACAAATAATATATAATCTGTATACCAGACTGTATAATATAGAAGTGTTTACATCAAGACAACAGCACAAGGATCACACAGATCCAGTTTTGTATTTTTGAGTTTATTACATGTCATTTAATACAATTGTAGGTGTACTGTAGCTTAGGGTAGCTTTTATTTTTTTTACAACGCTATGGAATTTTTAAAAAATTGCTCTTCATTACTTTATGTTTGTTTTTCAAATATAGACTACTAACGTTGGTTAACAGAGATGAACAACTCAAATTAAATGGAAGGGGGCTTCATTTGTTTAGACAGAAAAACCAACCCACCCTCCTTCAATCACTGTCACACCTAAAACCTACACCAATCTACACCACTAGAGGCTCTCTAAACCCACAATGCCTTCTTACTTCTCACAGAACAATCACCAAACTCAAGAGACATTAAAGACAATAAACACTTTATCATGACATTTAACACTTCAGATATAACAGTGAACACTGAGGATAACTGCAACTGATACTGTCATATTTATTCAATACGATTCTTGGCTTCTGTCATACTTCATGTAAACGCAGTACTGTGCATGTTCGTGCATGTTTCACAAACTAAAAAAAAACATTCTCACTTTACAGCATTTTTCAAGTGTCAATCTTATCATCACAGTTGAACATGAGAATAATGAAGATCTTCCAGTGACGTACTCAGTTTGACTTACAGAGAAACTGAAAGAGAGAAACAAAGGGGTCAAACATACAACCTGTTCATGAATTTGCCATTCAAATTTCATTCATATTTGTTCATAGGCATATAGGTATAGTTTCATGCGTTTTCTTTTAGTTTGTTCAAATCAGACTCAACTCTTTGGTTCACTTTGTTGATTTTCCTTATTACTGTATTACAAAGAGCCCCTGACCCAAACCAAAAAAGTCTAGTACATCGAAATAATGAATATGAATGATGTGATACATGAAATTAATGAATCAGATTTGGTAAATGATGTTCAGTTTTAATATTAACAAGCATAAAATGATATACAAATTAAGCAAAATACATTTAACTGTGACAAACACAACATGAAGAAGCACCATATTCCTCAACTGATTTATTAAATTACAAACAATTTTTGCAAGTTTTCATAAATGTTATGCTTAAATGTGGAAATGAAGAATTATCTTACTAAATATTTGCCTACATTTCATAGCATGAAGGTGCTGTATGTTACTGTGGATGATTGTACTGATAAAAGTTCTCTGTTTTCCAGCACTATTTTTTTTTTTTTGTGTGTGACCCCGATTGCACTTGATACCTTTCCAGCACTAGTTTTTGTGCATTCTTTTTGTTCGTTTATTTGTTTGTTTAAGGGATAGTTCACCCCCCAAAAAAATAGAAAAGAAAATACTGTGTTTAATTACTCACCCTCATGTCGTTTAAGACCTTCGTTCGTCTTAAATAAATTACATTAGCTTAAATTAAAATATTTTTTTATGAAATCCAAGATAAAATTACTGTTGAACCACTGATGCCACGTGGACTATTTTAATGATGTCCTTACTACTTTTCTGAGCCTTGAACGTGTCAGCTGCGTGGCTGTCTTTGTAAGGTCCGAAAGCTCTCAGATTATTCGAAAAATATCTTAATTTGTGTTCCGAAGATGAACGAAAGTTTTACAGGTTTGGATCGATATGAGGGTAATAATTTTCATTTTTGGGTGAACTGTCCCTTTAAGTTCAGTTATAGATTATTTTACTAAACACATATCCATGTTACGCTGTCCTGAGCCTGGTGATTTGTAACAAGGATTTTACATTAGTGTATTTTGGATATCTATTTTTATAACTCCACAAATCAGAATATACTGGAAAAATAATAAAGAAAATGTCACCATGTTTTAGGAATATAATGTTTTATAAATATAATGCAAATTACATGAACAAATCCGTTATTTAAAAACCTCATGAAACAAAATGTTAACCTCATGGTTTACACATCTATTATGACTTCCACTACTGACAACCTTGTAAATTAGAAAAGGGAGACATGTCACGATATACATGTACATATTAATAACATCAGGCCACCATGATCATTGAGTTTGTTTTTTAAATAAAATTCTGTTTACACAAAACGCATCCTACTTCAAACATTTCACTTTGAAACTGCAATGATCCGTGAAAAAACACCTCACGTAGTTTGCGTGCTTGTATTTGCATTTGGCCTGGTTTGTTTTGGTCCTCACCTGCTTAATTTAAACTACCATTAACAAACCTTTTGGATATTGTTAAAACATTAAAAATGGATTATACTATGGGGCTGTAGAATGCTTGGCTGACGAATATTATTTTCAGGGAAACACACGGCTAAAGTAGTTCCAGGCAGGTCTTAACCACATTATCGTCCATCCATATCACTTCATCAAATTTTTCAGTTATTTCAAGAGTCATTACAGCCTAAAACAGCAAAAGAACTGAAACCGACAATGACATTTACCAAACAAATAAATATAGTTCACAATAAAATAAAAATGACAAATTATTTACGTTTATGCCACAAAATTCTGTTTTATTGTGTACGGAAAGCACTCTCTTTCTCTTGCTCTCTCCCCCCTACAAACACACACACACACACACACACAACAGTGTTGTCAGTGCAGCTCTGGTGATTTTATTAGCAACTACAGAACATTTTAGCAAGAACATTACTGCTTGCTCTGATTCCTTAAATCCTGATAACACAACAGTCAAATTAATATTTTGTGTGCTTTTTGTGTCATGTTAATATTTGTCTTCAGTTCAGTTATTCATTCAACATATACCTGGCATGTATTGTATGTATTATAGCTAACATTGATTAGCTTGTTCAGGTGTGTTTGATTTGGATTGGAGCTGAAATCTGCAGGACACAGCCCTCCAGGACTGAAGTTGCCTAGCCCTGATTTATAGCATTGTTCTATTGTGTTTTATATTATATAGAACCAATGCAATGAGATATGTTTATTTAGTGGTCTGTCTGGTTGTTAAATTCATAGATGGGTCTCATTTAGTTTCCAGAAGCATCACATGATGCCACTGTTTGATGTTTTACATTCACTAAGGCGTGGTGTTTCTATTGCGACACTCGGCATCAGAATGACGGAGATAAACACTGTCAGAAGTGAAAAGAGTCCACACACATTTCTCTACCAAACCCTGCTACTGAGATACGACGGAGACCCACCAAGAGCCGTCTTGAGCCTTATTACAAAGAGAACTATGGAGTGACTGAACTAAATCAAAAGAGCCTGATAATTACCCTAAAAATGTAATGACGTGTTACAGGAAATAAATCAATCAGATTTGGTAAATGATAAGCAGTTTTAATATTTACAAGCATGAAAGTATATAGAAATAAAAGAAAATACATACCATACCTTTTAAATACATACCATAATCATACCCTTTTAAAATATTAAAGGCAAGAAACAGATGATAAACAGTCGCGCAAAAACAGGCAACACAAAAAATATTTCTGTCCTGACAACTCTCGAAGGATTGGCATGGTAATGTACATGACAATGTTAATGTATTTGGTCTAGGAGGAATAGATATAATCGAGACTTGCTACTGACAATACATCCACAACATGCTGCTGTGAGCATGTAAGAAATACTTCTGCTGCAAATATAACATAACCCTCAATAGCATACATGATCACCTCATAGCAGATCAATACAAGTGGAGCTGGGGGAGACGGAGGGTTTTTGAAGTGCACTGCTACAGCAAACACTAGCTAAGAAATTGAATGTTGAGCAGCGAGCTCATTGGCTACCAATAGAGCAGAGAACCAATCAGCTGTGACATGTGATGATGCCATTATGTCCTGTTAAGTTAGATCTTTTGGACATCTAGAGTTTCATGCCAGAACTTTTTATATCACATTACTTCCCCAACTAATCGGTTATGTCGAGATTGAACAATTCTTGGAGATTTAAAAATTCTGGTTTTATTTTATTTAAAAAAAAAATATTTAAGCAAATCAGGGGGGGGGGAGGGGGGTTGTAAGCAAAGATACGACACCCCCTTTGGAACAGCCATGCCATTATTTATGAATTGATCAGTCTTTTGCACGCCAAAGTAAATTTCTACATTTGAATATCACGCCAAATTAAAACAGAAATTCTCTCGAGGCGGCGGTGACCACTCACAAACCTCCCAAAGCCTCATGCCCATTCCTAGGCCATCCCAGGCTGATAACCAGAGTGCAGGATCCTCCACTGATATCGGTGCGAGTGGCTTTGTCTGAGCAGAGCCCGCTGATGTTTCCTCCAAGGTAGCGGAGCTCGCTTTAGGCCTTCTCAAAGCGGTGGAGCCCGCTGATGTTTCCTCCGAGGTAGCGGAGTTCGCTTTAGGCCTTCTCAAAGCGGTGGAGCCCGCTGATGTTTCTTCCGAGGTAGCAGAGCTCGCTTCAGGCCTTCTCAAAGCGGAGGACCCTGCGGATATTTCCTCAGAGGTGACGGAGCTCGCTTTGGGCCTTCTCGAAGTGGTAGAGCCCGCGGATGTTTCCTCCGAGGCGGCGGCGTCCTCTCTCAAAGCTCCCGAAGCAGCGGTGCCCTCTCACAAATCTCCCGAGGCGGCGGTGCCCACTCGCAAAGCTCCAGAGATGGTAGTGCCCGCTCACGATTCCCCCAATACGGCGGTGCCTGCCCACTATCTCCCAGAGGCGGCAGCTCTTGAACTTCGCCCTGCCCCTTCTTGGTCATCGGCCAAGGTCCTGGAGCCTCCCGACTCTCAATGGCTTAACCCATCCGATCTACGCTAGCCTCCTGCTCTGCCGGCACTACCGACTTCCTCTTCCTCTCTGCCGAGTATTGTTTTACATTTAGCATTCTCCTAAGTAGCTAATACTTACCAAGATTTTCCATGTTTGTTTTGTGTTCAATCTCCTGTATTGTTCTGCGTTTTTCACTTTTTGAGTGTTAGCTGCTTTACGGAGCCATTCCTAGTTTTCGTTTCTTATTTTAGTTAGTCTAGTCTTTTCGTGTTGCCTTGTTGTCTGGTTCCTGAACTTCTGCCTTGTATATTGAATTACCCCTCTTTTCAAGCCCTCTGGATATTTTTCGCTGATCAAAGACCACGCCCGTTTACTTGAGTACTCATCTGCCTTGCCCTCAATATACCTATTTTGCCATTTGTTCGACCCTGTCTGTGTTTTGACCATGCCTATTAAGAAAATCTTGCACATGGATCCGCACGCCTCTCGTCTTGTCGGCCCCGTTACAGAATACTCGGCCACACAAGGATCCAGTAGCTTCTCATGTGGATATTGGCCAGGTATGGACACTGCAAGATTGTTATTAACCCTTGAGCAGGGCTTGCGATCGCTTGAGGATTATGCACAAGAGTATTTAGAGATCGCTTATTATTCTGATCTGCCAGACTGTGTGCTCATGGATTTTTTTTGTGAGGGCATTAACCAGAATCTCAAATCGCTATTAACCCTTGAAGGTCCCCGTTCGTCTCTAAGTGATTTTATGGACTATGCTTTATTGACTGTTGGTTCAGCATTCACTGTGGGTGTCGCAAAGGAATGCAACACCGCACTCATTCGTGTAATGGTGGCCGCACCAGAGCACAGTCACAAAATGGCGGTGACAGCAGAGCTTGGTCGCAAAATGGCGGACACAACAGCATCCCGTTCTGTCATAGCTGCCAATCATGAATCAAGCCAAGTCACAGTTGATCTTTGTGAGTCCAGCCTTGTCACAGTTGATCTTCCTGAGTCCTATCAAGTCACAGTTGATCGTTGTGAGTCAAGCCAAGTCACATATGATCTTAAAGAACCTACTCACGTCTCAGCTGATCGTTACGAGTCAAGTCACGTCTCTGCTGACCTTCCAGAGTCTCTTCACGTCTCCGCCGATCTGCCAGAGTTTCTTCACATCTCCGCCGATCTGCCAGAGTCTCTGCACATCTCCGCCGATCTGCCAGAATCTCTTCACGTCTCCGCCGATCTGCCAGAGTCTCTTCCCATCACAGCTGTTTACCCAGAGTCACGTCACGTCACAGCTACTCTTCCAGAATCTCGTCACGTCACAGCTGTTCACTCAGAGTCTCGTCACGTCACAGCTGATCTGCCAGAGTCTCGTCACATCTCAGCTGATCTGCCAGAGTCTCGTCACGTCACAGCTGATCTGCCAGAGCCTCGTCACGTCATGGCTGATCTTCCAGAATCTAGTCAAATCACAACTGATCTGCCAGAGTCTCATCACATCTCAGCTGATCTGCCAGAGTCAAGTCAAGTCAAGTCACCTTTATTTATATAGCGCCTTTAACAATACAAATTGTAACAAAGCACTGCACAATATCAAAATAGGCAAATTTTGTCAATGTAAAATGACAGGATTTAACACTCAATTATCTGCTGAATGCATTTCATTATTGAATTTAGTAATGGCATTGTCCAGCTTAGTTCAGTTTATAATATCTGTGCAATCAAGTCGATGATTGTGCTGCAAGTGAAGTGTCCCCAACTGAGCAAGCCAGAGGCGACAGCGGCAAGGAACGAAAACTCCATCGGTGACAGAATGGAGAAAAAACCTTGGGAGAAACCAGGCTCAGTCGGGGGGCCAGTTCCCCTCCGGCCAGACGAATCAGTAGTTTGTTCCAACTGCAGCAAAGTCAGTGTAAGTGGTCCACTGGTTCCAGGGGTCTTTCCCGATGGATGTCTGACGAGGTCCTCACTGGAGATCTGTCTCTGGGGCTCATCTCGGAGGTCCTCGGAGGGGTTGTCATCGTCTCTTTTCAGGTGTTCGGTCATCTCTATCGTTTAAGGGTAGGATCCAGAATGAAGCTTGTGTAATTCCTAACTACCACGGGATATTAATCCCGTGGCAGTAACATAGAAACAGTAAGACAATTAGCGTAGCAACTGCTCCATCCAGGAATAACCCTGGATGAAATTATCAGTATAACCCAAGCTAAAGCATAATAATGTGCATTTGTTCAGATAGACTGGCAGTACAAGATTACACAACTAATCATCCAGAGTCTCTTCCCATCACAGCTGTTTACCCAGAGTCGCGTCACATCACAGCTACTCTTTCAATATCTCGTCACGTCACAGCTGTTCACCCAGAGCCTCGTCACGTCAGAGCTGATCTGCTAGAGTCTCGTCACATCACAGCTGTTCACTCAGAGTCTCGTCACGTCACGGCTGATTTGACAGAGCCTCGTTATGTCACAGCTGATCGTCACGAGTCAAATCATGTCTCCACAGATGTTCCAGAATTTCTTCTCGTCTCAGCTAGTCATCCAGACTCACACCACGTCACAACTAATCATCCAGACTCAAGCTCAGTCACGGGTAATCTTCACGAGTCAAGTCATGTCTCAGCTGATTATCCAGAGTCTTGTGACGTCCTGTTCGTCACATCTAGAGATTCAAGGTCAGTGCTTCGATTTCCCAGTCTGGTTTCCAGTGTGAGGGATACACCGCTGGTGTCTGTACGCTCTGCTGGAATCCCCAAACCCACTCACTTTAGCCCTCCTTTTCCCGAACTGATTCCCCTGTCCAAAGTAATGGGGATCGCTTTTTGGTGTGTTTTGGCTGCACACACCACCACAGAATTCCCAGCATCCACCATGATGTCGCTAGAGGTGGCGGCTGAGGCTGCAGAACCTCTGGAGGTGCCCTGCCCTGTCTGCTCCGCACTGGTGGGCTCCTGCTCTGTCTGCTCCGCCGTGGAGGTCTTCTGCCCTGTCTACTCTACACGGGTGGACTCCTGCTCCACCATGGAGGTCTTCTGCCTCGGCTGCTCCGCCCTGGTGGGCTCTGGTCTCGTCTGCTCCGCCCTAGTGGGCTCCTGTCTCGTCTGCTCCGCACTGGTGGGCTCCTGTTTCATCTGCTCCACCCTGTTGGGCTCCGGTCTTGTCTACTCCGCCCTGGTGGGCTCCTGTCTTGTCTGCTCCGCCCTGGTGGGCTCCTGTCTCATCTGCTCAGCCCTGGTGGGCTCCAGTCCTGTCTGTTCCGCCCTGGTGGGCTCCTGTCTCGTCTGCTCCGCCCTGGTGGGCTCCTGTCTCATCTGCTCTGCCCTCATGGGCTCCTGTCTCGTCTGAAAACTCACATTGAAAATTAATGACTTCCGGCCACTTTGACGCTTTCGCCACCTACGGTGTGAATGCACAGCTATGCTTTTTTGGCTAAAGGTTGCAGGCTTGCCTTCAGGTGGCTTCAATAATTTATTTTAGACATATTTCCAACTGAAACAGAATATTGAATATAGGGCAGGTTTTATTTTAGTGCACCTCTTCTTCACCTCTCGCTCGCAGGAAACTAATGGTTGGAGGGGTGTGGTTAAGGATATTCTGCCCACTGTCAAACTAACATCATCAGAGAAGGAATGCCATTCCGGAGCAGAAGCGATTTTGATTAAAGATTACCAAGGCAACCATTTTATTTGTCGAGGGATTAACTTGCACTGATTAATTGCTCACCTCAAGACTAAAAATGTGCGCTAACAAAATAAATATTGTAAATTTAGATTTTATGCAGACTTAAAAAATAATTGTAAAAAAAATCTGCTGGTCTCTGCATTTGTTTGTTTGACGTTAGAATCAGGTCTCGTTTGTTGGGAAAGAACTGGTTAGATTGCTGTTACCAAAAAAATAATACAAATAGATTAGTGTCCTAGAAATGTGGACCTGAAAGTGCAGCCTCCGGAGAAGGATTAAGTATTGGCTAACTGCCGTCTGTGTTTTAATAGCCTACTGCTAAGGGAGAGATGGTAAATTTGACCTTTTTTTTTATTCTAGCTACCGTAATGCTGATCTTTATTTTCTTTTTTCTTCTTCCTCTTTTGGAAAGTTTTAAAACAAATTGGGGATTTATTGTATTGCTTTTGGAGCAATATGGAATGGGAACCAAAAATTGTTTAGTCATGACGACATGGTTAAGGCAACGGTTTCTATACTCTTTGGTTAAGGCTAGCAAGACAGCTGTGGCTACTGGGTATGCGCACAATCATATAATATTTTTGTCACACTGCACAACAATAATTACTATTTTTGCATTATTGTAAGGGGTAGGTTTAGGGTTTGGGTAGGTGTAGGTGTAGGTCACAATCTATTTGGTTGAAATTCAAATTTCATTGTTAATTTCCTGTCGGAGCTGTATCCCTTCTAGCCACAACCTGAGAACATCTGCTATAGAGTGGTGGAACTATGATGTCACTTTGTAGGCAAAAACCCAGAAGTGAGTTAGCATTTTAGCACTTCCGGTTCCATTGTCCCAGAGTCAATTGGGCTGTATCCGAAATCGCCCCCTATACCCTCATTCACTATTCCATACAATAGTCCACTCATACAGTTCATTTGAAGGAGTGAATGAAAATGAGTGAGTGAATTCGGACACTGAGTGCACCGGAAGGACTGCCGCTTTTGCATAGTTTGCTTGCAGTTTAATAATCATTTGAAACGGGCAGCTCCAGAAATAAGATTGAAGGATTTATATTGAATTCTGTCACGGAAATTATGTATAAACCCTAATAGTCAATTTACAATTCATTTTTACCTTTGTTGTATTACTCTCTATTATGCCGTGGACGAGCGCTTCTAAAATAAATTAATGGATGATTCAGCTGCAGGCGCCATCTTCTGGCGAGACACGGGAATTAATTCGGCGCGCGACTCTCAGTGCATTATGGGGATTCTTTAGAGAATCACCCTGCAGCGTTCTGGAAACGTTATTTTATGGTTGCAAAAAATAACCTAAAACTAACCATTAGGGAACGTTCTCTATAAGTGTCACAGTTTGACCTGGAGTCAGGGAATCAGGCACGAGGAGACACGGAGTTCACAAAACGAGAGGTTTTAATCTTTAAACATGGAACACAGGAGACGTAGGAACAGCAGGGAAGACATTCAATAACCGACCAAAACTAACTGGAAGGACTGGGGCTTTTAAAGACAGGGTAACGAGGGAACTAAGGAGACACACCTGGAATCAAATTAACAATCAAGACACAGACGGGGACTAATAAACTAATGATGACATGAAACAGGAAGGACCAAATATGGGCACATAACACAAGGGTAAGGAAACACAAGGCAGAGGGAGACAAAGTTCGATTATTACCCCCTCTCAATAAGGCCGCGCCAGTATAACATCGAGAGGGAAGGGGGGGTGGGCGCTCTGGAGGCCTCAAGGGACACAGGACAGGACAGGAGGCCTCCAGGGCGGCGCCCGTTCCAGGAGCCAGGGGCTCTGGAGAGCCGGACGGGACCGGCAGGGGCTCTGGGGAGCCGGACGGAAATGGCAGGGGCTCTGGAGAGCTGGACGGGACCGGCAGGGGCTCTGGGGAGCCGGACGGGACCGGCAGGGGCTCTGGGGAGCCGGACGGGACCGGCAGGGGCTCTGGGGAGCCGGACGGAGCCAGCGGGAACGACGGAGAGAGCTTGCGAGGAGCGACCACAGGAGGGTGCTGTCGGGGAGCAGGCACTGGAGGGCGCAGTCTCGGAGCAGGCACTGGAGGGCGCAGTCTCGGAGCAGGCACTGGAGGGCAGTCTCGAGCAGGCACTGGAGGCGCAGTCTCGAGCAGGCACTGGAGGCGCAGTCTCGAGCAGGCACTGGAGGCGCAGTCTCGGAGCAGGCACTGGAGGGCGCTGTCGGGGAGCAGGCACTGGAGGGCGCAGTCTCGGAGCAGGCACTGGAGGGCGCAGTCTCGGAGCAGGCACTGGAGGGCGCAGTCTCGGAGCAGGCACTGGAGGGCGCTGTCGGGGAGCAGGCACTGGAGGGCGCTGTCGGGAGCAGGCACTGGAGGGCGCAGTCTCGGAGCAGGCACTGGGCGAGTCTCGGAGCAGGCACTGGAGGCGCAGTCTCGGAGCAGGCACTGGAGGCGCAGTCTCGGAGCAGGCACTGGAGGGCGCAGTCTCGGAGCAGGCACAAGCGCGGGCACTCGGCGGCGCTCGGGAAGCGCGGGCACTCGGCGGCGCTCGGGAAGCGCGGTCTCTCGGCGGCGCTCGGGAAGCGCGGGTACCGGGCTTGGGAGCGCAACAGCCTGTGGTCTTGGCTTAGCTGAGGGCGGCGGCTCAGGGCTGAGGAGGATGGAGCTGCTGAGGAGGCAGGGGGGATCCTTGGGGTTGGGCAAGCGGGAGCCGTTGGAGAGGTATGCGGAGGGTCTCAGCGTGGGATGAGCTGGGGAGATGCGGCGCGTTCCCGCTGGAGTGGGATGATGAGGCTGGGGAATTTCCTCGACTTCCTCATCGGAACCATTTAGAAAAAAGATTAGGTTAATAAGCTCGATCAATGGAAAATCACCTACTGGAAGATCGCAGCGTATAACTTCATCATCCAACCCCAGCAGGAAACACGCACCCAGAGCTGCCTCATGACGATGGTGACGCTGAAGGCGAGCGACCGTGGTGCTGTAGTTCGTTTGAGTGTTTAGCTTTTAGGTTCTGGCGCTTTTATTTAGGCTTAAACATTCATAAAGGTTGTATAATTTTATTAAGATGGCCTCGATGGACAAAACGTGTACGTTTTTAATGAACTATGGTTGAACACAGACCTTATTTTTTGCGTTAATCCAAAAGCCTATGGGGGGAACCAGTGCGATAATAACAGCCGATCCGCCTACAAAGTGACATCACACTAAAGATCACGGAACTGTCACGAGACAAATACTGTGTAAATTGTCTTAATTTTTTGGGACACCATGAGCATCGGGTATGTTAATGATCGACGATTCTCCATAAAACTCGTCGTGCTATATGCACTTTCCAGTTCAGAATTGCGCAGGTCGACCTGATGTACTTTCCGTGCTCGGAAATGTATTTGCGATGTTTTTCAGTTCGCGATTGCTTTATTTAATCTGCCATTAAAAACAAAAAGTGCTTGGACGTCAGTAATACATGAAATGTTGATTAATTAACTATTTATTTACATCATGTGTATATGTTGGGATATAACTATGTAGACATTAGCAATTAGCATTAGCATTTTGTGCTGTTTTCGTTTGTGTCCCGGTGCAGTTAACGTTATTTTATTTGTAAGTGATTATAATACTTGTCTGACAGAGTTTTCTGCGAATCTTAAGATGCCCCAATTATCACTTTTAGAAATTAAGGATCTCAAACTTAAATCGGAGCAGAAAGTCTTAAAATAATAGGCTAGCATAAATACTGCTTGCTATGCAAAAAAAGGCTTCCTAAGTGTTTTTGTCTTGTGCTACGTTCTTAAGTGAAGATATATGTGTGACTGTTGACCACAAACCCAGTCATTAGGCTATTTTTTATTATTATTGAGATTTATACATAAGCTGAATAAATAGCTTTCCATTGATGCATGGTTTGTTAGGACAATATTTGGCTGAAAATGTGAAAATCACCTTAAAAGTTGTCTAGGTAAAGTTCTTGGCAATGCTTATTACTAATCAAAAATTAAGTTTTGGTATATTTATGGTAGGACATTTACAAAATACCTTCATAGAACATGCTGTTTACTTAATATGCTAATGATTTTTGGCATAAAACAGAAATCGATGATTTTGACTCCTACAATGTATGTTTGGCTATTTCTACAATTATACCTTTGCTAGTTATGACTAGTTTTGTGGTCCATGGTCACATTTACTTGTCATGCAAAATGAAAATAGTTAAAGTCCTGTTTTCTGATAAATTTACCCTTTGGAGTATATTGTTCTTGTTTTAATCGTAAATGAGATGTCTTATCTTAATTTATTTCACTTATCAGTTAATATATCTTAATTCGAAATCTTTAGGCATTTGCACTGGAAAACAAAATAAAAAGCCTGAAGAATAACATTGCTTTTTGCATACTGTTTATATTGTAGTTAAGCTATGTTAAATCGAATGATAGAAACACCAGCAATAACCTGCCAATATTAACTTTTTGCTCTAATTCTGACGTTGACACTGCTCTAAAAGAGTCTCCTCTTTAGGAGCCTAATCTAGTATCATGATCTACTTGTTAAGCTACTGGAAATGAAAATAATATATTGTTTTTGTCTTTTACAGTTCACAGTGCTTCATCTGTATATTTGCAGTGCTGATAAACAATGGTGAGTATCTGAACGACACTGAACATATATACCTTCTATTTTATTATTGGGTGATTCAATACAGATGTTTTACCAGCTAAGAAGTTCTACATCTATCTGATGTGAATTTAAGTATTGTAACAGTTTCCTCACAGGTCTTTCTAAGTGATCAGCTGTATCATGTTGCATTAATTCTTCAGGTATTAAAAGCAGGGAATGTGTCGTATCAGTTATATCCATTACTTCTGCATTCTGAATCTTGCATTCGATGATGACACACACAAACCAGGATGAAGACGAGGGAGCTGACTTTGAGAGAAAAGTAAGCAATTTGGAAGTTAAAAGAAAAGAGGAAGTAAATTAGAGCTATAGCAAAAACAAAGGGCATGGAGAAATCAAGAGTTTGGAAACCAGCAGCGACACCAGCAACCAACAACTACCTGATCGGCTGAGAAAACAACAGTAGTTGATGACAGACAAATCATATAAGCAGTGAAAATGAACCCTAAAGGACGTGTCTGTAAAATCACCAACAACTTCCAGAAAGCTGGGGTGATGCTCTGACAATCTACTGTCCTCAGGAGACTTTGACACAGAATTACAGATGCTACACAGCAAGATGCAGACTTCTGACCAGCACCAAAAATAGAAAGGCAAGATTAGAGGTTGCAAAAAAGCACAAAGGTGAGCCAGAAGAGTTCTGGAACTGTGTTTATGGACTGATGAGACAAAGATGAACCTTTGTCTGAGTGATGGGAAAGCAAAAGTGTGGAGAAAAAAAGGAACTGCAAATAATCCCAAGATTACAGACTCATCTGTAAAGCATGGTGGAGGTGTTGTCATGGCATGGGCATGGGCATGCATGGCTGCCTCTGGAACAGGCCCTCTCAACTTCACTGATTATTTAATGTATGATGACAGTAGCAGAATGAATTTGGAAGGGTACAAATCCATCTTGCCTACCAATATTCAAGAAAATTCCACCAGATTCAATGGGAAGGTCTGCATATTGCATCAGAACAATGACCCAAAACACCCTGCCAGTTCAGTCAAGGAGTTTATAAGGGTAAAGAAATGGAAAGTCTTCGATTGGCCAAGTCAATCTCCAGATGTAAATCTGATTGAATATGCATTACACCAGCTCAAGAGGAGAGTAAAGGCAGAAACTCCCAAAAACAAGCAAAAATTGGAATTAGCTGCATTAAAGGCTGGGAAAAGTATTTCAAAGGATGAGATCAAGAGTCTGGTGATGTCTATGGGTTACAGACTCCCTGCTGTGATTGTGCGCAAGGGATCTGCAACTAAATAATATTTTAATATTTGATATCTGCCTCATGCTCAACATGTCTCAATACTTATGCTCACATCAACGAGTGGGATGAACTCTAAAAGTGCTGTTCTTTTTATTTGGTAAAACATGTATGTGTTGAAACGGCTAATAATAAAATGTGACATTCTGTAGTTTTGTCTCATATTCATCTTTTAATCTTATTTACAAATGTCTTGACTCCACAGTCAACAGCAATTTTGTCTTTACTGTTCCATTACTTTTGGAGAGCACTGTATATATATATACAGGTGCTGGTCATATAATTAGAATATTATCAAAAAGTTGATTTGTTTCACTAATTCCATTCAAAAAGTGAAACTTGTATAATGTATACATTCATTCCACACAGACTGATATATTTCAAGTGTTTATTTCTTTTAATTTTGATGATTATAACTGACAACTAATGAAAACCCAAAATTCAGTATCTCAGAAAATTACAATATTGTGAAAAGGTTCAATATTGAAGACACCTGGTGCCACACTCTTTTTTATTTATTTTTTTACTTTTCTACAATGTCCTCATTTGTATATCTGTATAGTTTGTATGTACATATGGTTAAACTGTATTTATCTGTATTTGAACGTCTACTGTCAGTGTTCAATGTTAACTGTATGCGCCAAGGTTCTGAGAGTAACGCAATTTCAATTATCTGTATGTATGTACTGTACATATGGAAGAATTGACAATAAAGCAGACTTGACTTGACTTGACTAATCAGCTAATTAACTCAAAACACCTGCAAAGGCCTTTAAATGGTCTCTCAGTCTAGTTATGTAGGCTACACAATCATGGGGACGACTGCTGACTTGACAGTTGTCCAAAAGACGACCATTGACACCTTGCACAAGGAGGGCAAGACACAAAAGGTAATTGCAAAAGAGGCTGGCTGTTCACAGAGCTCTGTGTCCAAGCACATTAATAGAGAGGCGAAGGGAATGAAAAGATGTGGTAGAAAAAAGTGTTCAAGCAATAGGGATAACTGCACCCTGGAGAGGATTGTAAAACAAAACCCATTCAAAAATGTGGGGGAGATTCACAAAGAGTAGACTGCAGCTGGAGTCAGTGCTTCAAGAACCACTTCGCACAGACGTATGCAAGACATGGGTTTCAGCTGTCGCATTCCTTGTGTCAAGCCACTCTTGAACAACAGACAACGTCAGAAGCGTCTCGCCTGGGCTAAAGACAAAAAGGACTGGACTGCTGCTGAGTGGTCCAAAGTTATGTTCTCTGATGAAAGTAAATTTTGTATTTCCTTTGGAAATCAGGGTCCCAGAGTCTGGAGGAAGAGGAGAGGAGAGGCACAGAATCCACGTTGCTTGAGGTCCAGTGTAAAGTTTCCACAGTCAGTGATGGTTTGGGGTGCCATGTCATTGTGGCGAGGGGGGCGTGGTTCAGCGAAGTCTGCAGCGGGAGAAAGACTCAGGAGACAGCGGTAAGTAAGTGGGTCAAGTGCAAAATGAGGAACACCTGTGTCTGATTGCAGTAATTGGCGTGGAGACCGGATAAAAGCCACCGTGGAACGGGAGTTCATTGAGAGACGGAGTGGAGACTCGGGCGCATGGTCTGTGACGAGAGAGACAGCCAGAACGAACGCAGAGAGTGATCGCTGAGGCAACCGAGAGAGTTGATGTACGGAGGACGCGCAGAGTGCGCACCTGTTTAAGTTTATCTGATAATAAAACCACCCGAGTTTCCACTAGCCAACCTTGTCCGCTTCCTTCCTTCGTCCGAACTTTGCTACAGTCATCTTCTGGTGTTGGTCCACTGTGTTTTCTGAGGTCCAAGGTCAACACAGCCGTATACCAGGAAGTTTTAGAGCACTTCATGCTTCCTGCTGCTGACCAACTTTATGGAGATGCCGATTTCATTTTCCAACAGGACTTGGCACCTGCACACAGTGCCAAAGCTACCAGTACCTGGTTTAAGGACCATGGTATCCCTGTTCTTAATTGGCCAGCAAACTCGCCTGACCTTAACCCCATAGAAAATCTATGGGGTATTGTGAAGAGGAAGATGCGATATGCCAGACCCAACAATGCAGAAGAGCTGAAGGCCACTATCAGAGCAACCTGGGCTCTCATAACACCTGAGCAGTGCCACAGACTGATCGACTCCATGCCACGCCGCATTGTTGCAGTAATTCAGGCAAAAGGAGCCCCAACTAAGTATTGAGTGCTGTACATGCTCATACTTTTCATGTTCATACTTTTCAGTTGGCCAAGATTTCTAAAAATCCTTTCTTTGTATTGGTCTTAAGTAATATTCAAATTTTCTGAGATGCTGAATTTGGGGTTTTCATTAGTTGTCATTTATAATCATCAAAATTAAAATAAATAAACACTTGAAATATATCAGTCTGTGTGGAATGAATGTATACATTATACAAGTTTCACTTTTTGAATGGAATTAGTGAAATAAATCAACTTTTTGATGATATTCTAATTATATGACCAGCACCTGTACACACACACACACACACACACACACGTGTGTATTTATACAGTTGGAATCAAAATAATTCAACGACTTTAAGCAGTTTGCAATGAACAAATCAAATAAAAGAATTTGAAATGGCTAAACACAGCAAATGTTTCAAATGGTTTCCCCAAATTCAACAGAAAATGCAACTTTTGATGATTTCTGCAGTCTCAAAATGATTCAGCCCCTTCATGGCAAGGATCTTTAGTACTTAGTTAGTAGAGCACCCTTTTACCCTTGCTGATATAACCTCCTGCCCACAAGAGATTCATAGCCAGACACCAGCTTCTGGCAGTATTCCTGAGGATTCTTAGCCCATACCTCATGGGCAATGGCTTCAGTTAGATAATAATCTTGGGTTTATGTGCTGCCACTGCCGCCTTCAAAACCCATCAGGGATTTTCTGTCGGTTTAAGTCAGGTCACAGTGATGGCCACTGTATACTGTTCCAGGACTTCTTCTCCAGCAAAAAGCCTTGGTGAAATTCGAAGTGTACTTGGGATCATCGTGGTTTTGGAAGGTCTATGATGCCCAAGTTTCAGCTTCCTCACAGATGGCATGATGTTTTCTCATAGGATTTCCTGATACTTCAATGAATCCATTTTGCTGTCCACATACTGCAGGTTTCCAGTTGCAGAGCATGCAAAGCAGCCCCAGAGCATCACCAATCCACCACCATGCTTAACTGTAGACATTGTTCTTTTCAGTGTTTGCTTCATTCTTCTTCCTCCAGAAATAGCGCTGATCTATAGGACCGAAATATTCCAGTTTTGTTTCATCCGTCCACAGAACAGGGGCCAGTACCATGAAGCCGATTTAGCTGGATAGCCACAAGTTTCAGTTTAGTTTGTGCCTACTCTAGGTTTTAGGTACGATGAAATAATGAAAGGGGTTTGGCTTTTAGCAGTCTTCATCACTATAGTAACTTACATTACAGCTAACCTGCTCCAGGGCAGTTTATGTTCTGGTTTAAAGATCTCAATCCGAAATTTGGCCAAACAGCTCCAAGCAAAGTGACACGTCTCTGACAAAATAAATCCACTCCAGTTTTTTTACTGAGTAAAACATTCTTAAGAATAAAATATCGTCTGACTTTTAGAGATGATTATTATTATAATTATTTTATGATTTATATAACTATTATATCCTTAATCCATTACACAAGCCAGTTTAGTGTAATAGAAATTAAGCATTTATCTTAAATTAAAATAAATATATAGAGAATATGCAACATAAATACGTTTTAGAATCAAAAACTTTAAACTTGAGCTTACATTTTTTATATTGTATACCTACAAATATGATCAACTCTATAAACTAACTTCACAACCTCTACTTGCACTGATATGGCAAGATGTTTTCTTTAAGATTTCCTTTTTTATGGATAGATCGTTTCATCTTGTTTTGTAAATGTTAAAATTCTTCATATTGTTCAAATTTATAATCTTTGGTGGTGAATCACACTGACCCTCTCGTGAGAGGTGAATCACAGTTTCAAGCCATGTGATTAGCTGTTCATTATTGATGTCAGACTTTCATGTGCTCGCACTTCATTAACTCGGGTTTAAAGTCTGAGTTGACAAGAGAAAGTTGATGATCAGCGAGCATCATGGTACCAACAAAGCTGGATTGGACTGGCTTGGTTTTGTCAACTCAAAACTAATGCTGAGTTTGTTCAGCCACCATCATGGTACAGGCCCTGAATCCCAAAATTTCGGTGGCTTATTAATGAGATTTTGAGCAAACTGGAGCCAACTTTTCTTGTGCTTTTGGGTCTGTGGTTGTGTATGTCTTCGAGTTCTGGCATGGAAATGGTCTGCATTTAGTACATGCCTTACATTTACATTTACATTTATGCATTTAGCAGACGCTTTTATCCAAAGCGACTTACATTGCATTCAAGTTACAGTTTTTACATTTTATCAGCTCTTGCTTTCCCTGGGAATCGAACCCATGATCTTGGCGTTGCTAGCGCCATGCTCTACCAGTTGAGCTACAGGAAAGCCTTACTGTGAAACCTCAGTGCCAGTTACCACCAAGTCTTGCTGCAGGTCTTTTGCAGTGACTCGAGATTTTCTGAACCTGCCTTCTCAGAAATCTGGTTACAGCAGTTGATAGCTTCCTTTTTCTCAAGCACACCTGGTGCAACTCAAGAAGTCCTTGATTAGTTGTATCAGGTGTGCTTGAGATAACACCTGTTTTGCAGATTTGTGCTGTTGTGAGAGATTCTGTAAAGGGGATTTAATAATTTTTGAATTAATCGATGTATTTAGCTATTTCAATTACTTATGTTTGTGATTTGTTCATTGCAAACAGCTAAAAGTCTATACATTTTGCCAATAAACCTGATTTTAATAATTTAGATTGCAACTGTGTGTGTGTGTGTGAGCGAGAGAGAATGATTCACATTCATACGTGATCTGATTTGAAACCATAACAATTACCATTTGAAACCATAATAACCATTTTTCATAATAACAAATAGTCAATTTGTTTAACTCATTGGCTGGTAGTGATGCTTGGTCATTCAGTGTTTGCTTAAAAAAATAAAAAACAATACTAATACAATCATTGTACTATTAATAATAATATAAAATGCAAAGTTCTGATAATATGCATGGTTCTTAAATAATAATTTGCTGACATCAAACCAGGGACATAATATATGAGTGATAGCCAATGAGATTATCTCCGTGCACTACCGAAGTTGTGTAGAGGGTTGAATAAGACATGTCAAATATTTTACTGGGCTGTACTATTTCTGCTTCTCTGAGAGATTAAGTAAATTTTTAATTCTAATGAAAAAATCCAAATAAAAAACAAATGTGTAATTGCCAAACTGTTAACAGTTATCATTTCTGTCATTTCAGTGTGTCTGCAGATCACAGAAGAGGGTTTTATTGGTGGTTCTGTAATCTTGCAGTGTTATTCAAATGTACGTCCTCAAAAAGAAGACATTTATGTCCATTGGAGAGGCACAAATAGCAAGATTGTGTATGATATAATCAAGGGTGAAGATTCACTAGAGAAACAGGACCAACAGTACAATAAAAGAATTGTAAGTTTCCCTGTAGAGTATCTGCATGGAAACTTCTCCATCAAACTCATCAATCTCACTCACGCTGATGCAGGAGAGTTCAGCTGCCTCATCTCACACGCATCTGAAGAAAACACTGTACTGCTGCGCATCAACGGTGTGTAAAAATGAATGATATATATATATATATATGTATATGTGTGTGTGTGTGTGTGTCTTTAATGCTGGTTGTATATACAGTATAGGTGGATCTATTGTCTGTATCACAGTGCAATGTTTATTTATATTATTTATTTTTGCAGAAACAAAAGCAGGAAATGGATTCAAAACAAATGGAGGTGAAAAACCAGCACCAGCTGCGGGGATGTCATCAACTGTGCTCTGGGTCTGCAGTACCATAGGTATATTAAGTGGTTGCAGCCAGTTTCATATCAAGGAGAAAAAATATGCCTTTTCCTCTTGTGTCACGACTGACGAGACGTCTCAGTAAACATTGATAGAAATGAAAAACAGGTCTAAAACTTTCCCTTTTTTTATTTAATTTTATTTTCTGACATTTTTTCTGTTACTTTTAACTGAATTGTTACAGCTTTCATTGGTTCTTTCTGATGTAAAAGGCACAGTTTTGTGCTGTTATACTCTTGCCATTTACACTGCTATATTATTATTGTATAAAAGGGTCAACTCTGTAAGTACTGAAAAAAAACCTATAAGTTAAAGAATGAATGTGTCTTCCAGTGTGTTAGTGCCTTAACAATTGACCTATTGGTAAGCCCCTCCCCTCAAATACAGATGAGCCAATGGCAGTCGAGTATCAGTTGCATGGTTAAATGTAAATTAATTTAACCTTACCCTGCCATACATGGTCAGTGTTGATCCTGGATGTTGTCATTGCGATCGTAACGACCTTAACCCTTTAGCACGTACGATCACACCGGTGTGATCAGTCTTGGCTGGTCCCAGAAGCGTACGGTCACACCGGTGTGATTAGAACGTTCAGTGCTTCACGTCATCAACTACTAAATTCAAATCTGCTTTCGTGCTTTGGCTGGCGCGGAGCCAGATCAGACGCGCTGAGCATTTGCCATATTATCACAACCATTCAATGTTTTCAACCATATAATGCTTACTTTAGGCTTCAGACATTTAAACACGCATAAGTACAAGCAAAACCATACATTTATAGTTTGTAAAATACATGCTGATTTCTATGGAAACGGCAATAATGATCATTACAAATATAATCTGATGACATGTTTTATTGATATCATATACAGATTGTGTATGTAACTATAACGTTTACTCTGCTCTTCTCCCAGTTTACCGTAGACTTACTTTAACGTGTTTTGAGAGGAGAGGATGAATTTACGTGTTGTTTATCCCACAGCTAGGATTCAGCGCAAACTAACATGGCGGCGCCCATCAGCCGGTATAGATCAACTAACACGGTCATTATAAAAGTGTTTAAACTACCAAATACATTTACCTGCACATATTTCAGAATCGGAATATCAGATATTTCATAATATAGTGAGCATGTTTGTGAATATTTTGAATACAAAAGGAAAAACTAAATAAAAGCGATCCACATGTCATACAGAGCTATGTGGCTGCGTGCGCTGTCACATGACAAGCATGACGCGTTGCCATGGAAACAATAAGGTGATACGTTCTAAAATAACGGTCGCCTAAAAAAACTCACGCTGGGGGCTCAGCTAGAATATTTTAAACTCACGTGCGAAATGGTTAACATCAGGCTTCTCCTGTTTGCATAATATTTGTATGTATTTCTTTTGAAATATTTTATGTCTCTCTATGGATTATAAGTCCCTCTTGAAAAATTGTCTTTTTCTGTCTAGAATTTATCAAAATCATCTTGGGACAAGGTTTTCACACTGACCTCTGTCATTGTAAGACAGTAGCTACTTGGTGTTTGTCCGAGTAAACAACAGTAACTAAGGGGAGTGGGGCAAGGCGGGGCTTACAGATAGGTCAATTCTGTATCTCAAGTGTTCTGAATATTATGTTTGCTAATGTTAAATAATGTTTTATTTTTGTTAATTTTGTTATTTTTTCTTCAAGGTTTCAGGTAATATTTATCTAAAAATGCATTTTAATACTTATAATATAAAAACTGTGTTAACATGAGGTGTAATCAATGTCTGTAAAAAAAAATGCACAAAAAAATCCACATTTAGATTTTTTTTTAACTGGCAAAAAATGCACGTTTGGATTTTATTTAAAACTGAAAATACACATTTGGATCAGTATCTGAAAATTTGAATATAATATACAGGTTAAAGTGTAATTTTCCAATGCAGCTAAGGTGTTTTTGAAGCAGGAATGTGATTCGTAATGCCTTAAATCTTCCATCTACAACTTTGTGCAATAACTTGCTCTTTTTTTGCTCAACTAGCCAATTTCACTTTTCAGCTGTCAACATTTTATTTTATTTGCTACCTAGATAATAAAATTGGCTAGTTGGATAGACAGATGCATGTGTGACCTGTTACATTTCCAGGAGTGAAGATGGTGTCATCTGAATCCTGAATTGCTTGACAAATAAAAACCTTTTCATTTGCAAGTTTCTATAGAAAAGTACTGTGAAAGCTTTTCTCCCAGTACACTTACACAAGGCTTCATTATGCTGTTATGACCTTGTATATCTTGTCAATTACTACTTTATAAGTAAAGTCTTAGGCTGTTTATCATCAGTTTTTAGTATATTTACTTCAGAATATTTCCACAAAAAAACTTTCTTCCAACGCAATTTCCACCGAGTCAATATTCTGTTCAGGGGGGCTAGAAACCATATGTGCCCCTTGCTTCAGGCATATATTTATTACAAATGTATCAATGGTAGAACTTTGCCTCCTAACGCTGAGTGATTATTGTATGGCTAGTTTGTCTTCTTTGCTATGTTTATTTTCAAAGAACTATAGAGCAACCACCTAGTGCTTCATGTTTAATTGGAAATACTAAATATTACATGAGAAAATTACTTATGAAAAAGGCAGTACTAATTTTCTGTTAGTTCTACATTTGAAATTAGCAGCATCAAACAACAGTTGTAATATATTTTCATAAATCAGCTAAGAACAATATGATTTAGTTTAGTTTAATGATATATCATTGTAATTAATAAAATGAATATCAGTTTAAGAGATTTATTTCTGGTGACTGATATAACTACCTTAATGACTTGTTCTGTAATCTCCAAACTGAAGATTGGCTATTATTTCAGGTAACAGTTTGGACATTTTTGTGGTATACTTCTTGATATGTCTTTGAGTTATAAAATTGCAATTCTTACTTTTATACATTATAAAGGATAAGAGTTGAGTGTTTCTATAGTCAATCTCGATGAAACATAATAATTCAGTTACTTACATGAATATGATGTGAAGTGAAGCCTCTGTTAAAACACTGCATTCTGAATCCTGTTCCTCTTTGAATGATGTAAGGGTGTAGCAAGCATGCAATCTTTCAAGTTTGAGAGAGAGAGAGAATTTGCCTTTCAGATTTGTTTATCAGTAAATGTAGAACAGAAAAAAAGCACTTCCTCTCTGCTGAAAGTAGTAAATACATAAATAATAATTAACAAATTGACAATGTTCTACAAATAAGATATTACCTGTATTGGGATTTTTGTATAGTTAAATGTGGGCTCAATCCAGAAAGATCTGCGTCATAGTTTCTCTCTTTCATTTTGAGTGCTGGTGAGATGGTAATATTGTTTGGCGATCTGATGGGAGGAAAGAAAAAATACTGGAATAGCTGGTCAGTGGGCATTGTGTCTTTAAATAAACTGTCATGTGACTTGGACGCAGAGATTGTTAAACCTATAACCTCATTTGTGACAGTCAGAGAAACTTGACAAAAAATTAAAACAATATAGTAAAACTTACAGCTTGCATTACTAGTTCGGCATATTGGCAAATACAATATGTATACACGGAGACGAACATTAGTGATGTATTTTTACCTCACTCAATTAAATTTAAAAAGTGTCTGTAGTTTATCCGTGTTTTTCTTTGGAAAACTTTACTTCACTACATTCCAAAGCATAATGTCATACTTATACACCACCAGGCCTACACTTCATAAATAAAAGTGGTTTGTTTTACCTTTGTTTTACCTAACTTTAAAAATGTATTAGCCTACTTTCTTGTGCTCGAGTACATATTGGAATTTATTTTACTTGAGTAAAGTTAAGAAATTAATAGATTTCTAATGTAATTGAGTATTAAATGGTATGCAGTTTTTATTATGAAACGTAATGCAGTAAAAAATACAATATTATGCTTTGGAATGTTAAGTAAAATGTTCTAAAGAAAAACACTGATAAAGTGCCGACACTTGGAAAGTACTTTTAAGGCAGAGTAAAAATACTTCACTTCTGTCCGCCTCTGCAAAGACGTGTGTCAGAGTTTAGAACAAAACCCGAAGTATCATGGCCTCTGCTGCCCTCTAGAGGATGCTAGAAGTCTGTTAATCTAGTGCAATTTGATACCTAACAAAATGGCTGCATCATTAACACATATGGGCTTGGTGATTTAGTTGCACTACGTTTAAATTTAACCTGAATGAAAATGGGAATTATTTCCTTGGAAACTAGCTGAAATAAGTTTTAGTATTTCCTATATGTGACCATGGACCACAAAATCACAATCGGTCTTGTTTTTTATTTCTTTTTTTTTATTGAGATGTACTTAATCTGAAAGCTGAATAAATAGCTTTCCATGGATGTATGGATTGTTAGGATAACATTTGACTGACATACAACTAGTCCTATTTGAAAAATCTGGACTCTAAGGGAGCAAAAAAATCTAAATATTGAGAAAATCACCTTTAAATTTGTAAAAAATTAAGTTCTTAGCAATTCATAGCCTATTACTAATCAGAAATTAAGTTTTGATATATTTATAGTAGTACATTTACGAAATAACTTCATGGAACGTGATCTTTACTTTATAAAAATTGATAATTTTGACCCATACTTTGTATTTTTGGCTATTGCTACAAATACACCCCAGCGACTTAAGACTGGTTTTGTGATCCAGGGTCACATATTCAATTTAATTTAATGTTTATTTCAAGCAACAACATTTTTTAAAGGTTTTGGTTTTAGTTGCTGTATCTAATAACACTGCAGCGCCAGCTTGAGGCCACTATCAGGCCAAGAGTCAGAGTGTCTTCTGCTATGAGAACCCTCTTCAACCCTTTATTTTTTCATTAATAAGTAGGACTTACCTAATACAATAAAAAAATGTATACAGTTTACTTATAAGCACATTAGTGCTGTCAAACGATTAATCGCAATTAATCGAGAAAAAAAGTTTTTGTTTGCATAATATTGCAAACTCAGTGTGTGTACTGAGTATATTTATTATGTATAAATACACAAACATACAACATCAGAATGATCTTTATTGGTCAGGTATGTTTACATATACAAGGAATGTGTTATAGTGACAGAAGCTCCACAGTGCAACAGAATGACAGTAACAGAACAAAAACACAGATGATAAAATAATAATATACAAATAGGTAATGTACAAAATGGCAAAAACACAATATATAATAGACAGTTACGTGTGTCCAGGTCTGCTATGCACGCATTTGAAATAAAAAATAAGTATGGGTGGTGAATATATAATTGTATAATAGTGTTGTGTGTTCCACGTTTAATGTCAAGTGTTCATGAGATGAATTGCTTGACAGAAGAAACTGTTCCTGTGTCTGGTTGTTCTAGTACTCACAGCTCTGTAGCATCGACCAGACGGTAACAGTTCGAAGAGGGAGTGTGCTGGATGTGAGGGATGCTTCAATATATCTGTTGAAAACATTGACATATATTTACATGTATATATTCATATCATTATATATTTAATATATAAACATAACACATTTTTCTTAAATATATACATGCATGTATGTGTATTTATATATACATAATAAATATACACAGTATACACACATTATGTAAAGAAAAACTATCATTTTGGATGTGATTAATCATAATTAGTCGTTTGACAGAACTAGTTTTAATGCATTTAACAATCAAATATGACTGAAAAACAGTGGGTATAAAACAGAAAATGAATGTGCTTACATTGATTAATGAAGTAATGATCGTTGTGGGGCGTAAGTTTAAAAAAAAAAAGTGTGTACAGTGTGGTCAGAGCAAACTTGACTTTGACTGATGTGGGAGGAGGTTTTTTTTTTTGCTTCAGAGCTGCTGTAGAGTTGCAGAGTGAGAAAGGTTTCATAATATTTATCTGTTTTATTCACAGCAACATCATGAGGATCATTCAGCTTCAACTCTGTGAGTTTATTACATGTTGTTTGCATGTGATTTGTCATATATTGTTTTGTGTTATAGATTCACAGTGGTTTTAAGCAGGTATTCTTAATCATGACGTTTGCTTATGTTTTTTTTCATATTGTAGACATATTAATCAGTTGTCGGTATGCAGTGGCAGATCTATTAACTGATCTGGGATCAAATGTGAGCATAAACTGTGATCTTGATGAAAATGATGTTTATTGGATTTTACTGAAAACAGCAGATCCTCCAACAGTGATTCTACGATCAATGTCAACTACAACATCACCTTTTTACCACAATAAAACATTCATAAAGAAATATTAAGTGCAGTTTAAACATCGTCTGGTTATTAATAATGTGACTGCTGATGAATTAGGAGTTTATTACTGTATGAACACACGCACACCTCCAAAACTCAGCAACAGCACCAGAATATACTTCACTGGTGAGTTAATTTACTTCTTCAGTGATCAAGACATTTTATTAATCACTACTTATTTTCATTAACTGTTTCAAAATTGTTTAGATACTCATGAAAAACATGATTATATCCATGTATTATTTCTCATATATTATCACAATTTTCAAGGTTGTGTCAGACTTTGACATTTTCTTCACAGAATCAGCTCAACTTACTGAGTGTCACAATCATACAGCGGTGGAGTTTATTGAGCAGAATCAAACACAATATCAGATTATTATTATCATATCTGCTCTGATGAACGGACTTCTGCTCATTGTAGTGATTGGTGAGTTATTTTTAGTCATCTGTAAAAATATCATTATGATCTTATCTAGTATAAACATTAATTTGGACTATTTTGCTGTTATTTTGCCATTTATGTGACTTGCATAATATCTTTATAATGTAAGAAATAATAGTACAAACTTTTGTAAATACTGACTTTACTGTTTCATTTTAGGACTAGTAAAAGTTTTTGTTGTTGGAAATAGAAGGTCAGCAGAACGATCACAACAACTCAACACTGATCTACAGCAGATGCAAGCTATAGAACAGCATCAGGACCAATTACAGGTAACCATCATCTTAACTTTACAATTTAGAACATTTATTTCTGTAAGCGAGGATTCTTGCTGACTTGTTATTCCAACTATAGAATTTGAAAACATACATTTTGCTTCAGTTACAACTGCACCTAAAATGCTAATTTTGTTTTCTTCATTGTTTTATTTTTTCAGTATGCTGAAGTCGATTTTACAAAGCTGCGTAGAAAAATCCGTACCAGCCAGGTCGACAGTACTTATGCTGCCTTAAAACCGGCAAAGTCATAAACATGCATGCATGCACTTATACTTTCTTGATGCTCATGCAAACATCAAACCACGAGCCAGTCTAACATACAAACATTCTGTAGATCAGGTTTTCAAACGAAGTAAAAACTTAAAAAAAAATTTGAATTAATCAAAAAGATTTAATTTGACTGAGTGTGCTGTAGTTTTATAATATAACTGCTTAACTTCTTAATAGAAAGTAAATATTTTTTTAATATTGTTATTTTATTTCAAATATTTTTTTTCACAGTTAAAATGTTGTATGAATATTGTAACACATGACCATTTGTAGGTGCATTCATATTTCAGGGGGTCCCGCAAGAGAATCATAATATCATAATAATTTATGAAACCCCTGCTTAATATTTAATATGTATTTAAGAATGTTTTGTTCACTAGTTTGTCTGCTTTTGTTATCAGAAGACCTTTGTTTGCAATATCTGTATCTTTAGAAAAACTAGTTGTTCACAGTTAGCTGTTGTCGATGTGAGTATCTTAAGGTTTCTGTCATAGAGTGGTCTCTCTGAATACTATCTTGAGACACAAATGGAATGATTTTAAAAGAGAGAAAGTAAACATTATCTATGTTGTTTTTGTGGAGCCTGTTGGGTTCAGTTTTCAATGCTGTTGGACCCAGAATAGGTAGCAATAGAAAGATTTCCTCATGTTTGAAGGAGAAAGATAATTGCTTATATTGTTAACATGCTTTAATTAATGCCTGTATAATATAACCTCTATACAAATGTAAGTGAATGTTGATAGATAAATTACAAATTTGGTGGCTTAGCTTCATTTTTTATTATTCATTTGTGTTATTTTTGCCTTTGTAAATATAATTATTATTGTTATTTGATGGAAATACATTATTTTATTAGTAAACATTATTAAACAATATAAATATAACTCCCTTATTAGGTTAGTATGACTCCTAATTAGGTTTCCAATAGTTGCAATATATAAATAGCATATAAATATATTATGTAAACATGATTTTATTTCAATAAAAACACAAGTAGTAAATGTATTTTTAGCATCATTAAATAATGTCACAGTCTCTATTGATGTGTTTATAACTGTATAAACTCACACACCATTATCAGATATAGTAACCTGATTAAAAAATGAATAATAAATAAACATTAAAAAAATCTTATGACATTGTATGTATTGTTTATGTGTGCATATAGGCCAGTATGATACACACTGCATATAAAAATACACGCTACACAGTATAGTACAACTCAAATGAAGTGCTAAACCAAAACCATAAATATGTTCCACTGGTTTGGTCAGTTGACAGCCAATGAGAAACTGTGTCTGTCAACTTTGTCTAGAGTGGAGGTCTAACCTTAAACTCAGAGCAGTTGTTTTCCGGTACCTTTAAACGTTTATCTATCTCGGTTCTCACAGTTGTCTAAACCTCAAGTGGAAACCAGCGTTGCAGCATGCTGGCAGTTTGTATACTAGGTCTGCATATTTACTGTCAGAGAATTTGATATTGTTAGGTGTTAAGTGCTGCTCACGCTTGATACTGAACTTTGTACTGCTGTGAATGTCCAACAGTTAATAGACTTCAAATGTCAAAGACATTTCACATAGATCTATAGGGTCTTTCTCAGAGGCTGTGATAAAAATAAAAAATTTATAAAACACTTTTACATAGTGGTACTATAAGTACTGAAATTCGATGGCTCATGAGAAAAAAAAAAAAATTAGTATTGTAAGTTGTATCACAGTTTGAAGAATAGATTAATGGAATGTAGAGATTTTATACAATATAGAAAACATCTTCCATTTAAGTTGGCTATTATTGTTTAACCTACATAAAAATCAAGTTTCACACATTGATGTGTTACATGAAAATGTGTCTATGATTCATGTGCATGCATTTACATGGTACATGTTTAGAAAACCATATACTTTAAACTGTGAGTCTGTCTTTGCAAACATACAGAACTTGTGGTTATGTTCTGCGCGGCCCGTGCTACCCACCCATCTTACAAGCAGCGGCCTACTTCCAGTTTCACAAGGGCCCTTCAGCTACTCTTCACAGTATTAGGTCCCCCTACAAGACCAAGGTGTGAAACCAAGTAGCCACGTTTAACCTCTTCTAGAGATGTGCCATATTTATAGCAAATCTCAGTGATGTCACACTGAAGTGTTCTAAAAAATTCCTTACAGCTTCTGTGGAATTTTCGTTGGAGTTTTGTGTATCTCCTAACTCCAGTGCAAGAAATGACTCACAGACGGTCGAGTGAAGATTTATCACTTGGTGAGTCTGTGTCAGTCCTCTGTCCTGTGTGTCATGTGTTCCCGCCTCTTGTGTCCTTATTTGGTTTGTTTCCTGTCCTTGTTTAGTGTGATTATTAGTTAAGTCTGTCTACTCGTTGCTCCCCGGTGTTCCTGTCTGTGTCAGCCTTGCCTTGTCCTGCCCAGCCTTGTTTGTCTACATTAAATACTATTATTTGAGTTTACTCCTCGTCTGCGTGTTCCTGTATCCTCCTGGTGTGTGCAGAGGCGTAGCAATGGGGCAGGCAAGGCAGGCAATTGCCTGGGGCCCCGTATTTTGAGGGGGCCCCCGACAGCTGACCATTTGAACAATCGGAAATGTCATTATTAATAATATACACGTAACATGAAGCAATATATCAGCATCCCCCCTAGGGGGCTCCCTCTCACGTTATGCTGGAAGTGTTTTCTTTTTCCTCGTGATGCGTCGACCGCCGTTTCCAAACTGGCACAGCATTTACTAGGCTATTTTAAAAATGAAAAGTACTTATCTATCTGGCAGCCAAAAGCAGAAAAAAGCAAGAAAAGGAGGAAAAGAGTAAACATGACAGCGGTAAGTTAAGTGATGGAGATAAGATTGACTTAATGATAATTATATGACAAACAAATGTGTTTGTTGTTAATTAAAGCTTATTTTCGTTAATTATTTGCTAGATTAAATACTAGTCCAATTACTTATAGGGTTACTGGAAAACAGGTTAGCTAGGGTTGCACTTAGCAGCAGCATGTATTATATAGCAATTAGCAGGTACTAATGTAGGCTGCAATATAATAGGTGGTACCGGGAAAGACGCGCACATCCCCACTTGGCAATTTCCGGTACTGTGTCTTGCTGCTAGTGGGGAGCTCCCGAAACAATATAAATAAATATTGTTATATTTACTTAGTTGACATTATTTTTTTTTAGCTCATCTAAATTACATTAGTTGAGTTAACATAATTAGTTGTCAACAAACAATGAACTAATAGTTAATAAACATTAATAAACGAAAATAATCTCTTTGTTTTCTATGATTTTTCAGATAACTTTTCCCATCAATCCAAATTATTCAAATCAGGATAATTTTAACCCATAAGAACCCGGACCAATTTCTTCTTATAGGAAAATTATGGGGGCAAATGGACCACTTATAACATGTTTATGGGCGTTTATGATACATTTTTCATGCTACACATACTATATTTTTCTATTGAAAAAAATATATATAAAACATTTTTTCTAAATAACAGATTTGTTTTCAGTTTATTTGCTTTTCATATGACTTGTGACATATGACATATCACAATGATTACTTTTCTTGGAATATAAAAAAAAACTTTTTCAGAAGTAATACAGTTTTTACATTTTATTTGCTTTGCCAAAACATTTCAAAACCACATTGTCACATGTATGTTCCTGTTAAGTTTCCTGTTTTTCCTTATTTGGTTCTGTTCATGTTCTCATTAGTTAATTTGTCTAATTATCATTCAGTTCACTTGTGTTTATTAATCATCTTGTTTGCTCCTTAGTTTGTCTGACTTCATAAGCCTTCAGTTTCTAGAGTTTCTTTGTCCTGTCTTACGTCATTTTATGTGGTTGCATTTCCTATGAGGATTTATTAAAGACATTATTTTGATTGACTCTCTGCCTCCTTCGCACTCATTTGGATTTTCAGCAACCCGTGACAGAAGACAGGACCTCAAAAAAAAAGATGACTTCAGCTGAGGACGCGCAGTGGGGTTTGCGGCAGGGCGGTCTGAGGTTGGAGTAGTATGTGGAGGAGTTTCTCGAGCTTTCGAACCGAGTGAGCTGGCACGATGCTGCTCTAGGTGCGTACTTTCAGCTGGGGTTGGATGACGAGGCGAAAAAATGCAATCTTCCCATGGGTGATTTTCCCCTTATTGAGCTAATTAATCTAGTCCTGTTCCTGAACGGTTCTGCCTTTTGAAGTCGAGGTAATCCCCGAGTCTCGTCATCCCGCTCCAGCTGAAATGCAGCATGTCGCCCCAGCTCACCCCACATACCTCTCCAACGGCTCCTACTGCCTGCCCAACCCCAAAAGACCCCCCTTCCTCCGACGCAACTCCATCCTCCTCAGCCCAGAGCCGCCGTCCACAGCGAAGTCAAGGCCATGTGCCCCTGGGATTACTGGTGGCTTTTGAGGGTATGTGTTGGAGCCTAGCTCCAGAGCCCTCTCCTCAACAGTGGCCTCCAGTGCCCGCCTCTCCAGGGCCGTTCTTACAGAGTGCCCCCAAGACTTAAATTTCACCAATCAATGTTTTTTTGGGGGGGGGGGGGTCATATAGCCATGGTCAGTGTGGCCGGACCAAAGGGCCATGGCCGCCCGAGTCCCCTGATCTGCCCTGGAGGCTCTCCTCTTTGTCCCTTTCCTGCACCAGCCCCCCGATGGTACTGTTATGGCGTGGGACGTGCCGTCCGGGAGGGGGGAGATCTGTCACATGTATGTTTCTGTTTCCTGTTTATCTATCTCAGTTCACACAGTAAACCTCAATTGGAAACCAGTGTTGTAACTTGCTGGCTGTTTGTGTAATGAAGCTATAGTTTTTATTTCAGCTTTTTGCGGAATCATTAGCTTGCAGATAAAATATTGCTTGATTAAAGTAATATTAATCTTTGACTTATGATTTATACTTTATTAATGGCTCGTCCAGCGATCATTAACATCAGTATATCTTTAACAATTTTGTTTATTTTGCTTCCGTGGCCAACGATAAACAAAATAAAGGGTTTTTATACCGATTGAGCGAGGTAACGCGATCTTTTGGCAATAAGTTTGAACTAGAAAATCACATCCCAAGACATATTCTTTATAAATGAAACAAGGATTATTTACTAACTGCTATTCTACTATACATGGATTAACTTAATAAAAACACATAAACAACACATAAACATACACACACACACATTCTGGGGTCTTGCGAGTAATGTTAGAATAAAGTGTAAAATAGCCCTCTTTGCTATTTCATAACTAAAACCACAAGGAAGATCACGAAAGAGAACTCTGCTCTGTTTCTGCATACAGATCAATTCACCAGTTCAGTTAGGATAGAAACTTTGCTTGAATACTTGCGTTCGCTTAAGTTTCGGAACCCACGTGTTGCTGAGGGAATCTTCGATGGCTTAAGTTTCAGACGTGGCGTGTTACTGAGGGAATCTCCCGCTTTGTCGCTGCTGCATGACATTACTGGGGAAGCCCACTTGCGATCGGTGGTTGCCTGGTTCCTTTGTTGAGTTGGAAGGCTTTGTTAGACTGCTTGCTTCGAGTTGTTACGGCTTTGGGTGTTGAAGTTCTTCAGCGACGAACTCTTTGGTTCCCCTGCTGGTCAGCCTGATGGCAAAGGCGGGGACCCAGTGCGACCAGATGAAGCCAAAGCTTCTGGTTCGTCAGCGAGCAAGCAAGTAAGTTGAAGAGCAAAGAAGAGAGAGAGAGTTCCAAAGCTGTGTTGTTCATTTTAAGCGGCACTAGTTTGGATACGCCCACGGCGGCTGTCCAATCAGATTGTTCTTGTGGGGCGGAGCTCCGCCCCGCACGGCTTCTTTGGCCGAGCCCACATCATCTGATATTTAATTTATCACATGAAATATATACTTACAGACTTCTATACGTGCTGTAATCATACGTTAGGATGCTAAAGTTTAACTGTCATCCACACCACTTATTACTGACGACACCAGCTTCTTTTAGAGATTAAAAACCGCATTTGGCACACAAAGTACATCTCATAGACAGATTAAGGCACAGATTAAAACATTCCACATTCTAAATAATCACACCAAGCATATGAAAGGCAGAGTACAACATTAATATCCATATTGTTTCTTGAGTAGATGGTTTTAATGGCTAAAGCCACTAGTGGTCTTTTCGAAATCCTCTATGTAGGTTTCCTTTGTCTTTGTCCTCCACTAAAAAGCGTGCACTGGAGGAGGGGCTTTTGAGTCTGGTGAATCTCTCAATCCTTGCAGAAATAAGAAAAAGGGGGTAAATGCAGACAGGGAGGCGCCACATTCCTATAGTTGGCATTTTATGACTTGTAGTGAAAGGATGAAAAGTTTTTAACAATGTACTGTTTTTCAATCATCTTGCGTGACGAGGTGCTACACATCCCCCTTTGGCTCGGTGATGTTCCCGATGGAACATCGGCGGGCACTGGAACAAGAGGCAGAGAGAGCAAGCACAAACAAGACACAAACAACATCTCCATCACTGACTGAATCCTGGTGCAGGGTAATTTGGGAAGGAACAGGTTAGAAACTTGAGAAGACGTAGGGATGCATTATTTGGGATTATTGACAATTGGGTCTTTTTGATTGGTTTACTTGTCAGGGGTTTGACGAGGCGGTATAGGCATGATCTCAATCAGGTTGGTCGAGTTCTCGGGTTCGGGTTCTTGGTCGGGACACCTGACGTGCATCTGTTGAAAGACTCTTGGACGGCGTTCACTCGCTTGTGTAGGAGGAAGGCCAGTGTCAAAGTCACAACATATCCTACGATAGTAGAAATGCAAAGCGCTGTGTCAGCGGCAGACCAAGACCAAATAATTGGCGCGCGGGCGGAAGGCGAGCGATAGCTTCTAAAGCTGTGTCAAAATGTGTCAAATCAATAAGTTGTGTTCCCTCCTCCTTGATCCTTTCTTCCAATTCTGGATCGAGGACAAAGGAATGCTGTTTGAAGAAGGGTGAGATTTCAATTTCATCCTGATACTCGTCGTCGGTAAGGTGATACTATGCTAACTGGTCAATATGGAGGATCGAGCCCTTATGTACAGTGATCCATAAAGTTTGGTTGGGCAAACTAATGCGTGTGGTGATGTCATGTTGATCGTATGTGAGGGTAGCTGTTCGTGATGGGGTGTTGACCAGCCGTCGGTTTCTGATGATTTTGGCTTGTGTTAACTCAACTTGAGAACGTGGTGTTGCTTCGGCGGGGCAGCTAGTGTCTGGTCTAATGGATTCTAGGCCGCAGATGCCCTCTGTATTATCGCGTATGAAGGGTTTACTCGGGCAGAGAAAGTGAATGTCCTTAGTGAGCGTACACATCTTTAGGTTTGGGGCCAGATACAACTGTTGTCGTATATCAGGCATTTCGGCCTGAATTTCGCTCACATGTCACCTTACAGTAGCTAGATTAACGGCGTTAGCAGTGTTCATGCCAATGTTGAACAGAGTTCCTACAGCCACAGCAGCCCCCAACAGGGCCCCCCAAAACCGTTTGGGACGCTGGTTGTACCCGTTTAATTCAGCCTGGGTTACAGTCTTTTTTTGTAATTGGTGCAGCATGTGGTTCACATCTGCTTGGGCATGGGCAAGGACTTCTCGAGTTCAACGGGCTCCAGCCCAAGAGGTTTGGGCGACTGAGAGGGTGTAGTGAACTCTGAAAACATCACGGGGGCGTGCTGGCGGCGGGTTACTGCTACCACCGAAGGGCTGGGTGGGAGGGCATGAAATGTCCAGGACTCTCCATGTGGTTCCTCCGTCGCGCAACGCAAACCGGACTTTGAGTTTTTGAATGCCGGTGGACTGTTCACAGACACCGCATCAGAGCCCTTTGTGTGGGTTGCGAAATCGAGGAGACGCCGACGCCGAAAAAGAGGAAAAAGAGCGATGCTCGCCAGACTGAGACGCCGAGCTTCCGACCTCTTCTTCCAACCATTTTACTGGCCAACGCTTCAGTCACTGGATAACAAACTCTGCGAACTGCGGGCGCGCATCTCATACCAACGAGAAACAAGGGACTGCTGCGTTATTTGCCTCACAGAAACCTGGATGTCTGCTATTGTTCCAGACTCAGCCATCGAGCTCACGGGCTTCTCCGTGCACCGCTCGGATAGAACAAAGGAGCTCACAGGGAAAAGCAGAGGTGGAGGTGTTTGTTTCTATATTAACAACTTGTGGGTGATGAAAGGAACATACACTCTATTAAATCCTTCTGCTCCCTGATCTGGAATTTCATATGCTTCTGTGTCCACCATTCTGGCTACCGAGAGAATTTCCAGCCATCATAATCACGGCTGTTTACATTCCTCCTCAAGCCAACACAGACCTGGCACTCAGGGACTGTACAGGAATATAAGTGAGCAGGAAACCGCGCACCCAGATGCAGCTTTTATTATCACGGGGGACTTTAACAAAGCCAACTTCAGAACAATAGCTCCAAAATACTTTCAACACGTCACCATCAACACGCGTGGAGATCGTACACTCGACCATTGTTACTCCCCCTTCCGGGACGCATACAAGTCCCTCCCCCGCCCACCTTTCAGCAAATCGGATCATTCTTCCGTTCTGCTCCTGCCTGCTTATAGGCAGAAACTGAAGGGTGAAGCACCCGCCCTCAGGACAGTCCAGTGCTGGTCGGACCAATCGGACGCTATACTACAGGATTGTTTTGATCACGTGGACTGGGACATGTTCCGGGCAGCGTCTGATGACGACATAGGGGCATATTCAGATACGGTCACGTATTTCATCAGGAAGTTTATAGATGATGTAGTTCCGACCAAAACAATCCGTATCTACCCCAACCAAAAACCGTGGATTAACAGCGATGTTCGATCAGCCCTGTCAGCGCGGACATCTGCCTTTAATTCTGGAAACACTGACGATCGGAAATAAGCCAGTTACGATCTCAGGAGATCCATCAAAGTAGCCAAACGAACATATAAAAACAGAGTTGAAGAACATTTCAACAACAATAACCCAAGAAGCACGTGGCAGGGCATTAACAACATCACAGGCTTTAAAGGGAATAAACCAGCTACTGTGAACATTGCCGCCTCTCTACCGGACGAGCTCAATACCTTTTATGCTCGATTCGAGGCTGATAACACCGCCCACACAGAGAGCGCTAACACGACTGCTGTAGAAGAGGTGAGTCCACTCACGCTTTCTGTCGCGGACGTAACCCGATCCTTTAAACGGGTGAACATCCGTAAAGCCATTGGCCCAGATGGTATACCAGGCCGTGTGCTCAAAGCATGCGCTTTCCAGCTAGCCGGGGTTTTTACAGACATTTTCAATCTGTCCCTCTCTCTGTCTGTGGTTCCCTCATGCTTCAAAAAATCAACCATTGTGCCCATACCGAAGAAAAATAAAATCACATGCTTGAATGACTGGAGGCCCATTGCTCTGACCCCCATCTTCAGCAAGTGTTTTGAGAAGCTTGTCAGAGACTACATCTGCTCTGTGCTGCCTGCTTCACTGGACCCACTACAATTTGCATACCGCAGTAACCGTTCCACAGACGATGCTATTGCCTTCACCCTGCACACTGCTCTCTCCCACCTGGAAAATAAGAACACCTATGTGATGCTGTTCGTGGATTATAGTTCGGCATTTAACACCATAGTGCCTGCCACACTGGTTGCGAAGCTCCAGACTCTGGGACTGAACAGATCTCTGTGCAGCTGGATCCTGGACTTCCTGACAGGCAGAAGTCAGGTGGTCAGAATGGGCAACAACACATCATCTCCCCTGATCCTCAACACTTGTGCACCGCAGGGTTGCGTCCTCAGCCCACTCCTGTACTCCCTGTACACACACGACTGTACAGCAACACACAGCTCCAATGTCATCATCAAATTTGCTGATGACACAACGGTGATAGGCCTGATCACCGACAACGATGAGACGGCCTACAGAGAGGAGGTGAGTACCCTGACTAAATGGTGTCAGGAGAACCACCTCTCACTCAACATCGACAAGACCAAGGAGCTGGTGGTGGATTACAGGAGACAGAGCAGAGAACACACACCCATCACCATCGACAAGACACCTGTGGAGCGGGTGAGCAGCTTTAAGTTCCTCGGCGCTCACATCACCGAGGATCTCACATGGTCTGCTCACACAGATGCAGTGCTGAAGAAGGCACATCAGCCTCTTCTTCCTGAGACGGCTGAGGAAGTTTGGAACGAGCCCCAGAATCCTCAGGTCCTTCTACACCTGCACTGTGGAGAGCATCCTGACCGGCTGTATCACCGCCTGGTTTGGAAACAGCACCGCTGGCAACCGCAGGGTTTCTGCAAAGGGTCGTGCGAACTGCCCGCCACATTGTTGGAGGTGAGCTTCCTCCCTCCAGGATATCTACACCAGGCGGTGTACAAGGAAAGCCCGGAGGATTATCAAAGACTCCAGCCACCCGTCCCACAGACTGCTCTCTCTGTTGCCCTCAGGGCGACGTTTCCGCAGCATCCGATCCCGCACTAGCCGACTGAGGGACAGCTTTTTCCCTCAGGCTATCAGGCTCTCACAACATGCTGTTGTGAGTGTTATCCCACTCACACAACACGCCATGCACTGCACTTTAATACAGTTCAACTGGACTACACGCATACACTGCACTAACACAACCTATCTGCTATCACTGGACACCATACAATGCACATCCACGACACTGCATATGCATAATCTGTTGCACCTTTGCACAACTATCTGCTGCTCAACCAATCTGCTGTTAATTTATAATCTGTTGCACCTTCACATTATTACTATGTATAGACTACATAATGTATAGATAGTGTACATAATGTAGATGTGCCCATACGGTGTATAATGTGTAGTTGATAATTAAGTATGTCTTTATAGTACACTATGTGTACTGAGTATATGTATGTGTATTTTGCACATTGTCTTCTGTACAGTCTGTAAATATGTACTGTCCATATGTAAATTGTTGGGTTTTTTTGTTGTTTTTTTTGCACTGTCTGGAGCACGCTCATAAGAATTTCACTCACCAAGGCACCTGTGCTGTGGTGATGTGACAATAAAAGTGATTTGATTTGATTTGTAATGCACCTGCTTTAGCGAGGGCATCAGTTTGGTCATTTAAGTCTTTGTCTTGTCCTGGTTGACGTGAATGACCTCTGACTTTTTTCCAATAAACAATCATGTCATGTTCAGAGACGATGGCGTCGCTTGCTTGGAAGAGTTCCTGGTGCTTGACAGGCTTGTTGTTAGCTGCCTTGAATCCATTCCTTTTCCATCCAGTTAAATGGCATCTGAATCTTAGACGGGCATAGTTCGAATCTGTAAAGATGAGGAGTTCTTTGATGTTGTGGGATGCAGCTAGTTGTAGGGTGATGGCTGCTATTTCTGCATATTGCAATGATTGAGGGCCTAATTTGAGTTGTTGCGGTGGGCATGGGTTGTTGTTGAGCCAGACCACCCCCGCTCCAGCTTGCAAATTGCCCTCGCGATTGTAGGAGCAGCCATCGACATATGCTGTGGGCATTCCTTCACATACATTCTCCTCCAAGTAACTATGATTTTTAATTTGCGGTCGTGGTGGTTATTTCGGTTCTGCTGAGGTTTACGGCATGTCCGTTGATCAGTTTTGGCAGACCGCAAGCCCATTTCCAAGTGAGGATTTGTAGTTTTGGGCATATCGTGCCTCAACGTCCTGTCCTTGGATTGTCATTAGCCAGGTAGCTATGCGTGCATTGGTCACCACGCCATCTCTGATTCGTTGACTGTTGAAGAAGGTGACTGGCTGGTGACAAGTCTCGATGATGGCTTTCTGTGCACCGATGTAATTAGAGAAACGCTGGATGGCCCACACAGTGCAAAGCAATGCTTTTTTGCAGTTTTAATACTTGCATTCTGGGGGAAGCAGCGTTTGCTGGCAGAAGCGACCACTCGCTTGTCTTTGTCATGGAGCTGGTAAAGGCCTGCGCTGAGGCACTGATTAGAGAATCCAACATCCAGATATAATTATTTTCCTGGGTCTGGGTAGGCAAGGCATGGAGCAGAGCACAGGCACTGTTTGAGCTGGCTCATAGCTGTGTCCTGGGCTTTCGTCCAAACGAAGGGTTCATCCTTTTTCAGGAGAGAAGTTAGTGGTCGTGCGTAGTTTTCGATGAACTGTTGTGAGTAATTGCACACTCCCAGAAAGCTTTGCAGCTCAGAGACATTAGTTGGTGTCTTTGTACTTTGGATTGCTTGGGCACGGTTAGATTGTGGCTCGATGCCTTTTCTTCCGACAAGCAGTCCGACATAGTTCACCTTGGTTTTGCACCATTGTCCTTTGTGAAGGGCGATTTTAGCTCCTGCTGTTGTCAGCTGGTTTAGGAAGTGATCAATTTCCTTGAGGTGGTCTTCCACACTTGAGCTTTTCATTAAGACGTCATCTACGTAGACAAGGTTGCCTCGGAATCTGGTGTCAGGGCATGCCTTGTTAAGGAAAATGTTAAATTCTGCTGGTGAGTTGGCATATCCGAAGGGGCACCATGTGAAGGTGTACTGTCGGTTGCCGAAGGTAAATGCCAGCTTATGTTGGTCGTCGGGGTGGACAGGGATTGTCCAGAACCTGGAGGCGAGGTCCAATGTGGACAGGATCGTCGAGCCTTTGATTTTTGGAATTTCTTGGTCCAACTGGGTCATAGGCCATCGTGACAATGGTATATGTTGATTCAACTTGCGATAGTCGATGGTGGGCCGCCATTTGCCGTTAGGTTTTAGGACTGGCCATATCGGGGCAGAGTATGTGCTGTTACAGGGCCGTATGACCCCCTTTTCCAGCATGGAGTCAACAATTTCTTGCACTGGCTCATATGACGCTATTGGAATCTTGTACTGTCGCACAAATGTGGGAGGCACATTTGGACTTGTTGGGATGCGCACCGTGTGGATCTTAGTCAGTCCACAATCCAGGGAATCCTTTGCGAAGGAGTCCTTGTACTTGTGCAGAACCTCTTTCAGTCCTTGGCGATCCACTACATTGTGGAGGGCATCCGCCTCACTCAAGATTTGTTGAATGTGTGCATTGAACCCGGCGTAGGGTTCTTCTGCAGTTAAGTCATTTGAGGGGCTTTGGGCCCCGATGGTCACCTGTGTGGGTGATTCTGTCGCAGGCTGGGTTGAGACAGCGTAGACAGCAAAGTGAGTGTCATCAGTTAGTTCTGAACGGCAGACGCTTTCTCTGGACACTGGCAGAATTGAGGTGATGGCTATGATTTCATGAGGTTTTGTGAATGTTATGGTGTCATTGCATTCGTCTGACGTTAGTTGGGTTGTTATGGGGCCTATGACAGGTACCGTTAGTTCAAAGTCATGGAACGCTTGGTTGATGAGCCATCCCAGGTGACTGGCTTTGGGAACGTGGATGTCTTGGGCCATACAGTTGTTGAACAACACATACACAGCACAAGATGACACTTCAATGAGAGGTGTGGCTTCCAGGGTCATTCTGAGTTTTAGGTAGGTCCTGGAAGGTTGGAAGAAGCATAGCTTACTGTTGAGCGTTTGGCAAGGTCGTATGTTGAGGCGGACGCTGACACTCTTGCTGTAGGCAGGTATTGTGGCTTCTTGTTCCGTGATCATAGCGCATGCGTCTGGCATGGTTTGACCAGATTGGAGGTTCTGGAGGTTGACCGACGTTGTCAGTTGGTGTGACAGGGGAGCCCATATGATGTCGTTTACGGTGTCAATGCAAGCATAGAGCCGGACCATGATATCCGCTCCAATGTAGATGTCATGAGGCAGGTCTGGGACGACGAGGAAGTAGTGACTCAGATGTCTGTTGTTCCATCGTATGTCCAGAGCGCAGAGGATCTTGGAGGTGGCCATGGTTGTCGACCAGGGACTGAGAGGGAAGCGGCTGTGCTTAGTTACATGTGGTAGACTCTGATGTCTTTGCTTCAGTGTTCTAAATAGCTTCAGTTTGATGGTTGAGTTCTCTGCCCACAGGGCTAGTACTGTGTCAGACACTGATGTGCCTTGAACATCTATCGCAGTCATGATTTGAAGGGGGGCGGTGTTTGGTTCGGGCTCCTGCAGTGAGCAGAGGAAAGGGTCCTTGCTGTTAGTGCTTGGTCCAGATCCTGGCTTTGCGACTGCATCATCGATCATTGACTTAGGGGCAATGTCTGTGACTTGAAACTGTGACTCGTTGGAGTCTAATGACTGGCAGGGCAGAGGCTCACGGACTTGTGTCCAAATCTTTAGGTGCTTGAAGTCTATTAGAGGTTCGAAGCGGTTAAGCAGATCTTTCCCAATGAGGAGTGGATACGTGTTGAGTGTTGACACGTATACTGGATGGACGAGGTCCATGGGTCCCACTGTTAGATGAATTGGGGCCACATGTTTTAGTTGTAGGCCCATATGGGAGTATGCTTAGATATTTAGTTTGCACCTTTGGAGCTTGAGGGTTCCGTTAGTCCTCTTCGTTCCTTCTTGGACTTCTTTGAGAAGTTCTGTAGACATTAGAGTGATGTCGGCTCCCATATCAAGAAGGGCTTCGACTCTGATGTGTCGTTCGATGATGATGGAGAGTTAAAACTTTCTCGCTATACCTTTTTCAATGAGATCGCCTAGGAGTTGAGGAACTGGAGTTTGGGAAGAAACGTTTAGGATATCAGAGCTGATCTGCTGTTCTTCGGAGGAGTGGCAGACGACTAAGACAGCACTTTCAGGAACTTGAGGGGTTTCATCAGCAGGTGTTTAACTCTGTTTCTGGGTTTTCAGGTGGGGTTTCGTGTCCCTCTAAAGTTAGGGTGTTTACTGTTCTCTGAGAGTGAGGTGAAGCAGTGCTGTTTTCTATGGCTGATTTTTTCAGCGTGTCGCTGTCTTCTCGTCCGACAGCTAGTCAGGCTGAATCTGGTTTCACTTTCTTTTTTCCACTTCCGATCCTCCTCTTTTCGTTGGAAGAACTCTTTCATCATCATTTCCATCAGCTTTTGTGAGTCTAAGTACGGTGGTGTCTTTTGTTCTTGTGTGGATTCAGTTTGAGCTCGGTCAGTTTGGAATCTTGGTGAATTATTTTGTCGATTCCTTGGGCTGATTGCTCCAGGGTGAGTTTGTCGCTTTCCCTCGGAGTTTCAATTGAATTCCCATGAGCTTTTCTCCCTTGAGTTTCCAAACGAGCTTGGCTAGTTCCACGATCTCTCCCATTGACTCTCATGAGGCCTTGCTTGGTCCCATGACTTATCCCAGTGTCGTCCAGGTGAGCGTTGACGTCCACGCGGTCCCTCCCAGCGGTCATACCTCTGTTTAAGTCGGATGCCAGTGTGTGAGTCTCGTTCTCTGTTGGACAAGGGTGCATTCCACTCTCTGTGTGGTGGCTTAGCACTGTCTTGGTGTTGGGTGCCCTTTAGCGCCAGTTCGTGGTGTTGAGTGTTGAAGTCAAGAACTGCTGGGGTTTTGGCGCTCTTTTCTGAGGCCATATTTTGTTTACCGTAGGCTTTCTGCACCAAGTCTCGCAACTGCTGAGTGTTCATTGTTCGTGGGTATGCAAGAACGCCAAGATGGTGGCTTATGCCATGATGAAGGTTCCTCAGGAAGAGAGTTTTGAAGTTCAGTTCATCTTCCATGTCAGATTCATTGCGAGTTCCAAAGTATGCTTGTCTGAGTCAACTGTAGTAAGCTTGAGGAGGTTCGTGATGTCCTTGTCTCGTCTCCAGGGCAGCCACTAAGCCTTGATCAGACTCAGGGTTGGCGAACTCTTTAATGAGGGCTTTTTGAAGCAGTTGATAATCAGTCTTTGTGTTAGCAGGCTGCCAGTCATGGAAGCTGCGCACTTCAGGACTGGATGTCGTTCGGAGTAAATAGAGTTGATCTTTGTCCGTAACGTTAGGTTGCATTTCCAGATGGAAATCAACATCTTGTAGATATGCTTGGACATTTTGGCTGATTGGTACGCTGGGGTTGAATTTGCCAATGTTCCTGGTGAGCTTGTTGAGGTCTTTTAGGTTTAGGCCATGCGATGATCTGCGGCTGGCTGCAGCGGCTTCTTTTGGCTTTGTCGTGAGGTACAGTTCTTCAGAGGGCGCTGGTGAATGTTTCAGCACCATCCCCTCCATCTTTTGCTCACGTGTCAGTCCAGGAACAGGTGACCCAGTCCTGCTTGACAGGGGTGAGGCCGGTGCACGTCCTCTCCTTGACGGCTCAGGGCGTAATTCATAAGCGTGCTTGAGTTCCTCTTGGAAACTTTCATACTCCTCTTTGAAGAAGTCGAGCTGTCGTGTTAGGCAGCTGATCTCAATTCTTGACTCATCCAGGTGAGTTTCAAGGGCTTTAATTCGGCTGTTTTTGTCCCTGAAGTCAACCTTTGCCTTCTCCAGCAGCTTCTCTGCATACTGTAGCTTGTCAGCACGATCAGCGTAGTCCTCTTTGCTTTGGTCCATTTTGTGGCTAGTAGCTGCTAGAGTCTCTTTTAGCCTATTGATCTCCTCCTCAGTGCCCTATTCCAACTCATCTGTCCCTTCCTGTCGTTCCTGAGCTTCACGTTCCAGCTGCTCTATGCGTCGTTGTGCGCTTTTCAGCTCCTGCTGGCGTTGTGCAGCGTGTTTGTCGCTCAATTTGAGGGTGGTGATGAGTGTGTGACTTAAGGAGCCGGTGATCTTGGCTAATTCTTTGTGACTGTAGCTTTGACTTGGGTCTTGTCCCTTAAGGATTGTTATGTTGTCATCCAGCTGGTCCTGTGTCTGATGTTTGACTGTCTCAGCAGCCTTAGGGAGGAGGCTGTCTGTCACAACACATGTTTCCAGATCTTCCCAGTGACCGACATGTTCTGTTTTGTGAGACATGTTCTTGCGGGGTGAGGGAGATCTCGAACCAAACAGACACAGACCTTGAATGGGAAACAAAGCAAAACAAAGCAAAACAGGGGTGTAAATGTGCAAAATGTAGTGTATGCTAATGTTGAGTGTGCTTCTCTGCGACTCTGATCCTCTGGTGGGGTGCTTCTAATTTGTAGTCTCTGTGGAGAAATTATTGAGCACACATAAAGGTAGCACAGCTGGGAAACAGAGAAAGAAAAGGACACTAGCAGAATAAAAAAAACTTAATTAGATGCTTCACCTTTTCCTGTAAGAGAAAATCTCCTTGTTTTTTTTTCAAGGAAGGGGGTCAGTCTAATACGAAGGAGAGGGACAATAACACAATATCTCTTTCTGATAGCAGATTTTCATCTTGTCGTTTTCTTTTTTGTTAAGTCTGCTTTAGAAGGACGCTTCTAGTCAGAGGATTGTAAACGGGTTTTCTCTTTGTAATAGGACTGTGATTGCTATTCAAATTTTTCTCCTGGATGGAGGAAAACAATAGCAGTGACAGTACTGGTCCCTTAATGGCTAATTTTACACCACAACGCTGGTTAGCGTGTCTCTCATGCATGCTTAATTTTTTTTGCAGATGTTTATCTCCTCATTGACCTGCTTCAACCTGGAGGGGTAGGATTTCACAATAGAGGAAGGTAAATAGCAAACAGTTTTGAACGTAGTTCTCAAGTTTCACAAATACCTGTTCATTGCAAATGTTCTCTACTCGTGATCTTCCCACAGGCAAAATCTAAGCCAACAGTAGCAGTAGTCAAATTAGAAGATAGCAGCAGGGATAAAAGAGAAGAGGAGAGGAAAAGTGAGGGTTTGCTCCCAAGGTTAGGACTAATATTAAGGGTGGCAGCATGGTGGCGCTGTTTAGTCGATACACATAGGGGGTTGGTTTTACTGTTTTACAGGATAAAACAAAATTACCTAAGTTTTGAGGAAACCTTAATTTCCTTTTGGGGTTTTCTAATAAGAAGGTTAACGTCCTTATACCCTAAGCTTCATGAGAAATGACATTGCTTCTGTGGTACCCAGCAGCAAGGTTCTCCCCATCCGAGCGCACCAGGTGAACTCCTGTAAGCTTTTTGCCGAACACTCTGTCCCCACCGTATTGCAGTGAGCCTCTCAAACAGCCGTGGCTTCTGGCACAACCGGGCTGGGACTCGGGTGAGGCTCGTCAATGACCACTGGCCTGACGAGGGGCGGGGCTAAATCCCGGGCTCGTCAGTTACCCGGGGTGGTATATCCACACCTTAGCCCAGTCAGCCTGTTGAATCCTCCTCCGATACCCGATTGCTAGGCCTGCTGCGTGCCTTCACTTTGCAATACTAGAACAGAGGTATTCGGTTTCCCCCTCAGCCCGCACCAGGTTACGCTGGAGCAGGTGACTCCGCTTGCTGTGACACACGGTGAAGGCAATGCAACTTCACCAACCTAGCACTAGGGGGAGCGCTATCTACTCTCAGGCCTAAGTAAAGGGGACCTTATTAAAATGTTGCTGAGTTAATCAGATCACCTAAGGAGATGAAGTAAGGCCTAACAGGTAGAGCCAGACTGTAATGAGTGACTGAAAGTAGAATTAAAAATTTGAACGTGTGGTTTCTAATTAAAATTTAATGATGTTATTATTAAAATTGATAGGATCGATTAGGATTAGAATTACAAGAGCAATTTACAATTGAGTAAACCAATATTGTTGCCATATATAAACGGGAAGTGTAATTAATTATTAAATGCAATTAGAATTTTAAATTTGCAATTAATTATGAAATTAAATTACAGCTTCCAAATCACTAATTTTGGATCACTAACATAACCTGTCACTCATGCCTCCCTGTGTTATTAACATCATCAAACCAAGTTAACCGGTTCCACCCTCATTACTTGTGAATTAAATTAAAATTTCTGGCCCTCTGGATAATGATTAAGATTTTAATGTTGTCAAATTATAAGAGCACTTATGATTAATCAGTGGCTATTGTTGCTACGTGGAAGCAGGAACTTAAATTATTTTATGAAATGAAATTTATTTCGAATTTGTAATTAATTATGATATTAAATTAACAATTTAAAATTCCTAACAATAGCAACTTATCCACTGATGTGTTTAAAATCAGGAGAGCTATTATAATTTAATTAATCACGGTAATACATAATTATTTTCTAATAAACCACCAGCTATTAAACTGATACCCACTAAAAATAAAGACCTTAAACAAATGTTTGTTAAAACCACCTGTGAGGTTGCTAGCCACTGATGATTATAATCATTCAGCCAGTTTATTAGCATTCAATTTGTTACAGTTCTTTTAAATGGGAGAAGAGATAGATAGAGAGAGAAGACTCCTGAAATGGGGGGAAAAGGACATAAATGCGTTAGCAAATCTCAGTGTGAGTCACAGTTTAAAAGTAACTGGTTCAGTCACTTACATTTCACACACACTGCATTCAACCCACATTCAAAACTCTCTAAATGCTACGTGCTAATCTCTAGCCGTCAATGCTAATAGCCTTGCATTTGCTTCAATGCAAGCTCTTTGGCTTCAGTTAGCTCAGCGCTAATGCTATTTGTTTATACAACAGCTCCACCTGGTGCGGGGACTGAGCCAACGCACTAGCAAATGTTCCGGAAATGGTTTCCGAAGACTTCCTGGTTTAGCTTGTCATCTATGGTGATCATCTACATGTTTCAGTACATAAACAGAGCCATAAGTGTGTTTCACTCTTCAAAATCAACAAGCACTATGTAGATTATTATCGTTTAGGGCGAGATAAATTAATCTACGGATTAATTATTATACATTCTGGAGGCCTCAGCGGACCTCATGCTGATATTTGCCTGTTTGGACAAAACAACACACATGGAAAACTATTCGATCGATCACATATTCCTCAGAGACCAGGGTGGCCACTCCTTTCTTGGAGCTCCGTGGGTCTTAATTTGACTCACGTGGTGAATCAAAAGTGGCAGAGAATCATTAATTAGCTACGTTAACGTTCTCCAGCCGGGAGATTTTAATATCCTATATGAGTTTGTAAGTGGAACACGCACATAACAAATCACACTATGGGGGCCTTTTAACAGAGGGAAATGAGGTTATCCGCTCATTGTCTCTCCTGCGCTTTTAGAGTGACTTCTTGTCTTAATAGACAAATATTAATTTACTGCGGTTCACTTCTTCTCAACAATAACTTGCGTTGCACTGTCTTTCATTCAACATGCACCGTAAACAAGAGTACAGTATCACAAATAAAAGCTGTTTTTTCTGTATTTACTCCGGATTAAAATTGAGAAATACCCTTATTGACTCTCATTGTCACGGTTCACGGATCTGTGTGTTCATTCTGTGTGTCTGCGTGTTGTCACCTGTCTGATTGCTTGTCAGCGTTGCTACGGCAACCTCAGTGCTGATTAGCTAATCAGCACGGTCGCACCTGCTGTGCGTTATCCGCTGCCTTTATCTGGTTCGCGTTTGCTGTGCATGTTGTCAGATCGTTGTTTTCTCATGCCAGTTTGTTCTCTCCAGTTCTCTGTCTCCTGTTTATTTCCTGCCTTGGAATCCTGCTGTTTTGGATCGGGTCAGTGCTTCACAGTCTCTGTGCCTTGGAGATCGGCTGGATCGGGTCAGTGCTTCACAGTCTCTGTGCCTTGGAGATCGGCTCGTCTGCTTGAGACCTTCTAGCTACTCACCGTGCTTCATCTCTCACTGTTTGTCATTAAACATCTATTCACTTGCAACTGGATTCTGAGTTCTCATTCCCTGACACTCATGGATGTTTTATGGATTTTCAAGTTAATCTTTATGCCAGCTTTTTCCTCCACCATTATCTGTAACGAAACTATGAAGCTATTATTTCAGATTTTGGGGAATAGTTAATTACAGATACAATATTGCTTTGATTAAAGTGATATACATTTTTAACTTATGATTTATACTTTATTAACGTTTCGTCCAGCGACCAATAACATCAGTATTTCTGTAACAATTTGCTTATCTTGCTTTCGTGGCCAACGATATGCAAGAATAAAGGGTTTTATTCTTTTGAGCTAGGTAACACGATTTTTGGCAATTAGTTTAAACTAGAAAATCACACATCCCAAGACATCGTTCTTTATCAATGAAACAAGGTTTATTTGCTAACTGCTATTCTACAATACATGGACTAACTTAATAAAAACACATAAACAAAACATAAACACACACACACATTCTGAATTTGCAGGTAACGTTAGAAGAAAGTGTAAAATAGCCCTCTTTGCTATTTCATAACTGAATCTAAGAGGAAGATCACAACAGAGATTCTACTCTGTGTCTGCGTACAGATCAATTCACCAGTTCAGTTAGGATAGAGACTTTGTTTGAATACTTGCTTTACGTTATTTGGCCGAAGATCTCTTCCCGTCCCACGTGGTTCCTTCGTGTTTCGACGGCTTAACTCTCTGCTGCATGCCGTCACCGTCTTAGTTTCTTGGTTGGAACGCAGAAAATGTTGAGCTGTTTGTTTCTAGTCGTAAGAACTGTTTTATGCTTTTAGATGGTATCTTCAGCCTGATGGTAAGGCAATGGTCCCGCTTCTGGATCGTCAGTGAGCGATCAAGTAACAGGGTGGAGAGGAAGAGGTGCTCTGGTGGTCAGTTTTAAAAGACTGATTTCAGTATGCGCACTAGAGGCGTCTTCCAATCGGATTGTTCTTGTGGGGCGGAGCCCCGCCCCGCATGGCTTCTTTTGCCATGCCCACGTCATCTGATATTTAATTAATCACATGAAAGATATACTTACAGACATCTATACGTGCTGTAATCATACATTATGATGCTAAAGTTTAACTGTCATCGACACCACTTATTACTGATGACGACAGCTTCTTTTAGAGACTAAACACCGCATTTGACACACAAAGTACATCTACTGATTTTATCTACTACACAGGTTAAGAAAATACCATCGGTTCCATTACGCAGCAATCTTATAAAAGATAGAGTACAACATTAATATATATATTGTTTCTTGAGTACATTGTTTTAATAGCCTCGAGTTTCCCCTTTAGAAATCCTCTATGCAGGTTTGAGTCTATTTGTTTTCCAACGAAAAAGTGCGTGCTGGAGCTGCTCGAGGAGGGGCTTTGAGGTCATGCAACAGTCCGTCCCTTGGGGTCTGGACAATCTCAATCCTTGCAGAGATAAGAAAAAGGATGTATTCCAGACAGTCACGCCACTTTTCTTTAGTTGGTTGGCATTTATGACTTGGAAGCATCTCAAAGTTCTTAAAGATGTGCTGTTTTCACATCTTCATGTGTGTCCTCATGTGTGTCTTCATGCCTACGTGGCATTACAATTTACTACTTCAGATTTTGAAACACTTAGGAAAATCACAATAACCCTCTCTGGGGTTGCTCCACACAGAGATGTTATATATATATATATATATATTAATTTCATATCACACTTTCTTTACAGAATCAGCTCAACTAATTGAGTGTCAGAATCATACAGTGGTGGAGTTTATTAAGCGGAATAGTACCGTGGTGAATTGTATTGATCAGAATCAAACACAATATCAGATTATCATAATCATATCTGCTCTGATGAACGGGCTTCTGATCATTGCGCTGTTCAGTGAGTTATTTTTCTTAATGTTCTAAAATTATCAAATTAAATACACATTAGTGTAAAAATATAAATATAATGCAGTTCACTGTAGGTGAAGTTTTTAATTTTGCCTTTTGTGTGTCTTCATATATATTTTTTTTTTACCATTGTAAAAATAATGGAACCATTATTAATTAAATTTGCTGTTTCATTCTTAGTTTTTTCTGTTGGAAAAACAGAGCGTTTGGAAAAACACATTCATACTGATCTGCAGACAAAAGTAACATATCAGCCTCAAGATCAAAACCAAACGTAAGCATAATGAGGTAAATGTGAAGAATTATCTTTATGTATGTGTTTATTGCTAAATTTCATTACTGTAAGTTTTAATTATTGAGGATACATCCTGTCATCCCAACAAAATGTTGTAGATTTTTGTCTGGATTAATTTAAATCAACTGCAGCTGAATTTTTTTTTATTCTTTCAGTTCATTAAGGTGGAAAATATTGAGCAAGCAAACAGTAACTGCGTGACTACATAAAATGTTATTAAAGCATTGTGTTTAAGTGAAGAACATATTATTTTATGGTGTACTTTCATAAGTATTTGGGATAAAAGTTATCACGCTTAAAGTCAGTTACTATGGGCACAAAGCTATAGCTACAAAAATGATTGAAAATATAATTTGCAAGAGATATAAGTACAGCGACACCTTCATGATTACACTGTAAAAATAAGTGTAATTTTTAACTGTAAAATTTTGTAAAAACGCTAAGGAAAACAACTGTTAATAGGTTAACAATATGTTCCCGTACTATATACAGGGAAAAACTGTAAAAGCTCTAACCAGACATTTCATGTAATTTTACAGTAAAATGCTGTTAATTGTACAGTTTTTAGAAGTAAAAAATAACAAATCAATGTATTATTTACAGTCAAAAACTGTAAGCTGATGTTTCCAGAATTCCCTGCGTGACACTCCACATTTTAAAGTATTTTGTTTAAATAATCATGTTTGGTTTAAATCGTTTTTGTTATGAGTTATGTATATTTGGGCTTTTTGTTACATCTTCTGTTTTTTAATGAAAGTTTATTGCATTATTTAAGTATCATGTGTGTTACCATGATGGTGATTGTGTTTGCATGAATGACTCTGTGCACCTTCTATATACTAGTATATACTTTTAATTGAGGCGAAGCTACCCGTGATGAGCTTTGATTATTCGTGTGACTTTATCTTTTACCACCACCATTATTATGGTGATTGTCAGTATATTAAAGGTACAAAACAGATATTAATAGCATGTGTGTTGTTCATTGGAAAAGTGTGGGTGGGGGAAAACAGTGGGAAAAACAGTGACGCAAAGTGGCTAAACCAGAAGTAAGTTCCAGTTTATACCAAAAAAAAAGAAAAGACAAAAGATGATTTATTCATGACATCTGGCTTTCATATGAAACACATTTAATAACATTGTTTATTTATATTTGAACTTTCAGAAATGTACAGTCTGACAAGACCTGCTTCCACTGAGACACTTCAACAAAACGATTTCAGCAAACTGAAAAAAATAAGAAGAAACTGTAACCACTAATATAACCGCATTTAAAATATTATTTTTGCATACTACAATACATTTTTTTTTATTACAAATAATGAAATAGCAAAAATGAATGAATTAATTAAAAAAAAACTACCAGAAATAAAACCTCTGCTTCCCTCTGCAGGTCATTCATGATAGTTCAGAATTACTGTCTGTTTTAGTGCACAGACGTAACAGTTTTTCTCAGGCTCTTTGGTGCATTTCTCGAATCAGTCTTAATATTTGCAAAGTAGTATGTGCATTTCTCAAAACAATTCATACAAACAGCACCACACAATGGATTACCTGCAAAAGCCTGTAACTTACTCAAAATATTTAGCTAATCTCTCAAAAATAAGTATTTATGTCAATGAACATATCAGTGCCATCATACAAGTCCTTGTGTCATTGTTAACAAGCAATATAGTCAAAATGCTTAATCATGTTGTCAATGTAATAGTGCACTCTGTTACAATTTTTTTCTCAATTGCTTAAACACATTTGTCTGCTCACACACCACATTTTGAAAACACACAGTGTGAAACTGGAGCTCATTTGCCAAAATAACTAATTTAACAAGTTAATGAATCTCACCAACGCTGACGCATTTCATGCTGTAATGGATGCTGGGAGCCATGGATGACTTTTGTGTGCTGCACCCAGAATGCACTGCAGCATGATTCATGACACAGTTGTTGAGATTCATACACTGATTATTAATGTCTGTGTGTGTTAATATGACACAGCAGTTCAAAGGATATTTTGAAAAATATTTTAATATTATTTTACACTGTTGAATGTCATATGTCTCATATGACATGTGTTACTTTTGTGAAATTATTATCACATCATCTACAACATTAGATATCAGTCTCTAGAATCAGGCCATTGCATAATGATTATAATTTGTATTGCTTGTCTTGCCATAATAAACACAGTATAAACAGAGAAAAATGTATGTTAAAATTTTAAGTGCCAATCGCCCAACTAAAACAAACGCTATTCTCCATAATGGTGACAAATATACTTTTCAATAAAACCAACATCTGAACCTCTGTAATTCGCAAAAACTTTTGTAGAAGTCTGACAGAAATAACACCAGTCTGGTTAGTAATAAGCGAAGCTGGTAATGCTGTTTGTGGAGTTGTTTAATCCTCCTCTGCTGAGATCTTCAGGGATTTAATGTCTTTTATTTGCAGTTGTTTTGCAGCCTGTGGCTGGAAATCAATAGTAGCTGTTGTGTTTCTGCTTGTCTCTTTTTTCTTAAGCAGGTGTTTGTCACTAATGCTCAATCAGTACTAGATTAATCACTTAATTATCTAATGAACTGCAGTGCTGCTTTAGTCTTATTCTAGCACTCTGTAGTATGCATACTGAGCAGTGTTCATTTCATTGTCTCATCTGTGCTGACCCATGCGGGGCCCTCATGGAAACTGAGGACAAAACTGGCTGGGCCCCAGTTAGATTCCCCAGGTGCACCCATCTGGGCCCCACATAAGTCTGCTGGCTGGGTAAAGGTTTATGTTTGTGATTTGTGTGAAACCTTTTCAGATATTTTTTAAGTGTTGGTTGGTTGTATTAACTATAGCCTGCACTTCAATTTAATCTTGATTGTTTAATTTTATTTCTGTTCTGGTGGCATACAGAGCCAAATTATCCAAAGTGTCCAAATATATATGGACCTAATAATGTATGTAAGTATATTTTAATTTGACCAAGTGATATTGGTGATGGCCATTATATTTTGAAAATATACCTGGTCGGAGAGAGTTTGTCTTTGATTTCCTCTGCTTGATGTAGAAGGTTTTTTTTCTTCTTCTTCCTGTCTTTGCTTCAGAGCTGCAGTAGATTAATACTAGCTGTTGTGTGGAGGGAAGCAGATGTCATTCTGACAACTATAATTCTGACAACAACATGAATATCATTCAGCTTCAGCTTTGTGCGTTTATTACATGCTTTCAATATATTTGCATGCACTTCAGAAACTTGAAACAGTCACAAATTGTTTGAAGCTTCACAGTAATTTAAAGCTGCTATCATGATGTTCATCTAATTTTGTATTATGTTTTAGACATATTAATCTGTTGTCAAGCTGCAGTGTCAGATATATTAACTGATCTGGGATCAAATGTGAGCATAAACTTTGATCTTGATGAAAATGATGTTTATTGGATTTGACTGAAAACAGCAGATCCTCCAACAGTGATTCTACGATCATTCTCAACACCAACGCCAACGTTTTACTTCAATAAAACATTCAGAAAGAAATATTCAGTGCAGTTTAAACATCGTCTGGTTATTAATAATGTGACTGCTGATGAATTAGGAGTTTATTATTGTATGAACACAGAAACACCTCCAAAACTCAGCAACAGCACCAGAATATACTTCAATGGTGAGATCATTTATTCATTTAGTCATCAAGACATATCAATGATCACTGTGTTTATTATCAATTCATTATTTATTATTTACTCCTTAGTTTTTTTTAAACACTTAGGGAAATCACAAGTAACCCCCACAGAGGTTGCTCCACACAAAGATGAATATGTTATATGTATTCATTTAATATCACACTTTCATTACAGAATCTCAACTAACTCAGTGTCACAATCATACAGCGGTGGAAATTATTGATCTGAATCAAACACAACATCAGATTATCATCATAATATCTGCTATGATGAAAGGACTTCTGATCATTGTGGTGATCCGTGAGTTATTTTTCTAAAATTGTTCTAAAATAATTGAATTAAATATACATATGTGTAAAAATATCAATATAATGCTGTTTTCTATAGGTGACGTTTTTAATTTTGGCTTTTGTGTGTGTGTTTTCATATATATATATATATATATATATATATATATATATATATATATATATATATATATATATATATATATATATATATATATATAAAACTATTACAGTTTTTCTCGATTGTTAACACACAATTCACAATTTTATCACATCTATAAACACAATCTCAAAATTACACTCCAATTTCCAACTAAACTCCAAACTTCCAGGTTTAATTCAAATAGTTTAGTCAAAAACATGTTCTCTTTTGTCAGACTCAAACTTTGGCATCAGATGATACTCAAACCTGTCAAATACTCAGACTACTTCACTGTCTAGACAACACTAGTGAGATCAATTTAAAACACTGTTACAAAAACCTCCTTTTGGGAAATAGGAATTATTTTGCTAGTCAATGTCTGTTACAATATACACCATAAATAGAGGGATACAGAACACACACTGGAATATACTGTCAGTTACTGTAAATTTTTTTTTTTTTTTTTAAGACGATCAGGTCTTCAAAGCAAAAATGAAATCCATTTAATAACATTGTTTATTTATATTTGAACTACAATTCCCCCCCACACACACACACACACACACATGATTGTAAAGCGCTTTTGGTGTGTAACAATACACAATAAAGCGCTATATAAATGCATCATTCATTCATTCATATGCAATTTGCAATTTGTCCTATTTCCATTCAGCTCTTCTACAAGCTTGCCTCAGAGAGCGGATGTTATCACTGAGCCATGGTTCAGTTTTAGGTTTTGACTTCTTAGGTTTAAGAAGAGCAGTGGTATTCAAAACCTCTGAGCAGGCAGTATTAAACAGATTAAGATGCTCTTCAGCATCCAAGTCAGGTAAAAATGACTCCAGGGACAGAGACAAGCACACCTTGTTAAAGGTGTTTGTGAAGTCATCCCAAAAGTGGGAAGAAAAGGAACGAGTCAGTTGTACAGTAGGAGTAATGCTTGAACTTAGCTGAGAGAAAGACAATATAAATAATATGGGTATATGATCTGAGAGCAGAGTATCAAAAACCTGCGCATCAGTTATAGAAAAACCGTGAGAAAGAACCAAGTTCAAAGTATGTCTGTGTGTATGTGTAGGATCTTTCATCCCCTGAACCATATTGAATGAGTCAATGAGACTAAGAAACTCCATTTCCAGAGGTTTAGACTGACAGCACACATGTATATTAAAGTCACCTAGCAGAAGAATATTGTTATACTTTGTTATGCAATCACCCATAAAAGCAGTAAATTAATGTATAAAGTCTTTAACTAGGTGAGGGGGCTGATACACCAGCATTAACATCATTCCATTCCAGTCGCAACCAGTGTTGGGGAAAGTTACTTTTAAAAGTAATGCATTACAATATTGCCGTACTAATTAAAAAAGTAACTAATTACGTTACTTAGTTAGTGTTTATGGAAAGTAATGCATTGTTACTTTTGCGCTACTTTCGCGCTACTTTTTAAATATGAGCAGGGCTTGGTTGTTTGTTTTTAATATAAGAAGTTCTATTTATAGTAAATATAAAAGCCTTTTACACTAAAAAGTGTAAAAAATAAACCTCAGGCTGAAGGAAGAGTAAATCACATCTGCACAGTAGAACACAGGAGAAGATTCAACACTCTTTAGCAATTAAAAAGCAATCGAGCACAATTGTTAATGTAACGTCATTTTTGCTTATTAGTATGGTTGAACTGGATCATCAAAGGTCAGCAGCAAAGACATTGGTTAATAAAATGGGATTAGATTTGTGTTGTTTAACATATTTAATTATTGCAAGCTTGTGTTATATTCTGAGAATTAATTTGTATGAATACTGAATCTGTTTTTTGCGAGTGGGATGAATTAATACACATTCACATTTAGTCTAGATTAGAACTACAGTAAGATCATGTTCACACAGCGCACTGTCAGTCAATAAATGGGAAAAAAGTAACTCAGATATTTTCTTGTAAATGAAAAAGTAATGCGTTACTTTACTAGTTACTTGAAAAAAGTAATATTATTACGTAATTCGCGTTACTTGTAATGCGTTACTCCCAACACTGGTTGCAACAACTGTATTTCAAAGCTACTCTTAACAGCAGATGGAACAGACCGACAGTGGATACTAAAACTGTTTTTTTTTTTTATTATTACCGCTAGACCACCCGCTTGGCCAGAAAATATGTTTTAAGACTAATAAAAAAATGTGCAGCCTGCTGGAACAAGGTTAGAGAAAGGACTCAGATCACCAACCTTAATCTAAGTTTCTGTGATGAACATAAAATCTCCTGCGACGCTTTCTCCGGGAAATAACAGGATGCCATCTGCGCAGATAATCTGGAATATCCAAGATAGAGTTTGGAAACATGATTGTGATCTAACCTCAGAGCTTGCTATCTCTGAGTTGGTCTCAACAGACTCTTTGATATCCAGAAGTAACTGGCGATCATAGACCAGAGGGGAGTAACAGTTCCGACACAAATAGAAAAAAGGAGACAACACAAAGTAGCAGAGGCCAGACGGCATGCCACGTACACCGGCACCATCTAAACCAAACCAGATGATACGGGATAAATTATCTGTATGTTTTGATCTTGCAAGACTTTGTAACAAGGAAATCAGATTACACAATACTGAAGTATTTGAGCAAAAACAACAACACCAGGCTCACGCAGCTTCAGTTCTGTATGAGTTTACTACATGATATCTAAAATGATTTTATTTACTTTGTATTTAATGCCCTTTTCTTAAACAGCATTGTGAAATTATTTTAAGAACATTTGCTCTTCATTACTTTGTGTTTGATTTGTTTTCTACTTATACAATGAGATGTATAGCCTATATGTTAACAGGGATTAACAACTAAAATGAAACAGAGGTCATTTGTTTAGAGAGCACAACCAACTCAGCCTCCTTCAATCTCTGTCCCACCCTAAACCTACACCAATCTACACCACTAGAGGCTCTCTAGACCCACAATGGCTCCTTACTGCTCACAGATCAATCACCAAACTCAAAGAGATATTTAAGATTATAAACACTTTATCAACACATGTAACACTTAACACTGAAAATGAGAGTATTTATTCAATAAAATTATTGGTTCCTGTCATACTTTATGGAAATATACAGTAGTCTACTGACACTGCATGTTTTCACACACACACACACACGCACGCACGCACGCACTCACGCACGCACTCACACACACACACACACACACACACACACACACAAACCTTCTGCACATATTTAAAGAGTGTTTTTTTTTTCTAAACATTCCTGCTGTCATTGTGTCAATACACTCCCATGTTTTGCCTTTATCTTCACTTCTGGATCACAACAAGAATGCAGATCTTCCAGTGACATCTCAATTTGACTTGAAAAGAAACCGAAAGAGAGAAACAAAAGGGTCAAACATACAGCCTGCTCATACATTTGCCATTCAAATTTCATTCAGGTTGGTTTATAGTCATATTGGCATATAGATGTGTGTTTCCTTGTTTGAATCAAATATTTTTGGTACACATTTGTTGTAAATTTGTCTTTAGTTTGACATGTTTTTCATCCAACAAATACCTGGAATTCAAAAGCAGAGAATTTTGTATTGTTTGTACTTGTATATATGCACCTAAATGATTCTAAAAGAACTTATGAGCAACTAATCATTTATATGATAACTCCATATTATGTATGCAACCCACACATCTGACTATCATGTGCTAATCACTGATTGTGTATGTGTTTTGAATAACTATTGGATAGTTTATAGGTTTATATTCATGTTGGCTATGTATGAGTTTGAAAATTCTTGCTTTGAACGTTGCTACCAATCAATTCTTTATAAAAATGTATTATATTTTTGTTATAGAAATCATATACAAATTATACTCTGCAAGAGCGGGAGAATTCGAACCATGTGACTGATGTTGATTTGATTTGTATTGGGGGGGGGAGAAACCTAGCAACACCCTGAGCCTACGACAATGTTTAATTGGTCAATATGCCATTTGGGATGTGTCCAATAGCCATAATTAAATACTCAGGACACCATCAAATTATGCTTTTCACCATGCTTTTTGGCCACTTCTTTTTGCCGCTGTTTTTTAGCACTCTTTGAGCGTGCTCTGGCTTAGATGCCAGCTGGTCCTCCAAAACCATGAAGAGAAATGCCATCTAGTCTGATCAAACTTATTTTTTTAACTATAGTTTATTTTCTTTACGTTGAGAGTTTCATGTTCTGAGTTAAGTTTTCCCACAACGCTGTGTCTCCGTGTCCGACCTCGAGTGACCACTTAGAACTTCAACCAGCCCACAACTTCAGCCAACACCCAAGACTTCATAACGACTACTGAACCTCCAGCCAATCAACAACATTTGGAAACCCCTATCTGCAACGATGTATTTCTTAGGTTTTTCCCATTGAAGTCTCATTTATATTGAAAAGAGAAGTATCTTGTATTTTGTGCTTACGTCTCAAACTGCCGATCTTGTTACTGTGCTAATAAATAGTGTTTTCACTATATTTTGGATTTTAATATCAATGTAGAGTTGATGTTGTACAATGAATCGCTGGCTGACTCGGCAATCAGCTGTAAAAGTGATTCTGTCCAAATTCCCTATAAAGTCATACATTATTAACTTTGAGCTAAATCGACTGTTTCCCTTACATCAGGGTGGATTGGGAATGGGCTTCTTCAGACCATTGGGGATTCTTGAAGGCCAGTAGTCAGAAAAACACTACTCATTACTACTTACAAAAATTGAACTTCGGTTTAGTATTTGGCTGTGATAAATTTCATGGATGTATTTATGGATTACTTACTTTTACAGTCGAGACAGATCATAAATCATAATTCTGTCATCAATTACTAACCCTCATGTTAATCCAAACCCATAAGACCTTCATTCATCTTCATACAAATAAACACAGATGTTTTTGATGAAATCTGAGAGTTCGCTAACCCTGCATATACAGCAACACAACTGGAATGTTCCCAGGCCCAGAAACGTAGCAAGAAAATCAATGAAATTGTCCATGTGACATCAATGGTACAACCAAAATGTTATGAAGCTACGAGAATACTTTTTGTGTGCAAAGAAAACTATTTATTCTCCTCCTACTCCTATTCTCGTCTCAAGAAATATCTGCATACTTACGAAACCACGAAACCGACTCAAAACGATGTGGTATACATGCCAGAGCAATATGTGGTGTTGTAATTCTTCCACAGAGAAACACTAAAAACAGAGAAGAAGACTTGGAGGATGTGCATAAACCTTGTGCGCTGTATATAAACTCAACACAACAAAAATAAAACGAACATGGAAAAATACATTTATTAATCTGTTTTAATGTTAATAAAAAGACAATCGTTCAGTGCTTTTTCATGTTGTGGTTGCTGTTACGTGATGTAGCAGTGTCTGACTAGGGCGAGACATGGGGGGATTACGTGTTTTTCACAAAGACTTAAGTTATATTAGCTAAAAAATATTTATAGTGAAACAGATTTATTGTTGTGGATTAAAAGTGCAGGCCCTGTGTGGGCCTAGTAAGGGCTTCCTGGGGGCTAAGTGAGGGCTGCCCATACAGGATCAGCACTCAAGGGCCAACGTTTTGACAATGAGCAAATTCTCAGAGGCTGTGTGCTGGCAGCCCGTTGGGGGCCCTTAGGCTTGTCCTAAAGCCTGTGTTATACTTTCCACGTGTGCAATCCGGACGTGCACATGGACAGCGCGGACACAGACTTCTTGTATGTATACTACCAAAAGCGTGCGCTGGTGAATCCGCTCCACGGACGTGTTCCATACATGCACAGTGGGTCAGCTTGAACAGTAAAGTCAAGTCAAGTCACCTTTATTTATATAGCGCTTTTAACAATACAAATTGTAACAAAGCACTGCACAGTATCAAAATAGGCAAATTGTGTCAATAATGTAAAATGACAGGATTTAACACTCAATTATCAGCTGAATGGATTTCATTATTGAATTTAGTAATGGCATTGTCCAGCTCAGCTCAGTTTAAATAATAGCTGTGCAATCAAGTCGATGATATTGCTGGAAATGAAGATTCCTCAACTAAGCAAGCCTGAGGCAACAGCGGCAAGGAACGTCTAGGTTACGTACGTAACCCCCGTTCCCTGATGGAGGGAACGGAGACGTTATGTCGTGACGACATAGGGGGTTTACCTGGAAGCCCCGAACATCTCTGACTAAGAGAAAACGCCAATGAAATTGGCTAGTGGATTTTGCATACCTGAGCCACTCCCCGTGCATACGGGTATAAAAGGGCGACAGGTGCATCCACTCATTAGGTTTTACGCTGAGGAGCCGAGACGAGTCCCTGGCAACCAGCGATGGTTCAAGATTGTGGCATGGGGACATAACGCTCTCCGTTCCTCCATCAGGAACGGGGTTACGTAACCCAGACATTCCCTATCTGTCGGTCACTACGAGTTATGTCGTGACGACATAGGGGTCCTATGGAAAGCGCCACAAGCTGAACCCCGTCACAACCTGTGGCATGCAGATGTTGACAAGCGAGTGCGTGACAGACAAATGCCATGCAAGAGGTTGCAACCTTCCTACCGCTCCAGTGCAAATTGCTAACCTTGGTGCCCACCGACCACTGAGTACATCGCTGCTGGAGATAGCCAAGCCGCTGTTCCTTTCCCCACGGAATCGGAAGGGATTTCGACCTTCAGTGAAAGACAGCTTCAGGTCTTTCCTATTTGTTGTTACAGCTTGTCGTAATGGCAGGGAAGCGAGCCTTCCATAGAAGGGCGCTACGGAGGCCACATCCTGCCCGAAGGGAGGTAACATGTGGAGACACTGATATGGACTGGCCCAGGCTTGGGGCAGTACTACATACGACTGGACTCTGGGGCAGATCCTACCTAGGAGTAGGGAGGAGGGCTGCCAGCAGAACCTGACAGAAGCTCTGTCACAGGGAAGACACGGGTTTACCATGAGGAAAACTGTGGAAGAATACACATATGGGATTACCCAAGGGGAATCAGGCCATATGGACACCTAGCCCAGTACAGGGGCTGACCGGAGACCAGGCGAGCTAACACCAGTACTGGGCCTGGCGTCCAGACTGCTCTGCCCAGTCTGACTGCCGGGGGTGCTTGGAGGATTCCACCAGGGTTCACCGTCCGGGGAACTGAACTGGGGGAGAAAAAGGCGCTCGTATCCCCGGGTGAGGGGGAATGGTGCAGCAAGCGTGACACCGGGAAGACACGGGTTTACCATGAGGGAAACCTTACCGTGGAAGAATACACATATGGGATTACCCGAAGGGGAATCAGGCCATACGGACACCTAGCCCAGTACAGGGGCTGACCGGAGACCCGGGCGAGCTAACACCAGTACTGGGCCTGGCGTCAGACTGCTCCACCCAGTCTGACTGCCGGGGGTGCTTGGAGGATTCCACCAGGGTTCACCGTCCGTGAACTGAACTGGGGAGAAAAGGCGCTTGTATCCCGGTGAGGGGAATCGCGCAGCAAGCGTGACATCGCCAGTTCTTCTCGCCCATTACTTACCCAATACACGGAAGAAACTGGCTCAACGCGAAGATTGTAGAATCTTGCGAAGGTGTTCGGTGTTGCCCAGCCCGCAGCTCTGCAGATATCTGCCAAAGAGGCACCGGGCGCCAACGCATGGGAGGAGGCAACACTCCTGGTGGAGTGAGCCCTCACCCCAGGGGCATGGCTAGCCTTGCGACTGGTACGCCAAGGCGACGGCCTCCACTATCCAGTGGGCCAACCTCTGTTTGGAGACAGCCTTCCTTTCTGCTGCCCTCCGTGGCAGACAAAGAGCTGCTCGGAGCTTCTGACGCCCGGCGGGTGCAGGTCACGTATGCGCAATGCTCTTACGGGACACAGCAACGCTAAGGCTGGATCTGCCTCCTCCGAGGGCAGTGCTTGCAGGTTCACCACCTGATCGCGGAAGGGCGTGGTGGGAACCTTGGGCACGATCCAGGCCGGGGTCTCAAGACAACGTGAGAGTAGACCGGCCCGAATACAAGGCACTCTTCGCTTACAAAAACGCCTGGAGGTCCCGACCCGTTTGATGGAAGTGAGCGCGGTCAGGAGCGCTGTCTTAAGAGACAGGAACTTCAGCTCGACTGAGTCCAGCGGCTCAAAGGGGCCCCTCTGAAGTCCAGCCAGGACGATAGAGAGGTCCCAAGAGGGCACAAGGGGAGGCCTGGAGGGATTCATCCTCCTGGCCCCCTTCAGGAACCTCACGATGAGATCATGCTTTCCCAGGGACCGGCCGTCCCACTGCATCGTGGTGAGCCGCAATAACGGCTACATACACTTTCAAGGTGGAGGGTGACAGCCACGCCCAACCTTTCTTGCAGGAAAGAAAGCACTACTCCAATCGTGCATCTTCGGGGTCTTCGCCGAGAAGAACACCAGGTCGCGAACAGACTCCATTTCAGTGCGTGGTTTGCCTTGTTGAAGGAGCCCTAGCCTGAATGATGGTCTCTACCACCGCCGGTGGTAGACCACTAAGTCTGCCGCGTCCGTCCAGGAGCCACACATGGAGGTTCCATAGATCTGGACGGGTGCCATATGGTGCCGAGCCCCTGAGAAAGGAGGTCCTTCCTCAGAGGAATGCGCCAGGGAGGTACTGTCGCGAGGGAAATTAGTTCGGGAAACCAGGTCCGGGTGGGCCAATGGGGCACAACCAGCAGGACCTGCTCCGTCCCTGAGCTTGCACAGTGTCTGTGCAAGTAGGCTCACTGGGAAATGCATACTGCGTAAGGCCCGAGGCCAGCTGTGTGCCAGTGCGTCTGTGCCGAGGGGCCCTCGGTCAGGAGAAGTACAGCTGGCAGTGGGAGGACTCGGGAGGCAAACAGGTCTACCTGAGCTTCCCGAATCGACTCCAGATCAGCCGGATCGTCTCGGGATGGAGTCGCCATTCTCCGGGAACGTGAGCTGTCGTGAGAGCGCCGGCCGCACGATTGAGCTGCCCGGATGTGAACAGCACGCAGTGACTTGAACTGCGTGTGACTCCAGAGGAGGAGATGGCGGGCGAGCTGTGACATGCGGTGTGATCGTATACCCCCAGCCGGTTGATATACGAGACCGCCGCAGTGTTGTCCGTGCGGACTGCGTGCTTGCCCAACAGCAGTGGCGGAACTGCCGCAAGGCTAAATGCACTGCCCACAGCTCCAGGCAGTTGATGTGCCAAAGCAGTCGGGGCCCTGTCCAGAGCCCCGAGGCTGCCTGCCCGTTGCATGTAGCGCCCAGCCCGTGCTGGAGGCATCTGTTGTGACAACAGTATGCCGGGACACTTGTTCTAGGGGCACCCGGCCCGTAGAAAGGCAAGGTCTGTCCAGGGGCTGAGGGCGGCGACACTGCTGGGAGATACCTACCGCAGTTTACCGCGGCACCATGCCCACCTCGGGACCCGGAGTGTAGCCAGTGCTGAAGTGGTCTCATATGAAGCAATCCGAGCGGCGTGACTGCAGCTGCGGATGCCATATGCCCCAGGAGCCTCTGAAACTGTTTCAGTGGTACCACATTTCTGCCTCTGAAGGAACTCAGGCAGTTCAGCACTGCTTGGGCACGTTCCTCCGTGAGGCGTGCCGTCATACTCACCGAGTCTAACTCCACACCGAGAAAAGAGATTCTCTGCACAGGGGAGAGCTTGCTCTTTTCCCAGTTGACCCGAAGCCCCAACTGGCTGAGGGTCCCTGAAGTCCCTGTGATCGCCCAACTGCTCTCTGGATTGGGCTAGAATAAGCCAATCGTCGAGGTAGTTGAGGATCCTGACGCCCACTTCCCGTAACGGGGTAAGGGCGCCCTCTACAACCTTCGTGAACACACGGGAGACAGGGAGAGCCGAAGGGAGGACCCTGTACTGCCATGCCCGACCTTCAACGCAAAACCGTAGAAAGCGGTCTGTGTCGCGGAAGGATCGAAACGTGAAAGTACTGGCGTCCTTCAGGTCGATCGCTGCAAACCAATCCTGGGGCTGAATGCATTTGATCATGCGCCTGTCGTCAGCATCTTGAACGGGAGCTTGTGTAAAGCCCGGTTCAAGACTCAGATCCAGGATTGGCGAAGGCCACCAGCTTTCTTGGAGTACGATGAAGTAGGGCTGTAAAACCCCTGCCTCATATCGGCTGGAGGGACCGGCTCGATTGCATCCTTTGCCAGGAGGACAGCAATCTCCTCGCGCAAGACAGGGGCGTTCCGGACTGCCACCGACGTCTCGAGAACGCCGTTGAACTTGGGAGGTCGCCTGGCGAACTGAATCGCGTAGCCGAGTCGAATTGTGCGCGTGAGCCAGCGAGACAGGCTGGGCAGCGTGAGCCACGCCTCCAGACGCTGTGCAAGCGGCTCCAACGGCACAATCGACGTACCTGTGGTGGTGCAGCGAAAGGGAGTAGGGGTGGATGGCACAGAAGGCGGTGCGTTCTGAGGCATCCTCACTGAACTCCCTGGGTCCCGAACGGGACTGGCCAGAGGTGCGTGGGGAGGAATGTCGTCCCCGAACCGTACTCTCTTGGCTACTGGCAAAATGGGTCGTGGGCGAGAGTGAGGAGGCAGGGCGTCGCACACTGTCGTCCCATGGACCTGAGAACCCGGAGGAAAAGGAAATTGCTCTTTCTTTGAGAAGGTGGGTACCGCTGGCCCTTGGACCAGCGGCGGAACAGAAACAAACGAAACAGAAGATTCTCCTCGGCCCTCCACCGGGGGAAGGAGCGGCGCTGTTCTCGCCGTCTCCTGAGAAAGAGCAAACTCCAACATCTCCGGGTTGCCCGCGTCAGGGCCGCTTCGTCGACTTCCTTGACGACCTATGTGTCGATTCGGCCTGGGGCGGAGCGGCTCTGGAGGACGCAGGAGGGCGCCCACGGCGACGGGCAGACTGAGGCCTGGCCATGGGGGCAGCAGTGGATGGTGCATCACGCCGGGACAGGATGTGCTGGATCGCCTCGGTCTGCTGCTGTACCGCCGAGAACTGCTGGGCGAAGCCCTCGACGGTGTCGCGAACAGCCCTCCCTGGGAGATGGGGGCGTCGAGAAAGCGTGCCTTGTCGACGTCCTTCATCTCTGCCAGGTTGAGCCAGAGATGGCGCTCCTGGACCACCATGGTGGACATCGCCTTCCCGAGGGACCGCGCCGTGACTTTCGCCGTCAGAGCGAAGTCAGTTGCCGTCGCGCAGCTCCTGCATCAACCCGGTCGGTACTACCCTCGTGCACCTGTTTGAGCGCCTTGGCTTGGTGAACCTGCAGGATAGCCATGGCGTAGGGCGGAGGCTGCCTGGCCCGCAGCACTGTAAGCTTTGGCCGCGAGCGGCTGTCAGCTACAGGCCTTGACGGGAGACGCGGACGGTTCCTCCAAGTGGCGGCGTTCGTGGGCACAAGTGCACCGCGACCGCTCTCCACCTGGGAATGCCCGCGTACCCCCTGGCCACTCCGCCATCGAGGGTAGTGAGGACGGAGGAGGCGGACGAGCGGCTTCTGGCCGTGAAAGGGCCATCCACGAACTCGTCAGCTCCTCATGCACCTCCGGGAAGAAAGGCACCGGGCAGGGCGCGGTTGTGAGCCGCGCCCGCTCGAAACCAATCGCCCAGCCAGCGAGGGCTCGGGACTGGGCGATCTGTTGACCTCCAGCCCGATGCTCACGGCTGCCCGGGCAAGCATGGCCGTCAGCTCTGGGTCCGGTGCGGCGGTGGCGACAACATCCGAGGGGGGCAGCTCCACCGCACCTTCATCCTCAGAGGACGTGAACCCATCCCCCGATGCTGCGATCGACATCCTATCTACAGATGGCGCACCGAATGAAATGCTGGGCGCCCCGTGGGACAGACCAGCGAAATCACCCGGGAACCGGACGGGATGTTCGCTGCGTGAGGAGTAAGAGGTCCGTGGGGCGTGCCCGGCGGAGAGGCTCTTACAGTAACCCTCAGATCTCCCAGGCGTCAGCCGGCGATCCTCTGCTCGAGCCAGAGAGATCAGCACGGGTGGCGGCAGAGGTGCCAATCCTTTCATAAAGGAAAGGCGAGATCGCAGCGAAATCATGCTCATACGCCCACAACAGACGCATGAGTCATCCACGAACGCAGCTTCAGCGTGTCGGCGGCCCAGACACTGAAGACAACGATCGTGTCCGTCATCCACAGACAGAAACGACCGCAACCAGAAGGACACGGACGAAACGGCATCTTGAAAAAGACGCGATCGTCCGTGATTTACTCTTTAGAATTTGCTCTTTTAGTTGAAGTGCCCAGGGAATCGCTGATGAGAGGGACTCCACTGATCGCACCGTTCGCCAACCGGGAACAAAACAAAGATGAGCGGCTTTGTGGAGATCAGCACTCTTCTCATCCACTCGGCAAGCAAAAATCTAATGAGTGGATGCACCTGTCGCCCTTTATACCCGTATGCACGGGAGTGGCTCAGGTATGCAAAATCCACTAGCCAATTTCATTGGCGTTTTCTTAGTCAGAGATGTTCGGGCTTCCAGGTAAATCCCCTATGTCGTCACGATATAACTCGTAGTGACCGACAGATAGGGAACCAAAACTCCATCGGTGACAGAATGGAGAAAAAACCTTGGGAGAAACCAGGCTCAGTCGGGGGGCCAGTTCCCCTCCGGCTAGACGAATCAGTAGTTTGTTCCAACTGCAGCAAAGTCAGAGTGTAAGTGGTTCAGTATTTCAGTGGTCTTTCCCCGATGGATGTCTAGGTGACGATGTTCTCATTGGAGATCTGTCTCTGGGGCTCATCTATGTGTCCTAGACTCCGCTGACGGTCAGGGCTGTAGAGGTTGTCTCTAGGTGCTGATCCTCCATTTATGGCAGACTTTGGTTAAGTCAGTATAATCGCTGATGGTTGGCTTCTTCTGAGGTCCTCCGAGGGGTTGTCATCGTCTCTTCTCAGGTGAGAAGACAATTAGCGTAGCAGTTGTTCCATCCAGGAATAACCTTGGATGAAATTATCAGTATAACCCAAGCTAAAGCATAATAATGTGCATTTGTTCAGATAGACTGGCAGTACAAGATTGTGAGATGCATTATATGAATGCATGGCTAAAGAGATGTGTCTTTAATCTAGATTTAAACATAGAGAGTGTGTCTGAACCCCGAACGTTATCAGGAAGGTTATTCCAGAGTTTAGGAGCCAAATTTGAAAAAGTTATGCCTCCTTTAGTGGACTTTGCTATCCTAGGTACTACCAAGAGTCCAGAGTTTTGTGACCTTAGGGAGCGGGTTGGATTGTAGCGTGATAGAAGATTAGTTAGGTACGCAAGAGCTAAATCATTCAAGGCCTTATAGGCAAGTAATAATATTTTGTAACTGATACGAAACTTAATAGGTAGCCAGTGCAGAGACTGTAAAATTGGAGTAATATGATCATATTTTCTTGACCTGGTAAGGACTCTAGCCACAGCATTTTTTTACTATCTGTAGCTTGTTTATTGAAGATGCAGGACAACCACCTAGCTGTGCATTACAATAGTCTAGTCTAGAGGTCATGAATGCATGAACTAACTTTTCTGCATCAGGAACACTTAACATGTTCCGTAGCTTGGCAATGTTTCTAAGATGGAAGTGTGCTGTTTTTGTAACATTGGAAATATGATTTTCAAAAGATAGGTTGCTGTCTAATATAACACCCAGATTTTTAACTGTAGAGGAAGTAACATTACATCCGTCTAGTTGCAAATTGTAATCCAAGAGATTCTGTGTAAACAAACATGTGAACAAACAATTACCCAGAGTTATTGCACATCTGGCTGTCTTTATATGTGACCTGATCCAGCAAAATGAGTCACTGTGACCCAAATTTCACAATTGAGATTTAGTTATCAATGGACAGAGGAAACAATAAGCTTTTAAAGGCACTTTTACAAAGATTTACTAAAATCTGAAAGATTGAACAGAGGTGCTATATTTTAGCTTGAGAGAGAGAGTAGGTAGGTGTGTGTGTGTGTGTGTGTGTGTGTGTGTGTGTGTGTGTGTGTGTGTGTGTGTGTGTGTGTGTGTGTGTGTGTGTGTGTGTGTGTGTGTGTGTGTGTGTGTGCGTGTGTGTGCATCCTTTACTGTCACATCGCGCGTCCACAGACGTTCAACGCTTTGGTGACTTTGCTCTCTTTTGACAGCACATTTCTCAAATTAATAAACAGTACTACACGCGGTATACTACACTACACTATACTACACTACACTACACAGTATTGAACAATCTTTCTGAGGAGATCTGCTAGCTTGTTTACACAGAGCGCTGCTAGTCTGACAGGAGGATGGCTGGACCAATTGTGTGCCAGTCAGTCGAAACGGGGCTTTGTTTATGGTCAGTGTTTATGTCACTGTCTGTGTACATTTCTAAACTTTTTGATTGGTTTTATACAACGTGTAACACCATATTTGGAGAGCAGAGTAAGTTCCGTTTCAGGGGATACCCGGAACATAAGGAAATGCTCAGAAGTGACGAGAGGAGTTGAGAAAAGCAATGTTAATTTCCAGCTAATTTAGTACAACTTTAAGTCAACTGTAATACTCATTTAGATACCTTTGCTCAATTATCTGGACTACGAAACTTTGGGAGATTATTTTTTAATGTCTGTTCTTTGAAATTAGCTAAAAAAAGAAAAATCGATTTTTTCCACATTATCTTAAAATTCGTATCTCAAAATGGAACATTGCGACTTCCAAAACGGGTCACATATTGTTTTATCGACGGATTGTAGAAGTGCGGTCACAAAAAATGGGAGGCACTTGGATGTCCGCACGGACTGTCAGTGCACACCCTCCGATGACAATTTCTACGTCACGCTTACCATAGCGGACCCTAGCGGACTCCCGCACACTGAAAGTAAAACCGTGAGTTTTGTTGATTATTAATCAACAATTAACAGCATATAAATGAAAACTACCTAATATTACAGAGACAAATGTCGATTCACAAAGTGGCAAAGGGCTGCATCTGTGATTTGATCATCGTAGGCCTACTAATTATCATCCAGATGTAGTGTTTGATCAAAAATACTATTTTCTCAGATTTTTGCTCAAAATGTTGCCTTTTTTTTATTAAACCTACCTACATCCATACATACAAGTGTTGATAAAAAAAATATTTAAATTAAGTTTTTTTAAGTAAAGGCTCTGGTCTTTATTTTGATGTATGGCATGTTCAGATATACATACAACAAAATATTCTGGGGGCCATGACATTTTAGTGAAAATTATAAAAAATGCTGGTGGTGACTGGCAACATTTTCCTTCATCCAGGCTGGTCTCTTGACCACCATCTTCCCCCTGGCTCCTCCCACCCTCCACACCCCATTTACTGTATTATTTGCTATGGACTATTTTTGTTTTTCTTTAGACTCCTCGTCCCTCAGAACCCTCACTCTCCTTCCTCAGTTGGACCTTTTACGGCGCGAGGATGGGGAGGGGGGCATGTAGTGCCAGGTTCATAGTTTAGTTTTTCTTGGTTTTCGTTTTTTCTCCTCTAGTTTGTTTCTATGGTTTCTGATTAGACTGCACCTGTTTGTGTTATCCATGATTACACTCCCTGTATATTAAGTCCTATATATTAAGATTTTGTTTGTGCTATGTTTATTCCTGTCTCATGTGTTTGTTCCCTGTGAATGTATTAGTATTTAAGCATTGTTTTTACTTTCTTGTTTTGTGCGCATTATATTCAGCACTAACGCGAGACAAGTGTGAGTATTTGAACAGGTCCAAACTCTACAGCAGGGGTGTCCAATCCTGCTTCTAGAGGGCTAATATCCTACCGAGTTGAGCTCCAACCAGCTTCAACACACTTGCTGAAGACCTTGTTTAGCATGCCTCCATAGACTCTCCTCCACAGAATCAACACTAAAGTTTTGTGTTCACGTCTGTAATGAAATGAAATGTAATAAAATAAGTGGTAACACATTATTAAAGATTAAAGTAAATTGAAAATGTAAATAATGGTGATGTTTCTTTAGAAAAAAATTGATGGGGGTGAAGAAAAAGTATGTGGTCAGAACAAACTTGACTTCCTCTGTTTGAAATGTTTTTTTTTCTTCCTGCTTTGGTTCAGAGCAATAGTGATGTCATTTTAACTGCTCCGTGGATAGAAAAGAGTTTTAATCACAGCAACAACATGAGAATCATTCAGCTTAAGTTCTGTGAGTTTATTACATGATATTGATAAGTTTACATGCTTTATTAACTTTGAACAGTATTTGTTGTGTTTCACGGCTATGACACGTTTATCTATAATGCTTATCTTTTGTATTATTCTTATTAATGTATTTCGCTTATGTATTTTTCATTATCTTTTAGATGTATTAATCTGTTGTCAAGCTGCAGTGGCAGATCTAATAACTAATCTGGGATCAAATGTGAGCATAAACTGTGATCTTGATGAAAATGATGTTTATTGGATTTTACTGAAAACAGCAGATCCTCCAACAGTGATTCTACGATCATTCTCAACAACAACATCACCTTTTTACCCTAATAAAATATTCAGAAAGAAATATTCAGTGCAGTTTAAACATCTTCTGGTTATTAATAATGTGACAGCAGATGAATTAGGGGTTTATTACTGTATGAACACAGAAACACCTCCAAAACTCAGCAACAGCACCAGAATATACTTCAATGGTGAGTTAATTTGCTACTTAGTGATCAAGACATTGATGATCGATGTGTTTATTTACCCTTTTATTATCTGTTATTCATTACTTCAATTTTGTATACACTTTATCATAGCTATCCCTCTCTCCTGTTGTTCCAGACAGAGAGGAATAGGCTTGTGATGTAGATATTAAACTGCAGTCATTGTACTCCAGTAAAGACTAACAGTTGTTACTGTAACTCTGGATGTTTTCTTCACAGAATCATCTCAACTAACTGAGTGTCACAATCACACAGAAGTGGAGTTCATTGATCAGAATCTAACACAATGGCAGATGATTATTATTATCATATCTGCTCTGACAAACGGACTTCTGATCCTTGTGGTGATCGGTGATTTAATTTTCTTATTGTTCTAAAAATTATCACATTTTAATTCACAATAGTGTAAAAAATATCACAATGCTCTTTTCCATAGACAAGTTAAAGTTTTTAATTACTTGTTATATATTTGTACCATTTAAGAAAAAAATATAAGTAAATCTGAATTCTTTGTTTCATTCATAGGTTTTGCTGCTGGAAAAGCAGAACAGTTGGAAAAACATATTCATAATACTGATCTGCAAACACGAGTTATATATGAACCATAAGAACCAAACCAATTGCTTCAATTGTAAGGTAAGTGAATGAATATATTTATTTATTGCTAAATGTCATTAATATAAGTTTTAATTATTAAGGATTTTGATGTTATCGCAACAAAATAAAGTAGCATTTTGTTTAGATTAATTTACAATGCCACTAAAAAGTTTGGGATCAGTACAATTTTAATGGTTTTTAAATAAGTTTCTTCTGCTCATCAATACTGTATCTATTTGATCGAAAATACAGAAATTAAACTGTTATTTTGTGAAATATTCTTACAAATTAAAATAACAGTTTTCTATTTTAATAAACTTTAAAATATAATGTATTTCTGTGATGCAGTGCTGAATATTCAGCATCATTACTAAATCATTACAGAAATCATTCTAATATGCCGATTTTTAATTGATGCTGGAAACCGTTGTGCTGCTTCATGTTTTTTTGGGGGACCTGTGATATTTTTTTAGGGTTCTCTGATTAATAAAAAGTTAAAAAGAACAGAATTTATTTAAAAATAAAGTTTGTGTTACAATATACAATGGTATTCAAATGTTTGGGGTCAGTAATATTTTTTAAAATAAATTAATACTTTTATTTAGGAGGAATGCATTAAATGAATAAAAAAAAATCATAGTAAAGACTTATATTGTTAGAAAATATTTCTGTTTTGAACAAATGCTGCTCTTTTTAACTTTGTATTATCAAAGAATCAAATAAAAAATTATCACATGTTCCAAAAAACAATATGAAGTAGCACAACAGTTTCAACACTCATAATAAATCAGCAAATTAGAATGATTTATGAATGATCATGTGACACCGAAGACTGAAGTAATGATGCTGACATTTCAGCGCTGCATCACAGAAATAAATTAAAGTATATGAAAACAGGAAACCAATATTAGAAATTGCAATACATTTTCTGTATTTTTGATAAAAATAAATGCAGCCTTGATGAGCAGAAGAGACTTTAAAAAAAACATTAAAATCTTACTGATCCCAAACTTTTGAGCTGCAGTGTAAATCAACCGAAGCTGGATGTTAATATTGTTTTATTGTTACTCTTTCAGTTCGTTGAGGTGGAAAATATTCAGCAAGTAAACAGCGCCTTTGTGACACTATAACATGTTACCATGTGCTTATCATGTGCTATAGTCTTTTACAGAGTAGTATTTGAGACACTAGTTACACTTATTACTCCAAAACTCCCACAATCCCTGATTACACAGCACCTGTTTATTAGTTTTGTTCTTGGCTGCCAATGCTGAGTGGTTTCTGTTGTTATTTACATCTGTTTGATCTTGTAAATGTTTTTCTCTGTTTTATGATTGTTCGCTGCCTGTTTAAATAAAGCTGCAAATGGATCGTCACTCGAATGTTTCCGAGCCTGTATCACACAGACCTCAAATTTTACAAACCTCTGCATGGTGTGACTACAGGCAACACAGTGCGGTTAAACTCAACTGAAGTGCTAAACCAAAACTAAACATTTGTTCCACTGGTTGGTCACTAGATAGTGAATGATTTCACATTTGTCTAGACTGGAGGTTTAACCATGAACCGAGTGCTGTGTTTTTTATAGTATGTATGTATCTTAGTTCTCACAGTTGTCTGAAACACAAATAGAAACAGCAGCACTGCAGTTTGTCTGTTTTGTCTACCGCATATCTACACATTTGGTGTCAATGTACTTGACGAGTGTTTAATTACATGTAAAGCCACTTCACATAAACTGAAGTTTGTATTGCTTTAAATATCCAATAGTTAATAAACTGCAACTATCAAAACTATTGTTAAATATTCACACCTGATCTCTGTAGTGTTTATCAGTCTGTCTTGACATTTCTCTACTTCTTGGTGAGTGGAAAAACAAACAATAACAACAACAACAACAATAATAATATAATCAAATAAAAAAAAATAATAAGTGAATGTTTGTGCGTGTTTTAATATTGCAAAGGCTTTTTCATGGAGGAGGCACATGATACTGAATCACAACTTCGGTTCTGTACGAGATTATTAGAAATAATTTATTTCATGTGTTTCGTTGCTACTCTTTTTACAACTTTAGGAAATCATTTTAAGACAATTTGCTCTTCATTACTTTGTGTTTTATTTGCAAGCACATATAGCAGATGTTACAGAGATTAACTACTTTAATTAAATGGAAGATGGATTCATTTGTTTAGAGAGAAAAACATCCCGTCCTCATTGTGTCAATCACTGTCACACCCAAAACCTATATTAACGGCATATTAACATTATTAATAATAGTAATAATACTGCCAACAAGCACACGTTCACCATGTCACGTTTTCATAAAAGCCCAAACCAAAATGTCTCTGCTGTCCTCAAGAGGCTGTAAATGTAAAAGGACTATCTTTAATCTACAACAATAATTAATAATTCCTAAACACTGGGGAAATGTAATGTGCTATATAAGAAAGAAATGACTGCATCATTAAAGTCTGCAACTCTTGCTTCAAACTTTTTATCACTGTTCAGTCTGATTCGGAATTGTGGCGCAAACCGATTGTTTCTAACTCAGTCTGATAGAATTAAATGATTATTCACATGGCACAAATTATTTCTTTTGACATCAGCAGCCAATGAAGTTGCTGCTCAACATTCAAATCCTTGGCTAGTGCTTGCTGCAGCAGTTGTTCCACCCTCCACCTTCCCCAGCTCCACCTGTATAGATCTGCTACGGGATGATTCATGTATGCTATATGAGGGTTATTCGTGTTATATTTGCAGCAGCAGTATTTCTTACATGCTCACAGTAGCATGCTGTAAATGTATTGGCAGTAGCAAGTCTCAGAACTTGCTCTGCCTCAGCATAACTATTCCACTAAACATATTAACATTTTCATGTACATTCCCATGCTAAACTCTCAGAGAGCTGTCATTACAGAACTGAGTTTATGCGAATGATTCATCTGATTCAAATTTCTGACCCAAATCCAATCCAAAGAGCCAGCACTATTAGTTTCTTCAGTTCCCCAGTCCTGCATGTCCAACAAATCTGGCCTAGCCCGGGACTCAAACCAGGGACTGTCTAACAGAGCCCCCTGCTCATGCACCAGAACACTCTTAATCTCAGTCATATACTGTTAGCCATAAGCTAAAAAAAATATTATGTTTGAGGGTTGATTCTAAATCTTGACGCTCTCAAATTACATGTATTTGTATATACAGTACTTTCATATTTTGGATTAAACTTCAAATGTGTTGTGTTTTATTCAATATTTTAATCTTTTAAAATACAAAATCTAAAACTGTATTAACTAGTGCAAAATACATTACTTAATACATGTGTTATGCATTATAAAATGTTCTGAAAAGACTTAATTATAACAATTTAGAAATGTCTCAGATTAAATATCAAGTATTCCCAGTACAATTGCTAAAATATCTCTTTCTAACAAGAAATTAGGACTCCTTTCCTGCTCAGTTTTTAAATGCAGGGTCACAAGCCTGATCTGGGTCACATGATCACAGGACTAAACTGAACCACACACTTCTCAACAATCAAACCTCATGCTTTCTGCCAGCTGTGCTTTCATTGCCACACATGACCCAACTTTTGGCCATCAATGCGAGCCTGAGGCAACATCAGGCCAAGATCAGACCAAGATGTTTTTAACAATTCATTATTTACATGTGAACCAGTGCGAACAAGAGCAGTAAGTTGTTGGGTACAGTTCACTTAATGACCACCAGTGTCGTTAATAACAAGGCTTTCTGAGTTCTACATTTCCAAATAGACAGAATTGGTTGATTAGAGACATTTTCTCTTAAATCAGACAATCGCCGTGGAGTTGTTTATTTGGTGGTTGAGGGTAGGTGATCAAATGTGAGCTTGTTACTAGTTTTGGTTATCGAGTTTATTAAAAAAAAATATTTGACTGATTAACCAAGTTGGTGGTGGGCATTAGGTGGCGAAGAAAAGTTTGTACAATGTGGTCACAGCAAACTTGACTTCCTCTGGTGTAGGGGAAGTTTTGCTTTGCTTCAGAACTGCTGTAGACTTCATTTTCAGTTTTGTGTGAAGGGACATAAGGTTTCATTATATTTAGCTGTTTTATTCTCTGCAACAACATGAAGATCCTTCAGCTTCAGCTCTGTGAGTTTATGATATGTATTTACATGTAAAGTGCTTTACCATAAATTAATTTGTTTTATAGGTTCACAGTGTTTTAAAGCAGGTAGTCTTAATCATGATGTTTAAGTTTTGTTTTGTTTTTTAATAGATGTATTAATCTGTTGTCAGTATGGAGTGGCAGATATATTAACTGATCTGGGATTAAATGTGAGCATAAACTGTGATCTTGATGAAAATGATGTTTATTGGCTTTTACTAAAAACAGCAGATCCTCCAACAGTCATTCTACGATCATTCTCAACAACAACATCACATTTTTACTTCAATAAAACATTCAGAAAGAAATATTCAGTGCAGTTTAAACATCGTCTGGTTATTAATAATGTGACTGCTGATGAATTAGGGGTTTATTACTGTATGAACACAGAAACACCTCCAAAACTCAGCAACAGCACCAGAATATACTTCAATGGTGAGTTAATTTACCCCTTAATCAGTGTGATTATAATTTTTTTCATTATTATTATTATTATTTGTTTTTTTTATATACACATCATCATAGTTCTCCCTCGTTCCAGAGATGAATGTGCTCCAGTAAAAGATTGTGAACTCTTCCATTACAGAATCAGTTCAACCTACTGAGTGTCACAATCAAACACAATATCATATTATTATCATCATATCTGCTCTGATGAACAGACTTCTGCTCATTCTGCTGATTGGTGAGTTATTATTCTTATTGTTCTAAAAAAATGATCAAATAAAATATACATTAGGGTAAAAAATATCAATATAATGCTGTTTTCTGTAGGTGAAGCTTTTATTAGTTTATTTGTTTGTTTATTTATTTTGTCTCCATACTGTATACAGTTGAGGTCAGAAATGTTCACCCCTCCTTCAGAATCTGCACAATGTTAACTATTTTACCAAAATTAGACGGATCATACAAAATGCATGTTATTGTTTATTTAGTACTGACCTGAATAAGATATGTTACATAAAAGATGTTTACATATAGTCCACAAGAGAAAATAATAGTTTAATTTATAAAAATGACCCCGTTCAAAAGTTTACATCCCCTTGATTCTTAAATCTGTATTCTTACCTGAATGATCCACAGCTGGATTTTCTTATAGTTAGTTTTATGATAGTTTTTCATGAGTTGCTTGTTTGTCCTGAACAGTTAAACTGCCCGTTGTTCTTCAGAAAACTCCTTCAGGTCCCACAAATTCTTTGGTTTTCCAGCATTAAAATGTTGTGTATTTGGACCCTTTCCAACATTGACTGCATGATTTTGAGATCCGTGTTGTCACAATGAGGACAACTGAGGGACTCGTATGCAGAAATTACAGAAGGTTAAAACGCTCACTGATCCTCCAGAAGGAAAAACAATGCATTAAGAGCTGGGGCCTGAAAACTTTTGAACAGAATGGAGATATATGTGTAGGATATATGTTTCTTATTTTGCCTAATCATATTTGTTCCTTTAGTACTGCCCTTTAGAGGCTACAGAAGATAGTTACATGTTTCCCAGAAGACAGTATAAGTAAAATTTACCCTGATCTTCAAATTCAAAAAGTTTTCACAATCAGTACTAGGGTCAGAACTAAATAAACAATACAATGTATTTTGTATGATCCCTCTTATTTTGGTAAAATTATTAACATTTTGCAGATTCTGAAAGGGGGATGTAAACTTTTGACCTCAACTGTATGTTTTTACCATTTAAGAAACAATAATATACCTGTTAGTACATATTGAATCTGAATTCGCTGTTTCATTCTTTTTAGTTTCTGCTGCTGGAACAACACAACGGTTGGAAAAACACATTCATTGTACTGATCTTCAGACAAAAGTTATGTATCAACCACAAGAACCAAACCAACTGTACCAATTGTAATGTAAACTCCATACCTATATGGGCACATTTTAAAGTCTTGGCTAATATTTTGTTTTTGGGAGGGTTGTGTAAATGGTCCTTAAGTTATTAAACCTCAGTTAATCTTGTCGTGTTGATGTGTACGATTTCATGTGAAATGACAAGAACATTTTTGAATATTTTCTGTCAGTTATCAGAGATAAAATGGCACATTCATGACTGTTAATGTATTTATTTTATTTTATTCACTGTTACATTTAACATAGGTTGCATCCTTGTATATTTTGACAGTCAAGAACAGAGTTTAAGTTAATGTATATGAACAGATTTTAAGTTGGTCACATCCTCGACCCCTGTGAAAAAAACGTTAATGAACACATGAACAAACCCAGGTGCTGGTGTTGCAAGCAAAAAGTTGTTTTCGTTTATTGGTTACTTGTATTTTTTCCTGAATTTCAGGATATTATTATACAGTATATCAATATATATATTTGTTATATAGTTTTTGCATTCAGCAGAAATCTACACAGTGTAACTAGACTGTGGTTAAACTCAACTGAAGCTCTAACCAAAACTATAAATATGTTCCACTGGTTGGTCACTTGGCCATTTAACAGCCAATGATAAACACGTTCTGTTACCTTTGTATAGACTGGAGGTGTAACCATGAACCGAGTGCAGTGTTTTTTATAGTATGTATGTATCTCAGTTCTCACAGTTGTCTGAAACTCAAATAGAAACAGCAGCACTGCCGCTTGTCTGTTTTGTCTACTGTTTATCTACAATTTTAGTGTCAAAATGCTTGACGAGAGTTTAATTTCATGTAAAGTTCCTTCTGCACAAGTTTGTATTTCTTTGAATGTCCAACACTTAATAAACTGCAACTGTCAAATCTGTTGTTAAATATTCACACCTGGTCTTTGTATGTAAAGGTTTATTAGTCTGTCTTGACTTTTCTGTACTTGTTCCAGTTTATTTAAAAACACGATTTATTCATGGAATCTGGATTTTAAAGCACAAATTAAATGATATTTACTAATATTGTTAAAGCATATCTAGGTCTCAAACAGCTTCTCTGTTACTGAACAACGTGTCATCATGAGTACATGCAAGATAGTTATTAATTGTTATTTCTGAACTAATTATGAACATAAATGACCTGCGGAGGGCAGCAAAGGATTTAGTTCCAGCTGTTCCTTTATTTGAAATTTCAAAAACATTAACATACAGTTTATAGATTTCAGTCTCTTATAATTTCCTTTTTAGTTTACTGATACAGTTTTGTTAAAGCATCTCTTGACAGATCTTGTGAAGCTTCTCTCTTCTACAGTTAAACAGATGAAGGAGGTTCAGAGAATCGTAATGATTTCTGAGAAACGCTTCAGATATAAATAATGAATTACTAAATTAATTAGATTCCCATTCTCAACAAACTTTCTCTTTGGTTCAGTGTTCGCAGTATGCTGTCTACAAGATATCACAAAAACACACACACTAACGCGTTTGTTTCTGTGAATTATGGGGACTTTCCATAGACTTCTAACACTTTTAAAACTGATCAAGCAATATGTTTTATCCCCTAACCCTAAACTTAACCCTTACAGAAAACCTCTTTACATTGTTACACTTAAATACCAATTTAAATATTTTTTTCCCCTCGTGGGGACCCACAATGTCAAAAATTTCAGGTTTTACTATTTACTAGCATGAAAAAGTACACACACACGCAAATATACACTCAAAGGCATCAACATTTTTACAAATAGATTACAAATTGAAAATAGAGGCAAACATTATAAATATTTAAACTGTATACCAGACTTTATAAGTGTTTAGATCGAGACAACAGCTCAAGGATCACACATTATCAGTTTTGTATGAGTTTATTACATGTCATTTAATAGAGTTTTAGGTGCTTTGCACTGTAGCTTAGGGTAGCTTCTTTTTTTTTTACAACTCTACGAAATCTTTTAAAAATTGCTCTTCATTACTTTGTTTGATTTATTTATTTGATCTATTTAAAAATATAGACTACTCGTGTTATGTAACTGATGTTAACAGAGATGAACAACTCAAATTAAATGGAGGGCGGCTTCATTTGTTTAGAGAAAACCCACAGCACACTTCACCACTAGAGGCTCTCTAGACCCACAATGCCTGCTTACTGTCTACAGATCAATCACCAAACTCAAGAGACATTAAAGACTATAAACACTTCATCACGACATTTAACAGTTAATTTATACCAGTGAACACTGAAGATACTGTAACTGATACTGTCATTTTTATTCAATAAGATTCTTGGCTTCTGTCATACTTCATGTAAAACAGTGATGTGCATGTTTCACAAACTAAAAAAACATTCTCACTTTGTCAATCTTATCAGCACAGTTGAACATGACAAGAATGCAGATCTTCCAGTGACGTCCTCAGTTTGACTTGCAGATAAACTGAAAAAAGAGGAACAAAGGGGTCAATCATACAACCTGTTCCTGCATTTGCCATTTAAATTTAATTCATATTTGTTCATTGGCATATAGGTTTGGTTTCCTTTTAGTTTGTTCAAATCAGAATGAACTCTGTGGTACACTTTGTTGTGTCTATTTATTTTCATTATTACCTTAAAGAGCGCCAGTGGCTGACTCAAATCAAAAGAGTCTAGTGTGCAACGAAATAATGAATATGAATGATGTGTTACAAGAAATTAATAAATCAGATTTAGTAAATTATGTGAAGTTATAATGTTAGCAAGCATAACATTATATAACAATAAATCATACACATGCATCATGGTACTAACATGAACAATTTTCAAAGACTGTCACAGAAAATAATTAATTGTTCATAAAACAATTATTTTAGTTTTCTTTGCACACAAAAAGTATTTTTTTATATATTTCATAACATTACACTTGAACCACTGATGTCACATCGACTATTTTAATGATGTCAGGAAGCTATATTTAATAGAAAGCTATATCATTTATATTCTGTAGATGAATAAAGGTCTTACGGGTTTGGATCGACATGAGGGTGAGTAATTAATTAATAGCAGAATTTTCATTTTTGGGTGAACTATCCCTTTAAGTTCAGTTATGGATTATTTTACTAAACATATTTTTGGTTTAATTTAATTTGCATGTGGTCTCCCTTATACTGTCCTGAGCCAGGTGGTTTGTAACAAATGTTTTTAGAGAAGTGGTGATGGAAACAAAAATACTGATGAAAAAAAAAGAATAAACAAAAATGTCACCATGTTTTAGGAATACAATTTTGTATAAAACCAGGAAAATGGCATATGAACAAACCCCTTCTTTAAAAACCTCATGTCACAAATATTAACCTTACACATTTATTATGAATTCCACTACTGAGAACCCTGGAAATGTGAAAAGGGAGACATGCATGTCATGATATACCGACGTGATCTCATGATAATTCGTATGTATTTTATGTCAAATGTGGTTCTATAAAACGTATATTTACTTACGTTTTTACAGGCACTAAAATGTTCAAATAGTTACGTATTTTCAGCATTTAAACGTACAGAACTGACATATCGACTTCTAAAAACGAATCCTTACGAAAATTGAAATCGCGGGTTTCATTTTATTATTAGTTATGTAAGTAAGTGTATTTACTTGTCTCATTAGTGTTTAGCGCAGTTGTCTGCTAGGAAACGCTCGTTTTGTTTACTGTGTGGAGACGAGCTGAAATCGCGTTTGGTCTCTTACTGTATCACGTCCCTTGTCAGTGTCGGGCGCTTGCTTGAACATTTATTGTGATTAACAGGAAATTGTGTTCAGCTGAATTGGAGTAGTATTTTGTTAGATGGGTATAAAAAGCGTAGTTTACCGCGGCAGCCTTCGCGTGAAGACCTCCTCGTGAGAAGACCGAAGAGTGTAAAGACCATCGACTCTACCGGCAGAGAATATAAGTATCGCTTTTTATTTATCTTCTTTCTTACTGCTTGTTTCCCTTCTGTTTTAGTTTTTATAACCAATTCTTACTATGTGTAAGTAAGTTGATGTGTGTTTGGCAGTGTTATTTTTTCAGGATTACTGATAAACTACTGCCGTTTGATTTATCTATTTAAATTTTATATAAATTATATATGAATTTATTATGTCTTTATAGGTTTTTTACTTTAGTTGTAGCTTTAATAAAGAGTTATTTTTAGTAACGTTACTTCAACATACTAAATGGAAATGAAATAGTATATATATATATATATATATATATATATATGGGTGTTTGGCTTAGTGTCAACTTACAGTGTTTGCTTAACTTACAGTTATCAATACACATTATACACCGTTTGTACACAGTCTACTTTATGTACACATATATACACGCAGTAATATGCGAAGGTGCAACAGATTATACATAAGCTGGGTACACAATGTCATGGATGTGCATTAGAACCACCAGATTTTTGTATTTGTGCAGTGTGTGCATGTAGTCCAGTTTGAACTGTGTTAAAGTTAAACCAGTTGGGCAAGATGTAACAGCTATTCTTGCATCCAGTTTGGTTTTCTTTTACGTTTACATGTCTTTGTGGCGAGGGGGGCGTGGTTCAGCGAAGTCTGCAGCGGGAGAAAGACTCAGGAGACAGCGGTAAGTAAGTGGGTCAAGTGCAAAATGAGGAACACCTGTCTCTGATTGCAGTAATTGGCGTGGAGAGACCAAATAAAGCATCCGTGGAGCGGGGATTCGAGGAGAGAGACGGAGTGAAGACTCGGGCGCATGGTCTGTGAGAGGGAGACAGCCAGAACGAATACAGAGAGTGAACGCTGAGACAACCGAGAGAGTTGCTGTATCTAGGATGCGCAGATTGCGCATCTGTTTAAGTTTATCTGTTTAAATAAAACCACCCGAGTCTTCACGAGCCAACCCTGTCCGCTTCCTTCCTTCTTACGAACTTTGTTACACTGGTGCCGAAACCCGGGAAAGGAAGCCACATCATGTCCACACCGACGGGATCGCCATTTGCGGAAGTCATCCAGTCGCTCGCGGGACTCCACCAGGAACATCATAAAGCGCTGCTGGACATGAGGGCGGACCAGGAAAGGATTCTGTGCCCTCGTCCAGAACCAGCGGGAGGACCGTGAGCTGTTCCGGAGCTGGATGGACCGGGAGGTTCGGGCCGGGGGGAGTCCAACAGCCCCGGCCCCGCCCACCCACATGCCGGTACAGAAGATGGGGCCGCAGGACGACCCGGAGGCGTTCCTCGACCTATTTGAGAAGACCGCAGAGGCATGTGGGTGGCCCCAGACGGACTGGCCAGTGCGCCTCATCCCCCTGCTAACCAGGGAGGCACAGTTGGCAGCGCAGCAGCTGCCAGTCCAGAACCTCCTGGTCTACGACGACCTAAAGCGAGCCATCCTCCAGCGGGTCGGCCGGAGCCCCGAGCAGCACCGCCAACGCTTCCGTTCGCTGGAGCTGGGGGAGAACGGCCGGCCCTTCGTGATGGCTCACCAGCTCCGGGACGCCTGCCGCAGATGGCTGTTGGCCGGGAAAGGCGGCGTCAAGCAAATCATCGACCGTGTGGTGCTGGAGCAATTTATTGCGCAGCTCCCCAAGAAGACCGCTGGCGGGTACCAGATACCTGTGAGTATTAAGGGGGGTACGTATTGGGCTTTGGTGGATTCGGGCTGTAACCAAACCTCGATCCATCAAAGCCTAGTTCAGCCTGAGGCATTGGATACGAGCTGCATGGTTCGGGTGAGGTGTGTACACGGGGACGTTGCGGAATATCCAGTAGTGCATTTAGCCATCCAATTTCGGGGACAAAAGCATAATGTGGAGGTGGCAGTTAACCCCCACCTCCGGCATCCGCTGATTTTGGGAACCAATTGGCCCTCATTTAAAGTTTTATTGGGAGTTTTGTGTGCGGATGCCTCCTGGGGAAAAGAAAAGCCGGGGAGGGAGGCGGCCGTGCGCTCGGGGGAGGCTGAGCCTGGGCTCGCTGAGGCGGCACCAGGGGATCGGAACGCGATCGAGAGGTTAATCCTCACGGAGCGTGATGATTTCCCCCTGGAGCAGTCCCAGGACGAGTCCCTGAGAAATGCGTTCGAGCAGGTCCGTTCCATTGACGGCCGGCCTCTCCAGACCGCACGGCCCCCTTCCTATCCTTATTTTGCTATTTTGAAAGATAGGTTGTATCGAGTGACCCAGGATGCTCAATCAAAGCAAGATACAACCCAGTTGTTGGTACCCAAAAGCCGTCGGGAAATGCTTTTCCAGGCGGCTCATTGTAATCCTATTGTATGATCCTTCTTATTTTGGTAAAAAAAATATAACATTTTGCTGAGTTAATATACATGAACAGATTTTAAGTTGGTCACATCCTCGACCCCTGTGAAGAAACTGTTAATGGACACATGAACAAACCATGATACTGGTGTTGCAAGGAAAAAGTTGTTTTTGTTTATTTGTGACTTGTATTTTTTCCCTGAATTTCAGCATATTCTTATACAGTATATCAATATATATTTGTTATATAGTTTTTGTATTAAGCAGAAATCTACACAGTGTAACTAGATTGTGGTTAAACTCAACTGAAGCTCTAACCAAAACCATAAATATGTCTTGGTCATTTAACAGCTAATGATGAACACGTTCTGTCACCTTTGTATAGACTGGAGGTTTAACCATGAACCGAGTGCAGTGTTTTTTATAGTATGTATGTATCTCAGTTCTCACAGTTGTCTGAATCTCAAATAGAAACAGCAGCACTGCAGTTTGTCTGTTTTGTCTACTGTTTATCTACACATTTAAAGTAAACGTGCTTGACGAGTTTGAAATGCTTGTAAAGCGACGTTGCACAAGTTTGTATTGCTTTGAATGTCCAACACTTAATTAACTGCAACTGTCAAAGCTGTTGTTAAATATTCACACTTGATCTTTGTATGTAAAGGTTTATCAGCCTGTCCTGACTTTTCTGTGCTTGTTCTTGCTGAGCGGAGAAAGAAAAGCACGTGGCTCACACCGGAAGTACCAGTTTATTTCAAAACACGATTTATTCATGGAATCTGGATTTTTAAAGCACAAATTAAATTACATTTAGTAATATTGTTAAAGCATATTTAGGTCTCAAACAGATTCTCTCTAACTGAACAACGTGTCATAATGTGTATGTGCAAGATGGTTTGTAAATGTTATTTCTGAACTAATTATGAACATAAATGACCTGCGGAGGGCAGCAAAGGATTTAGTTCCAGCTGTTCCTTTATTTGAAATTTCTAAAACATTAACATACTACTTATAGATTTCAGTCTCTTATAATTTCCTTTTTAGTTTACTGATACAGTTTTGTTGAATCGTCTCTTGACAGATCTTGTGAAGTGTCTCTCTTCCACAGTCAAACAGATTGGATAGATTCAGAGAATCGTAATGATTTCTGAGAAATGGTTCAGATAAATAATGAATTAGAAAATTAATTTGATTCCCATTCCCAACAAATTTCCTCTTTGGTTCGGTGTTCACAGTATGCTGTTTACAAGATATCACACACACACACACACACACACACACACACACACACACACACACACACACACACACAGACACACAGACACACAAATATGTAGCCTACTCAAAGGCATCAACATTTTTACAAACAGATTATAAACTAAAAATGGAGGTACAAATAATATATAATCTGTATACCAGACTGTGTAATATAGAAGTGTTTAGATCAAGACAACAGCACAAGGATCACACAGATCCAGTTTTGTATTTTTGAGTTTATTACATGTAATTTAATACAATTTTAGGTGTACTGTAGCTTAGGGTAGCTTTTATTTCTTTTACAACGCTATGGAATCTTTTAAAAATTGCTCTTCATTACTTTATGTTTGTTTTTCAAATATAGACTACTAACGTTGGTTAACAGAAATGAACAACTCAAATTAAATGGAAGGGGGCTTCATTTGTTTAGACAGAAAAACCAACCCACCCTCCTTCAATCACTGTCACACCTAAAACCTACACCAATCTACACCACTAGAGGCTCTCTAAACCCACAATGCCTCCTTACTTCTCACAGAACAATCACCAAACTCAAGAGACATTAAAGACAATAAACACTTTATCATGACATTTAACACTTCAGATATACCAGTGAACACTGACGATAACTGCAACTGATACTGTCATATTTATTCAATACGATTCTTGACTTCTGTCATACTTCATGTAAACACAATGCCGTGCATGTTTCACAAACTAAAAAAAACATTCTCACTTTACAGCATTTTTCAAGTGTCAATCTTATCATCACAGTTGAACATGAGAATAATGCAGATCTTCCAGTGACGTACTCAGTTTGACTTACAGAGAAACTGAAAGAGAGAAACAATGGGGTCAAACATACAACCTGTTCATGAATTTGCCATTCAAATTTCATTCATATTTGTTAATAGGCATATAGGTATAGTTTCATGCGTTTTCTTTTAGTTTGTTCAAATCAGACTCAACTCTTTGGTACAGTTTGTTGATTTTCCTTATTACTGTATTACAAAGAGCCCCTGACCCAAACCAAAAAAAGTCTGGTGTACATCGAAATAATGAATATGAATGATGTGATACGTGAAATTAATGAATCAGATTTGGTAAATGATGTGCAGTTTTAATATTAACAAGCATAAAATGATATACAAATTAAGCAAAATACATTTAACTGTGACAAACACAACATGAAGAAGCACCATATTCCTCAACTGATTTATTAAATTACAAACAATTTTTGCAAGTTTTCAGAAATGTTATGCTTCAATATGGAAATGAAGAATTATCTTACTAAATATTTGCATACATTTCATAGCATGCAGGTGCTGTGTTACTACGGATGATTTGACTGATAAAAGTTCTCTGTTTTCCAGCATGTGTGGCCCCGATTGCACTCGATACCTTTCCAGCACTAGTTTTTGTGCATTCTTTTTGTTTGTTTGTTTGTTTGTTTGTTTAAGGGATAGTTCACCCCCCCAAAAAAAATAGAAAAGAAAATACTGTCTTTAATTACTCACCCTCATGTCGTTCCATACCTGTAAGACCTTCGTTCGTCTTAAATAAATTACATTAGCTTAAATTAAAATATTTTTGAATGAAATCCAAGATAAAATTACTGTTGAACCACGTTGCTGTCTTTGTAAGGTCCGAAAGCTCTCAGATTATTCGAAAAATATCTTAATTTGTGTTCGGAAGATGAACGAAAGTTGTACAGGTTTCGATCGATATGAGGGTAAGTAATTTTCATTTTTGGGTGAACTGTCCCGTTAAGATCAGTTATAGATTATTTTACTAAACACATATTTTGGGGTTAATTTAATTTGCATGTGGTCTCCCTATCCATGTTACGCTGTCCTGAGCCTGGTGATTTGTAACAAAGGATTTTACAGAAGTGTATTTTGGATATCTATTTTTATAACTCCACAAATCAGAATATACTGGAAAAATAATAAAGAAAATGTCACCATGTTTTAGGAATATAATGTTTTATAAATATAATGCAAATTACATGAACAAATCCGTTATTTAAAAACCTCATGAAACAAAATGTTAACCTCATGGTTTACACATCTATGACTTCCACTACTGACAACCTTGTAAATTAGAAAAGGGAGACATGTCACGATATACATGTACATAGTAATAACATCGGGCCACCATGATCATTGAGTTTGTTTTTTAAATAAAATTCTGTTTACACAAAACGCATCCTACTTCACACATTTCACTTTGAAACTGCTATGATCCATGAAAAAACACCTCACGTAGTTTGCGTGCTTGTATTTGCATTTGGCCTGGTTTGTTTTGGTCCTCACCTGCTTCATTTAAACCACCATTAACCCTTTAAGATTCCTGTAAAATTTGCCCTAAAACGGCTAAAAAAGGCATACCCAAAGTAAATTGCATGCTGTTCTTGAGCCATTTGGATGATATGCATGATGTTGGTCTCATTTGAAAGGTGACACTCTGAGGTTTGTTTCTCAACAGTCAGAATCACTGTAAGTCTTACTGATATTGAGTAATAGCACTTTGAATACACAAAAAAAAAGAAAAAAAGAATTCTGCCTGCATTTCTTTTGTAAATATAAGCCTGCAGATGACTATAGCTGGGAGGTATGAACTGGAAAATACATTGGGATCACAGAATGAAGCCTTACCAAGCCAAATTTACCATTTGATAAACAATATATTAGAAAATGTGTGTTTTACACATGTTTATCTAATTTTATGTCTAGACGCTTCGAAAAAATTACACTTGGGAGACTCCAAGTGACACTTTATAACAACACATACAGTGCTGTAATTCTTGAATGCTTTAATGTACAGTCATCATTTTGGGCTCTAATGAAAAGTTACACTTAGAGCTATTCAATTTATCACCCAGATTCACTGTCAATAATTGCTGACACATAGTAACTGAAGCATAAACACATTATAGTGACATTTATTTATAGAATCCAAAATGTGTACATTTTTTAAATTACATATATATTTATAATTTATAATCTAAATAATTTTTTTTCCTATATTTCTATTTCTGTACATGGTACATTAGTTAATTTGTGGGTTTTTTCTTATTTTGGTGTTATATTGCATCCCTACTGTGTTATTCCTATGCATGTCTGTACTATCATGCATGTCTGCATTATGTCAACAAAAAGTGGTCTGATAAAGACACTGATTGTACATGCTGAGTTCATTGTATCTTAAAATGGTTTACATAGTTGAAATCACAAGAATCTCAGCTTTCCGTGGATATATGACATGATCAACTTTTTTTTTTTTATTACTTTTTTTTTGTGTGTCTGACAACTTCACCCTCTCACCACTAGGCGTCCCGCCGGCGGTACGCTGGATTGTTAAAGGGTTAACAGACCTTTTGGACATTGTTAATACATTACACATGGATTATACTATGGGGCTGTAGAATGCTTGAATCTGATTGGCTGACGAATATTATTTTCAGGGAAACACACGGCTATAGTAGTTCCAGGCAGGTCTTAACCACATTATCGTCCACCCATATCACTTCATCAAATGTTTCAGTTATTTCAAGAGGCATTACAGCCTAAAACAGCAAAAGAACTGAAACCGACAATGACATTTACCAAACAAAAAAATATAGTACACAATAAAATAAAAATGACAAATTATCTACGTTTATGCCACAAAATTCTGTTTTATTGTGTATGGAAAGCACTCTCTTTCTCTTGCTCTCTCTCCCCTACAAACACACACACACACACACACACACACACACACACACACAACAGTGTTGTCAGTGCAGCTCTGGGATTTTATTAGCAACTACAGAACATTTTAGCAAGAACATTACTGCTTGCTCTGATTCCTTAAATCCTGATAACGCAACAGTCAAATTAATATGTTGTGTGCTTTTTGTGTCATGTTAATATTTGTCTTCAGTTCAGTTATTCATTCAATATATACCTGGCATGTATTGTATGTATTATAGCTAACATTGATTAGCTTGTTCAGGTGTGTTTGATTTGGGTTGGAGCTGAAATCTGCAGGACACAGCCCTCCAGGACTGAAGTTGCCTAGCCCTGATTTATAGCATTGTTCTATTGTGTTTTATATTATATAGAAACAATGGAATGAGATATGTTTATTTAGTGGTCTGTCTGGTTGTTAAATTCATAGATGGGTCTCATTTAGTTTCCAGAAGCATCACATGATGCCATTGTTTGATGTTTTACATTCACTAAGGCGTGGTGTTTCTATTGCGACACTCGGCATCAGAAGTGTCAGAATCACTGTCAGAAGTGAAAAGAGTCCACACACATTTCTCTACCAAACCATGCTACTGAGATATGACGGAGACCCACCAAGAGCCGTCTTGAGCCTTATTACAAAGAGAACTATGGAGTGACTGAACTAAATCAAAAGAGCCTGATAATTACCCTAAAAATTGAATGACGTGTTACAGGAAATAAATCAATCAGATTTGGTAAATGATAAGCAGTTTTAATATTTACAAGCATGAAAGTATATAGAAATAAAAGAAAATACATACCATACCTTTTAAATACATACCATAATCATACCCTTTTAAAATATTAAAGGCAAGAATCAGATGATAAACAGTCGCGCAAAAACAGGCAACACAAAAAATATTTCTGTCATGACAACTCTCGAAGGATTGGTATGGTAATGTACATGAAAATGTTAATGTATTTGGTCTAGGAGGAATAGATATAATCGAGACTTGCTACTGCCAATACATCCACAACATGCTGCTGTGAGCTTATAAGAAATACTTCTGCTACAAATATAACATAACCCTCAATAGCATACATGATCACCTCATAGCAGATCAATACAAGTGGAGCTGGGGGAGACGGAGGGTTTTTGAAGTGCGCTGCTACAGCAAACACTAGCTAAGAATTTGAATGTTGAGCAGTGAGCTCATTGGCTACCAATAGAGCAGAGAACCAATCAGCTGTGACATGTGATGATGTCATTATGTCCTGTTAAGTTGGATCTTTTGGACATCTAGAGTTTCATGCCAGAACTTTGTATATCACATTACTTCCCCAACTAATCGGGTATGTCGAGATTTACAAATTCTAGGAGATTTAAAAATGTAAATTTATTTAAATACTTTAATTTTTTTTAAAGAAACATTTCTGTAAGTCAATGGGGGGGGGTCTAGACAAAGATACGACACCCCCTTTGGAACAGCCATGCCATTAATTATGAATTGATCAGTCTTTTGCACGCCAAATCAAATTTCTACATATGAACATCACGCCAAATAAAAACAGAAATTCTCTCGAGGCGACGGTGACCGCTCACAAAGCTCCCAAAGCCTCATTCCCATTCCTAGGCCATCCCTGGCTGATAACCAGAGTGCAGGATCCTACGCTGATATCAGTGCGAAAGGCTTTGTCTGAGCAGAGCCCGCTGATGTTTCCTCAGAGGTAGCGGAGCTCGCTTAAGGCCTTCTCAAAAAGCGGTGGAGCACCCAGATGTTTCCTCCGAGGTAGCGGAGCTTGCTCCAGGCCTTCTCGAAGCGGTGGAGCCCGCTGATGCCTCCTCCGGGGTGGCGGAGCTTGTGTGATGGAAATTTTCCTGCCATGTGATAATCTTTAGTGAAACATATGTTCAAGATGTATGCATTATATGTTTTCTCACCCATAGTTAGAAAAGCATTCTTTGTGTGATTTACTATGGGAGAGGTAAGAAAAAGCAGATGGTTAAAGGGTCATCATGAGGGCATTTACAACTTATAGCCTGGGGGTCAGGGGGCATTTGCCTGCCCTTTTCTATAACCATTAATAGGTAAACGAACTGCTCTCCCTCCTGGAGGGGGGAGAGAGAGGCCTTGAAAGGCCACTATAAAAACAGACTGAAACTGCTTTCTCTTATCTCTCTCTTTGTTCCTCACTGACACACAGCTCATGTGCATAAGTGATGAGAGGTCTCTCCTGCAGGAGAATAAATACTTTTATTATAACAATTTGGACTCAGACTTGTCTCTTACTCAGTGATGATGTTTGTATGAAAGAAATTGCCACAACAATTTGGTGTCAGACAGTGGGATTCCTTGGACATGACTTCTGGACCTGACAGCGGACGGAGGCAGGCCACCTTGGAGCTGAAAGTTCCAACCCTACCTCGCAAAAAAGATTCAGAGACGAGGGACCGTTCCGCTGTTGGAACCGGAGGGACCGACCACTGGAATCAAAAAAAGAACCCAGGTGGCACAAAACGACATCTCTGGTAAGAAACAATTGAATTCAATTTAATTAGGGGGGAAAGAGTGAAATTGAACCATATTGGCTGAAAACTGTTTCTGTGGTAGAGTAATCTGGGCACGAACGTTCAGATAGGTAACCTGAGATTAATTTGAGATCTGTACGGATCAAGATAGGTTTCAAACAGGTACCGAGGCACAATTAAGAGGGCACTGATTGTGCAACCCGACCGATTGCGGGATAAGAGAAAATCGGATCTGCTGGAGACGTCTAGCAGATTAAAGAGACGCGCGTGAGTAAATCCACAGAAAGCAGAAAACAGCCAGTATGGGGAAGTCTCAGAGCAAGCTTGTGAAATATGATACACCGGTGTACTACCAAATGAAAAAATATTATGGTCAGAAATGTATGCAAGATATTGAAAAATTAATCAAGTATCATGATTTTCCCAAAGAGGGAACATTGAGCCTCACAAGACTGAAAGTGGTGAGGGATTCAGTTGAACAAAGTAGCGACAAACAACCAGATTGTTGTTGCAAATGTGTTAAACACGGGTATGTAAAAAATTTGAACAAACAGTAGATTGTTGGCTCAAGGAAGCAGATAAAAGAGAAAGAAAACAAATGCAGAAAGAGCTAGCAGCAAGAAAAAATGAAAAGTGTGAAAGTCTATCTTTATGCGTGTCTGCACCACCAGAACCAACTAACCCACAGTATGTTTGTGATTCCCCACATGAAAATACGGTGAGGCCGGCACCGCCAGAATACAAAACACACATCTACCCAATGGCTTCGCTGAGTGCATTGAAATTCGACCCCGACCTCGACTGTTCTCCGCCAAGACAACCGCAGCAGAACGCACAAGCACGAGCAGCGCGGGGCGCTGAACGAGAACAAAGAAGGACAGAGCCGCGAAGGTGAAGGGGGAGAGAGAGATGCAGCTGGCTGTCGTACAGATTAAAGCGAGCACGAGCGCACCACCAGCAAAGCAAACCTGGACTAACAAGAAGAAAAGAGGGTATCAAGGGAAGTGGAAATGTGGACTGTGTGCGACCAATGAACATGATTTTTTTAGCTGCACGAAGTGCAGGTTGTGCAAGAACGATGGACACTGGGCACAGGATTGTCCAGAGGCGCGTAAGGCGGATTGAAACGAGAGGAACGGAGAACAGGAGAGGAGAGGGCGGGTGACAGGCATTCAGCCAGCTACGAAAAAGGGAAGTAAAAATTTATTGACACACACACACAACACGCTCACATACACTGATTCAAATACCGCTCTTTGCAATGAAGAAATGCTTGCAAACCCTTTATGTGTGACTGCTGAAGTTTTGAATAAGGCTATCTGCAATGAAGAAATGCTTGCAAACCCTTTATGTGTGACTGCTGAAGTTTTGAATAAGGCTATCTGCAATGAAGAAATGCTTGCAAACCGTTTATGTGTGACTGCTGAAGCTTTGAATAATGCTGTTACTGATGAATGTCTGAGAATGTACAAAAGTTTAGGGTTTTTGAGGCTACCGAGATATCCCATGTTAGTTGACGGGACAATGATAGACTTTATGGTTGATTCGGGGGCCGCTCGATCCACCATAAGACCATGTGACTTGCCATGTGAACCAAGAATGACGGATTTAGTGTTTGAAAGCACGTCCGCGTCAGGGCATATCATTTCAGAAAACTATACTGTGCCATTGAACTGTGAGACAGAGGGGGGCAGGGCATTGAAACATGCGTTTTTGTGCTCTGAAACCTGTCCGGTTCCGTTAATGGCCAGGGATCTAATGTGTAAATTAAATCTGAAACTCACTGCTGGGCCGTTTGGGATAGAGATTGAAGAGGAACAGCAGATGAGTTGTGCAAAATTTGAGCCACAGTGGGCTTACGAGTGGCAGATAAAGGATTCTGATTGGGCACAAATGATTTTGAGATTGGCAGAAGATCGAACAGTATCAGCTAACACAGAAAGTATGTTGCCTGACAGATTGCACTGCACGTCATATGTGGTGATTGAGCGTGAACCTCAATATGAGGAAGAGTGGTTTAACGGGGCAGAAAATGAGACAATAAGGTTTAATAAGATTTTCTGGAAATGAAAATGTGTGTGCGCTTTCAGCTTGCCTGTCAGAAAAACAAATGCAGCTGTATTTGATAACGGGAAAGTCTGCGCCTCACTTATCACTAACCAAGGCCACCGAGCAGAAATGGGCCGCTTTAAACCTGTTTGTGCGAAGAGGTCTTTCTGCCACAGATTGGGTTGAAAAGCCTAAGTCTGATTACAGGCCATGTCAATCGCGATATCCCCTGAAGAAGGAGGCATTGCGAGGGATAAAGCCGGTTTTTGAGTCTCTCCTGAAGGAGGGAGTAATAATTCCCTGTCATGATTCTCCAGTGCGAACTCCTATTTTTCCCGTGAAGAAAATAACATCTAACACAAGCGAACCAGTCACGTGGCGATTCGTGCAGGATCTGCAGGCTGTAAACTCAGCCGTTATTGCAAGAGCTGCCCGCGTACCTAATCCGTACACAATTTTGTCACAAATTCCGCAAAATGCAATGTATTTCACTGTGGTTGATTTGGCCAACGCTTTCTTTAGCGTCCCAGTGGAAGAAAAAGTCAGTTTTGGTTTGCGTTTGATTTTGACAACAAAGGGTACACGCTACCAGGTTGTGTCAGGGTTATTGCGAGTCTCCGACGATTTAAAATGAAGCGCTCAGACGGAGCCTTGAACCGTTAACTCTATCGAGCGGAACGGCGCTATTGCAGTATGTAGATGATTTATTGATTTGTGCACGAGATGAGGTTACGTGCGTGGCTGACACTGTAACTCTCTTGCACCACCTGGCGCGGGAGGGTCACAAGGTCAGTCTGACCAAGCTGCAGTTTGTGAAGCAGGAAATAACTTTTTTGGGTCACACTATAACGCCAAACAGTAAAGCTATCTCTGAGAAGCGCATAAAAGCTATCAAAGATGTACCGAAACCCACAACAAAGAAACAATTGTTATCATTCTTGGGAATGTGTGCATATTGTCGAACGTTTATTCCAAATTATGCATTTCTTGAAAAGCCCTTGAGAGCCCTGACAACAGGGAAAGGGCTGAGGTCATGTGACAAGATTTATTGGCCCGCAGAAGCGCAGGAGGCGTTTGCAAACATGAAACTGCAGCTGGCTCAGGCTCCAACGTTGGGCCTGCCTGTGCTTGAAAAGGCCTTTCACACAGATGGTAGACGAAAAACATGGATTTATGAGTTCGGTGCTCTTGCAAACTCATGGGGACAGATTAAGACCAGTCGCATATTTTTCAACAAAGCTTGATGCAGTGGCAGCAGGCTTGCCACATTGCCTGAGAGCTGTGGCAGCTGCGGAGCTGGCTGTGCTGGCTTCAAGGGAATTTGTGGGGTATTCTGATTTGACTTTGATGGTTCCACACGCGGTCTCCATGATTTTGCAAGAACAGAGAACATCACATTTATCAACAGCCCGATGGCTGAGGTATCACACGATTTTGCTTGACATGCCAAATGTAACGGTGAAAAGATGCACAACTTTGAATCCTGCCACACTCCTCCCTACAGGAGGATGGGAGGAACACCATTGTTGTCTATCAGTGTTGGAACAGGTGTGTACACCACGTCCAGACCTGTTGGACACACCTTTAGAGAACTGTGACAATGTCCTCTTTGTGGATGGGTCGGCGTCCAAAGATCCACAAACAGGCTTGAATATGGTTGGTTTCGCGGTGACCACTGAATTTGAAGTCATAAAGTCTGGCAAATTGCCATCAAATTATTCGGCTCAGGGAGCTGAATTGGTTGCTCTGACCGAGGCGTGTAAACTGATGACAGACAAGTGTGTGACAATTTACACAGACTCGCGTTATGCTTTTGGGGTCACTCACGATTTTGGCGCACTTTGGAAGCACAGAAATTTTTTGAAGTCGGATGGACATCCGATATTAAACGCATCTCTTGTGTCTGAGCTTTTGGAGGCCATTCTTTTACCAGACAAGGTCGCGATCTGTAAATGCATGCGCACACTAACGATAAAAGTTTTATCTCCACAGGAAGCGAGAGCAGACGCGGCAGCGAAGGCCGCGGCAGCACAGGAGACAAAAGAAACGACTTGTGCTTTAGTATCTGTGACTAACCCTGATATTTCCCCTTGTTTACAAAGTATGCAGACTTTTTCCACAGGAGCAGAAAAACAACAATGGAGGTCGTCTGGCTGCAGCCTCAAGGGGGGTGTATGGATGAGTGTTGATGACATTCCTTGTTTGCCCAAACACTTCTTTCAGCATTATGCTAAGTTGACACATGGGTTGGATCATGTGTCGAAAGGGAGTATGATAATGCAGATGAAGGAATTATGGTTTACAAAGGGATTTACAGTGGTTGCTGAAATTTTTTGCAAAAGATGTGTCACTTGCAACACACACAATGTGGCTAGGGGAATAAAAACACCCTTGGCATCTCAACCAGCACCGGCAGGCCCATTTGAATATCTAATGATGGATTTCATCGAATTAACCCCTTGTGGGAAACAGAAACACTGTCTGGTGATGGTTGACATGTGGTCAAAATGGGTTGAGGCCTTCCCAACCTCGAAACAAGATTCGGCAGCAGTGGCAAAGGCCCTGTTAACCGAGATTGTTCCAAGATGGGGAATTCCAAGAAAAATCAGTTCTGACAATGGCAGACACTTTGTCAATGATGCAATAAAGCAGGTGGGTCAGTTCTTGGGAATTGACATGAGAACACACTGCAGCCACGCGCCTCATCAGGAGGGACAGTAGAGAGACAGAACCAGACAATTAAGAACAAATTAGCGAAATGCTGTGAAGAGACGGGTCTGACTTGGCTTAAAGCCCTCCCAATTGTACTGATGTACATGAGAATGAGAAAAAGAGTGAAACCAAATCTGAGCCCATTTGAAATTTTGTTTGGCAGGCCACCATTCATGGGCATAGAAGGGGGTAAACAAAGGCTGCCATCAACGGATGTGTGTGAGAATGACATGTTGAATTACTGCAAGGAAATGTCTTGTCTGTTATCAAATATTTCTGTGCAGGTAAAAGCTGCCCAGGGGAAGGTTGCTGAGAGATTCCTGCACGAGGTCAGACCTGGTGATTTCGTGGTGATTCGTGATCACAGTAGAAAGAGCTAGAAATCGAAAAGGTGGCTTGGGCCTTTCCAGGTGCTTCTGGTGACGCACACGGCGGTGAAGGTCGCAGAGAGGGCTACGTGGGTGCACGTAAACCATTGCAGGAGGGTGCCGCCCATTGCGGAGGCGAAGCAATCGCTGGAGGAGGTTCAACGCGAGTGTCAATAAATGCTAAGATCCAGTTTGAAAAGCCCTTGCATTACAGCTGTGTGTATAGGCGGAACCAGATATCAGCAGCAAGGAGGGGACTGAAGGGAGGAGGCAACTTTGATTGCGCAACCGGCATCTGGGTGGACACTGTAATCAACAGAACAGATAAGACTTTTAGTGCTTCGAAAACAGTACTTTCTCACATTCTCTGGTCATAACAGCACCTTTGATTCAGAGTGACTGAGAGAATGGAGCGTACAAGGCCGTGGCACCCATTCAGAGTGCCAGGAATGTGTGGCTTGCTTAAGACCACATGTATAATGACTTTGTTGTCAGTAACAATTTTCTTGATAATACTACACTTCACAACAGGTCTGAAGGTCTGACGGTTCGGGAAGAATCCAATGTGAGTTTCAGTTGCAACCCCTATCAAAAGAACTGTCCAAACTGTGAGGGACGCAGCGAGGACTACGCAGGCTTCTATTTCTGCGAACACCCATGTAAGTGGGGCAACGTGAAAGCATATGCCGCCAACTACAAGTGGGGCAACGACAAGAGATTCAGGGTATTTACCCACCACAGATTGAGCAACAATCGGTTCGGGATGACGGTCGAGATAACACAAGTAAGACTTTCTGATCAAGGCAAGTACTACTGTGGGCTAGACATAGGGGGAAAGGACTGGTTTGAAGAAATCGACATCATTGTAAATGAAGCAGTTCCAACGTTAAAACCTTTTGTAGCACCTGAGTTAGGACAAGAAGCAAGAGACGAGATGGCGTGGATGGAGAACGGAGACACGAGAAAGGATCAGGGGAATCCTGAGGTGCAGAAAGCCATGATGAAGTGCCAGGGGAACAAAGCCTGTGCTCTGGCTATGCTACTGAAAGAAGAATTGGAGATATCAACGAGCTGCTGGCTGTGCCTGCAAATGTCACACGCTTGGAAGGCTGTCCCACTGACATTATCAACAGCTAATGTAACAAAGTGTCTAATTCCACAACAAATGACTGATGTGTTTTCAGCTGTAGCTGATCTGACACCGACGAAACGACCGAAGGACAGCTGTGACAACGTTAAGCGATATAACAACACTGATATAGTAATTCCACCACTTAGAGTAACACACGAGAAGGGTGATGTGTGCATTTGTTCAGATCAACAGAGACTTTTCACAACAGGATGGTCTGACTGCAGGGTCAGAGTCAATATAAGACCCGGAACAGTGAACAATTGCACAGCGATAATCAACGATAAAGAGACCAGCTTCACATGTCCATTTGGTAAGCCGTATAAGACTTCACCAGCAGCAGTGTGGGTATGTGGGAACAAAGCATTTCACAGTATGCCTAAACACGGGTGGTCAGGGTGCTGTTATCCAGCTTTGATAAATGTGGGAACTTCTGTGTATTTGCCAAACAAGACACCAGGGGGAAGAGCAAAGAGAAATGTTAAGATTTTGCCTGGGGTTTTGCCAAACCATTATTCAGGGTACACATTATCTGATCCATGACGACACCTGGGGCAAATGTGGGGTGGTCACTTTTCCTAGGGTGGGAACAACAGTAACGATAAATAAAGTGAATGGGTTAGCATGGACTGTATTGGCAATAGCAAATGCCACTGAAAATGCTTTATCGATGATAAATGATGAAATGAGACATTTAAGAGAGGCAGTTATTCAGAATCGTTTAGTCTTGGATTTACTTACCGCAGAAAAGGGAGGGGTTTGTAAAATGCTAGGAGTATCTTGTTGTTTCAATATTCCAGACCACAGTGACAACATAACTGATGTGATTGAGCACATGAGAAAGGCGGTGCAGGAGCCTGAACCAGCAAACGGCCAATGGCTCACCTGGATAATGAATCTCGAAGGGGGCTGGGGAATGTGGTTGGCTCAAACTGTGTTGCCAATTATAGTTATAGTAGTACTAATTTTGTTATGCATACCATGTATTATACAATGTGTGTCTAGCTTAGTACAGAGACTGGTTAAGGTCGGAATGTCTGTTCAATTGGTGAAAATGACAGTCTATCCGGATGATGATGTTAATGTTGATGACCAACAATATGATGACGCAAGTAGCGGAAGTTACAGTGAAAGGGGTAATTGAGTTGTGATGTTTTTATTTTATTTTTATTTTTCTTCCTGAGAATGATTGATAAATTGATATGTTTATTTCCTACTATGAACTATACTTTTCCTTGTTTATACTATGGTGACTGAGGGTTCGGTTTAGGCCGAGGGTGCAACAGCAGTGCCTGTCCATTCAGCCCGGCTATAGAATAAAGTCTTTACTTTGCTTGCTAAACCATTTAGGGTGTGTCCTAACAAAAACAGCCTAAGCATTTTTCAAATTTTCAAAAACTTACTTCACAGGTTCAAGGAGAGTGATCATTTATGTGAAAATCAGAGATGAAGAGTATAAGTGTGATGTAATGGCTTGAACTTGTGTTTATTATTATTTTTACTATTATTATTATTATGTTTGATTAATCAGTTATCAGAGAATGATAAATAGGGAGGAATTGTGATGGAAATTTTCCTGCCATGTGATAATCTTTAGTGAAACATATGTTCAAGATGTATGCATTATATGTTTTCTCACCCTTAGTTAGAAAAGCATTCTTTGTGTGATTTACTATGGGAGAGGTAAGAAAAAGCAGATGGTTAAAGGGTCATCATGAGGGCATTTACAACTTATAGCCTGGGGGTCAGGGGGCATTTGCCTGCCCTTTTCTATAACCATTAATAGGTAAACGAACTGCTCTCCCTCCTGGAGGGGGGAGAGAGAGGCCTTGAAAGGCCACTATAAAAACAGACTGAAACTGCTTTCTCTTATCTCTCTCTTTGTTCCTCACTGACACACAGCTCATGTGCATAAGTGACGAGAGGTCTCTCCTGCAGGAGAATAAATACTTTTATTATAAAAATTTAGACTCAGACTTGTCTCTTACTCAGTGATGATGTTTGTATGAAAGAAATTGCCACAACACTTGCTTCAGGCCTTCTCGAAGCGGTAGAGACCGCGGATGTTTCCTCCGAGGTGGCGGCGTCCTCTCTCAAAGCTCCCGAAGCGGCAATGCCCTCTCACAAATCTCCCGAGGTGGCGGTGCCTGCTCACAAAGCTCCCGAGGCGGCAGTGCCCACTCACGATTCCCCCAATATGGCGGTTCCTGCCCACTATCTCCCAGAGGCGGCAGCTCTTGAACTTCGCCCTGCCCCTTCTTAGTCATCGGCCAGGGTCCCGGAGCCTCCCGACCCTCCCTGGCTTAACCCATCCTAACCGCCCTGGCCTCCTGCTCTGCCGGCACCACCATTGCACCCCTGTCTACCTCTGTTTCCAGGCCCTCTTCCACTACATGGGCCCACCCCGTGTCCGAGGCATTTGAAGAAGTTTTAGACTCAAACCCTCTCGGGTCTCGGGTCAGACCTCAGGATTTCGGAAGTAGACCCATGAAGACCTCTAGTGTGCATGCCCAGCAGCTGTATCCCTTCTAGCCTTAACCCCAAAGCAGCAGAGTTAGAATTAGACATTACTGTGCGTTCACACCGCCGCCGGCGAGAGCATGGAAATTCGCCCTGGCTGCCCTGCCAGCAACACTGTATAAAGATTTGTGGACGCTCTGACGCTCTGAAGTAGATCGAAAGCTTGTCATGTATTTAAAGGAGCCACAAAGCAAACAAGCACGTTTATCTTGTGCACACTGACCACAAATAGGGTATAAGTTAACCTCATGAAATAGTTTCAATGTGAAAGCAAGAAATTGATCGATGGAATCTTAAAAATTATAGTTGCATGTTTGCTAACGAATTAAACCAATTAAAAGCCATTTGTGTGGTGTGGCTTTTGTGTTCATGGTTAATTTCAACATGCAGTTTATAGGAGAGGTTTACTAGCTTTGGTCTTTAATTAACATTAACGTCCATTTGTGCGCAGCCTACATTACAAACGGTCCTGGTTGAAGTATAGCCTTAATGCAATTGGTCAAATCTATGTTGTTTTGAGGAACTTAATAGCATTCCCGCTGAAAAACAAAGCGTTCATATAGCGCTAAAATGCTTGGGAACTAATGCGGTCGGAACCAAAGTTTACAGGACTGCGTTCTCTGGAATCCTCTCAAGCGAGGACTTCTACATTCCGATTGTTTGCCGCCCAACCGCATTATAGCTCATTACCATAAAGTTGACCTGATTTCAACTCTCTTCAACCCTCTCATCGTCCAAAACGCCCCGCGCCGCTCTCGTCCGGAGCTCGCCGCCGGCTCACATTGAAAATGTATGACTTCCGGCCACTTTGATGCTTTCGCTGCCTGTGGTGTTGAACGCACTATTATGCTTTTTTGGCTAAAGGTTGCAGGCTTGCCTTCAGGTGGCTTCAATGATTTATTTTAGACATATTTCCAACTGAAACAGAATATTGAATGTAGGGCAGGTTTTATTTTAGTGCGCCTCCTCTCCACCTCTCTCTCACAGGAAACTAACGGTTGGAGGGGTGTCAAAATAACATCATCGGAGAAGGAATGCCATTCCGGAGCAGAAACAATTTTGATTAAAGATTACAAGACAACCATTTTATTTGTCAAGGGTTTAACTTGCACTGATTAATTGCTCACCTCAAGACAAAAAAATGTGCGCTAACAAAATAAATATTGTAAATTTAGATTTTATGCAGACTTAAAAAATAATTGTAAAAAACATCTGCAGGTCTCTGCATTTGTTTGTTTGACGTTAGAGTCAGTTCTCGTTTGTTGGGAAAGAACTGGCTAGATTTCTGTCACCAAAAAATAAATACAAATAAATTAGGGTCCTAGAAACGTGGACATGAAAGTGCAGCCTCCGGAGGAGGATTAAGTATTGGCTAACTGCCACCTGTGTTTTAATAGCCTTCTGATGAGGGAGAGATGGTAAATTTGACCTTTTTTTTATTCTAGCTACCGTAATGCAGATCTTTATTTTAGAAGCCTTTAAGCAAAGGCTTCTATACTCTTTGGTTAAGGCTAGCGAGACAGCTGTGGCTACTGGGTATGCGCACAATCATAGCATAATTTTTGTCACACTGCACAACAATAATTACTATTTTTGCATTATTGTAAGGGGTAGGTTTATGGTTTGGGTAGGTGTAGGTTTAGATCACAATCTAATTGGTAGAAATTCAAATTTCATTGTTAATTTCCTGTCGGAGCTGTATCCCTTCTAGCCACAACCTGACAACATCCGCTATAGAGTGGTGGAACTATGATGTCACTTTGTAGGCAAAAACCCAGAAGTGAGTTAGCATTTTAGCACTTCCGGTTCCATTGTCCCCGAGTCAATTGGGCTGTATCCGAAATCGCCCCCTATACCCTCATTCACTATTCCATACATTAGTCCACTCATACAGTTCATTTGAAAGAGTGAATGAAAACGAGTGAGAGAATTGTCCCTTTGCTAAGCCCCGCCCTCCTTAGTTACTGTTGCTACGCCTGTCAAGCTTTCGAGCCTGGCACGTCTATTACAGTATGTATGCACCGGTGTCAGACATTCACAAGGAAATAATTAGTCATTTTTGGCAAACAGGTGAAATATCTGAGAGAGCAAAACAAAAGGGACTGCAGTATGCATTCGAGGGATATATCCACAACATAATATGCAACCGATTAGAGAATAATTTAATCAAAATTTCATCAAAATTGAAGCTAAAGCCTATAACGTTAGGTCCCAGCGCAAGCAGCAGCCACCTCACACGCTGACCATTCAAATGGGAAACACACAAATTGAGGAACAGCTATGTTCATGCACAGCAGGGTAAGTGAAATTTGAAAATCTAATAATTATAAATCAAACAGTTTATCCATAAATCTTGTGGAATAAACACAAGACATTAGCCTGACCACTTTGCAATGATAACATTCTCCCGCTCATATTTTTAGCACGCCAGGCTAACGTTACTGCTCACATGTCATGGGTCTAATCTACGCCTTGGAGATGCTGAGCTGAGCCATACATCATCAACAACACAAACAAAGTCCTCCTGCACGAGTCTGCCACAGCAGTGGCAGAAGCCAAGGGGTAACAAAATAAGGGCAGTGCCAATATCATCGGTAGTTGTCGTTAAAGCCAATGAAAACCGTATGCGGCGACCAATCGACTGCCGTGTATCGACGAAACGTGCTAACGTTACCTTTCAGATTGTGCTACTAGTAATATATTTGCATTGTTTTAAGGGTAAGTTTAGGGTAAGGGTAAGTGTGGACGGGTAGGTTTAGGGTAGGGGTAGGTATGGACATTAAAAAAATCCTCAAACCACATGAATAAGATGCTGGTAGCACAATCTGATAGGTAGCATTTTTCGCTATCGATTTGTGCTACCTATTTTTTTTTAATGGGAGGTAGCACAATCTGAGCGGGTAGCACAAATCGTCAGAACACCGGTATGCAGAAAGCAGACAAGTTGAAAATTATGTTTATGGTTAATAGTTATGGGATTTGGCAGATGCAGATTTGCACAATCCATACGCACAACGCTTCTGCATGTTTCCCTTGCTCGAAAGCTTGCCAGACCTGCCGCGCCTTGTTATGGTTGCTAAGCCACGATTGGTCTGTGGCGATTTTCAGGCATGGCTTAGCAAAGGGTCAATTCAGATACTGAGTGCACCGGAAGGACTGCCACTTTTGCATGGTTTGCTTGCTGTTTAATAACAATTTGAAACGGACAGCTCCAGAAATAAGATTGAAAGATTTATATTGAATTCTGTCGCGGAAATTATGTATAAAACCCTAATAGTCAATTTACAATTCATTTTTACCTTGGTTGTATTACTCTCTATTATGCCGTGGACGAGCGCTTCTAAAATAAATTAATGGATGATTCAGCTGCAGGCGCCATCTTCTGGCGAGACGTGGGAATTCATTTGGCGCGCGACTCTCAGTGCATTATGGGGATTCTTTAGCAATTGAGTGTACATCGGTTTTATACTCGTTTTTGCGGTGCATTGTGGGATTGAATGAGTAGACTCGAGAACATCCGCTATGGTTTCGAACACCACTTAAAATGGCTGTCCCTTCAAATAGTGCACTATTTGAGGGTAAAGGGGGCGATTTTGGACAGCCTTGGTTTTTCGAATGGGAGTTTGGTTAACCCTTTACGATTCCTGTAAAATTTGCCTAAAACGCCTAAAAAAGGCATACCCAAAGTAAATTGCATGCTGTTCTTGGGCCATTTGGATGATATGCAATGGTCTCATTTGAAAGGTGACACTCTGAGGTTTGTTTCTCAACAGTCAGAATCACTGTAAGTCTTACTGATATTGAGTAATAGCACTTTGAATACACTAAAAAAATAAAAAAATAATTCTGCCTGCATTTTGTTTGTAAATAGAAGCCTGCAGATGACTATAGCTGGGAGGTATGAACTGGAAAATACATTGGGATCACAGAATGAAGCCTTACCAAGCCAAATTTTGCATTTGATAAACAATATATTAGAAAATTAGTGTTTTACACATGTTTATCTAATTTTATGTCTAGGCGCTTCCAAAAAATTACACTTGGGAGACTCCAAACGACGATTTGTAACCAACAATGGCAAATACAGCAAATACAATGCTGTAATTCTTGAATGCTTTAATGTACAGTCATCATTTTGGGCTCTAATGAAAGGTTACACTTAGAGCTATTCAATTTCTCATCCAGATTCACTGTCAATAATTGCTGACACATAGTAACTGAAGCATAAACACATTATAGTGACATGTATTTATAGAATCCAAAATGTGTACACTTTTAAAATTACATATATATTTATAATTTATAATCTAAATAAATGTTTTCCTATATTTCTATTTCTGTACCTAGTACATTATTTAATTTGTGGGTTTTTTCTTATATTGGTGTTATATTGCATCCCTACTGTGTTATTCCTATGTATGTCTGTACTATCATGCATGTCTTCATTATGTCAACAAAAAGTAGTCTGATAAAGACACTGATTGTACATGCTGTGTTTATTGTATCTTAAAATCACAAGAATCTCAGCTTTCCATGGCTATATGACATGTTCAACTTTTTTTATTTTTGAGTTTTTGTTTCTGACGACTTTACCCTGTCACCACTAGGCGTCCCGCCGGCGGGACGGCGCTGGATTCTTAAAGGGTTTTAAATCTATCAGTTTTAGCAAAATACAAACAATAGCCTATGTCTATTACAATAATGTGTTTTTCACGCTCTTTAATGTGGTGTGACAGATCTCTGTATTCGCTTCAGTTTAAGCAGCATGTGAATCAGTCATCTTTCCAATTACAGTGAGACATTCTTTTCATTAAATTAGGCTACTGTTTTTTTTGTTTGTTTGTTTTTGTTTTTTTACATGCCTTCTGATGTTCCTTCACTTTTTTCTTGCTATAAACTTGAAATAAAGAGGAAATCTATTGCATCTATCGCTATTTACACTTACACTGCCTTTAATAAATGCTACATTAAACGAATGTCTGTGCTCTGTAGGAGGTCATTACACAAAACATCTGCAATGTTTTCATTGGATATATAGTTTTACAGGGTTATAAAAATAATCTGTTTAATAATAATAAGTTGTTTTTAGTTTATTTAAAAAAAATAACCATCCTGCAGCGTTCTGGAAACGTTATTTTATGGTTGCAAAAAATAACCTAAAACTAACCATTAGGGAACGTTCTCTATACGTTATTGTAAGGCTATAATAAAAACACCCTGCAACGTTATTTCTGTATCTCAGACGCAACAATAAAGTCCAGTGGCCTGGCAACTTCTCCCGGTGCTCTAAATTCGCGCCATTTGCATGCAAAATATTATTCTAAATGTACAGAAATACGGGCTTTCATATGTCCTTTAGTTATGTTTTTTTCAATATACTATTTATTATTAATGTAGCATTTCAGTTTTAGTTTGTCTCTAGTTTTGTATTTATTCCAGTTTATAGTAAAATGTTCGTGTAGCGTGGATTAAAATTCATATATAGAGTAAATCCTTTTCACTGAACACATTAAAAATAAGTTTGAAAAAGTTGTCGGAAACGCGGTGGTGGTGACGCTAAAGGCGAGCGACCGTGGTTTAGCTTTCTGGCGCTTTTATTTAGGCTTAAACATTCATAAAGGTTGTGTTATTTTATTAAGATGGCATCGATGGACAAAACGTGTACGTTTTTAATGAACTATTGTTGAACACAGACCTTATTTTTTTGCGTTAATCCAAAAGCATATGGGGGGAACCCATTGCGATAATAACAGCCGATCCGCCTACAAAGTGACGTCAAACTAAAGATCACGGAACTGTCTGTCACGAGACAAATACTGTGTAAATTGTCTTATGTTTTGGGACACCATGAGCATCGGGTATGTTATTGATCGACGATTCTCCATAAAAATCGTCGTGCTATATGCACTTTCCAGTTCAGAACTACGCAGGACGACCTGATGTACTGTCCGTGCTCTGAAATGTATTTGTGATGTTTTATTCAGTTCACGATTGCTTTATTTAATCTGCCATTAAAAACAAAAAGTGCTTAGACGTCAGTAATACATGAAATGTTGATTAATTAACTATTTATTTACATCATGTGTATATGTTGGGATATAACTATGTAGACATTAGCAATTAGCATTAGCATTTTGTGCTGTTTTCGTTTGTGTCCCAGTGCAGTTAACGTTATTTTGTTTGATAGTAATTGTAAAACTTGTCTGACAGAGTTTTCTGCGAATCTTGATAAGCCCCAATTATCACTTTTAGAAATTAAGGATCTCAAACTGTCTTAAATCGGAGCAGAAATTCTTAAAATAATAGGCTAGCATAAATACTGCTTGCTATGCAAAAAAAAGGCTTCCTAAGTGTTTTTATCTTGTGCTACGTTCTTAAGTGAAGATCTATGTGTGACTGTTGACCACAAAACCAGTCATAAGGCTATTTTTTTTTTTATTATTGAGATTTATACATAATCTGAAAGCTGAATAAATAGCTTTCCATTGATGCATGGTTTGTTTGGACAATATTTGGCTGAAAATGTGAAAATCACCTTAAAAGTTGGCTAGGTAAAGTTCTTGGCAATGCTTATTACTAATCAAAAATTAAGTTTTGGTATATTTATGGTAGGATATTTACAAAATACCTTCATAGAACATGCTGTTTACTTAATATGCTAATGATTTTTGGCATAAAACAGAAATCGATGATTTTGACTCCTACAATGTATGTTATTCTGAGGCTATTTCTACAATTATACCATTGCTACTTATGACTAGTTTTGTGGTCCATGGTCACATTTACTTGTCATGCAAAATGAAAAGTTAGAGTTCTGTTTTCTGAGAAATTGACCCTTTAGAAGATCTTGTTCTTGTTTTAATCGTAAATGAGATGTCTTATCTTAATTTATTTCACTTATCAGTTAATATATCTTAATTCAAAATCTTTAGGCATTTGCACTGGAAAACAAAATAAAAAGCCTGAGGAATAACATTGCTTTTTTGCATACTGTTTATATTGTACTTAAGCTATATTAAATTGAATGATAGAAACACCAGCAATAACCTGCCAATATTAACTTTTTGCTCTAATTCTGACATTGCCACTGCACTAAAAGAGTCTCCTCTTTAGGAGCCTAATATAGTATCATGATCTACTTGTTAAGCTACTGGAAATAAAAATAATATTTTGTTTTTGTTTTTTTACAGTTCACAGTGCTTCATCTGTATATTTGCAGTGCTGATAAACAATGGTGAGTATCTGAACGACACTCTTAACAGATATACCTTTCTATGCACACACAGGCAATAGAATTGCAATTGACTAGGCAATTGTTTTGTTTAATTACCAGAGTGTGTGTGTGTGTGTGTGTGTGTGTGTGTGTATACAGTGCTCTCCAAAAGTATTGGAACAGTAAAGACTTGCTATGTTGGCTGTGGAGTCAAGACATTTACAAATATGATTAAAATATGAATATGAGACAAAACTACAGAATGTCACATTTTATTAATGGGTGATAGATGTTTTACCAGCTAAGAAGTTCAGCACTTTTAGAGTTTGATCCCCATCTGATGTGAGCATAAGTATTGGAACAGTTGCCTCGCAGGTCTTTCTAAGTGATCAGCTGTGTATTGTTGCATTAATTCTTCAGGAATTAAAAGCAGGGAATGTGTCGTATCATTTATATCCATTACTTCTGCATTTTGAATCTTGCATTCGATGATGACACACACAAACCAGGATGAAGACGAGGGAGCTGACTTTGAGAGAAAAGTAAGCAATTTGGATGCTAAAAGAAAAGAGAAAGTCAATTAGAGCTCTAGCAAAAACAAAGGGCATGGAGAAATCAAGAGTTTGGAAACCAGCAGCGACACCAGCAACCAACAATTACCTGATCGGCTGAGAAAACAACAGTAGTTGATGACAGACAAATCATAAAAGCTGTGAAAATCAGCAACAACTTCCAGAAAGCTGGGGGGATGCTCTGACAATCTACTGTCCTCAGGAGACTTTGACACAGAATTACAGATGATACACAGCAAGATGCAAACCTCTGACCAGCACCAAAAATAGAAAGACAAGATTAGAGGATGCAAAAAAGCACAAAGTTGAGCCAGAAGAGTTTTGGAACTGTTTATGGACAGATGAGACAAAGATGAACCTTTATGTAAGTGACGAGAAAGCAAAAGTGTGGAGAAAAAAAGGGAACTGCAAATAATTCCAAGATTACAGCCTCATCTGTAAAGCATGGTGGAGGTGGTGTCATGGCATTAGCATGCATGTCTGTCTCTGGAACAGGCCCTCTCAACTTTACTGATGACTTAATGTATGATGACAGTAGCAGAATTAATTTGGACCATCTTGCCTACCAATATTCAAGAGAATGCCACCAGATTCAATGGGAAGGGCTGCATATTGCATCAGAACAATGACCCAAAACACCCTGCCAGTTCAGTCGAGGAATTTATAAGGGCAAAGAAATGGAAAGTCTTAGATTGCCCAAGTCAATCTCCAGATTTAAATCTGATTGAACATGAATTTGACCAGTTGTTTTCACCAAAAACAAGCAACAATTGGAATTGGCTGCATTAAAGGCAGGGAAAAGTATTTCAAAGGATGAGATCAAGAGTCTGGTGATGTCTATGGGTCACAGACTCACTGCTGTGATTGTGCGCAAGGGATCTGCAACTTAATAATGTATTTTAATATTTGATATCTGCCTCATGCTCAACATGTCTCAATACTTATGCTCACATCAATGAGTGGGATGAACTCTAAAAGTGCTGTTCTTTTTATTTGGTAAAACAAGTATGTGTTGAAACGGCTAATAATAAAATGTGACATTCTGTAGTTTTGTCTCATTTTCATCTTTTAATCATATTTACAAATGTCTTGACTCCACAGCCAACAGAGCAATTTTGTCTTTACTGTTCCATTACTTTTGGAGAGCACTGTATATATACAGGTGCTGGTCATATAATTAGAATATCATCAAACAGTTGATTTATTTCACTAATTCCATTCAAAAAGTGAAACTTGTATAATGTATACATTCATTCCACACAGACTGATATATTTCAAGTGTTTATTTCTTTTAATTTTGATGATTATAACTGACAATTAATGAAAACCCCAAATTCAGTATCTCAGAAAATTAGAATATTGTGAAAAGGTTCAATATTGAAGACACCTGGTGCCACACTCTAATCAGCTAATTAACTCAAAACACCTGCAAAGGCCTTTAAATGGTCTCTCGGTCTAGTTCTGTAGGCTACACAATCATGGGGAAGACTGCTGACTTGACAGTTGTCCAAAAGACGACCATTGACTCCTTGCACAAGGAGGGCAAGACACAAAAGGTCATTGCAAAATAAGCTGGTTGTTCACAGAGCTCTGTGTCCAAGCACATTAATAGAGAGGCGAAGGGAAGGAAAAGATGTGGTAGAAAAAACTGTACAAGCAAGATAACCGCACCCTGGAGAGGATTGTGAAACAAAACCTATTCAAAAATGTGGGGGAGATTCACAAAGAGTGGACTGCAGCTGGAGTCAGTGCTTCAAGAACCACTACGCACAGACGTATGCAAGACATGGGTTTCAGCTGTCGCATTCCTTGTGTCAAGCCACTCTTGAACAACAGACAGTGTCAGAAGCGTCTCGCCTGGGCTAAAGACAAAAAGGACCGGACTGCTGCTGAGTGGTCCAAAGTTATGTTCTCTGATGAAAGTAAATGTTGCATTTCCTTTGGAAATCAGGGTCCCAGAGTCTGGAGGAAGAGAGGAGAGGCACAGAATCTGCGTTGCTTGAGGTCCAGTGTAAAGTTTCCACAGTCAGTGATGGTTTGGGGTGCCATGTCATCTGCTGGTGTTGCTCCACTGTGTTTTCTGAGGTCCAAGGTCAACACAGCCGTATACCAGGAAGTTTTAGAGCACTTCATGCTTCCTGCTGCTGACCAACTTTATGGAGATGCAGATTTCATTTTCCAACAGGACTTGGCACCTGCACACAGTGCCAAAGCTACCAGTACCTGGTTTAAGGACCATGGTATCCCTGTTCTTAATTGGCCAGCAAACTCGCCTGACCTTAACCGTATTGTGAAGAGGAAGATGCGATATGCCAGACCCAACAATGCAGAAGAGCTGAAGGCCACTATGAGAGCAACCTGGGCTCTCATAACACCTGAGCAGTGCCACAGACTGATCAACTCCATGCCACGCCGCACTGCTGCAGTAATTCAAGCAAAAGGAGCCCCAACTAAGTATTGAGTGCTGTACATGCTCATACTTTTCATGTTCATACTTTTCAGTTGGCCAAGATTTCTAAAAATCCTTTTTTTGTATTGGTCTTAAGTAATATTCTAATTTTCTGAGATACTGAATTTGGGGTTTTCATTAGTTGTCAGTTATAATCATCAAAATTAAAATAAATAAACACTTGAAATATATCAGTCTGTGTGGAATGAATGTATACATTATACAAGTTTCACTTTTTGAATGGAATTAGTTAAATAAATCAACTTTTTGATGATATTCTAATTATATGACCAGCACCTGTGTATATATATATATATATATATACACACACACACACACACACACGTGTGTGTATTTATACAGTTGGAATCAAAATAATACAACGACTTTCAGCAGTTTGCAATGAACAAATCAAACAAAAGAATTTGAAATGGCTAAACACAGTAAATGATTCAAATGGTTTCCCCAAATTCAACAGAAAATGCAACTTTTAATGATTTCTGCAGTCTCAAAATGATTCAGCCCCTTCATGACAAGGATATTTAATACTTAGTTAGTAGAGCACCCTTTTACCCTTGCTGATATAACCTCCTGCCCACAAGAGATTCATAGCCAGACACCAGCTTCTGGCAGTATTCCTGAGGAATCTTAGCCCATTCCTCATGGGCAATGGCTTCAGTTAGATAATAATCTTGGGTTTATGTGCTGCCACTGCCACCTTCAAAACCCATCAGGGATTTTCTGTTTCAGCTTCCTCACAGATGGCGTGATGTTTTCTCATAGGATTTCCTGATACTTCAATGAATCCATTTTGCTGTCCACACACTGCAGGTTTCCAGTTGCAGAGCATGCAAAGCAGCCCCAGAGCATCACCAATCCACCACCATGCTTAACTGTAGACATTGTTCTTTTCAGTGTTTGCTTCATTCTTCTTCCTCCAGAAATAGCGCTGATCTATAGGACCGAAATATTCCAGTTTTGTTTCATCCGTCCACAGAACAGGGGCCAGTACCATGAAGCCGATTTAGCTGGATAGCCACAAGTTTCAGTTTAGTTTGTGCCTACTCTAGGTTTTAGGTACGATGAAATAATGAAAGGGGTTTGGCTTTTAGCTTCATCACTATAGTAACTTACATTACAGCTAACCTGCTCCAGGGCAGTTTATGTTCTGGTTTAAAGATCTCAATCTGAAATTTGACCAAACAGCTCCAAGCAAAGTGACACGTCTCTGACAAAATAAATCCACTCCAGTTTTTCTACAGAGTAAAACATTCTTAAAAATAAAATATTGTCTGACTTTTAGAGATGATTATATATTATATAATTATTTTATGATTTATATAACTATTATACCCTTAATCCATTACACAAGCCAGTTTAGTTTAATAGAAATTAAGCTTTTATCTTAAATTAATATAAATATATAGAGAATATGCAACATAAATACGTTTTAGAATCAAAAACTTTAAACATGAGCTTACATTTTTTATATTGTATACCAACAAATTTGATCAACTCTATAAACTAACTTCACAACCTCTGCTTGCACTGATATGGCAAGATGTTTTCTTTAAGATTTCCTTTTTTATGGATAGATCGTTTCATCTTGCTTTGTAAATGTTAAAATTCTTCATATTGTTCAAATTTATAATCTTTGGTGGTGAATCACACTGACCCTCTCGTGAGAGGTGAATCACAGTTTCAAGCCATGTGATTGGCTGTTCATTATTGATTGTCAGACTTTCATGTGCTCGCACTTCATTAACTCAGGTTTAAGGTCTGAGTTGACAGAGAAAGTTGATGATCAGCGAGCATCATGGGACCAACAAAGCTGGATTGGTCTGGTTTGGTTTTTTCAACTCAACTAATCCTGTAATCCTGAGTTTGTTCAGCCACCATCATGGTACAGGCCCTGAATCCCAAAATTTCAGTGGCTTATTCATGTGATTTTGAGCAAACTGGAGCCAATTTTTCTTGTGCTTTTGGGTTTGTGGTTGTGTATGTCTTGGAGTTATGGCATGGAAATGGTCTGCATATAATGTAGTACATGCCTTACTGTGAAACCTCAGTGCCAGTAACCACCAAGTCTTGCTGCAGGTCTTTTGCAGTGACTCAAGATTTTCTGAACCTGCCTTCTCAGAAATCTGGTTACAGCTGTTGATAGCTTCCTTTTTCTCAAGCACACATGGTGCAACTAAAGAAGCCCTTGATTAGTTGTATCGGGTGTGATTGAGATAACACCTGTTTTGCAGATTTGTGCTGTTGTGAGAGATTCTGTTCAGGGGATTTAATAATTTTGAGGCTGCAGAAATCATTAAAAGTTGTATTTTCAGTTGAATTTGGGGAAACCTCTTGAATCAATCGATGTGTTTAGCTATTCCAATTACTTATGTTTGTGATTTGTTCATTGCAAACAGCTAAAAGTCTATACATTTTGCCAATAAACCTGATTTGCAATAGCGGTTGAATAATTTAGATTGCGTGCGTGTGTGTGTGTGTGTGTGTGTGAGTGATTCACATTCATACATGATATGATTTGAAACCATAATAATTACAATTTTAAAACATAATAACCATTTTTCATAATAACAAATAGTAAAAAAATGTAACTAATGGCCTGGTAGTGATGCTTGGTCATTCAGTGTTTGCTTAAAAATATATATATATTAATACAATCATTTTACTAGTGATAATAATACAAATATATAATCCAAAGGTCTGATAATATGCATGGTTCTTAAATAATAATTTGCTGACATCAAACCAGGGACATAATAGATGAGTGATAGCCAATGAGATTATCTCCGTGCACTACCGAAGTTGTGTAGAGGGTTGAATAAGACATGTAAAATATTTTACTGGGCTGTACTATTTCTGCTTCTCTGAGAGAATTGTTTTATAACTTGTTTATTTTTTATAAGTACAATTTAAATTCTAAGGAAAAAGTCCAAATAAAAAACAAATGTGTAATTGCCAAACTGTTAACAGTTATCATTTCTGTCATTTCAGTGTGTCTGCAGATCACAGAAGAGGGTTTTATTCGTGGTTCTGTCATCTTGCAGTGTTATTCAAATGAACGTCCTCAAAAAGAAGACATTTATGTCCATTGGAGAGGCACAAATGGCAAGATTGTATATGATATAATCAAGGGTGAAGATTCACTAGAGAAACAGGACCAGCAGTACAAGAAAAGAACTGTAAGTTTCCCTGTAGAGTATCTGCATGGAAACTTCTCCATCAAACTCATCAATCTCACTCACGCTGATGCAGGAGAGTTCAGCTGCCTCATCTCACACGCATTTAAAGAAAACACTGTACTGCTGCGCATCAACGGTGTGTAAAAATGAATTATATATAAATATATAAATGTCTTTAATGATAAATATAGTTTTAATAAAAAAGTGCACTGTTGCTGATCCAGTCTGAATGATGGTTGTATATACAGTATAGGTGGATCTGTTGTCTGTATCACAGTGCAATGTTTATTTATATTATTTATTTTTGCTGAAACAAAATCAGGAAATGGAGGTGAAAAACCAACACCAGATGCGGGGATGTCATCAACTGTGCTCGGGGTCTGCATTACTATAGGTATATTAAGTGTACTAGGCCTAGTTGCAGCCAGTTTCTTCGTATATCGAAGGAGAAAAAAATATGCCTTTTCCTCTTGTGTCACAAATGACGAGAAGTCTCAGTAAACATTGACATAAATGAAAAACAGGTCTAAAACTTTCCCTTTTTTTTTTATTGTATTTTCTGACATTTTTTCTGTTACTTTTAACTGAATTGTTACAGCTTTCATTTGTTCTTTCTGATGTAAAAGGCACAGTTTTGTGCTGTTATACTCTTGCCATTTACACTGCTATATTATTATTGTATTAAAGGGTCAACTCTGTAAGTACTGAAAAAAGAAACCGTATAAGTTAAAGAATGAATGTGTCTTCCAGTGTGTTAGTGCCTTAACAATTGACCTATCGGTAAGCCCCTCCCCTCAAACACAGATGAGCCAATGGCAGTCGAGTATCAGTTGCATGGTTAAATGTAAATTAATTTAACCTTACCCTGCGATACATGGACAGTGTTGATCCTGGATGTTGTCATTGCGATCGTAACGACCTTAACATCAGGCTTCTCCTGTTTGCATAATATTTTTACGTATTTTGAAATATTTTTATGTCTCTCCATTACAAGTACAAACCTTTAAAATATTGACCATATTCAATAAACACAATGTATAAAATAACTATAACATTTCTGCTATGGTCAGTTATTGTTTTTTGCTGTTCTGTTGCCTGGGGGCACCCAAAATCTACGTCGTATCCTTCTTCGTAATCTCCGTGACCATAGTAACAAATACAGCGCAATTGCCTTTCTTCTATCTACAATACGTACTGCACATAAACACAGATGCATATGTACAGTGTAAATAAAACAAATGCAGTAATATAAACTATTATAGTAATAAATCAAGACCAATTGTATTTAAAATAAGATTTGAATTTGCCCATTCTGTAAAGATGACGCTGTTCAGCCGCACGCTGCAAACGCTACAGGTGTGAAAGGGCAATGGGCACGCGCTGCTCCTGCTCTGCATACGCACCGCTCCTGCTCTGCATACGCACCGCTCCTGCGCCGCTCACTCGCCGCTCACGCTTGCAGTGTGAAACCGGCATAAGCCTGGTTTCTCCCAAGGTTTTTTCTCCATTCTGTCACCGATGGAGTTTTCGTTCCTTGCCACTGTCGCCTCTGGCTTGCTTAGTTGGGGACACTTCATTTCCAGCAATATCATCGACTTGATTGCATAGATATTATTTAAACTGAACTAAGCTGGACAATGCCATTACTAAATTCAATAATGAAATGCATTCAGCTGATAATTGAGTGTTAAATCCTGTCATTTTACATTATTGACACAATTTGCCTATTTTGATATTGTGCAGTGCTTTGTTACAATTTGTATTGTTAAAAGCGCTATATAAATAAAGGTGACTTGACTTGACTTGACAAATATTACACACTGGTTCATGAGACTTAGCTTCGAACCATTCAAATTTCAAATAAATTTGAAACATCTATGATGTGTAAAGAAGCCATGTTTACTGAAATCACATGACTCTAGCAGTTTGATGCATGCTCCGAATCATGGATTCGAAAAGAGAAACAATTGACCGAGGTTCCGAAGCTCCACAAAGCATGTGTCAAAGACGCCCATCACTAGTTTAAACAATTTCTTCCTATCAAGTTAAGTCAAGTAAAGTCGAGCTTTATTGTCATTCCGCTACATGTGGGTACATACAGTGGAATGAAACGTTGTGCCTCACAAGACCACGGTGCTACATAAATACAGGCATACAACAATGAAGTAAAAAAGAACTCTATAAACCTATACACAACTAACCTACTGACAGATTTTGACTATAAATATACTGTATATAAATGTTAACCTATACATAGACAAAAAAATCTAAACTATACAATTTGTATGAATGCTTCAAATGAATACTGTACATGTGCAGAGAGAAACATCGTAAGTCAAGCAGCTGGCTGGTGAACAGTGTAAGGTGATTTGTAGTGCATGAGCATGTATTCATACATATACTTTTGTGTATTTTTGTGGGATTATGTACACATAGTAACGTGTGAAAAGTGTCTAGTGGGAATAGAGGAGAGTGTGTTACTACAGGTGGTTTGTACAGGCCCACTCACCTGTGTGTAGCACACTTTGAATTGCACCAAACATTTTCAGAGTTTTTTCCATGATGTGGTAAGGTTGGGGGGAGGGGTGTGCAATGGTCCATGTTTCAGGAGGTAGGGGGTTTGTATGGGGTTTCAGAGAGGGGTGGGGTGAGTTGAGTTAAACAGACAGAACCAGCTTTCAACATAGTATCTATCACTGAGTCAAATTTGATGAGAGTGATTCGATCCCTCAGGCCATCTCGAGCTAAAGATGTCATTGGGATTGTCACATGCATGTTGAAAGAGCTTTCAAAAGTATTAGTTAACTTGATTACAAAATATATATATATTTTGTTTACTCATGGGATGTTCCCAAATGAGTGGAAATTAGCTGCTGTAATTCCCGTATTTAAAGGAGGTAATCGTCTATCCACAAGCAACTATAGACCATTTTGCCAGTGGTTTTTCAAGGTGGCCGTTGAAGAACAAATCATAAATAATTTAAATTGCCGTGCTTATCCTTTACATCCACATCAGTTTGGTATCCGTACTAATCACTCAACAGATACAGCTAATTTCTATTTTATAGAAAAAGTGAAGTTATTGTATGATCTAGGAGGTGTTGTTGGTGCCGTCTTTCTAGATTTAAAAAAGGCCTTCGATACCATTAATCATGGAATTATCTTATCTAAATTGAATTAATTAAATTTTGGGTAGAATGGGTAGAATCATATTTAATGCATCGGACTCTGTTGGTTAGTGAAGAATTATCAATCAGGGGTTGTTTCTTTGTCAGCAGGTGTCCCACAAGGTTCTGCAGAACTTGAGTGGAAAGGCCCACATTGCCATGGACGCTCACACATCAAAAATACTTCTCTCAAACCAATTCTCTCTATTTATAAAAAAACTTTTAAAGTTTTAGATAAGAAATCCGCTCAGGCTCAGGCAGAGGGTGGTGTAGAGCATGGGATCTTCGGTCTGTGTCAGTGGGTTTGATCTTCCCCTTTTTCCTGTCAGCTGGAGCCCCGGTGCCTCTTTATCTGGTTTCGATGAACCATTGAAGGACTGGCTCGCTGCGCCCTTGTCTGATTTTGATTGAGTAGGTGACAGGAGAGAGCTTGTCTATAATCTCCTTTCCATGGGTCCTTTCCAAACAAGAGGTAGGAACTTCTTTGACAGGCGATGGGGAGTATTCTGCCTTGGTTGGGCAAAGCTGTAGTACCACACTTTGTTCCCGACATTGAGCTCATGGTGAGAGGCCTTTTAGTCATAGTAGGCTTTACGACCTTCCGCGCTTCTTTGGAGTTGCTGTTGCGCGAAGGCGAATGTCGTTTTCAGGTGTTGATGCAACTCTTCCAGGTACTGGTGAGTAGTATATGCGGTGACGAGATTCATGTCACCGGGTTCGTACAGCAGATGTAGCGGTAGCGTCATACTTCTCCCTGTCATCATTGTGAACGGGGGTACTCCGGTAGACAAGTGATGGATGGCTCGAGCGGCCATCAGTACCAGAGGAAGTTTAATATCCCAATACTTTTGATTGGCAGACACATACTTCTTCAACATGCTGACCACTGTTCTATTGGCCCGTTCCACTTGACCCCGAAGGAAATTATGTGAAGCTTATATGGAGCTTGGCCTGTATACCCAGGAGATTCCACACTTCCTGCATGACCTCGGCGGTGAAGTGGATTCCTCGATCAGAGTTGACCCTTAAAGGCAGGCCAAATCTTGAGAAGATGTGGTTCATTAACAGGCAGGCTGTAATTGCTGTTGGATCATTGGGAGCTGGGAGGCACTCTATCCACTTTGTGAATTTGCAAACCACGGTGAGGAAGTATTTGTTACCCCGTGTTGACCGTGGCAGGGTCCTACCCAGTCTATTTGGAGGTCCGACAATGGGAAGGTCATTCCTGTCCTTTGCAGTGGTGTTTGGTGGTTTGGATTTGCCGGTTGGAACTGGCAACACATCAGGCATCCTTTTACATATTCCGCCACGTCTTGCTGCATGCCAGGCCAGTATGCTACTTGCTTGAGTGTTTCATAGGTGGCCTTGGCACCATGGTGTCCCGCTAAGGCCTATGATTTTTGTTCATTTAATACAGTGCAGACATATTTGCTTTTAGAGAAGTTGCACAGCATGGATGTTAGTACTCTTTTAATCAAATGGTTTTATTATTTTTTTAAATAATGGAACTCAGCAGGTCAGGGTCAATGGGACACTTTCTGAGGTCAGAGATAATAATAGAGGAGTGCCACGAGGTTGTGTTTAGTCGCCAGTGCTTTTTGCTTTGTATACAAATGATTGCAGGAGCACATATACTAATAATTATATCGTGAAATATGCTGAAGACACTGCCATTTTAAGTCTCTTATATAAAGACATGGACTTAACATCTTACCACAGTGAAATAGATACTTTCATTGAGTGGTGTGACAAGAACTGTCTTGTTTTAAATGTGAAAAAGACACAAGAAATAGTCCTGGACCCAAGAAGTGTATCTGAACACAAGCCTGTGACCATTACAGACACAGTGATACAGCAAGTGACATCTTACAGATACTTGGGGTTTTATATGGACAGTGTTCTTTGTTGGAAGACACATATTGATAGTCTGTGTACACGATTACAACAGAGGCTCTATTTTTTAAGAATGCTGAGACTGTATGGGGTGGGTAGCAATATCTTGCTTGTTTTTTTACCGAGCCATGTTTGAAAGTCTCATTCGCTGTGGAATTACAGTCTGATTTGGAAACTTGTCTGTTCATCTGAAAAACAAATTGGCTTATATCCACAAAACAGCCATGCAAATCATAGGAATAAAACAATATGAGCCTATACAGACTTTATATGAACAGGCAATGATGAGAAGGGCAGTTAGTATCAGCACCAGTGTTGGGAAAAAGTTACTTTTAAAAGTAATGCATTACAATATTGTGTTACTCTCTAAAAAAGTAAATAATTACGCTACTTAGTTACTTTTTATGGAAAGTAATGCATTACATTACTTTTTGTGTTACTTTGGCGTTACTTTTTAAATATGAGCAGGGCTTGATTGTTTGTTTTTAATACAAGTAGTTCTATTTATAGCAAATCTAAAAGCGCTTTCACACCAAAAACTGTAATGAATAAACCTCAGGCTGAAGGAAAAGTAAATCACATCTGTGCAGTAGAACGCAGGATAAGAAGGTTCAACACTCTTCAGCAATAAAAAAAACAATGAAGCACAATTGTTAGTTTATCTAAAGTCATTTTTGCTTATTAGTATGGTTGAACTGGATCATCAAAGGTAAGCAGCAAACACATTGGTTAATAAAATGAGATTAGATATATTTGTGTTGTGTAACATTTAATTATTGCAGGTTTGCATCATATTCTGAGTTTGCATTTCACTGCTTTAATTAATTTTGATGAATACTGAATCTGTTTTTTTGCGAGTGTAATGAATTAATGCATGTAGACATTTAGTCTAGAACAACAGTAAGATCATGTTCACACAGCGCACTGTCAATAAAAGGGAAAAAAACTAACTGGCGTTACTTTTTTGAAAAAGTAATGCGTTACTTTACTAGTTACTTGAAAAAAGTAATATTATTACATAACATGCCTTACTTGTAATGCATTACCCCCAACACTGATCAGCACTGATCCCGGTCATCCTCTTTTTAGTGAATACCAGTTGCGGCCATCAGGAAAGAGACTGAGAATGCCTATGTGTAAATCTAATAGACTGAAGCTTTCATTTGTTCCAGCCTCCATCAAATTATTCAATTCTAATAAGAACAACTTATTGTTCTAGCAGCTATGGCACATTAGCACTTTACTGTGTTTTGCATTTATTTATATTACACATTGTTGTATTTTAATGTATGTTCTAAATTGTTTTATTTCATCTGTTTTGTTTATTACTATTGTATGTATTATTGTTTAGAGCAACATTATTGCACTTTGCCCAAGACAAATTTCCTTTCGGGGACAAATTAAGTTTATCAATCAATCAAGCATGGTGCATCGTGGGCATGTGTTAGCATCATCCCCCTTTGGCCTTGAGGGACTACGAGCTTTGGCACAGTGAGGTCTCAGGGACATGCGTGAGAACACCATCTCTCAGATGCAGCATGTGCTTGGTGGAGTGGAGTGTGCGAAGCTCGGAGGAAGTGGCTAGGTCAGAGGTGGAAATGGGATAAGTTAACGGGTCTGAAATGTGAGCTTCCATAGTGCTGCCGCAGTTTGGAGGGTGAGGAGATCATCAGCAGGGAACTGAGGTGAGATGGCAACGTGGGAGGAGGTGGGGGTATGCGCGCCTGTGGCGTGCTGGCGGCGGGTTACAGCTGCTACTGATGGGTTGGGTGGTCGGGCATAAAATGTCCAGGACTCTCCATGTAACGCACCTGCTTTGGTGAGGGCATCGGTTTGGTCATTGAAGTCTTTGTCTTGGCCTGGTTGACATGAATGACCTCAAACCTTTTTCCAATAAATGATCATGTTCTGTTCAGTGACAATGACATCGCCTGCTTGGAAGAGTTCCTGGTGCTTGACAGGCTTGTTATTAGCTGTCTTGAATCCATCCAGCTAAATGGCATGTGAAGCTTAGACGGGCATAGTCCGAGTCGGTATAGATGAGGAGTTTATTGATGTTGTGAGATGCAGCCAGTTGTAGGGTAATGAGTATAGCTGCTATTTCTGCATACTGAGATGAGTGAGGGCCTAAGTTGAATTGTTGTGGTGGGCAAGGGTCGTTGTTGAGCCAGACCACTCCCGCTTCAGTTTTTTAATTGTCCTTGTGATTGTAGGAGCTGCCATCAACATATGCTGTGGGCATTCCTTCTCACACATTCTCCTCAAAGTACCTGTAATTTGTGGCAGTTCTTTAGGTTCTGCTGAGGTGTACAGCGTATCCGTTGAACAGTCGTGGCTGTCTGCTAGCCCATTTCCAAGTGAAGATTTGTAGTTTTGGGCATATCTTGCCTGAACGTCCCATCCTTGGAATGTCATTAACCAGGTTTGGTTAATGGCTATATGTGCGCTGGTCACCATGCCATCTATGATTTTTTGACTGTTGAGGAAGGTGGCTGGCAGGTAACAAGTCTGGATGATGACTTTCAGTGCACCAATGTAATTAGAGAAACGCTGGATAGCCCACACTATGCAAAGCAAAGCTTTTTCGCAGTTTGAGTACTTGCATTCTGGGGGAAGCAGCGTTTTTCTGGCATAAGCGACCACTCGCTTGTCTTTGTCCTGGAGCTGGTATAGGCCTGCGCTGAGGCAATGATTGGAGAATCCAGCGTCCAGAAATAATAATTTTCCTGGGTCTGGAGCAGCATGGAGCAGAGCAAAGTCGCTGTTTGAGCTGTCTCATAGCTGTGTCCTGGGCTTCCATCCAAGCAAAGGGTATATTCTTTTTAGGAGGGAAGTTAGTGTTCGTGTGATGTCAGCGTAGTTCTCGATGAACCGTCGTGAGTAATTGCACACTCCCAGATAGCTTCCCAGCTCAAAGATGTTAGTCGGTGTCTTTATGCTTTCGATTGCTTGGGTGTGGTTGGACTGTGGTTCGATGCCGTTTTGTCCAACAAGCAGTCCGACATAGTTCACCTCGGTTTTGCACCACTGTCCTTTGTGAAGCACGATCTTAGCTCCTGCTGTTGTCAGCTGGTTTTGTCACGCTCGTGGGGATGGAGAAAGGCAGGAGGCTCAAGGTGAAATAATAAATGATCTTTAATAAACAAAACGTTGAGTATCACTCATCTGTGGTCATCTGTTAGTTCTGAATGGCAGACGTTTTCTCTGGACACCGGCAGAATGGAAGGAATGGCAATGATTTAATGGGGATTTGTGAATGTTACGGTGTCCTCATATTCGTCTGACATTAGCTGGGCTGGTATGGGCCTATGACAGGTACCGTTAGTTCAAAGTCATGGAACGCCTAGCTGATGAGCCTTCCCAGGTGACTGGGCACATGGATGTCTTGGGCCGTTCAGTTGTTGAACAACATATACACAACACGAGATCATACTTCAATGAGAGGTGTGGCTTCCAGGGTCAGTCCGAGTTTCAGGCGGGTCCTGGAAGGTTGGAAGAAGCCCAGCTTACTGTTGATAGTCTGGCCAGGTCGCATGTTGAGGCAGACGCTGACACTCTTGCTGTAGGCAGGTATCGTGGCTTCTTGCTCAGTGATCATAGCGCATGTGTCTGGCATTGTATGACAAGCTTGAAGGTTCTTGAGGTTGACTGAAGTTGTCAGTTGGTGTGACAGGGGAGCCCATATGATTCATTCACTGTCATTCACAGTAACATTGCAAGCATTGAGTCGAACCATGATATCTGCTCCAATGTAGAGGTCGTGAGGCAGGTCGGGGACAACGAGGAAGTAGTGACTCAGATGTCTGTTGTTCCATCGTAAATCCACAGCGCACATGATCTTGGAGGTGGCCATGGTTGTCGACCAGGAACTTAGTGGGAAGTGGCTGTGTTTATCGACATGTGGTGGACTCTGATGTCTTTGCTTCAATGTTCTGAATAGTTTCAGGCTGATGGCTGAGTTCTCTGCCCACATGGCTAGTGCCGCGTCGGACACTGATGTGCCTTGGACATCTATTGCAGTCATGATTTGAAGGGGGCCTGTATTTGATTCAGGCTCCTGCAGTGAGCAGAGGAGAGGGTCCTGGTCCTTGCTGCTAGTGCTTGGTCTAGGTACAGGCTTTGCTACGGCATCATCAGTCAGTGAATTAGGGACGGTATCTGTGACTTGACACTGTGACTCGTTGGAGTCTACTGACAAGCAGGGCAGAAGTGCGCGGACTTGTGTCCACATCTTTAGCTGCTTGAAGTCAAAGGTTCAAAGCGATTAAGCAGATATTTCCCGATGAGGAGTGTATACGTGTTAAGTGGTGAGATGTATACTGGATGGATGAGATCCATTGATCCCAACTTTAGGTGGATTGGGGCCACACATTTTAGTTTTAGGCCCGTGTGAGAATATGCTTGGATGTTCAGTTCACACCTTTGGAGTTTGAGGGTTCTGTTAGTCCTCATCGTCCTTTTTTGGACTTCCTCTAGGAGTTCGGCAGACATTGGAGTAATGTTGGCTCCCGTATCAAGAAGGGCTTCGACTCTGATTTGTCGTTCGATAATGATGGAGAGGTACAGCTTTCTTGCTATACCTTTCTCAATGAGATCGCCTAGAAGTTGAGGGACTGGAGTTTGGGAGGAAAAGGTTAGGATGTCAGGACTAATGAGGTGTTCATCGGAGGAGTGCCAGACGACCAAGACAGCACTTTCAGGAACTTGAGTGGTTTCGTCAGCAGGTGTTTGTTGTACGCTGCTATGATCTAGAGCATCAGGTGTTGAGTTAATGTCTAACTCTATTGCTGGGTTTTCAGGTGGTATTTCTTGTCCATCTGGAGTTAGGGTCTTTATGGTTCGCTGAGAGTGAGGTGAAGGAATGCTGTTGGTCAGTTGTGTGGCTGGAAAAGACAAACATTTCAGGTGAAGGATAATCAACTTCTTACCTCAGAGACTGTTATGACCTATCAGGGATTCCCAAACTCATTTCTGGAGCCTCCCCAACACTGCACATTTTTCTGAACGAGTTTGGGAACCCCTGATCTATATGACCTTATTATTTTTTATTGTGAGCATTAGACTTATATTTTTGCTGATCACTGTTGTTGCGCTATGATATTGTAATATTTACCATTATATAATCAGAGGAACATAGGACATTTTATGAAAGTGTCACGCCACAATACAGTAGTAAAATATATACATATGTATAGTATTTTTATGTTACATTAATCAGTGTCTAGCACACCTTCCTAAGGAAAGGATATGGACCAGAAGACATTGCAATTACTACATGATATTTAGACAGAATTAAAGAAGTTCTAGATTTATACTTGTGCTCTTATTATTTCAATTATTTTGCCTTTAATGTAAATAAAAATGTGCAAACAATATATTGATCTTGTGAATTTATTTTAAGGTTAATTACATTTACTTCCAAATTCATCATCATCATGTTAATATACTATGTTACTAAAAAACTCTTACTACAAATTTCTTCTAATGTCTTGTTGCGTATACCGAGCTGCAGCATACACATTTGTAAATTACTTTACTTGGACCCATTGTGCAAGTTGTCTCTTTAATACCGCGTGATCTATATATATGTTGCTGCTGATTGGGCTGGCATTTTTGACACACCCGCCAAACAAGAGAAAACGTATCTCAAACCCTGTTGAACACTGCTTCCAGGAAAATGTCGTTCAACCCGGATATACGTAGCAAAACGTTGGGCTTGGATGTGCCCAGCATTCACCTCATGGTGATCATGTGACCACTTCAAACGAGCCTGTTGCTAGCAGGGGCGAGGCCAGAAATGTTTAAGTGGGTGAGCCTACATAAAACTGGGAGGGTCAAGTATAGCGTATATAAAATTCCCAACAGAGAATCATGAAGCATTGCTTAATATGAATTTTAATTTCAACATTTACTAATAGCCTACATTATTAAAATTAAAAGTAGTAGGCTTTAGACTTGGTCGGCATTGCTGGGAACGCCCACAAAAAAACGTCATATACGTATATTAATTCTGATTTGGTGCAGCAAGGGTTAAAAGCCAAGATAACAAACTTAACTTCTCATCTGTGACGCCTCAGCGGTAGGGGTTTGTGATATATATCGTGTACGATAATATCGTAATTCTTGTTTTAAAGATGTAAGATTTGACATTATTGAGTATTTCGCAAAAACAATTTAAAACACCCCTACAGAGCGCACGCGTACATTACATGAAGTCTAGACTTGTGCGTATGCGCATTTAGAGTGCGTTCTTTCACTGCCTGATTCAGTCTAATAAAATTCATTTAGAATAATCACAATATTCAAGACATGGGGGTAGAAAATGTATAGGCCTATATCTATACCACTTCATATAGTTATAAATTTCACACGTGTGTTTTTCTCCTATTCATGTGATGGTAGAAATTTTGAAATAAATACTTTTATGGAGCAGTAATATCAGTGTGAGGACATCACTTTTGTTCTTCTTCTCAAAAACAATAACTACAATAACAAATGTGATATTTTTTTTTTTTACAACAGTTCTAGTGTAAAGTTAATTAAGGGACTTACGTTTTAGACACCATATTGGCTGTTCTTGCTTTATTTCACCAACAAAATTATACCAAAAAAAAGGCTTTATAAAAGGTAGAAATGCCCATAAAATTTAAAATAAAACAAATTATAATTAACAGTTCAAACTTATTGGAAAAGATTAATTTCTATAGTGTGAATAATAATACAAAATAATAATAATACACATAATAATATTCATCTTCATTCATAATATTCATCTATTACATTCTGTTGTGCTCCTATGCACACAATGTTCAATGTTCAAATATTCACAATGCTGTGGTATGCTGAGGAAATCTCTCTCTCTCTCTCTCTCTCTTTGAAGGGCCTTTTTATTTGAAAAATGTGTATTAGGTGCCTTTTTCTGTTTGCTTGGAGGCATTTGTAAACTGCAGTAATAAAATAACTTGAAATGTTCAACATATTTTTACATCATTTATTTTTGCGCCGAATTATAGAGAGTAGTATGGATAACTGTATTGATAAGTATCATATCAGTATCGAAAAAATGTAAATGATAACCATCCCTTACCCAGAATCGATCACAAAATCCACAGAGGGGGGCCCCACCGGGAACACTTGCTGAGGGCCCCCAAAACACTAAACACGCCCCTGTTTGTCAGTTTAGACATTTTTTTTATGCTTTGATAACAAGCAGACACTAACCAGTTTTAAATTAAAGTTGTTCAGATGGAGTAAGTTGTAACACTGCGTTACAATCTGCCCTGCCGTGCCATCCTATGACATTAGCGATGTAATTCACACTAATTACTTTAATACATTTTAATGAGAAACTACGAGAAACAGGTTGTAACGGAGTGACAGAAACATGAGGCGTGCGGATCCATCTGCAGAACTTTATTAAAAGGCGTGGTCATGAAACAAGCATTGGTCGATACACAGCAAACAGACATAGATGAGGCAATACAAAGAGTATTCCTAGGAGGACAAGATTAGGTCTTCGATCGGAGAACAGTATCCAACAGGGCAAGGCAAAGAGAGATAATCCAGGTTCGCGAGCAATAATCCAGGCAGGGGAAAACACAATCTGAAACAGCAAGGCAAAGGGTTAAACCAAGATACACAGGCTAGAATGAAAACAGGCAAGGCATGAAAACAGGCAAGGCAAGGCTATGACGAGAGACTAGAGAGACTATGACGACAGACTATGACGACAGACTATGACGACAGACTCCGTAAAATAGCTATCAGCTAAGGTAGCGATATGTGCTTACAATACTCTGCAATCTGACAGAGGACATCCATGGCTTAAGTAAGGCTTGTGATGAGAATCAGCTGTGTAATCAGTGCAATCAGCTGTGTGTGTGTGTGTGTGTGTCATCAGTGCAATGATTATAGGAACTGTAGTCCATTGCCCACCCGGACCCACCCGTAGCTTCGCCACTAGTGTGAGGATCTACAGGGGCCAGTTATTCATACCTCGCTTAATACATCTGAAATGATTTGAAAGATGCCAGATCTTCTAACCATGATAATTGATCTCTGACTAATTTGGTTCTTCAAATTAATTTGCGGATTTGATTAAAATATATGGATTAAATTGTCTTCGCCTCCGTCACTACCCATCCTAAATTATATGTGATATTAGTCATTTTAAATACTATTTAGGGCAGATAGGGTGGAAAGTTAGCACATTGGGACAGTAGCCCCTCACTGCAGAACAAAGATCCAGGGGGTGTAACTTTTTTGGTTAAAAAATTATACAAAATCAATATTTGAGCAAGTACATAACCAGCCAGTTTTCAAAACAATCACCGTACTTTAGCCCGATTCACAATGGTTAGCTCAATAATGTTTTCCAATTTGGGTAGTACGGGTAGGTTTTAGCGGGAAATTCGAGCATGGCACTGCGTCATTACATCACGTCTGTAAACATAAAGAAGTTTTCCTGCTATTAGGCTATCACATGTGAGGATCCTGCAGGTGGCGGATCATTTATAGAATTTTCTCACAGCAACTAGAATATTTAAATGTATCATTTTGATAGCGGATTGTGATCCAGAAAGTATTATGTGTTTATGAAACACATGTGAATGAAATTAAATTATATTCCAGTTTTAAATGGGCTTCTAATTACAGATAGTCCCAGCCTGGGATTACACAATATTTGTATTTTAAAGAAAACATGTTTGAAGAGAGCATAGTTTGTTCGGGTTAAAATTATTTCTTAATATGAAATTTGAATGGCATGACAATTAGATGATTGTATTTTATTGTAATTTATTTTATTGTAATTTATTTTATTGTAATTTAATTTATTGTAATTTTTTTTTCTCAGTTGGTCAGGACAAGCATGGCAGACTTGTTACTTACTTGTTCAGATGGCAATATCTGGTGAAAATTCTTATATTTGGGTCGTATTCCAAGACATAGGTGTCACGGTTGCTTACAGGAGGAACGATGAGGTGTAGGAGCTCTTCAAATCTTTTATTCTCTTGAACAGGGGTATCACAGGTGTAGAATATCAAGGACCGAATAATTGGCAAATCAAGATTCGATCGAAGCATGGTTGAAACATGAGAAGCCGAATTCCACAAGACAACAGCAGGAAGTCATAAATCAGACCCCTAGCGCCAGCCCGTCTGAATACAGCCTGCAAAACCAAAGGAACACTTAATGATAATTCCAATGCAGGAATTCGGTAATACATTGGAGGAATAAATATTGATTGACAAAGAGATGCAACATGTGACCATTACATGTAAATCTGTGATTGAAATCACAGCTACAGACTGTAAAATCATCTTAAAGGACTTTCATGCTCATGGTTAATGAAACTAATCATTTCTATGCATAACAGCATATTATGTATGTGACCCACAAATTTGAATATCCTTGTTTTAATCATTGTGTTTATCGTGCTTTTAATTAGTATTGACTAGCTAAGCCTTAAGGGTTAATGTCATGTTTAGTATGTATGAGCGTGATAATTCCAGCTTTGAACATTTCTTTTAATTGATTTCCTGTCAAATGCATCATATTCTGGCTATAGAAACCACATTCAAAAGGATATTTTGCAAGAGAATGTAAAATTCAAGCAATGTGACTGGCCATGACATGTTAATTTATTAAGTGGGTGGAGCTACAAAGCGGCACCCAGAATCAGCATGGGATCTAATTGGTCAAGACAACCATTGGGAGGTCCCTAAAAGGCCGAGAATAAATACTAGGACACCCCCTCTTAACCCCCTCTTGAATCCGCGCTCTTCAGCCTCTCTTAACTTCTCTTGGATCTCTCTCTCTCCGGAAAAATGAACTCTCTCTTCAGCTCTGGACCACACCCAGCCAGCTTGATACCATGAAAAGAAGAAAAGCCACCTAGTCTTTACATCCTTTTATTCTTTGACTTTAGTTTATTTTCTTTCCGTGAGTTCGTGTAACTTACGCTTCGTTTGCCGGAAACAAGCCCAAGACTCTGCAAAACCAGCCAACGCCCACTTCCACGACTCCTGAACTCTAAGCCAATCAGCGACTTGGAAAAACCCTTTCCTGAAAAGACGGAGAACAAAGGGAATCCTTTAAACACAAAAGCTACGCAAGTACAAACCCCAGACTTTGCTGTGCCTGGTGTAATATTGAAAATAGATTTTAGCCTCATTGAAAACTCAATGCGAGTGTTAAATCAGTGATTGATGGTTGTTCAGGTTTATGCAATTACACATATTGCTGTAAACGTGGGATATCAAACTCTCATTCTCTTAATCTAATCCTTTCCTCACTTTCTCTCTTTCTGCAACGTGAATGTGTGAATGCTTGTGTTCATGTAGATTAGTTTCCATGTCTTAGCATTATATAAATAAAGTCTTGTTTATATTGAAAAGAGAAATATCTTGTGTTTTGTGCTCATAAGTTAATGCCTTAATCTGTCGATTTTGTTACCGTGCTATTTAATAGTGTTTTCACTATATTTTGGGATTTTAATATCCAGTGCAGAGTTTGTTATACGGCTTGTTCGGTGAATCGCCGTGAAACAGTGAGTCTGTTCAAATTCCCTATAAAATCATTAATGATTCCCTTTGAGCTAAATTGACCTGTTTCCCTTATAACAATATATATATTATATGTTATCATTACATATTGGTGGAGAATGCAGGCAGATTAATCTAAATTATGAGCATAAACCAAGTTATTTAATCTTTTATATTCTTACGGATGAGATCTGAGATCGAGACTAGTGTGTGTGTGCGTTTGTGTGAGTGACGTCAGCAGCGCGCGCCTCCTTGAATGAATGAGCACAGAGAAGGCTGTAACTCGAGTCAGCCTCTCTTCGTTTTGTTTAACTGCAGTAAGGGAACTCAAAGTTAACATTTGAGATCGGAGAATGAGGTTGGAGATGAGCGTGTTCCTCTCTTCTTGTAATGCCTTGTTTTATAGCTGAATTAATGTCCTGCGTGTTCCAGGTCATCTAATAGCTATAACTTACTCCATAATCTCAGTAACTGTTAGCCGCACGAAGCTAAACTGCAGTAATTAAAAGGGAAATAAATCAGTGGATAAAGAATAGTTTTGAGCGTGTTCCTCAATCCTGTTTATCAAAGCCTTATTCATAGTTTGATCGTCAGTGCGGGTTCCATTGTCAGATATGCTATGACTCCCTGGGTTAAACATTAGAGATTAATGCTTGCCTGTTTGTGTACGTTACACTGTTCACAAAGTGGATTAAATCTCGCGAAACACCGCGTGTCCGAGTGATTTGAATGGGAGCGTTAAAAGCTTTATCAAGTAAAGTTTACCTTTGAACCAACAGCGAAGAAACCCTGTTGTGTTTATGTCCATATAAACGGACACGGGCTTGTGATACACTGTTTCCTCAACCGCAGCACGGAGCTATTATTTGAATAAGGTTTAAGTTTAACTCTGAACGAACTGAAAGTTTAAGCGCCACATCGCAGAACAAGCGGTGTTGTTATTTGGCACATGTTGAGATGCGCCAACATTTAATGTAACATACTTCGAGCAACTTTGAACTGCGCACGCGCAGTACATCGATGCTTTTGTAAACAAGCTCCATGCTGTTGCTAATGGCACGGTGGTGTTTACATTGAAGTCTATGCTAAAGCCATTAGCCTCAAAGGTTAGAAGTTAGCATTAACCTCCAATGGTTGAATAAAGTGTGTGTTTTGAAAAGCTAAAGTGGTTTAACCCTTCAAACATTTAAACTAATATACTTGTTGGTCTTTCTCTTCCCTATTTCTCCCTTTTTACCACTTATTTGTAGTTCTACTAGAAAGGAAAATACTAGTTCAGAATTATTAATTGTGCCAAATTCAAATTTAATTAAAACATTAAATTTATTTGGAATCATTCTAATTTTCCCCCTCATATTATTAATATGATCCTTCCTTCTAGTATTCCCTTTTGGGCATAATCATTTTAGGTACAAATAAGTATTGAACTTTAAAAGTTTAAGTAAACTTATTCTACCTAATTGATTTATTACCCATTTAAGTAGATTCTATTCAGACTTATACTCACTCATTACTTTATTGCGTTTTACCCCTAATTCTTCCTGTTTTGGTTATAAACATAACCACTATTTTGTTTACTTATTTCCTCATTTACTTAATTTCATATTTGCTTATTTTGCCTGTTTATTACTTTACAATTTTACTTTGTCTTACCATTTTCTTTCCTCTGTGTATCCTAGCTTGGGAACGACCCACCTGAGCCTTAATAGGACGCATTGTTATCCCTCGCTACGAGTTCAAATAAATTAGAGACAAATCTCTTTTACCCAAAATTTATTTTTGTTGATAGTTGTGTAGCAACTGAAAACAACACTATACGCCGTAGTCGGGCATAACTGCTTGCTAGTGGACCGATCCACTCAACTTACTGTCTCTTTCTCTTCCCTCCTGTTCTATCCTCCTTTCTTTCCTCTTCACTTTTCACATTTGTAGGGACCTGTAAGAACCATCAATCAATTCTAAGTGTATGAGAGATGCAATCCTGCCAAAAGGCGAATCATCCTTACGAATTTGATTGCAATCAAACCTACTTTTGTTCTTCTTAACCTCCCTATATTTAAAACGCAATCCAAATTTGAACAACTCATGCAACGCTGAGATCAATTTTAATAGAGATAAGTGTTGAGCAACTGGCGCCTTCGCAGCCTCCCTGGTGAGCGGTCCAACTGTAAGGTGTTGCGTTGTCAATTCTGTCAGACTAAGAAAAGAGATATCAGAATTATTATTATATTCGTTTGTCTAAGACGAAGATTTAATAATATTGTTTGCCTCCTTGATAACAACATTTAATAATAAAAAAAGGAAAGAATTTTCTTCATTTGAAAAAAATAGAAAAGGAATTGTTTTTATTAAATTTGTTTTTCACCTTTTGTCTCTTTTCCTCTTCCTCATTAGAGTGACGAAGTCTTCACATCGCTAGTCTACCTAGATACTCTGAGACCAACACAGTGATCACCACACTTCACCAGTGGTTCAGAATCACTGACATAACACTTAGTTGTCACACCCCACACAAGCTTCCACTCCACACAGATCTGTGTCAGTCTCTCTTCTCCCCAGCGTGCCAACATGCCGCAGACTGCAGACCCCTGGCAAAGGGAAGATGTGAACACTTGGCTGAGAGGCACGACAGACAGCCTCACCCCAAGACGTTTGAACTGTTATTATTTTTAATAATAATCCTAGTCCTGAGAAGATTCCTGACACAAGATTCAAGCCAGAATAACAACCATGAGGAGCTAGTCAAAATTGCCAGCTCCTAAGCTATGCCTTCACGACCCAGCTGAAACTGAGCGACAAGCACATCACCCACCTTCAAGAGGAACTGACATGTGCTCAACGTCGCATAGACAAGCTGGAAGTGAAAGTTCAAGATCAACTCAAAGCACCCAACGAGGCGAGCAGGAAACAACGGAACAAGTTAAGGAGCTCCAAGCAGCCCTGACAGCAGCTCAGCTCGACCAACAACATGCAAAGGCTGCCCAGGAAGACCTGGTAAACAGACTTCAGTATGCCAACCAGCTACTAGAGAAAGCCAAGCATGACATCAGCAACAAGAATGCTGAAATAAGTGCCCTGAAGGACCACCTTGAAAGGTACAGAATTGAAATGGACAATCTGACCCCACAACTAGACGATACCAATGATCAGCTCTACATGGTCAGAAGAGGACTCAAACATGCTTATGCGCAGAAGCAAGAGCCAAAGCGAGAGAAACCACACTCAGCCTCACCACTGCTGAGTCGAGCAGAGTCCCATGTCCAAGAACTCGTATACAGCGAAGAAGCGAAGGGCCACAACCCAAAACCTCACCTGCCTTCGCCACAGAACTCTTTCCTGTCAACGAGAAAACCTCCCATCCAAGCAGACCTTGGAGCTGCACCTGGGATGACCATCAAAGACCTCGACAAGCTGTCTAAAACATCAGCAAGTTCAACCCGAACTCCACAGGGGGCCACACCATCCAGGCCCACCTTCAAGATGTCAACTTCTATCTAGAAATGAGACCTCATGTGACTGACAGAGACAGGTTATACCTCCTTAGAGCCACGTCCAGTTCCGGTGCGAAACTTCCTAGATCGACAGCCCAGTCGAACTAAGTCAGACTACCAGCTACTGTGAGGTCCTGATTAAAGAGTTTACCGACCCTGACTCCGAACATGGACTGTTAACTGCCTTAGAAACCAAACAAGGTCGACAAGAGGCTCCACAAGCTTACTATAACCGACTCCGACAAGCCTACTTTGGTGCACACAATGAACCTGACCTTGAAGAGGATGTGAACTTCAAAAGCCTCTTCCTAAGAAATCTGCACCCTGGAGTCAGCCACCATCTAGGCGTCATGGCCTGTCCACGCTCCATGACCATCCAACAGTTGCGTGACCTAACACAGAAGGCCTACAACAAGCAGAAGATGGCCTCAAAGAAAGGTGACAAAACATCCACACTCTTGAACTCTGTCAACAAAGACTCAAGCCTTGCACTGGACGACACCCAGATGCATCACAAAACCAGAGTTCTCCATCAAGAGCACAGAGAACGTGATCCCCATGTCCACGAAAGCTATCAGCCCAACTTCTGGAAAAATCCATGGGACCAGCCACGCTTCTCAAGAAACGCAAAAGATAGCAACAACTGGAAACCTAACCAGACATCCAAAGGTAATCACCTGACTCATTCAAGAGCATCTCGTAGGGTTAAGCGACAACGAAACCCACCTCAGCAATACTCAGACATGCACAGTGCTGAGTATGCTCCAGAACCATACAGCTTACCGTCAGAAGACATGGAACAAGTCATGAGCCAACTGAACGAGTTCCTTCAAGATAAGCTGAACACGGATGACTACGAAATTGAGTCATGCTCGCTGTGACCAGCGACAGAACGGAAGGCCGATGATCGCATGGTACACCACCATATCCGAGATGACAAGCACCTGTTCAACAACCACACAGGACGAGCAAGTCTCTCATGGCCAACCGTTGATGAAAACTGAGGTACCAGAGAACATCACCTCACTCACCCATCACTCACTAGCAAACTGCTAAATGAACTCCAACTCCTAGAACCACATTCCTGTCTGTGCAACAGCAACCACCAAAGCACAGAAGGTCAGAAAGTCTGCCACATCCAGAAGGTAGCACAAGAGGAATGCAACAAAGGAGACAAAGTTTGCAGCCCAGCTTCACACAGCCATGCCAAACTACCTCCGACTGTCTGCTAAAGAACTTCCTGCCTTTCTGGACTGATCCCCATTAGATCATGGACATGCCCACATCCAAGCCAAGGATGAAGAGAGCCAGTCTTATGTAACATACCTGAAAAGGGGAGACGACACAGACTGGAACAGATCTGACCACACATACACTACACCCTTAACACACAACATTACCTACACCCAGAGGTAACCACATCTACTGATAACACATTCAACAAACATATTCTTCCCACAAGTAGAATATCCAACTTTAGCACAACACAGTTACATACACCACCATGAAGAAACATATAGCTATCCTCACAAGAGTTAGAACACCTGACACGAAGTTAAGGTGCATGGCCCCTAGCTGCACATGACATCCTAGCTCAACAGTAGTTGCAAATCATGCTAGGAAAACCCACAGCAGCTTTGTTTTGTTTTGTTCTTCTTTACCTATCCTTTTCCTTCCCTCTTTCTTTAGTAGGTGAAACACCTAGACACCCTGCAAGGGTCAAAGGTCTGATATTAGGATTGACTCGCTACACCTAATATCCATAAGCCACTCTAGACTGAAGGAAAGCCAGAGAGCTCCATGCACGATAGGTCGATTCATTTTACCACAAATTAGCTCACTAGAAACTAAATGTGAACATTCTTAAGTTAAGACAACTTAGAAGGAACACACAAATCTAGTCGCAAAAGTTGATCGAAGAACTAAAACAATAATTTCCAAAATTGAATAACCTAATGCCCGGCACCAGTACAGTAACTGTCATGGAGGTGTTGTCTTGTTGTTTGCTGTGTTTTGTCTGCTTCTTCTGCCCTTGTTTTCCAGCTCGGACGATGTCTTCTGCTAAAACACCTCGCCGAAGCGAAGAGGGTGTGTAGAATATCAAGGACCGAATAATTGGCAAATCAAGATTCGATCGAAGCATGGTTGAAACATGAGAAGCCGAATTCCACAAGACAACAGCAGGAAGTCATAAATCAGACCCTAAGCGCCAGCCCGTCTGAATACAGCCTGCAAAACCAAAGGAACACTTAATGATAATTCCAATGCAGGAATTCGGTAATACATTGGAGGAATAAATATTGATTGACAAAGAGATGCAACATGTGACCATTACATGTAAATCTGTGATTGAAATCACAGCTACAGACTGTAAAATCATCTTAAAGGACTTTCATGCTCATGGTTAATGAAACTAATCATTTCTATGCATAACAGCATATTATGTATGTGACCCACAAATTTGAATATCCTTGTTTTAATCATTGTGTTTATCGTGCTTTTAATTAGTATTGACTAGCTAAGCCTTAAGGGTTAATGTCATGTTTAGTATGTATGAGCGTGATAATTCCAGCTTTGAACATTTCTTTTAATTGATTTCCTGTCAAATGCATCATATTCTGGCTATAGAAACCACATTCAAAAGGATATTTTGCAAGAGAATGTAAAATTCAAGCAATGTGACTGGCCATGACATGTTAATTTATTAAGTGGGTGGAGCTACAAAGCGGCACCCAGAATCAGCATGGGATCTAATTGGTCAAGACAACCATTGGGAGGTCCCTAAAAGGCCGAGAATAAATACTAGGACACCCCCTCTTAACCCCCTCTTGAATCCGCGCTCTTCAGCCTCTCTTAACTTCTCTTGGATCTCTCTCTCTCCGGAAAAATGAACTCTCTCTTCAGCTCTGGACCACACCCAGCCAGCTTGATACCATGAAAAGAAGAAAAGCCACCTAGTCTTTACATCCTTTTATTCTTTGACTTTAGTTTATTTTCTTTCCGTGAGTTCGTGTGCTAAGTTACGTTTGCCAGCGGAAACAAGCCCAAGACTCTGCAAAACCAGCCAACGCCCACTTCCACGACTCCTGAACTCTAAGCCAATCAGCGACTTCGGAAAAACCCTTTCCTGAAAAGACGGAGAACAAAGGGAATCCTTTAAACACAAAAGCTACGCAAGTACAAACCCCAGACTTTGCTGTGCCTGGTGTAATATTGAAAATAGATTTTAGCCTCATTGAAAACTCAATGCGAGTGTTAAATCAGTGATTGATGGTTGTTCAGGTTTATGCAATTGCACATATTGCTGTAAACGTGGGATATCAAACTCTCATTCTCTTAATCTAATCCTTTCCTCACTTTCTCTCTTTCTGCAACGTGAATGTGAATGCTTGTGTTCATGTAGATTAGTTTCCATGTCTTAGCATTATATAAATAAAGTCTTGTTTATATTGAAAAGAGAAATATCTTGTGTTTTGTGCTCATAAGTTAATGCCTTAATCTGTCGATTTTGTTACTGCTTATTTAATAGTGTTTTCACTATATTTTGGGATTTTAATATCCAGTGCAGAGTTTGTTATACGGCTTGTTCGGTGAATCGCCGTGAAACAGTGAGTCTGTTCAAATTCCCTATAAAATCATTAATGATTCCCTTTGAGCTAAATTGACCTGTTTCCCTTATAACAATATATATATTATATGTTATCATTACACAGGACAGACAGGAACGGAGATGAAGCACACCATAGACGATAGACAGCCGACAGGAAACATGGGGCAGAACACACTATAAATAGACAGGACTAACTAAACAAACCTGGAACATAATCAACACACATGGCTGGGACTAACTGAACTAATAATGAACAGAGGAACAGGAAACAGGAAGGGCCATATATGGGCACAAGAGGGAGGGAAACACTGGACATGGGGATACAGATACTCGGGCGGTCTGGGGACTCGGGAGACCATGGCGGATCAGGGGACTGTTGTGTCTGAATAATTGTGATACTTTGAAGGCCTCCGCTAGATGGCAATGTTGTTCATACTTGTTCTAGTGTAGAAGAGGAATGTAGGAAGGGGAGAAGTTAAGTAAACAGAAAGTGGTTCAGTACTGCCTGTTTCTCTGCGTCTTTATTTGACTGATTCCCAACACAACAATTGGCGACGAGGATGCCAGGATGTCTCTGCTCTCTCTGCAACCCCCAGTAGCGTTTCTAGATGGTCCAGGTGAACCGAAAACTCCCTTTGATGCATGGGAAAAGTTATTTCAGAACTACCTGCTTGCCATCGGTGGTGAGGAATTTTCCGCCGAGAGGAAGAGAGCACTACTAATACACTGTTTGGGAACAGAAGGACAGCGAATTTACAATACACTGCCTCTTACTGCTGATACATATAATGGATCTTTACAAGCACTGAAACAGTTCTTCTCCCCTAAACTGAATGTTGTTTCTGAGAGGTATCGCTCAGGCAACGCGGTCAGGCAGTGGGTGAGTCTACAGACCATTACGTTGCAGCGCTTGTGAACTGGTAAGAACATGTGCTTTTGGCGATATGGAGCATGAAATGGTCCGCGATCAGATTGTGGAAAAACGTGCATGCCCAGAATTCGCGAAAGACTGTTATTAGAACCAGAGTTAACCCTTGAAAAGTCACTTACTATTGCAAGACAAATTGAAGCAGCGGTTGCAGATGCCAAAGTCATTGCTGAAGGGGAATCGAAACACGTATCAGCGATTCAAAACAAACTAACGTTAATTCGCGGATGCAGAAAAGTAAACAAAGGAGCAAGCCGAGAGGATAGACGATAAAGGGTCAACAGCAGTGTTACCGCTGTGGTTCTACGATCACCTTGCAAATGACAAGTCCTGCCCTGCTAAAGACTGCAAATGTAGAATGTGCGGAAAATCGGACATTTCTCAAAAGTGTGCAAGTCATCATCAAAGTCAGTTAATGAAGTAAGCCTACCTGAAGTGACGGTCCTCAGTGTGAATGACTGTAATACAGATGAGGGAGCTCCAATGGGCACTTTTACTGTTGCTACCAGCATACTCCTGCACAGTCTTGTACCATTAAGATGATGGTAGATACAGGCTCGGTGCATCAATTCTGCCTCTGAAGATTTACAAAGAACACTTCAATTCATGTGCTTTGTCTCCACCCAAAGTGCAGCTTCTGAACTATTCAAGGGACAAAATACCTGTTTGTGGCTCCTTGACAATGAATGTGACATACTATGGAAAACTGTTGTGGTGAGTTTAACATAGTAAAATCAGGAACACCTCTAATTGGACGTGACATATGTAAAACATTGGACATTGAAATTAAGGGTGGTCGCTTGATTGAACCTGTCACTCACTGTGCAATGCTTCAGCTGCGTAGCAGTCTGCCTACATGTACTGATACCCCTGCTTCTACGTTAATCTCTAAGGGGTTGGGATGCGCTAAAGACTTCATACACAAAGTAAAGGTTCGCACAGAAGTTAAGCCTGTACAACAAAAAGTACGTCACTTACCACTATCAGTACGAGCAGCAGTGTCAGAGGAACTGAAAACTCTAGAGGAGAACGGAATCATTGAAAAAGTAGACTCATCCGAGTGGGTGTCACCCATTGTCGTCACAAAACGAAAGAATGACACAATTCGTATGTGTGTTGATTTACGGGAGCCTAATAAAGCTGTAGTACCAGATAGCCATCCCTTACCATTGATCGAAGATATACTGTCTGCACTACATGGATCAGTAATGTTCTCTTCGCTTGATCTCAAGAATGCATATTACCAGTTAAAGCTACATGAGGAGAGCAGAGGACTCACTGCCTTTATCACTCACGAGGGCCTATACCAGTTCTGTAGAGTACCCTATGGGCTGTGTTCAGCACCATCTGCTTTTCAGCGTATGATGTCAATGATCCTAAAAGGCCTTGAAGGTGTACAGTGTTACTTGGATGATGTAATTGTCCATGGTGCGTCTGAAGCCATTCACAATGCAAACCTCAAAGCTGTTCTGCATAGGATCAGTGAAGCTGGCTTGAAACTAAATCCAGACAAATGTAAGTTGAGTTTAACTTCTTTAAGCTTTCTCGGATACAGACTCTCAGCTGCTGGCCTGCACCCTGATGACACCCACACCACTGCAATTACAAATGCTCCGCGCCCTACAGATGCAGCTACACTACGGTCGTTTTTGGGTCTCACTGCATGGTACAGCAAGTTTGTACCTGCCTATGCTACTCTGGTCGAACCTATGAGAGCTTTACTTCGCAAAGACTGTGATTTTCAGTGGACTGTTGCAGCACAAGAAAGCTTTGACCAGGTCAAAATGACTATAGTGAACAGTCCTGCACTTTCCTTATTCAACCCCAATCTCAGCACAATACTTTCCTGTGATGCTTCAGATTATGGTGTCGGTGCTGTCTTGACTCAGCTTGATGACCAGGGAATAGAGAAAACCATTGCTTTTGCTTCGCGCTCCTTATCTGATGCTGAACGAAAATACTCCATCGTAGAAAAGGAGGCTCTTGCCTGCGTCTGGTCGGCGGAGAAATGGCGTACATGGCTGTGGGGAAGGAAATTCATGTTACGCACCGACCATCAAGCTCTTACTACTCTACTCAGCAGCAAAGGTAATAGCCGTGCTGGTTTACGTGTTGCCAGATGGTCTGCACGTTTACTGGAGTTTAATTATGACGTTGAGTACAGACCTGGCCCCCTGAACAGTGTTGCTGATTGTTTGTCAAGAATGCCACTCCCTAACACTGAGCATAACTATGCTGAAACAATTGAATCTGTTGCTTTGATCTCATTTGCTTATAGTGCAATCTCCAAAGGTGATTTCCAGACTGCATGCAACAACTGCCCAGTGTTGACTAAACTCTCTACATATCAGCAGACTGGCTGGCCAAAATACAAGAAGGATGTCGACCTGCATGTACAACCCTACTTTCTAATCCGTCATGAGCTTGCTGTAGTGGAGGGATGCGTAGTCAGAGGTACACATCGTCTTCTGGTCCCTGAGTCACTACAGAAAAAACTCATAGACCTTGCGCATGAATCACACCAAGGCATGGTTCGTACCAAGCAGCGACTTAGGCAACTGTACTGGTGGCCGAAAATGGATAGCCAGGCTGAAGCTCTGATACGGGACTGTTCCACATGCAAACAGAATGATAAATCAGCTGTTACATATGATACACCACTCAAACCTGTTGAGTTGCCATCAGTTGCATGGGAGAAGGTTTCTATCGATATTGTAGGACCATTTGAGACTGCACCAGCAAACTGCAGATATGCCATAACGCTTGTTGATTATTTCAGTAAATGGCGGAGGTTGCTTTCTCACCCAGAGTTGACACAGCTGCTGTCATACAGTTCCTGACTTCAGTCTTCGCCCGCGAAGGAAATCCAAAAGAACTTGTCTCTGATAATGGACCTCAGTTTATTTCTTCTGAGTTTTCTGAGTTTCTCAGGGAGAGAGATATACGCCATTTCAGATCTGCTGTGTATCATCCACGTGCGAATGGAGAGGTTGAGAGGTTTAACAGGGTCCTAAAAGACTGTTTGCAAACTGCTTCAATTCAGGGAGAGCCTTGGAAATCATTCACTCAAACATTTCTTATGAACTAGTTCAGTTGAGCTTTCCTGTAGCTCAACTGGTAGAGCATGGCACTAGCAACGCCAAGATCATGGGTTCGATTCCCAGGGAAAGCAAGAGCTGATAAAATGTAGAAACTGTAACTTGAATGCAATGTAAGTCGCTTTGGATAAAAGCGTCTGCTAAATGCATAAATGTAAATGTAAATGTAAACTACAGGAGTACCCCTCATGCTACCACGGGTTTTACACCCTCAGAGTTGCTCCATGGTCGATACATGCGAACAAAACTACAAATCATGGACTACCCTGTAAAAGCTACAGACCAAAGCATACTACGACAACGTGTGAAAAGGAATCAAGACAAAGTTAAACAGTACACTGATGCCAGGAGAAATGCAAAGTCCTCTAGGCTCCAACCCGGAGACCTAGTGCGGATTAAGAAACCCTGGAAAGTAAAGAAAGGTGACCAAAAGTTCACACAACCAAGATCTGTTGTGCAGAAGAGAGGTGAGGACTCCTATCTCTTGGATGATGGTAAAATATGGAATGCGTCACATCTTGCTGGAGTGCCAGAAACGAGTGATGCTGACACTTATGAAAAGCAACAATCTGCATCACAAATTGTTAACCCTCCAAGTGTGCCATTCAGGTGTACTAGGACAAGGCAGAAGCCTATCTGGACTAAGGACTATGTTTTACATGAGTAAGAAAATGAAGAGAGGTTGAACTATTAAAATAATGGAGTCAAGAAGATAAAAGTTTAAATATGTTCTTCATTTAATTGTGTTTCGCAGTACCTGTTTATTATAGGCTTATACATGTTTCTGTTGTTTAAAGCCTGCTACATTCTTTCTGAAAAGGGGAAGATGTTGTGTCTGAATAATTGTGATACTTTGAAGGCCTCCGCTAGATGGCAATGTTGTTCATACTTGTTCTAGTGTAGAAGAGGAATGTAGGAAGGGGAGAAGTTAAGTAAACAGAAAGTGGTTCAGTACTGCCTGTTTCTCTGCGTCTTTATTTGACTGATTCCCAACACAACAGGGACTCCGTGGGCCATGGCAGATCAGGGGATCCTTTTGTCTGAATTTATTCATCCATGCTCAAAAAAGCGGAGGAGAGCTCAATTTAGTATTCGCGCGGAGTTGACGTGGCTGTCTGTGTGAGTGTGCATCAGATGTGTGTGCGTGCGAGAAAATTTCTCACACAGCGCGCGACTGTTCCGCCAACATTCCCGAGCATTTTATATGCTCACCTTGTGCCTTCTGGCAGTGCTTATATCGAGTCCTGGTACGTGAGTTTGAACGTGAATGCACGCGTTGGTCAGTGCCAAAATAAAGGTGCCTTTTTATACGACAGATATCGATATTTTACGCGTGGCATCGATGCATCGTATCGTCATACATTGTATCAATATATTATCCATATCGATGAATCGTTACACCCCTAGTAGATTGCAGTCTGGGGGGCACTCGGGAAGCGCGGGCTCTTGTCGGCGCTCTAGAAGCGCGGACTCTAAGGGCTCGCCGGAGCGGACTCTGTGGGCTACATATGTACATTCGTACATGTTTTACGAGGTGGCTAATTCATACGAATTCGTACAAACTCACTCGTACAATTTAGTACGATTTGTCTAAACCCCAGTGACGGGTAGGTTTAGGGGCTGGGTTAGGTGTAGGTACAAATTCATATGAATTGGCAACTCATAAAATCCCTTGAATTTGTACGAGTGAGGTATTATGGAATTAGCCACCTCGTAAAATATGTACGAATTGCCGTGAGATCGGACTGGGGATTCCTAACATTATCCACACCGGTGTGGTGACTGACAGACTGACACACATACTCCTCAAAACATTAGATTCATCCGTGCTGGAGCCTTGCCAACTCCAAAACACACGCACGGAAGATAATTCCGCACAGAGCTACAATTCCAGATTTTCAAACAGAGATGGCAACAAAGAGGCTAATCCTATGGACTACAGCTTTAAGCTTTTATTTTAAATTAATATAAACATATAGACAATATGCAGTATAAATAACTTTTAGAATCAATAGCTCTAAACATGACTACATATGATTTCAGATTTTTAAGTACCTAAGTTTTTATAAATATTATAAACTAACTTTACAACTTTTACTTGCACTTACAGTAGGGGAAACGATAATTTGATCCCCTGCTGATTTTGTACATTTGCCCACTGACAAATAAATTATCAGTCTATAATTTTAATTGTAGGTTTATTTGAACAGTGAGAGACAGAATAACAAAAAAAATCCTGAAAAACACATTTCCAAAAACATATACTGTAAATTGATTTGCATTTTAATGAGTCAAATAACTATTTTATCATCTATCGATCAGCAAGATTTCTGGGTCCTATGTGTCTTTTATACAGGTTAGCAGCACTCCCTTCAAGAGAGTGCTCCTAATCTCAGTTTTTTTTTTACCTGTATAAAAGACAACCTGTCCACAGACGCAATCAATCAATCAGATTCTAAACTCTCCACCATGGCCAATACCAAAGAGCTGTCCAGGAAAGTCAGGAAAAAAATTGGAATGGGCTACAAAACCATCAGCAAGCAGCTTGGTTAGAAGATGACAACAGTTGGTGCGATTATTTGCAAATGGAAGAAACACAAAATAACTTTCAATCTCCCTCGGACTGGGGCTCCATGCAAGATCTCACCTCGTGGAGTTTCAATGATCATGATAATGGTGAGGAATCAGTCCAGAACTACATGGGAGGATCTTGTCAATGATGGTGTGGTGCAGTCTCTAACATTGCCTCGAAATGCCCAGGTTCTGAGACAAGAGGTATGCTGTCTGCTCGAGAAAGGAGCAGTAGAACGAGTCCCGCCAAGCGAGCTATGAGAGAGCGGTTTCTACAGCCGCTATGTCGTGGTACCCAAAAGGGACGGGGGACTCCGCACGATTCTAGATCTCAGGCCCATCAACAGAGCGCTTTGCAAACGTCCGTTCAGGATGATAACGCTGTTAGGTAGCACCACCCAACATTTACTCAATGTCTGGTATCATAGCGGACAAACATAGATTGACTCCAGTTAAAGAATCATGCACGGGATGATTGTGTTTCCAATAACAATGCTATTTATTCCAGGCAAGCAATAACATTGATTAAATTATAAAAGGCACATGGAGGTAGAGTACCCGTTACGTTGTGGTCTGTAACAACAAATAATACAATGTAATTAAAATGAAGAATGAGAATTAAGTACAGATTTACACAATGCAATAACTAAACCCAGAACCATAGAAACAGATATACACTTAAGTATCGACATGTTCAAGGTTCAAGGTTCAAGGTTTCTTTATTTGTCACATAATAGTTATACAGGGCATAACTAGAAGTGAAATGCAATCGAATCAGGTCCGCTCAGTGACAGTGCAAAACAATAAGAATACAAATTATATAAGTAACATAACACAAGGGCATACATATGGTAAGAAAAGGAGAAATAAGAATAAAATGTGCAATGAAATAAAAAGTGCAAAACAATAAGATGTGCAAAAACAATAAGATGTGCAAAAGACAATGAGATGTGCAAAAGACAATGAGATGTGCAAAACAACAAGATGTGCAAAAACAATAAGTTGTACAAAAAAGAAAACAAAAAACAGTGTACTGGGACTTAATAAATAGTAATGTGAATAAGAGGGATGTGCAGACGGGTTGTTCATGGTATTGTACATAGAGCAGTTGACAATGGGTCTTGTGAGTGTTTATGAAACAGAGTTTGTGTTTAGGAGCCTGATGGCCTGAGGGAAGAAGCTCTTCCTCAGTCTTTCAGTCTTTGCCATCATGCTCCTGAAGCGCCTGCCAGATGGCAGTAAACAGAAAAGATGGTTACCGGGGTGAGTAGAATCTTTGAGGATTTTTGCAGCTCTGCTTCTGCAGCGTTTGAGGTAGATGTGCTGCAGAGAGGGGAGAGCAGACCCTGAGATGCGCTCAGCTAAGCGCACGACTCTCTGTAGAGCTTTGCAGTCCTGGTTTGTGGCATTATTATACCACACTGAGATGCACTGAGTTAGAACACTTTCTATGGCCCCTGAATAGAAAGTTTTCAGGATAGCTGGTGAGACCCTGAATTTCCTCAGCTGTCGAGATGGTACAGCCTTTGCCTGGCTTTCTTAACCTGTGATTGAATGTGTGTAGTCCAAGTCAGGTCCTCGGAGATGTTTACACCGGTACTTGAAGCTACTCACCCTCTCCACAGGGGTCCCACTGATCATAAGAGGAGGGCTGCTGCTGTCTCTTCCTGAAGTCCACGATCAGCTCCTTAGTTTTGCTCACGTTCAGAGAGAGACAGTTGTCCTGGCACCATGATGTAAGTCTCTCCACCTCATCCAAGTATGCGGCCTCGTCACCGTTGTTGATGAGGCCCAGAACCACAGTATCATCCGCAAATTTGACAATAGAGGTGGAGCTGTGTGAGGACACGCAGTCGTGTGTGTAGAGAGTATAGCAGGGGCTCAGGACACAGCCCTGTGGGGCTCCTACATTCAGGGTGATGGAGTTGGAGGTGAACTGGCCGACTTTCACCACTTGTGGTCTGGCGGTGAGGAAATCTTGAATCCAGTCACAAAGTGAAGTGTTTAGGCCGAGGTCTGAGAGTTTAACAGTCAGCTTGGTGGGGACTATAGTGTTGAAAGCTGAGCTATAGTCTATGAATAGCAGCCTGACATAGTTGCCATTTTTGCTGTCGATGTGAGTGAGGGAGGAGTGCAGTACCTGGGAGATGGCATCATCAGTAGACCTATTTGGCCGATAGGCAAACTGAAGAGGGTCCAAGGTAGCAGGGATGGAGGAGCAAATGTGTTTCTTTAAAAGTCTCTCAAAACCTTCATGACCGTCGATGTGAGGGCAACTGGACGATAGTCATTCAGGCAAGAGGGTTTACTGTTCTTAGGCACAGGGATTATGACAGATTTTTTAAAGGAGGTGGGAACAACAGAGGTAGCAAGGGACTCATTAAAGATGGAAGTAAACAATCCGGCAAGCTGATCAGCACAGGACCTCAGAACGCGGCCAGTAATCCCATCAGGTCCTGCTGCTTTCCTGACGTTCACTCTCTTTAGTTCCCTCCGAACGTCATCCTCTGAAAAGGTGATTACATGATCATTGCTGCTCTGTCTGCTGCTTCCTGACGGGCAGTTCGGCAGATTTGCGCCGCCATTGCAGTCAAAGCGACCGTAGAAGGTGTTTAGCTCTTCGGCCAGCAGCGGATCTGCTCTCACCTCTGCGGAGGATTTATTTCCAGAGGAACAGATGGTCTTCAGTCCCTGCCACATGCGACGAGAGTCATTGAGCTGGAAATGTGACTCAATTTTCTCGCTGTACCGGCGCTTAGCGGCTCGTATTGCACGCCGGAGAGCGTAGCATGATGTTTTGTACTCGCTCATGTTCCCTGACAACAGACCGGCATTGTATGCGGCAGTGCGATTGTTAACCGCATCACGGATTGATCTGTCCACCCACGGTTTCTGATTAGTAAATGTCCTTATTGTTACCGTTTCAGTGGCTTGCTCGGTTAGCGTGTTTCTGAAGCTTACTGCTACATCCGTGAATTCGCTGCGTCAGATGAACTCGCCCGGAACATGTCCCAGTCGACGTCATCAAGAGACGCCTGTAGCGTAGCTTCAGAGTGGGGGACCAACGCGTCACTTCCCTCTCCACCGCGGCTCGCGGCGATCCTTTGTTTGTATTCCGGCGTGAGAAAAATGGCGATATGATCTGATTTGCCAAAAGCCGGCAGTGAGTGGGCTTTGTAGGCGTTGTTGAGCGGAGTGTAGCAGTGATCCAGTGTATTCAGTCCTCTGGTTGGACAGGATATGTGTTGATGAAAGTTCGGCAGGACTTTCTTGAGGTTAACCTTGTTAAAGTCTCCAGCGATGATGCATGCAGCGTCGGGATGTTTGTTGATATATCCGCTGATTTCATCGTGGAGATTTGACAAAGCCACGCTAGTGTCTGCTTGTGGAGGAATATAAACGGCAGACACGAGGACCGATGTAAATTCCCGGGGCAGATAGAAGGGGCGGCAGATAATGGAGAGATGTTCCAGATGAGGCGAACAGGAACGACAGAATGGAGATATTCCTGGGGTCACACCATTTCTTGTTAATAAAGAAACACACTCCACCACCTTTGTTTTTTCCGGCCTCGGCTGTTCTGTCCATCCGTAAAACAGAGAAGTTATCAGACGGCGTTACAGCGGTGTCCGGGACCGTTGGCGTGAGCCACGTTTCGGTCAGACAAAAGATGTTGCAGTCCCTAATGTCTCGTTGGAAACTAATCCTGGCTCTAAGATCGTCCATCTTATTCTCCAAGGATTGGACATTAGCGAGCAGAATACTCGGTAGAGGAGGACTGTGTGCCCTTTTCCTCAGTCTGCTGCGTATTCCAGCACGTCTCCCGCGGTGTTTCCTTCGCCTCCTGCGGTTGTTCAGGTGGTCATTGTTCAACTCGGTGCTCCGAAGTATCTCCAATGGCCACGCTGGGTCCGTGGATAAAGTATCCTTAATCAGGTTAGTGTAGCGATGTCCAATGTCCAAAAGTGTTCTTCTGTCGTACATAATCATTGCAGACATACACGTATCAAAAGAGAAGTAAAAAATAAATAAAAAAAATAGGTAGAAACACACATAAAAGCACAATTCTGAGCGGAGCTAATTCACAGGCGTCTGAACTCAGCAGCGCCACCGGAAGGAGAACATGTAGATATATCTATCAAGTGGAAGCAATAAAGAAACATTATTAAACATATTATCTCAACCTCACAGTGTTAATGGTGTTAAATGCCCAGATTTACATGTGTAAACAGTCCGCTCATGCTCATTAGGCTAATATAAAAGCATGACTCAGCGATCGCGCTGTGATCGCTAATTTGCATAAGTAAACATTCGCGGATCATCAAGCATGTATTAGGATAAACAAAACACTACGGAAACGATACCAAGCAGGATAACTTACATATTGTGCATAAACGCACAACTCAAACATTTGGTGTTAGAGCGCAGCAGTGTTACAACAGTCTGTGTGCCGTGATAGTTTAAAGTCCGTATGGAAACGGCTATGTGATTTTGGTTCCGGAACGGCCTTTCTGACAAACGCTGAAACAGATCCTGGCACAAATTCGCCCCAGGGACTGGTTTGTGTCTGTGGATTTAAAGGACGCATAATTTCAAATTCAGATGATACCGCATCACAGACGCTTTCTGAGGTTTGCCTTTGAGGGATACCAACAGCATACCAATACTCTGTTCTCCCTTTCGGGCTGGCTTTAGCCCCACTTTTTCAAAGTGCATGGATGCAGCACTTTTCTCCCTCAGAGTGAGCGGGATGCCCATTATCAACTATCTGGACGATTGGCTGATTTTAGCTCAGTCCCGGCACATGCTAATTGACTCGCGGTTGGGGAGTAGTGTGCGAGGGCATGTCAACTTCGGGGCTGTGGTCAGAACTGCAGAGCCGGTGGCACATAAACCGCTTAGAGCTGGAATCAGTGTTCTTAGCTCTAATGGATTGTCAGCCGCAACTGGAACAGCGGCATGTACTAATTCGCACCGACAACATGTGTGTAGTTTCCTCTATAAATAACCAAGGAGGCATTCGCTCCAAACCTCTGTACGAACAGGCAGCGGATCTCCTGCTATGGGCGGACCGTATTTTTCTCTCCATCAGAGCAGTGCACATCCCTGGTCTCCTGAACCGTGGGGCGGACATGCTTTCGCGGAAAGGGATTCCCCAAGGAGAGTGGAGGTTGCACCCCGAGTCAGTTCGGATGATTTGGACCCGCTTTGGGAGAGCGAAGGTGGATCTGTTTGCCACAAGCGAGAATGCGCACTGCCCGCTGTTCTTTTCCCTATCCCACTACCCACTGGAAGGGGACGATCTGACATCGCACTGGCCAGCAGCCAGGATGTATGCGTTTCCTCCGATCAAGATACTGCTACTGGTGTTATACAAGATCAGGCAGGAGGGAGCTTGGTGACAGCCATCACCCCAAACTGGCCGAACCAGCCTTGGTTCCCGGACCTGACAGAGCTGCTGGTGGCACCTCCCTTGCCGATCCCTATCAGGAGGGACCTGCTATCTCAGGTGAACGGCTCGGTGTGGCACCCAAACCCAGAGTTGTTGAACCTTCATGTATGGCTGCTTCGGGGATATCAGAAGAGCTGAGCGCCCTGCATTCTCGTGTGCTCAACACGCTCGTGGAGGCGTGGGCTCCCGCCACGACACGTTTATATGCTCTGAAATGGGGAGTGTTTGTGAAAAGGTGCAGTGATGTCCATATCGACCTGGCTACTTGCTTTGTGTCAGATGTTCTTCATTTTCTGCAGCACAAACTGGATAGTGAATCTCTACCATCAATACTGAAAGTCTATGTTGCAGCTATTGCCTCGTTTCGTTCCCCGCTGGGCGGGCAATCGATCGGTAGGCACGCGCTGGTGGTGAGTTTTCTTAAGGGAGCTAGGAGATTGCATCCTCCATGTCCACCTTCAGTCCCGCCATGGGACCTAGAGGTGGTGTTAAGAGCTCTTTCTCAGCCATCATTTGAACCTTTAGCATCCGTTGATTTGAAGGAGCTATCAAAACTGCACTTCTGCTTGCCCTCGCTTCGGCTAAGTGTATAGGGGATTTGCACGTGTTTTCTGTGGACAGCGACTGTATTCGCTTCGGACCCGGTAACTGCAGTGTCACTCTCCGGCTGAGACCAGGCTACGTGCCTAGATCACTATCTACCCCCTTCAAAACGCAGACTGTTTCTTTGTCTGCCCTGTCTTCTGAGTCATCGACCTCATTGGATGCGGACGCTCAGACTTCGGTGTGCCCTGTCAGGGCTTTGAGGATTTACATCTACTGTTCGGCCAGCTTTCGGCAATCTGACCAGCTCTTCGTGTGCTACGGTGGTTGTACGAAAGGCCGAGCCGTTTCAAAACAGAGGCTTTCCCACTGGATTGTGGACGCTATCACGGCTGCTTATACGAGCCGAGGTTTGGAATACCCTTTGCACATTAGAGCCCACTCAACAAGGGCTATCGCCTCCTCCTGGGCGTGGTCAAGAGGTATGTCTATTCGGGATATATACGTTGCAGCCGGCTGGTCTTCTCAGAATACCTTTGCCAGGTTTTACAAGCTAGATGTTCAGTCCTTAGCCTCCCAAGTGCTGTTGGTGAGTGACTGATCATGTTTTGCTACCTCTAATCATGTGTGTTACTGCCTCGCACAGTATTACTCTGTGTAGCCCTCTGGCTAATGTGATTGTTCTGCCCTGTACTCAGTGCAGCTTCCTGTTATTCGTGTCTGATTCACTAGTGCTACCATTATCATGTTATGTTTTTGCTGCTTAAACACAGTTATATCTGTGCAACCCCTTACAGTACTGTCGTTGCGTCTGTTCTGCCCTGTTTTCAGTACAGCCTACGTTATTTCTGACCAGATAAGCTAATTTTGTTTACCTTGGGTTTCGTCGCTTATTGGTTTACCTCCTCCTACAGCTGCGAGCCCGCCTAACAAGCATCGCTATTGGTGGGAAGTGTGTATGTGCATATTCTATCTTCGCTGAGTGTGTAACTGGTGCAGGGTGCTCGTAGCCTCTCTCACGGCGGGATTGAATATTGTTCCCTTAACGGAGAATTCTCCATGATGTCTCGTGAAGCTCGAAGTGGAACGCTCCGGTTACTGTCGTAACCTCGGTTCCCTGAGAGCGGGAACGAGACATCATGGTGGTCGCCGTGCTCCCTGCTCTCCAGCTTGGCGGTGTTCAGTATTCCGATACTGCCTCTCGAGCTCATCAGTATTTGCATGCTTTGCGACAATTGGCCAGTCATCTGGACTGGCGTGAGCCAATAGGACTTCAGGAAAAGTTGAAGGGAAGGAGTTCCCATAACGGAGAATTCTCCGTGATGTCTCGTTCCTGCTCTCAGGGAACCGAGGTTATGACAGTAACCGGAGCATTTTGCCACCAAGTACTAAGTCATGTTTTGCGAAGGGGTCAAATAATAATTTAATCAATTTGTAACTTTTATTAAATGTGTTTTCCTGCCATGGCTGGTCAGGAGTTCTCATCTCTTGCATCATCTGAAACAAGGAGATATTATCATTGTGTTCAGTTTATCTGCTGTACACAGACACACACATTTCTGTGTTATCTCTCCCCTTCTCCTGCATTCATTGATCCGCACACTAATGTTACTGAAGTTATTAGCTAGTTATGTTGGCCTGAGAAAGTCAACATTCTGTTGACTGTGAAAGATGCTTGGGACAGTTAACTGATCTATCACTGTTACCCGGGCCGTAGCTGGGGTTTGTGGGGCTCTTTTGCAGGTTGTACCTGTGGGTCCTGTTTGAAATAATTGAAAATGTTTTCTCTATTTATTTGTGCTATTTACACTATGTTTATGTTTTTCAAGTGTGTAGGTGTCCAGGTACAGAAACCGAATAATCAAATATAAAATAACATTGAATTTTTTTCACTGAATATATTAAATATATATATATTAATTCTTGTTAAAATACAAAGTAGTTCAGTTAAGAGCTGTGGGAGATTTTCTCTGATTTAATTTATTGGATAAACATCGACACGACAGCAGCTTATAAATTAACCGCGATCACTTTAAGATTGTCACAGTGCACACAACTGGGAGGAACGAGTAACATGGAGACGAGGATGTAACAGTCAAAATAACAGTCTTTAATGAAATCCGACAAGGCAGGGCTGACACACTGAAACACCGGGACTAATGAGTAGAACAGACAACACTAATTAAACAGACAGGAACTTAAATACACAGATTAATCCCAGAAACCATGGACACGATATAGGGCGGGAAACGTGACACACACACGACACAGGACTGACAAAGAGACAATACATCCAATATACACCTCCGATTTTTTTTTTCTTAACTGTTTACGTTCACTTAAGTTTACATTTGCTCTCTATGTGCCGAATACTCATTTGAATTTTTCAGTGTCCTGCATTTGAATGTTTATAAACCTTTTTGTATGTTTAAATGGGCAAGGCATAAAAGCGCATGCAAATTCTAAGCTTTCGTAGCGACGCCCACCAGTGGCGCATTTTTAGGATGGCCAGTCAGATGAAATGAAAGAGTTGCACAATAGCACTGGTCATCAACAGAAACACAGCATGATTTTCAAAAAGTCAGTGCTTTGATCGCAACACAGACGGGGTGAATGTATAAATGAACGTGTGAAAGTTCTGTCACAAAGATGTTACGTATCCTCGCGCTTTCTTAAGTGGGTATAAGGAAATCCTTGGCCTTTGCTAGTGGGTATATGCCGTATACCTGCGTATCACATAGACTACTCCACTGGTTCAGCCACCATCATGGTTCAGGCCCCAGGATGAGCATTGAAGAACCAAATAATCCAAGATCAAGCAAAATCGTCAACAATCAAATCCAGCTAACTGATGTACGAAGTTATCGACGTATGAAGAATGGACCTCTGATTGAGCTACAGGAAATTAATGGAAATTACTTGTTCTGTTTCTGCTGTTTCTATTTCATCTGTTTGCAGTGCTGATTAACAAAGGTGAGCATCTGAATAACTCAATATTCTGTTGATTCCCTTAAAGAGATTTTGAATCAAGTTAATACAAATTTAGTTTTATAGGTTTTAGGTAAAATGTGTCTTAAAAATCTTTAGTTTGTATTTTGAATTTGTAATAACTAAAGTATGGTTTTCTGGGGAAATGTGAAAATAGCCAAAGTCTCTGGTATGACATTTAAAAAACAAACAAACAAATATTCCACAATGCTGTTTTAAATTCAACCCAGCATTGGGTAAAATATGGACAAGCCCAGCGGTTTTGTTCTTTTAACCCAGCGGTAAATGTTTAATCCAGCCATCTGGGTAGTAACCCAAATGCTGGGTCAAAACAACCCAATCGCTGGGTTTGTCCATCTTTTTCCCAACACTGGGTTATAATAAACCCAGCATTTTTTAGAGTGAATGAACGTAAGACTATGTGTTTACATTTTGTGTGATTTCAGTGTGTCTGCAGGTCACAGCTGAGGGTTTTACTGGTGGTTCTGTTGTCCTGTCAAGTTCTTCAACTGAAGATTATCTTAAACTTCAAGACATTAATGTGCACTGGAGACACAAGGGCAGCAAGATTGTGTGTGATATAATCAATGTCAAAAATTCAGTTGTGTTACAGGACCTAGAGTACAAGAACAGAGCTGAAACTTTCTCTGATCTGTATGAGAGAGGAAACTTCTCCATCAAACTCCTCAACATCACTCACGCTGATGCAGGAAAATACAGCTGCTTCATCACACCCTCATCTGAACTTCACACTGTACAGCTGATCATCAAGGGTGTGTAAAACTGGATGATGAATATGCAGTTTTTAATTTTATCAAATTAATTAGTGACATTCCAGCCTGAATTCTGCTGATATTCATTGTTTATTTATTTATTTATTTTGTCATTTAGCAGACGCTTTTATCCAAAGCGACTTACAAATGAGGACATTATAGAAGCAATCAAAACCAACAAAAGAGCAACAACATGCAAGTGCTATTACAAGTCCTGGTTAGCCTAAGGCAGTACATGTAGGAAGGTTTTCTTTCTTTGTTTTCTTTTTTTTAAATGAGTATGTGAAATATAGACAAATTAAACTTAGTGTTAGTTTTACAAGAAAAGCTAGCAGTTAGAGAATAAATATGCAATTGATAGAGAGTCAAATGTTCGTGTGTTTTTTTAAATAAAAAGAAGACAGATTACATAAAATAAAATGAGAATAGAGAGTGCTAGAGATAGAGGGTCAAATAAAGATGGAAGAGATGTGTTTTTAGCCGTTTCTTGAACATGGGTAAGGATTCAGCTGCTCGGATTGAGTAAGGCAGGTCATTCCACCAGATGGGAACAGTTAATGAAAAAGTCTGTGAAAGTGATTTTGTGCCTCTTTGGGATGGTACAGTAATGCGTCGTTCACTTGCAGAATGCAAGCTTCTAGAGGGCATATAAGTCTGAAATAATGAATTTAGGTAAAAGGGTGCAGAGCCAGAGATGGTTCTGTAGGCAAACATTAATGCCTTGAATTTAATGCGAGCAGCTATTGGTAGCCAGTACAAATTGATGAACAGAGGTGTGACGTGCGTTCTTTTCGGCTCATTAAAGATTAATCTTGCAGCAGCGTTTTGGATTAATTGTAGAGGTTTGATGGAACTGGCTGGAAGACCTGCCAAGAGAGCATTGCAATAGTCAAGTCTGGACAGAACAAGAGCCTGAACAAGGAGTTGTGTTGCATGTTCCGAGAGAAAGGGCCTGATCTTCTTAATATTATATAATGCAAATATACAGGACCGGCAAGTTTTAGTAATGTGGTCTGTGAAATTCAGCTTATCATCAATCACAACTCCAAGGTTTCTGGCTGTTTTTGAAGGAGTTATGGTTGATGAGCCTAATTGGAAACGTGAAATTGTGATGAAACGATCAGGTTTGCTGAATGGGTGAATTTGCTGAACGGGTTTGCTGAAACCACAAGCAGTTCTGTCTTAGCTAGGTTGAGTTGAAGGTAATGGTCCTTCATCCAGCAAGAAATGTCTGCTAGACATGCTGAGATGTGAGCAGCTATAGTCAGATCATCAGGATGGAATAAAATGTAGAGTTGAGTGTCATCAGCATAGCAGTGATATGAAAAGTCATGTTTCTGAATGACAGAACCTAGTGAAGCCATGTAGAAAGAAAAGAGAAGTGGTCCAAGAACTGAGCCCTGTGGCACCCCTGTAGCTAGATGTTGGGACTTGGATACCTCACCTCTCCAAGATACTTTGAACGACAAGATACTGTCTGAGAGGTAAGAGTCAAACCACTGGAGTGCAGTTCCTGAGATGCCCTTTCTCAATAGGGTTGACAGGAGGATCTGGTGGTTGACCGTATCAAAAGCAGCAGACAGATTCAGCAATATAAGTAATGAAGACTTGGAAGCCGTTCTTGCAAGTCTTAGGTCTTCAACAACTGAGAGCAAGGCAGTTTCGGTGGAATGTCCACTTCTGAATCCAGATTGGTTATTGTCCAGGAGGTTGTTCTGTGTGAGAAAGGCAGTGACTTGGTTGAACACAACTCGTTCAAGTGTTTTTGCAATGAAAGGTAGAAGGGAACCCGGTCTATAGTTCCCTAAAAGAGTTGGGTTAAGAGTGGGTTTCTTAAGAAGTGGGGTTATGCGAGCTTGTTTAAATGCTGAGGGAAAAATTCCAGTGTGAAGGGATGTGTTAACGATGTGAGTGAGTGCAGGAACAACTGCAGGAGAAATAGCTTGAAGGAGATGAGATGGAATAGGATCAAGCGGACAAGTAGTAGGATGACTGGAAAGGATGAGTTTAGAGATTTCTGCCTCAGAGAGTGGAGAGAAGTATGTGAACGAGTTTATGTTTGCTGGTAAGATGTGTTTTACAGATTGTGGTGTGGAAAATTGTGCAGTGAGGTTTGTAATTTTATTAATGAAGAATGTGCCAAAGTCACATTTTAGAGAACAGTCAGCTGTTAGAGTTAATGAAGGAGGGGGAGGAGGGGGACAAAGGAGGGAGGGAAATGTTTTAAAGAGCATGCGAGAATTAGGCGAATTGTTAATTTTGTCTTGATAGTATGTCCTTTTAGCAGTGGAGACATTAGCAGAGAAGTCAGAGAGGAGTGATCGATGAAAATTAAGGTCAGTGGGATTTTGTGATTTGTGCCATACCCTTTCTGCAGCCCTGAGTTTAGAACGATGTTTGCGGATAACGACAGATAGCCAAGGGTAATCATTATAATATTATATTATCAATAATCATTATAGACTGATCTGTTGTTTTCATCACAGTGCAGTGATGTTGTTGTTTTTTCTTTACTGTTTTCCTGCCGAATGAGCAGCAGGAAAAGGAAACAAAAATCAAATCAAATCACTTGAATTGTCACATCACCACAGCACATGTGCCTTGGTGAGTGAAATTATTGAGAGCGTGCTCCAGAAAAATTTACATATAGACAGAACATACTTACAGACTTATACAGAAGACAATGTGCAGAATACAGTGTACCATTTAAGACATACTTACAATTATCAATACACGTTATGCACCGTATGTACACATTTTACATTATGTACACATATCTACACACAATAATATGCAAAAAAAGGTGCAATAGATTATACATAGGCCGGATACGCAATGTCATGGATGTGCATTGGATGGTATACAGTGGTAGAAGGTTTTTGTATTAGTGCAGTGTGTGTGTGTAGTCCAGTTGAACTGTGTTAGAGTTCAAGTTAAAGTGCAGTGCATGGCATATTGTAAAGTGGGAGTGTGCTGTAGGATATATTAGTTTTTGCTGTTCATTAGCCTGATAGCCTGAGGGAAAGAGCTATCCCTCAGTCGACTAGTACGGGATCGGATGCTGCGGAGACGTCTTCCTGAGGGCAGCAGAGAGAGCAGACTGTGGGACGGGTGACTGGAGTCCTTGATGATCCTCCGGGCTTTACTTACACACCGCCTGGTGTAGATGTCCTGGAGGGAGGGAAGCTCACCTCCAACAATGTGGCGGGCAGTTCGCACGACCCTTTGCAGAGCTTTGCGGTTGCCAGCGGTGCTGTTTCCAAACCAGGCGGTACTGCGGCCGGTCAGGATGCTCTCCACAGTGCAGGTGTAGAAGGATCTGAGGATACTTGGGCTCGTTCCAAACTTCCCAGAGTCTGGATCTTCTCAACCATTGTGGCAGGCACTATGGTGTTAAATGCTGAACTATAATCCACGAACAGCATCCTCACATAGGTGTTCTTATTTTCCAGGTGGGAGAGAGCAGTGTGCAGGATGAAGGCAATAGCATCGTCTGTGGAACGCTTACTGCGGTATGCAAATTGTAGCAAATCCAGTGAAGCAGGCAGCACAGAGCAGATGTAGTCTCTGATGAGCTTCTCAAAACACTTGCTGAAGATGGGTGTCAGAGCAACGGGCCTCCAGTCATTCAAGCATGTGATTTTATTTTTCTTCGGTATGGGCACAATGGTGGATTTTTGAAGCATGAGGGAACCACAGACAGAGACAGGGACAGATTGAAAATGTCTATAAAAACCCCGGCTAGTTGGAATGCGCATGCTCTGAGCACACGGCCTGGGATGCCATCCGGACCCACAGCTTTGCAGATGTTCACCCGTTTGAAGGATAGCGAGTGGACTCACCTCTTCTGCAGCAGCCGCGGGAGCGCTCTCTGTATGGGCGGTATTGTGAGCCTTGAAACGAGCATAAAAAGTATTAAGCTTGTCCAGTAGAGAGGCGGCAATGTTCACAGTAGCTGGTTTATTCCCTTTAAAACCTGTGATGTTGTTGATGCCCTGCCACATGCTTCTTGTATTGTTGGTTTTGAATTGTTCTTCAACTTTGTTTTTATATTGTCGTTTTGCGGCTTTGATGGATCTCCTGAGATTGTAACTGGCTTGTTTTCGATCTTCAGTGTTTCCAGATTTAAAGGCAGATGTCCGCGCTGACAAGGCTGATCGAACATCGCTGTTAATCCACGGTTTTTGGTTGGGGTAGATGCGGATTGTTTTTGTCGGTACTACGTCCTCTATACACTTCCTGATGAAACACGTTACAGAATCTGAATACGCCTCTATGTCGTCATCAGACGCTGCCCGGAACATGTCCCAGTCCACGTGATCAAAACAGTCCTGTAGTATAACGTCCGATTCGTCCGACCAGCACTGGATTGTCCTGAGGGCGGGTGCTTCACGTTTCAGTTTCTGCCTATAAGCAGGCAGGAGTAGAACAGAAGAGTGATCTGATTTGATAAAAGGTGGACGGGGGAGGGATTTGTAGGCGTCCCGGAAGGGAGAGTAGCGATCACCACGCGTGTTGATGGTGATGTGTTGGAAGTATTTTGGAGCTATTGTTCTGAAGTTGGCTTTGTTAAAGTCCCCCGTAACAACAAACGCCGCATCTGGGTGCGCGGTTTCCTGCTCACTTATATTCCTGTACAGTTCCTTGAGTGCCTGGTCTGTGTTGGCTTGAGGGGGAATGTAAACAGCTGTGATTATGATCGCTGTAAATTCCCTATAATATAAAATTCCAGATCATTGGAGTAGAAGGATTTAATAGAGGGTAGATTCCTTTAATCACACCACGAGTTGTTGATATAGTAACAAACGCCCCCAACTCTGCTTTTCCCCGTGAGCTCTTTCGCCCTGTCCCAGCGATGCACGGAGAAGCCCGTGAGCTCAATGGCTGAGTCTGGAGCCATTGCAGACATCCAGGTTTCTGTGAGGCAAATAACGCAGCAGTCCCTTGTTTCTCGTTGGTATGAGATACGCGCCCACAGTTCACAGAGTTTGTTGTCCAGTGACTGAACGTTAGCCAGCAAAATGGTTGGAAGAGGAGGTCGGAAGGCACGGCGTCTCAGTCTGACGAGGACGCCAGCTCTCTTCCCTCTTTTTCGGCTACGTTTCTTTCGTCACGGTCATACGGGCCGTGCGGCCCAGACAAAGGGCTCTGATGCGGCGTCTGTGAACAGAGCACCAGCATTCAAGAACTAAAAGTCCGGTTTGCATTGCTTGACGGAGGAACCAATGTTAACCCTTTGACGCGTACGATCACACCGGTGTGATCAGTCTTAGCTGGTCCCAGAAGCGTACGATCACACTGGTGTGATTAGAACGTTCAGTGCGTCACGTCATCAACTGCCAAATTCAAATCTGCTTTTTTGGCGCTGAGCCAGATCGGACGCGCTGAGCGCTTGTCATATTATCACAACCATTCAGTGTTTTCAACCATATAATGCTTATTTTAGGCTTCAGACATTTAAACATGCATAAGTACAAGCAAAATCATACATTTATAGTTTGTAAAATACATGCTGATTTCTATGGAAACGTCAATAATGATCATTACAAATATAATCTGATGACATCTTTTATTGATATCATATACAGATTGTGTATGTAACTATAAAGTTTACTCTGCTCTTCTCCCAGTTTACCCGAGACTTACTTTAACGTGTTTCGAGAGAAGAGGATTCATTTACGTGTTGTTTATCCCACAGCTAAGATTCAGCGCAAACTAACATGGCGGCGCCCATCAGCCGGTATAGATCAAATAACACGGTCATTGTAAAAGTGTTTAAACTACCAAATACATTTACTTGCACATATTTCAGAATCGGAATATCATATATTTCATAATATAGTGAGCATGTTTGTGAATATTTTAAATAAAAAGATAAATGAAATAAAAAAGTGATCCACGTCATACAGAGCTATGTGGCTGCGTGTGCTGTGTCACATGACAAGCATGACGCGTCGCCATGGAAACAATAAGGCGATACGTTCTAAAATAACGGTCGCCTAAAAAAACTCACGCTGGGGGCTCAGCTAGAATATTTTAAACTCATGTGCGAAAGGGTTAAAAAACATGTGTCTATCGTAGACAGTTATACTAACAACATCTAACACGTAAAACAACACAAAAACTAATAAAACCTATGAAAAACTGCAGAGTTTTTTCGGAGCTCGCAACACGGCTGCCATACTCTGTGCCATCTTGAACCGGAATTTCAACTTCAACCAGATTTCAACCGAAGTCAACTTCAACCAAATTTCAACCGGAATGAATCATCATCTTTAGGCTGGGTTTACATTCTATTAGGTATACTATAAGGACTTACAGCCACGTAATCATATTGCATTGTATAAAAAGGATTAAATTCTAAAATGCCCCAGTCTCTCACATAACACTTTTCAGTTTCCACTAACTAAACTTTTTTTCTGCTTAGTAGTGATAGTGTCTTTCTGTTCTACTTGATTTGTGTGTGTGTGTGTGTGTGTGTGTGTGTGTGTGTGTGTGTGTGTGTGTGTGTGTGTGTGTGTGTGTGTGTGTGTGTGTGTGTGTGTGTGTGTGTGTGTGTGTGTGTGTGTGTGTGTGTGTGTGTGTGTGTCACATTTAGGGTAACAATGCAATACATAATATCATATTATTTATATTAATAGTATGACAATATCTGTAGTAAATATTGATTAAATAGGAGGTGAAAATCATGCTCATACCCAGATAGGGAAAAAAAAGTACTTTCTGAAGTGGTATTTTGGAACTGTGATTAAATTAAATAAAACAGCAAAATAATCATAATAACAACAACAACAACAATAACATCTTCATCAAACAAAAAAGAGATTTGCTTAGATAAAGTTTGATGAAAATGTACATACGGTACTGGTCAAACGTTTGGACCCATTACTATTTGTAATGTTTTTGAAAGAAACTTTGCTCATCAAGCCTGCATTTATTTGTGTAAAAATACAGAAAAAAACTGTAATATTCAGAAAGGATGTGTTAAATAGATACAAAGTTATAAAAAAGACTTATGTTGTTATAAAATATTACATTTTTAAACATCTTTTTAATAATCAAAAAATCCTGGGGGAAAAAGTATCACAGGTTATAAAATCTAACATTGATAATAAATCAGATAATAAATCAGAATATTAGAATGATTTATGTAGGATCATGTGACAATGTGACAATGAAGACTGGATCACAGAAATATATTTTAATATATAGTAAAATATAAAATCATAATTTTAACTTGTAATATTTCACAATATTTTAATTGTTTTCTGTATTTTTGATAAAATGGGCTAAATCCAGGCTTGATGAGCTTAAAAGTTTAAATAAAAAGGTTAGGAATCATATTTGTTTCAATTGCTTTTTATTGGGGGTGGGGGAGCCTCCAACACGATTTTTGCCAAAAGCCTCCTAATGTCTAGAACCGGCCCTGCATTGGCTTTTACTGCTAAGTTGAAATTAATTTCAATAAATGACAATAAATGCCTTGGACAAATCAATCTAATTAGATATTCTGTTGTCACATGTTTCATGGTTTCTGGTAAAAAAAAAAAAAATTGTAATTTAAATAATAAAAAAGTACTGAACTGTGGTAACACCTGTGGTAAATGAGATTTCATTGATGTGCATAATAAAACAAAATGCAGATCAGTTATCTAGAAATACAGACATAGTTCAAGGTTCGAAAGATCTAGAAAATGGAACTGATAAACGGCACATACTGGAACAACACCAATGACTGCTTCTTCTTGAAAGACTTATTGTCCAAAATGAAAAGTCTTCAGATCAAAAAATTAAGAACAGGGATGAAACCATTTTAGAGACTATAGTCTTTCAGCCTGCATGGAAAACAAAGGAATTGCCCACGCTTAGAAAGCGTTAGACTCTGGGGCAAATTCTGGGGTTAATTCAGACATGCCTGACATGAAACCCACAGACAAAACCATGTAGAGCCCATATCTCAAGTCTGTATTGAGCCTAAACTGGTAAACTGGTCCCATCATGAAATGTTGGCTAAGATAATGATGAGTATGACTCTCCAATGGACACGTTCCCAGAGAGATGCAATGTGTATAAAGGAATTGAGGTAAAACAGCCAAAGTTGTTTGAAGTTGAAGGAAGATCACCCAAGTCTGATTTCATCCAAGACTGTCTTGAAAGTAGATGAGATTCGGTCGCAGTCTGGGCAGGAGTGAAAAAGTGCAGGAAAGATGGACAGTTTTCTCTTCTCATAGCAGATCTGGTGCTATGAGATCACGGGTGGATATTGTGTAATTCACCGTCATGCGCTTTGTTGCTAATACGCCGAAGAATATCTTAGTTCTAAGCCCTTTAGGTGAAAATAAATATGACAAACAAGAAATCCAAAGTACCAGTTGCTTAATTTCCCCCTAAGTGTTTTCCATCCAATATTAGTGTAATAAAGACACGTATTTAACTTTTTTTAGAAATATGTCACCGATACAGACATTCTCGAGTGATTAACCACTATGGTCCTATGGCGTTTTTGCTTATCTCAGATGAGTTATAACATTATACTTTATATCACATTTAACATTCAAAACAGTTAACAGTCTTAGAAGAGTGTTTCTTAAAAGAAGCCCTAGAATACTTTTTTGTTTACAACCAGTCATGTAGTTCCAGTATGTACCAGCAGGGTCAAACATTGAGCGGACCATTGAGTCAGGTCCATTGACAGGTCCATTGAGCGGACCTGACCTGATTTACATTTCACTACGGATTATATTCTGTATAATTGAGTATGTGACAAATAAAATAACCTTGGACCTTGAACATTGGTTTCTAAAACAGAGGCTGGGGAAGTGGCTGTAAATTTGACATATTTTTTCAGATCGCTGTAATCCATTACTATATATTTTTTTTTCAGTTTTTGGAGAATCGTGGGAAAGCAATCGTGGACTTCTTTTGCTGTTAGAGGAAAAGGAAATCGAAGAAAAATATGCAATTTCTTACTCAATGACAACTTCCGTTACAGAAAACCCCGGAAATGTAAGTGACGTGATATTTACGGAAGTCGGGCAAACTGTTTTTGCCTGAAATATTTTTTGCCGAAGTCCTATGTATATTCATTACCATAGAGAAACCATGATCATCAGGTATGTTTTTTTTTAATGAAATTCTGCAAAAACGTGCCTTTCCCCCCCATACATTTAACTTTGGAATAGCGATTCGCGAAAAAAAAACAGGTCTTCCGAGGATTTGGGTTTGGCCTAACGTTAACGTTAGTTTGTTTTTATCATCACCCCCGCTTTATTAAGCTAGAATTAACAGCAAAAGCATTTGGACGCCATTAATACTTTAAACATTGATTCATTATCTAACTTAACAATTTGCATGTGTTATCTGTAGGTAAATAGCTGTAAATATTATTCTGAGTTTGCTATTAGCTTTTTGGACTACTGTATTTTGTGTGAAGTATTTTTTATTTCACAGTAAATTGATTTGTCAAATAGTACGCCACATTCAGGGTATTAACGTTAAATGTTTTACCAATTAACGTTAGATGGATAATCGAAGATGCCTTACTTGAACATTTAACGTTACTGTTAAATTACAACACATTTGGAGATAAGTTTAGCGTGTAACGTTAGGCTACAGGATGACGATGCAACATTCAATATATTATTAAGGGAAATAAATGTAAGTATTTTAATATAGATAAGTAAATTTTATTATTATTTTATTTTATTTTTTTGCCAAAATAGTATAAATAGAAATATACTGTGAATTCGGATTGACTGTTTCTACTTCAGATGTCTCGCGTTGGACTTGCATGACGATAGGCAATTTATATTTACAGTGCGTGCATAATTATGGAGTTGATATTCTGATTATATTTTTTCCATACCACATCAATCTTAATAACTACTATTCATTTTTATTTAATCATTTATAACTGATATTTATAATATATAATTGTTCATGAAGGCTGGAAGTAAAAAACTACTTGTATTCAGGTAACAGATCAAATGAGCCAAAAAAGAGAGATTTAACTCATACTGAAAAGTCAAAAATGATTAAATGCCCATGAAAAATATAATTCCGTGCAATAAAGTAATGCAATACTACAATTTGTAAAGTTGTCAAGGCATGACAATCGGACACCAAAATGCTCAATGGGTCAGAAAAAAACAGGTGGAGAAGAAAAGACGCGTTAACCACTAAAAAGTTGGAATTGATTTGAAGAATCAGGTGTGAAACCATCAGGAAACATTAGTCTTCAGCGCCTTCATTTTCCAGAACTGCAACCCTCCTGGAGTTAGAAGTGCGATGTGTCAGGTTCTCATAGACTTATCTTAGGTAAAGAATCCTGCACAATCTTCCAGAATCTGGAAGTTCACTTTGGGAGCTCATTTTTAGTCCATCTCTGCAAGACAGACTTTTCAGGATAGGAGATGGACTCTAACTACTGCCAGATTCTGGATGATAAATTCTTGAAAGAGTAGTTCAAGAGGATGTGGTGCTTGTCCTTCAAGAGTCACTCTCATCTTATCTGTCTGTAAAGCCTATAAAATAATCTGTCTTCATGTATTTTACTACACTTCAGCATGTGATTCTTATTAAGTTAGGGTCAATTTATGGGATTCTTTAGCTAACCTAAGTCTCTGAGAACCTGACACATTGATCTTCTGGAGACTCGAGGAAGGTTGCTGTTTGGGAAAATGGTGGTTCTGTTGACTAAATGGTTCCTGATGGTTTTGCACCTAATTCTTCACATTAAATCTAAACAATTTTGTGGTTAACATGTGTCTTTTACCGTTGTTTTATTTATTTATTTAGATTCTGCTGACCCAGTTAGCATTTTGGTGTCCAGTGGTCATGCCTTAATTTGCAATTTTATTATTGCATTAGTTTGTAATATTTCTCATTGACATTTAGGCTAATCAGAGTTAAAGCTCTTTTTTGGCTCATTTTATCTGTAAAAGAAAACCTGCTTAATAATTCTGCACACCTGAATATACAGAGTTTTTCACATCCAGCCTTCATGGACAATTATATATCACTTATATAAATAATTAAATACAAAATTAATAGTAGTTATTAAGATTGATGTGGTTCGTAATTGGCAAAATGTGCTTCAGAAAAAAACTATGATCAGAATATTAACCTGCATAATAATCATGCACGCACTGTAAAAGACTAACATGTTTTAAGAAACCGAACCTCATTCTAATTTTAAGTCAATGTGTGTTAAACTGTATCATTAGCATTTTCCATCATGCTTTTAGTTTTTGCGGCGAGTAAACAGCAGCTCCCTATAAAAGCTGCCACAACTTCGTGGTGATCATGTGATCATCTCAAATTAGCCTATTGCTAGTGTCATGTGGTTGAGCTACAGGATATTAAAGGAAATGCTTTGTTCTGTTTCTGCAGTGTCCGCTTCATCTGTGTGTTTACACTGCTGATAAACAAAGGTAACCATCTGAACATCACATTTAATATTCATGTAAAACAATTACTGGATTGTAATATTTCAACTTCTCCTAGAAACTGTTTTTATTCTGGTGATTCTCTTGAAATGTTTTAATACAAATATTGTTTTAAAATGTTTTGGGAAAATATTTAGTTTGTATTTTACATTTTAATAATTAAAGTATGGTTCCCTTTCAAGCTGTCACGAGACATCACGGAGATTACTCCGTTATGGGAAACTCCTTCCTCCAACCTTTCCTGAAGACCTATTGGCTCACGCCAGTCAATGACTGGCCAATTGTCGCCGGCATGCAAATATGACGAGCTCGAGAGGCAGTATAAATGCAGCGCCCGCGACAATACGTCAGAATCTTTTTCTTCACCTTGCTGAACCTAGGTTATGGCTTAAAATGTTACAACTCACGGTTAAGGTTCGCTCATTCGAGGGCAGGCCTCATGGCTGCTCCTCTGCAGCGTTCAGGTGAGTATGACATTTCTTAAAGGTAGTCCGTCTGCCCTCTGATCAGCGGTGGACCTTCGGGACTCAGGTGATGAGCTCATGCAGACTAAAGGTCCGCATTCCTCTCACCGTCGAACCTGCAGGACAGGACATCAGCCCGGCTTCTCACGCCCCTTCCATGGCGGTGCGGAGGCCGAGGGCAGATGCGGGAGCAAAGGGATCTCACGTCGCCGCAGATGCTGCACGGAAGAACCCACTGTGTAAGCATGCAGCCCCGCCTCAGAGCGGCGTTCTGCTGTTTGCAAAGCACAATCGCTCCTCTCATTCACATGATAATACATTCACGTGATAATAGCCCCTCATTAGCGGCTACCGTGTGTCGGAACAACCTCTCATTACATGATAATAGCCCCTCATTAGCGGCTACCGTGTGATCGGGACAACCTCTCATTCACGTGATAATAGCCCCTCGTTAGCGGCTACCGTGTGTTCGGAACAACCTCTCATTACATGATAATAGCCCCTCATTAGCGGCTACCGTGTGATCGGGACAACCTCTCATTCACATGATAATAGCCCCTTATTAGCGGCTGCAGTGGGTAGAGGACATTTATAATTCACATGGTAACAGCCCCTTGTCAGCGGCTACAGTGTGTAGTGAACTTTTATAATTCACATGATAACATCGGCGCCTTGTGTGTAGAGGACATGTTTTCTAATGTGGCGATGGGATCTGATGCTCCTGCGGAAAGCGCGAAGGTGAGTCACATGACACCCCTGCGCAAAAAGCGAAGGTGAGGAGTCACATGACACCCTGCGCCCAGCGGCGAGGAGTCACCTGATGCCCTGAAGGCGCATCCTATCAGCTTCCCAGATTTCGCTGGACTATTCGCCAGTTGTTTACGCCTTCACGTGGTGTTCAACTAGGTCGTATAGCAGTCAGCCTGTAGTTATTACAGCCGCTATATTGTAGAGGATCGTGAGGCGAGGAGTCACCTGATGCCCTGAAGGGCGCATCCTATCAGCCTCCCAGATTTCGCGGACTATTCGCCAGTTGTTTACGCCCCTTCACGTGGTGTTCAACTAGGTCGTATAGCAGTCAGCCTGTAGTTACTACAGCCGCTTAGAGGATCGCCAAGGCGAGGAGTCACCTGATGCCCTGAAGGGCGCGTCCTATCAGCCTCCCAGATTTCGCCGGACTATTACGCCAGTTGTTTACGCCCCTTCACGTGGTGTTCAACTAGGTCGATAGCAGTCAGCCTGTGGTTATTACAGCCGCTATATTGTGGAAGACTGCGAAGGCGAGGAGTCACCTGATGCCTTGAAAGGGCGCATCCTATCAGCCTCCCAGGTTTCGCCTGACTAGTACGCCAGTTGTTTACGCCCCTTCACGTGGTGTTCAACTAGGTCCTATAGCATAGTCAGCCTGTAGTTATTACAGCCGCTATGTTGTAGAAGACCCGGGATCGAGGTCTTCTTTGACAAGTTAAGAGACCGGGAAGAGGCACCACGACCAGTGCAGGAGCCCTCAAGCTGTCTCAAAATTGTAAAATGTGTGGGACGAAGTGTGTTCATTAAAGCATACGTTTGCACGAGGAGCTTCCTCCTCGCTCAGTCACCACCGCCGCCCTCCCTTAGCGACCGGACCCACTGCCCACACGGGTTATAGCTGCCAGCCGCTGTAGCCGCTGTGTCAGTTCATGAGCGTGAGAAGCGATTAAAAGCCAAGAATCTCACGCTGGCTGCTCTGCATAAGAGCGGTACACCCTTCAATTCAGACACAGATCACCCCGTTTCAATGGCGTGGCGTAGTCTCTAATACTGACTCGAAATGCCCTTATCCTAACAAGAGCTATACAATTGCTCGGGAAGGAGCAATAGAGCAATTTTCAGCGAACAGGCGGGACGGCTGTTTTTGTCCAGCCGCTGTTTGGGGTGCCTAGAGAGAGGGTAGACTCTGCCCGATTCTAGATCTCGGACCCATCAACAGAGCGCTTGGAAAGCTTCCGTTCAGGATGCTAACGCTAAGCAGATCCTGGCGCACCGCCCGGGGACTGGTTTGCGTCCGTGGATTTAAAGGACGCGTACTTTACATTCGGATAGCACCGCATACTCAGACGGTTTTTCTGAATAGCTGTCAACTGTCAGGGAGAAGCACAGCGTTACAATACTCTGTTCCCCCGTCCGGGCTGCTCCGGCCCCATGCACTTTCAAAGTGCATCAATGCAGCACTTCCCACTCAGATCGAGCGGAAGGCGCATCCTCAACTATCTGACGATTGGCTGATTTTAGCTCGGTCCCTGGATACGCTTATCAGCCACATAGACTCTCTGTTTATTCACTTAGAGTCCCTAAGCTATGAGAACCCGCCTCGCGAGATCGCGTGGGGATGAGACCCTGCCTCGTGAGATCGCGTGGGATGAGAGCCTGCCTCTCGTGAGATCGCGTGGAGATGAATCCAGCCTCTCGCGAGATCGAGCCGCACCAATTGTCTTCCCTGCGCCTTTCAGGCAGGGCAGCTCTGTTCAGTTGAGGGTATTACAGCGGAGGAGTAGTGTGCGAGGGAATGCCAGCCGGGACTGTAGCTGGAACCTCAGAGCCAGTGGCACTTAAATCGCCTGGAGCTGGAAGCAGTCTTCTTAGCTCTAAAGGATTTTCAGCCACAGCTGGACCAGCAAAATGTACTGATTCGCACCGACAGCACGTCTGTGGTTTCATACATAAATCTTTAAGGGAGAGCGGAGGTGGATCTGTTCGCCAGAGCGAGAACACGCATTGCCTGTTGTTCTTCACTCCCCGCTGACCAGCAGCTAGCCCGTATGCATTTCCTCCGATCAAGGAATGTTACCGCTGGTGTTATGAGAGATCAGGGTGGAGCGAGCATCAGGGATACTCATCGCCCTGAATCCAGCCTGGGTTCCCAGACTTGACGGAACTGCTGGAACCGCCTGCCGTTCCCGGCAGGAAATATATGCTATCCCAGGTCGAACCTGAAACTATAGAGCCATCATGTGTGATCGCTTCAGGGGTATCAGAGAGGCGCCTTACAGTCTCGCACGCTCATGGGAGCGCGAAAACCCTGTACAAAACGTTTGTATGCTTCAAATGGGAGTGTTTGTGAAGGAGTCCGGCTCATATCGACCTGACTACTTGCACCGTATGTTCTGAGTTTCCCGCTGCACAGACTGGATAGTGGATCGTTACCATCGACACTGAAGTTTATGTCGCGCCATTGCCGTGTCCGTTTCCCCGCAGAGCGGGCAATCGTTCGGTAAAAAGACTACATCCCCCATGTCCACTTTCGTTTCCGCTCTGGGACCAGGAAGTGGGGTAAGAGCTCTCTCATTGCAGCCATTGGGCTTTTAACATCCGTAGGTTGAAGGAACTATTCCTTAAAACTACAGTCCTTCTAGCCTTTGCTTCGGCTAAGCGCATAGAGCATTACACGCTTTTCTGTGGACAGCGACTGCATTCGATTCGGTCCCGGGACTGCAGTGTCACGTGCCTAAATCACTGTCTACCCCTTCGAAAGGAGAGACGGTTCGCCGTCAGCCTTTGCTACTAAATCATCGCCCTCACAGAGTGCGGACGCCCAGACTGCAGTTTGCCCGTCAGTGTTTTTGAGATTTTACATTGACCGTTCAAGCAGTTTTCGCAATTGATCCAGTTTCTGGATGCTATGGTGGGTGTCTGACGGCCGAGCCGTATCGAAGCTGAGTCTGTCACAATGGATTGTGGGCGCTATCAAGGAGGTATATACAACCCAAGGTTTGGAAATTCCCTCTGTGCATTGGGGCTATCGTTCCACCTAGCGTGGTTGAGATGTATGTGTATTCAAGATATTGCTTGCCAGCCGGTGGTCTTCGCAGAATATCTTCGCCAGGTTTTACAAGCTGGACGTTCAGTCCTTAGCCTCCCAAGAGCGGTCGGTGAGTAACTAATTCATGTTGCTAAGTTACCTTTTGTGGAGGTGCTGCTTGTACAGTACATTATGCAGCCCTTATGAGGTGTTGTTGTCGGCCCTGAGTTCAGTGCCGGACATGGTCATGTTATGGTATGCTGCTCAAACACAGTTAATTCTGTATAGCTCTTATAATACTGCTATGGCTGGATGTGTTCTGCCCTGCTCTCAGCGCAGCCCATGTAGTCACTTGCCAGATATGCAAATTTTGTATACCTGAGGTGTAGGCGCTCATTGGCTTATCTCCATCTATCAGCTGTGAGCCCGCCCTTCGAGCTCTGTTATTGGTGGGAATGCTTCGCGCTGTGTAACTGGTTCAGGCTGTCCGTAGCCTCTCTCACGGCGGGATTGAATAACGTTCCCATAAGTAATCTCCGTGATGTCTCGTGACAGCTTGAAAGGAGCGCTCCGGTTACTATGGTAACCTCGGTTCCCTGAAAGCGGAGCGAGACATCACGGTGATCGCCGTGATCGCTGCTAGTTCAGCCAAGCGGCGTTCAGTTCAGATTCTGACGTATTGTCGCGGGCGCTGCATTTATACTGCCTCTCGAGCTCGTCATATTTGCATGCTTCGCGACAATTGGCCAGTCATTGACTGGCGTGAGCCAATAGGTCTTCAGGAAAGGTTGGAGGGAAGGAGTTTCCCATAACGGAGTAATCTCCGTGATGTCTCGTTCCCGCTTTCAGGGAACCGAGGTTACCATAGTAACCGGAGCGTTTTCTTTTCACCTTGAAAATACCCGGGCGTGAATCTAGCATGGCATTAAAACATACAAACAAATATGACCATGTATGAACGTCAGACTGTGTGTTTACAGTTTTTGTTCATTTCAGTGTGTCTGCAGGTCACAGTAGAGGCTATTATTGGGGGTTCTGTTGTCCTGCCATGTTCTTCAGCTAAACGTGATCTTAAACTTCAAGACATTAATGTGCACTGGAGAGACAACGGCAACAAGATTGTGTGTGATATAGTCATGGGTCATCATTCACAAGAGTTTCAGGACCAACAGTACAAGAACAGAACTGGAACTTTCCCTGATGAGTATCTGGCAGGAAACGTCTCCATCAAACTCAACAATCTTCAACACACTGATGCAGGAAGATACACCTGTCTCATCACACCCTCAGATGAACTGAAGGCTGTAGAGCTGATCATCAGTGGTTTGTAAAACTAAATTATGAAAATATGAAGTTTTTCATTTTCAAAACTTCATTCTGCTCTATATCCAATATAGAATGATCTTTTCTTCTGTTTTTTTCTTTACTGTTTTCTTGCAGAATCAAGAGCAGGAAACAAAACCACTGATCAAGAAAATAAAGAAGATACTGAAGCAGACAGAAAATCATTGCTCTGGGTTTCCATTGCAGTACCTATAGGACTAATTATAGGGCTTATAACCGGTGTAATCATATTTCACATTAGAAAAAAAATTAAATTGACTTTAAATGAACAGTTCTAGAATTTCAACCTTTTTACTTTGACTATCTTTTTAACTATTAGCTTTTAGCTACATTTTTACAACTTTCATTAGTTCTCTGTTGTAGAAGACTGTTTTGAGCTGTTATATTCTTGCCATTTGCACGGCATTCCTCCTATTTTATAACAGAATGACATCTTGAAACACCGATACAGGAAAATGTATTGTTAAAGTTGTTTCATGTTAAAAGCCTTTGATTATGTTACTGCCTTAATTCTGTGCCACAAGTGTTCTTTCTTCATGTTGTGGTGATATATCATTTGCCTCAACGGATTCATTAATTCTCGATATCTCCGCAAATTAATGTCTGTGTTCCTACAGTGTACATATGATAAAATGCACAGCGTAGAGATTGTGATTAGCTATGAAGCTTTGCAGACTGAAGAACACAGTCAGCTCCTTCATAAAATCAGTTGATGGTATTTATTTGCTTCACCTGCTGTACTCCAGTCTAATATTCTGGGATCTAAAAGTTACAATATCTCTAACCATGTAAATGCATGTTGTGCTTAATGTAAATGTAAAAAGATGCTGTTAGTGGCTCTAGAACTTCTACTTTCTAAGTTACATTTTATTAAAGGGATATGTTTTCCAATAAATGTTTTGGCACATTTCTTGCATGGTTTCAGGTAATAAAAAATAAGTGGTAACACTTTACAATAAGCTGCCATTTCTTAACATTATTTAATGTATTAACTAACATTAACAAACAAAGAACAATATATTTATTACAGTATTTAGTCATCTTAGTTAATAATAATACAGTTATTCATTGTTCGTGTTAGTTCACAGTTCACTACTGTATGACAAATACAACTTGTGATTTCAATAATGCATTAGTAAATGCTGGAATTAATATTAAATGCTGTAGAAATATTGTTTGTTCTTAGTTAATGTTAACAAAAGTAGTTAATGTTAAATGATGAAAGCCAAATTGTTAAAGTTTAACCAAATAAATTACATTTTATATATATTCGTACATACTGAACTGTGGTAATAAGATATTTAATTAATGTGCATACAAATGCACATTTAGAAAAGACTGTTAATAACATGTGTATGTATTCATCCATGTATCTCGTCCACCTTCCTTGTAGACACCGCAGTTTAAAATTTAATTTGGAATAGCAGCTAAGGGTTTTTTAAGCAGGACTGTGATTCATAATGCCTTAAAGTTTTCAATCCACTGTTATCTACAGAATTAGCTATTTTGTTATTTTGTAGTTTATACTTACTATATAATTCCTCTTTTGGTCACAGTTGTAATATTAGCGGGATAGAGAGACACATCCGTGATCTGTCTCTTTGATTTGAGGATGTTACTGAAGACATTAATCAACTTCAACTCAGCAAATTTCCATCACTGGTTGGTTTGTCTTCTGAATTTGATTTTCAAACAAGTTTGACTATAAAACAATTAAATAATTTGCTTTTGTTACAGAGAGGAGGTGAGTACCCTGACTATGTGGTGCCAGGAAAACCACCTTTCACTCAACATCGACAAGACCAAGGAGCTGGTGGTGGATTACAGGAGACAGAGCAGAGAACACACACACATCACCATCAACAAGACACCTGTGGAGCGGGTGAGCAGCTTTAAGTTCCTCGGCGTTCACATCACCGAGGATCTCACATGGTCTGCTCACACAGATGCAGTGCTGAAGAAGACACATCAGCGTCTCTTCTTTCTAAGACGTCTGAGGAAGTTTGGAACGAGCCCCAGCATCCTCAGATCCTTCTACACCTGCACTGTGGAGAGCATCCTGACCGGCTGCATCACCGCCTGGTTTGGAAACAGCACCGCTGGCAACCGCAGGGCTCTGCAAAGGGTCGTGCGAACTGCCCGTCACATTGTTGGAGGTGAGCTTCCCTCCCTCCAGGATATATACACCAGGCGGTGTACAAGGAAAGCCCGGAGGATCATCAAGGACTCCAGCCACCCGTCCCACAGACTGCTCTCTCTGTTGCCCTCAGGAAGACGTCTCTGCAGCATCCGATCCCGCACTAGCCGACTGAGGGACAGCTTTTTACCTCAGGCTATCAGTACAGCTTTTTCCCTCAGGCTATCAGTACAATGAACAGCAAAAACTAATACACCCTATAGCACACTCCCACTTTACAATATGCTATGCACTGCACTTTAACACAGTTCAACAGGACTACAAGCACACACCTTCAGAGATTTTGCTTTATGTTATATTTTGGCCACTAGAGGTCCCTATGGTTCTCTCATGTCACTTGTGCCTCTTGTAATCAGTGCCATTGTTTTCACATGTGCCTCGTTCTGGGCTGTGGATTTAAGCTGATCACTTCCTTAGTTTCTTTGCTTGGTTATTGTTGTTCTTAGCCAGGTGCTGCCGTAAGTCTACTCTAGTACTAAGCTCAGAAAGCCTTTTTAGGATTGTTTTCCTACGTTTATTCTTGCTGTTTTTTGGTGTTTTTTCCCCGAGTTTTTGTTTTGTAGATTATTTTTCTGCTTTTGGATCCTGTTTGAACAGAAGATTTTCTGTTTTGTGGCTTTCATTAAGAAAAGGTTTTTGTACACTTTTTGCTGTTTTTGTTAATAAACTCTTCTGAGTTATTACGAACGCGTCTGACTATTGGGTCCAAGTCTGACTTCTGTGGCTCAGTGGTGGAGTCTAAGACCCTTGCACCAAATACCCGAGTTTTAATCCCGGCTCTGACACACTGCACAAACACAACAATCTATCTGCTACCACTGGATACCATCCAACACACATCCATGACATTGCCTATCCAGCTTATGTATAATCTGTTGCACCTTCATATATTATTGTGTGTATATGTGTACAAAATGTAGAATGTGTACATACAGTGTATAACATATATTGATAACTGTATGTCTAATAGTACACTGTGTGTACTAAGTATATGTATGTGTATTCTGCACATTGTCTTCTGTATAAGTATGTAAGTATGTACTGTCTATATGTAAATAGTTTCTGCACTGTCTGGAGCATGCTCTCAAGAATTTCACTCACCAAGGCACATGTGCTGTGGTGATGTGGCAATAAAAGTGATTTGATTGTGAAAGAAAGGCCTCTTTATGCTGCTCCCAAACCTAGTATATCTTCTTAAGAACAATTGCAGAATTTAAGCCTTAGTTTTGAGTGTTTTAAAAATTTACAGGATGTTATTTTTGTTGAGTTCAAAATCTCAAGATTCTGTTTTCGTTGGGCTCATTTCTTATAATATTAATGTTTAGTAATTTTTTTAATCAAAGGGATTCATCAAATATAAGTAGAAAATTACAGTTTTCTCGTATATCAGGCTTATACATAAAATATGAATATATTGTTAAGGGTAGAACTTTGCTTACTAAAGCTGACAGAGATATGCGGTACAAATTTTTTTTTTGCAATAAACAGGTAAGAAAAATATTTAGTTTACTCAATTATTTAAAGTTATATAATAATATAATTAATACAATAGTTTTTTTTTCTAAACACTTTGATATTAATTAGTCATACTGTGATCTCCAAACTGAAGATTTACTGGTATTGTGAACACATTACCTTATATTTTATATTACATAAAATAAAAATACTTTTTAATCATTACAACATAATTCTTGATTCTGGCTTTGAATTGTGACAATTGAATTTTTGATTTTGTCGATTATAAAAGAGAAGCATTGAATGTTAGTCAATTTATTTTGATCAAAAGAGAAGCAAATGAAATCATGGGTCTATTCAATCAGATACTTACATGAGTACGAGAGTGAAACTTCCTTTCAGCGACCTTTAATCCTCTGGAAAAATGGTTGCTGGATCAAGAAGACTTTCCTCTGAATGATGTCTCATATATTCCTGCTGTTATTGTGTCTTTTCTACAATGTCATAAATTACTTATTTAAGTAAGTTAATTATCACTGTAAGAGCTTCCAGTGAAACCTTCATTCATGACCTGGAGAAGAAAAAAGAAACAGAAAGAAACAGAGAGAGAGAGAGAGAGAGAGAGAGAGAGAGAGAGAGAGAGAGAGAGAGAGTGAGTTAAAACAACAGGGAAATGTCAAGTTTTGCCATGAATTTGCCTTTCAAATTTTTTTATTTTATTTTTATATTTTTTATTAACAGAAGAGAATAAAAGCACTGACATAGAGTAGAATAGAATAAATAAACAAACAGTTGACATTTTTCTACAATAAGAAATTACCTGAATGGTTTTCCATGCCATACACTGCAAAAAGTGATACGTTGACTTAACTTAAAAAAATAACCCGTTGCCTTAAAATTATTAAGTAAATAATGATTAAAATGAAAAAGTTAAGTGAACTTGACAGCTCAGTAAAAAATCTTATTTTTTGTATTATTATTGACATAATTGTAAGGCAATGGGTTTCCTCAATTTTTTTTTTATTTGTCAACTTATCCCTTTTTACTAAGTATCTGGACTCAAATCAGATCTGTCTCATAGTTACTCTCTCTTGTTTGTATTCTGATAGATTGAACAATTGTAAATAGACACAGAGAGTATGAAAACCGGATGAGCAAGTAGGAGGGCAGGCACAGAATGTTATTTTTTTATTGGCAGGTACTGTAGCTTTGCTTTTAAAATTATAAATATAATTGAATTATAAATTATAAATATATAAAATATAAATAACTATCTGATGTACTTTATTAATAACTATTACCATTCGAACCCAGATGTTGTTGTTTTTTTCTCAAATGTACCAGCTGTCATTGTATCTTTAATGCATGTCATGACTTTAGTCACTGTAAAAGCTTGACAAGAATGCAGAACCTCCAGTTTTTTTTTTTTATGTTAACCTCTCACTCCCTTATTTGTTTCTCCACTAGAACTATATACACTAATATATGCAAAACACCATCCAGATAATTTGTCATTTAGGGTATGCTCAAATAATTAATCTTTTTATCAACAGGTACTTCAAGATCTCTTCCACCCTCAATACCCACAACTGAGGTGCCTCCAACTGCTCCCTGGGCACTGGAAGGAGAAAATGGAATGGACAGGTGAGAGCAGATGATTTTAAAAGTAAAAAAATAAGGGCCACCCTAATATACACATTTGTGAGGGAATATAAAATAAATTTAAACATATAAACATTTGTACATATAAACATATAAACATCAAAAGTTTATAGGCATAATGTAAAACAGGTCTGTGTATTTCATACGTGTTTGTTAGCTTTTATTAAATTGAACCCTTTGCACACAAATTAATTTTACTTTACAGACTTTATAAACCTATTCTTTTTATTGTTATAATATTTGTCTTCAGTTTCATGTGGGCCTATTTTGTGTGAAAAGGAGAGAGTTTTTTTAGGCTATTATGCATAATTTCGAGGCTTATTCTATAGATTAATTCAGTTTACTGGTGTGTAACCTGATGCCATTACTTAATGTTTTACATTTATTATTAATATTATTATTATTATTATTATTATTATCATTACTAGTAGGGCTACTACTAACTACAAGCACATGTCCATAATTTCACGTCACAGAACCCACAATCTTTAAATTGCAATTGTCCTCTGCTGCCTATATAATGTTTTTGTTTTTTTAGTAGGCCAAATTCCAGCCCAGATGTGTTTGTGAAACAGCACAATTTATTATTTAATAGTCTTTTACAACACATGCACTGGCCAAACTTCTTCCTTGCTGTCCACCGAGAATCCCTTAACACTGTGTTTGCCTGCCCTCTAGTGTCTTTAGCATAACATTTTAAATTAAACATCACAACATTAAACATGCACTGCCCTCAAGAGGTTGCGAATGTAAATGGTATCTATCTAATGGTAAATATCTATCTATCTATCTATCTATGTAACTATCTATCTATGTAACTATCCATCTATCTATGTACAGTGGGGCAAAAAAGTATTTAGTCAGCCACCAATTGTGCAAGTTCTCCCGCTTAAAAAGATGAGAGAGGCCTGTAATTTTCATCATAGGTATACTTCAACTATGAGAGACTAAATAAGCAAAAAAATCCAGAAAATCACATTGTAGGATTTTTAAAGAATTTATTTGCAAATTATGGTGGAAAATGATTATTTGGTCAATAACTAAATTTCATCTCAGTACTTTGTTATATACACTTTGTTGGCAATGACAGAGGTCAAACGTTTTCTGTAAGTCTTCACAAGGTTTTCACACACTGTTGCTGGTATTTTGGTATATCTCCTCTAGAGCAGTGATGTTTTGGGGCTGTCACTGGGCAACGCAGACTTTCAACTCCCTCCAAAGATTTTCTATGGGGTTGAGATCTGGAGACTGGCTAGGCCACTCCAGGACCTTGAAATGCTTCTTACGAAGCCACTCCTTCGTTGCCCGGGCGGTGTGTTTGGGATCATTGTCATGCTGAAAGACCCAGCCACGTTTCATCTTCAATGCCCTTGCTGATGGAAGGAGGTTTTCACTCAAAATCTCACGATACATGGCCCCATTCATTCTTCCTTTACACAGATCAGTCGTCCTGGTCCCTTTGCAGAAAAACAGCCCCAAAGCATGATGTTTCCACCCCCATGCGTCACAGTAGGTATGGTGTTCTTTGGATGCAACTCAGCATTCTTTCTCCTCCAAACACGACAAGTTGAGTTTTTACCAAAAAGTTATATTTTGGTTTCATCTGACCATATGACATTCTCCCAATCCTCTTCTGGATCATCCAAATGCTCTCTAGAAAACTTCAGACCGGCCTGGACATGTACTGGCTTAAGCAGGGGACACGTCTGGCACTGCAGGATTTGAGTCCCTGGCGGCGCAGTGTGTTACTGATGGTAGCCTTTGTTACTTTGGTCCCAGCTCTCTGCAGGTCATTCACTAGGTCCCCGTGTGGTTCTGGGATTTTGCTCACAGTTCTTGTGATCATTTTGACCCCACGGGTGAGATCTTCGTGGAGCCCCAGATCGAGGGAGATTATCAGTGGTCTTGTATGTCTTCCATTTTCTAATAATTGCTCCCACAGTTGATTTCTTCACACCAAGCTGCTTACCTATTGCAGATTCAGTCTTCCCAGCCTGGTGCAGGTCTACAATTTTGTTTCTGGTGTCCTTTGACAGCTCTTTGGTCTTGGCCATAGTGGAGTTTGGAGTGTGACTGTTTGAGGTTGTGGACAGGTGTCTTTTATACTGATATCGAGTTAAAACAGATGCCATTAATACAGGTAACGAGTGGAGGACAGAGGAGCCTCTTAAAGAAGAAGTTACAGGTCTGTGAGAGCCAGCAATCTTGCTTGTTTGTAGGTGACCAAATACTTATTTTCCACCATAATTTGCAAATAAATTCTTTAAAAATCCTACAATGTGATTTTCTGGATTTTCTTTCATCTACATAGTTGAGGTATACCTATGATGAAAATTACAGGCCTCTCTCATCTTTTTAAGTGGGAGAACTTGCACAATTGGTGGCTGACTAAATACTTTTTTGCCCCACTGTATATCTATCTATCTATCTATCTATATATCTATCTGTCTATCTGTCTGTCTGTCTGTCTATCTCTCTCTCTCTCTCTCTCTCTCTCTCTATATATATATATATATATATATATGTGTGTGTCACGAATCTGGTTGCCTCTCACCACACTACAACTACACATCACCCATGGACTACAACTCCCATCATTCACTGCACTCACACATTCCCATCCACCATTACACCAATCACACAGCTGTCACCAATCACTCATCAACCCTGATTGTCTTGCCACACCTGCACCTCATTCACTCACCCACATATAAGCAGCACACTTCCCTACACACGTTGTGAAGTCTTGTTCTTGCACCGGCTGACATTTCTGAGTGTTTACCATTCTCTCTGATTGCTACTTCTGTGCTTGACCCCGGACTGCCTTACCTTGGAACTCTGAACCTGTGCTTGTGACCTCGACCCCTGCCTGGTATTGTTTACGTCTCTGCTCTGCCTCTGATATTCATGTTATTGCCCGCTGACCATTGCCTGTTTGATTCTGCCTCTGTCTAAATAAATAATACTGCAACTGGATCCACACGCCTCTGACCAGTCCTTACAATATGCTTTACTTTGTATTCTCTAAACACTGGTAAAATGTGATGTACAAAGAAAGAATTGAGTCATTAACGTCTAAGCTAGTCAAGTACCTTGTCATAACGAACACAACAATTGCTTCATCTGACATACAATAATTGCCAGGGACTGTCTTACAGAGGCTACATCCTCAGGCAAGTTGCCTGTCTCAATATCTCAGTCATAAACTGATAGCCATATGCCAAAAAAAAACAAATAATTTTTGAGGGTTGATGTTAAAACTTTGTAGGTATATCTGTACTTTCAAATTACATTTTAATATTTTGTTAAACTTTAAATGTATTGTTTTTTAATATAAAGTATTGACTAATAAAAAAGTTTACATTTGTAATATTCATCTACATGTGTTATATGTAAAAAAAAGAAGGTCTTTAGGATAGACCTCATAACAATTTAGAAATGTCTTGCAATTAATTAGCAATTATTTATTATTCTCAGTACATTTGCTAAAATGTATCTTTCTAACAACAAATAACAATTTATTGTATCAATTTCAAATGTGGCCAATGAAAACCTTCTCTGAACAATCAGCCCTCGTGCGTTCTGCCAGCTGTGCTTTCATTGCCACACATGACCCAGCTTTAGCTGAAAGGATGCATGATGCTGCTAAGACCACCATTATCAGCTTGACACAACATCAGGCCAAAATCTGTTTTTGATTTACCAATTCATTATAATCATAACAATCATTGCGTGTAATTGCATTGCATGCGGTATGTTTTCAAATAACTAAATAAAGTTGGTTGATTACAGTCATTTTCTCCTTAATCAGACACTTGTCGTGGTGCTGTTTATTGGGCGAGGGTAGAGGATAAAATATCTCATTTTGGATATTGAGATAAAATATGACTGAAACACAATGGCTTTAAAAGCACAATTAAAACCTGCTTGGTGTTGGGCATTAAGTGTTGAAAAAAATTGTGTAAAGAGTGGTGAGAGCAAACTTGACTTCCTCTTACTGATGTGGCAGAAGTTTTTTTCTGTCTTTGCTTCAGAGCTGCTGTGTAATGAACAAGGTTTCATTATATTTAGCTGTTTTATTCACTGCAACAACATGAAGATCCTTGCGCTTCAGCTCTGTGAGTTTATTACATGTTAAGTATATATTTGCATGTGCTTTGTCATAAATTGTTTCAATTAGTTTTAATTTATTTTATAGGTTCACAGTGTTTTGAAGCAGATGTTCTTAATCTTGATGTTTATACAATTGTTATCTTTCAGACGTATTAATTTGTTATCAAGCGGCAGTGTCAGATCTAATAACTGATCTGGGTTCAAATGTGATCATAAACTGTGATCTTGATGAAAATGATGTTTATTGGATTTTACTGAAAACAGCAGATCCTCCAACAGTGATTCTACAATCATTCTCAACACCAACACCACCTTTTTACCATAATAAATCATTCAGAAAGAAATATTCAGTGCAGTTTAAACATCGTCTGGTTATTAATAATGTGACTGCTGATGAATTAGGAGTTTATTACTGTATGAACACACGCACACCTCCAAAACTCAGCAACAGCACCAGAATATACTTCAATGGTGAGTTCATTTACTGCTTCAGTGATCAAAACATGATCGCATTTAGTACTTCATGTTTTAGATGCTTATGAAAAACATAAGTATATCCTCTTTTTACACTAACAGTTGTTACTTTAACGGACTGGAAAATTTAATTACAGAATCAGTTCAAGCAGCTGAGTGTCACAATCATACAGCGGTGGAGTTTATTGATCAGAATCAAACACAATGGAAGGTTATTAGCATCCTATCTGCTCTGATGAACGGACTTCTGATCATTCTGCTGATCGGTGAGTTATTTTCAGACATTGTAAAACATATTAATTTAAAGTTTGTATTATTATTAAAGCAAAAGTTAAATTAGTCGATGTAATATTTTGGCTACCATTGTTATTTTGACATTTATATGAAATGTGTGTATATATATATATATATATATATACATAATTATAAGGAAACAGTATACAACGTTTAGTGAAACTAAATCACTGTTCCTTTTACAGGACTATTAAAAGTTTTTGTATTTGGGAACAGAAGGTCTGCAGATCGAACGCTCAACGCTGATCTACAAACGACACAAGTTGCAGAAGAGCATCAGGATCCACAGCAATTACAGGTGAATTATGTGAAACATACTATATTCTAGCCCAAGGATCCTCAAATCTGGACCACTCCTGCAGAGTTTAGCTCGAACCCTAATCAAACACACCTGAGCATGCTAATCAGAGTCTTCAAGATCATTAGAAAATCACAGAGTTTGATCAGGTTTGGAGCTAAACACTGCAGCAGATGGACCACCAGGGAAAGATTTGAGGAACCATGATCTAGCCTATAACAATTATTTTGCTTCAGAGATAAGTGCTTCTGAAATGCTACATTTGTTGTCCTTGTTGTTCTTTCAGTACGCTGAGGTGGATTTTTCCAAGCTGCGTAGAAATATTCGGGCGAGCCAAATCAACAGCACCTATGCTGCTCTAAAGCCACCAAAACCATAAACATGTGTATCGATCATTATCTTTCTTCTACTTTATGTTAAATTAAATCTGAAATGTCTAATCACAAACTATTTGGTAGACAGATTTAACCAGCAAAAGAGTAACCATACTATTTTCAAACTGGGTTCATGAAAAATAAAAATAAAAAAAGGTGTAAATAAGCTTTTTTTTAACTAATTAACAACATTTTATTTGATTGAATGTAATAAAATGTGTAATATTATTGCTTCATTCTGGGAAAAGGTGTAAAAGTCTCAAAATCATTAAATTAATCACAATTATGTCAATAACAGACATAGGTTTGAATTTCTCTTTAGTCTCTTTTAAAGTCTCTATATCATTAAAGTCTTGTGTGTGTGTGTGTGTGTGTGTGTGTGTGTGTGTGTGTGTGTGTGTGTGTGTGTGTGTGTGTGTGTGTGTGTGTGTGTGTGTGTGTGTGTGTGTGTGTGTGTGTGTGTGTGTGTTCTTAATAGAACATTAAAATTTTCTAAAGAATGTTTTACTTTAATTTTTTCACAGTTTAAATTTTGCATGAATGTCAGAATATTATACATGAAAAATATGTATCAGCCTTTGTATTAAACCATATGAAACCCCTGCTTCAGATTAAAAGAAGATTTAAGAAAAATTTTGTTTACTAATTGGTCCACTTCTTTTTCCTTTCTCAACTGAAGACCTTTGTTTTGCAATAGCCTGTGTCTCTAAAGAGAGAGAAAAAAAATCTGTTAGCAATTGTTGTAAGTATATATGTTCCTGTCTTTGGTCTCTCTGAATACTATGTTTGACAAAATGGAATGGTCTTAAAAGTGAGAATGTGTGAGGTGGAACGTTATTGTTTTTGTGGAGCCTGTTTGGTTGAGTTTGCCATGCTGTTGGTCCCTGAAGGGGTAACAATGTATGAAAGATTTCCTAATCGATGTATAGAGTGAACTGCTTATATTATTACATTTCTTTAATTAATGCCTGTATAAATCAATCTGTATAAAACGTTTTAGTCATCTTTGATAGTTAAATTAAACATTTGGTGTCTTGATATATTTTTTAAATAATAACAATAATAAAATATTTGTATTATTAATTTGTATAATTTTGCCTTTTTAAATGTCTTCTGAATGTTTTTAAAATATTTCTAAATGTTTGTAAATATTTTCTGAACATTATTAAACAATACAAATATGACTCTTTAATACCTTCTATTCTTAGATCTACATTAAATTTACAATTAGGTTTACAATTATTTTTTACAATATATATATATAGTATATACATATATAAATATGTAAACAGGATTTTAATTAAAAACACAAGAAGTAAATGCAATTTTAGCATCATTGTAAATAACGACTCTATTTATGTTTATGATTATAAACTAAGACATGTCATTGTCAAATACACTACATTTTATAATACATGATTAATAATAAATTAATAATAATAAACAAACCTAATAAAAGTCTTATGAAGTTGTTTTATGTGTGCATATAGGCCTATATGATACACACTGCATACAAAAATACAAGCTACAGAGTGTGGTTAAACTAAACTGAAGTGCTAAACCAAAACTATAAATATGTTCCACTGGTTTGGTCAGTTGATAGCCAATGATAAACAGTGTCTGTCAACTCTGTGTAGAGTGGAGGTTTAACTTTAGACCGAGTGCAGTTTTTTCCAGTATCTTTATAGATTTATGTATCTCAGTTCTCACAGTTGTCTTAACCTCAAGTGGAAACCGAGCAGCGTTGCAGCTTGCAGGCTGTTTGTGTACTAGGTCTGAATATTTGCTGTCAGATCATTTGATATTGTTACAAACAGTTAGACTCCAAATGTCAAAGCTGTTTCATATAAATCTATAAGGCCTTTCTCAAAAGTTTTGTTTAAAAAATTACTATCTTTTACATATTGGTTCTATAATTGCTGAAAAATATAGGGAAGAACATGAAATGAAATATTGTAAATATTGCAGCTTTGAGAATAGATTAATGGAATATAGGAATTTTAACTAATATAGAAAACTTGTTCCATTTGATTATTGTTTAATCAAGTTTCACACAGTGATGTATTACATGAAAGTGTTTCTATGATTCATGTGCATTGGATTTACATATACGTCAAGGTACATGTTTAGAAAATCATATACTAAGTTTGAGTCTGTCTTTGCAAACATACAGAACTTGTGGTTATGTTCTGTGCAGCCCGTGCTTCCCACCCATCTAACAAGCAGCGGCCAGTTTCAGTTTCACAAGGGCCCCTTCACAGTACTCTTCACATTATTAGGTCCCCCTACAAGACCAAGCTGTGAAACCAAGTAGCCTCGTTTAACCTTGTTTAGAGATGTGCCATGTTTACACCAAATCTCAGTAATGTCACACTAACACACTGAAGTGTCACGACAAATTCGTACGTATTTTACAAGGTGGCTAATTTGTACAAACTCATACGACCTCACTCTAGACCCCAGTGACGGGTATGTTTGGGGGGCAGGATTGGGGGTAGGTCATTTGTACAAATTCATACGAATTGGGGACAGTGCCTTCCTTAGCTGACGCGAGGTTGATCCGTTCTCCACAGGGCCCGGTGTGACCGCACCAATTGCACTGCCCGCATGACGGCCCTGGTTGGGGAACTTGTAAAATACATATGCTTTAGCAAAAATCATATGAATTCATACGAGTGAGGTCGTACAAATTCATACGAATTAGTCACCTCGTAAAATATGTACAAATTGACGCAAGATAGGGCTGGAACTGCAGAGAAATCATTACCATCAAATGTCCAAAATATCGTATTACTGATTAAAATGACATTTAAAATTTAAATTATCATGTTACAGTATAAAAAAAATGTAACTGTTACTTTTTTTTTACATACAATATGCTTTTCAGGTTGATATTTTGAGTTTTGTGTCATTGATTTTCTGTCATCACTTAGACTTTCTGTTCTACCTCGACTAACTGATACTACACTAGATGTAGATTGAGAAAGATTTTCAGTCATTTTAACTATGAACTAGTCTAAGCAAATGCAAAATCCTACATGTATAATCATATTTATTTGGTCAAACATACACCGTCTGGAACAACATCAACAATATAGTTTAGTAAAATCAGTAAATTAGTAAATCAGTGATTAATCTGTGAAACTGATATAATGGCCTAGTGTTGTAGAATCATCATTTTGAGCACGTTTGTTTCCTGATAAACAACTTCACCTTCCAGAGAAGAGCATGGAGTTAATATGGCATGTGAATGGAACTTTCTGATGTAAACACACATGTATACAACCAATAAAATATTGCTACACTGAATTATACAATATGTGGTTACATTATATTTACAGTATGTACCAGATGATGGTCTCTGTTACTGTAAAAACTGTAGACACACAATTAATACAAGAGCATCTGACAATTGTCTGGTAACTGTCAAAGCAGCTTCATGTGAATCTAGGGCAGGGGGCGGCAGCTTGGTGTGTGGGGAGGCATTGGCACGAGAGCGAGAGCATGCAAAACCAGCAAAAAACAAAACAAAACTGAGCATTAAAAATACTGTTAATGACCAGTGCTTTATTCAACAGAAGTGGTTTAGACAAACAACTGATGAGACCTGAGCAGGGTCACACTGGAAATCTGTTATTCACAATATAATTCAAACAAGAAAACAAACACTTTTAGGATTTTTTACATTTTAAAACAATTACTTAGTAAATTATATGAATTTACAAGATTATAATATAAAACAGTTGGCTAGTATACAAAAAAAAAAGTTTTTTCTTTATCATTTTTTGTTGTGTTTTTACATCTTGCTTGTAACTTAATAATATATTTACATTTAGCAGACGCTTTTATCCAAAGCGACTTACAATTGCATTCAGGTTATACATTTTCATTAGTACATGTGTTCCCTGGGAATCGAACCCACAACCTTTCGCTCAGCTGACGCAATGTTCTACCACTGAGCCACACAGGAACACGTGTATATATATGTTATATATATATAACATATATTATTATATATATATAAATGCACCCAGCATTTTAGTAAATGTAAATTAGAACATGTGTCTATAGATCATTGGTTCCCAATCACATGGTTCTCAAATTATAGCTAAAGTTTGAAGTGAGATTAGGGGAGGGGCCACTCAAAGGGGAGGAGTCAATCAAACGGGAGGGGACACACAAAGGGGAGGAGTCACTCAAATATTTGCAGCACCCAAGTTTTTGCTAGCAGTTCAATTTTACCTATTGTTCATAATTGACCAGCACAAATAGAAATGCACAAATAGAATCTGGTAAATTTGATAAAAGACAAATTCATTCTAATAAAATAAAAAGATGTATGTATTTAAAATACAAATGTATCAAAAATAAAAATAAATTTAACCTCTGCTGTTCAGTTGGCAAGTTTGGGGCCAAATTTATTTGTATTTTTGATGAAAAAATATATAAAACAATTTATTTTATTTGGCTGAATTTTTCTGTGTTTTATCAGGTTTACCAACAGTTATAACATATACTTTCCTTTCAGGAAAAGCCTAAAACTTATTTTGCAAAGCAGTTGGGAGGATTTTTTGTGTTTGTTTTTTTTTGACTGCATCAATAATACTTTTGCACGAATTTGGCTATATTCCAACTTCAGCTCTCAGTATCTTTTAAGTGATTTCGTCCAAGAATCTTAAAATCGAAAAAATATATATGAATGGGTTACCGCGTTGGTCCATGTTGCGGCAGAATGGCATAATCTACCCGGAAACAACACCATCCTAATTTATGATTGGCTGGTAGATGGTATAACTCGAGACAGCTATGATCTCGGCAGAGAACTTTCCTCTGTATTCCCTCCTCTATTAATTGTATATATAGCAGGATAAATTATCCCTTCTCAGCGTGAGAAATACAAGGTGTGGCGTGAGTTCGTGTGAACTGGTTGAAATGCGTGTGTCTCACGGTGAATGCGTGAGACTTGAGAGCCCTGTAATCACGTTCCTGAAGGCCCCCGATCCGGTTTCAGGTCTTGGGTTGCCCCGTGCTCTTAAATAGGGCACTATTTGAGGGGACAGTATCTGCAACCATAGTGGCATTATTGGGCAAACGCAATGCAATAATGAGTGTACAACCGATGTACATTCAACAGCTAGACTAGAGAATACCCATAATGCACCGTGAACGTCATGCTCAATGAATTCCTTCATCTCGCCAGAAGATGGCTTAATCATCCAATTTCCAAACCATTGGTCCATTGTGTGTATAGCATTACATCATACAGGTATATATATTGTTTTATTATTATTGATTATTAAATGGGTTATTGGAGGTTTATACATGCTAGCCCTGTTGGGTAGGTTTTGAAGCATGGATGCTGGTTTGAGCTGGTTTAAGCTGGACCTTACCTGGTTATGTGCTGGTCCTAAGCAACTAGCTCCTTCTCAAAACCAGCATATAGGACCAGCACATGACCAGCTCAAACAAGCATCCATGCTTCAAAACCTACCTAACCAGCATATGCAGTTTTTTTCAACAGGGAGTTTGAAGCTGGAGTGGCCAGTTTGCTAAATTTCAAATGATTTTTAGCACAACAGCAAACACAAACTATGCAAAAAATAAATGTTGAACACAGCACAGGTCTTGGAGTCTCTACTAATGAGCTTCAGAACTAAATAAGTTGGTAAAGAAGATGTCAAATGTGCAGTGTTGGGTCAACTCCAGGAACCACGGACTCCGTAGATAAGATAACGCAGTTGATCTCTGCTGCCCTCAAGAGGCTGTGAATTGTATTTTTCCCACCCAATTCACTAATGTCAGACCACGACTTGATGTGGGAAGTTATTTTCTTCCTGTCTTCGCTTCTGAGCTGCAGTGACTTCATCTTAACTATTGTGCGGAGAAAATATTTCATTCTGAAGTGTTTTAATCACGACAGCATGAATGTCATCCAGCTTCAGCTCTGTGAGTTTATACATTTTATGAATGTATTTACATGCACCTATTCATAAAGTGTTTTATGTTAAAGGCTTAGAGTTTTGATAAGTTAATTTTAAATATTTAAATATGATGCATTTTCTTAATTTCTTTATATATTACAGATGCATTAATCTGTTGTCAGTATGGAGTGGCAGATCTAATACCTGATCTGGGATCAAATGTGATCATAAACTGTGATCTTGATGAAAATGAGGTTTATTGGATTTTACTGAAAACAGCAGATCCTCCAACAGTGATTCTACGATCAATGTCAACCACAACATCACCTTTTTACCATAATAAATCATTCAGAAAGAAATATTCAGTGCAGTTTAAACATCGTCTGATTATTAATAATGTGACTGCTGATGAATTAGGAGTTTATTACTGTATGAACACACTCACACCTCCAAAACTCAGCAACAGCACCAGAATATACTTCAATGGTGAGTTTATTTACTCTAAGACTATTTTAATTTGTTATTGCTTCAGTCTACAGGCAGATATTGCAATACTGCAGTCATTGTGCTTTAATGGAGTAGTCTCATATTAATTGTGGACACTTTCTTTACAGAATCAGCTCAACTAACTGAGTGTCATAATCATACAGCGGTGGAGTTTATTGATCAGAATCAAACACAATGGAAGGTTATTAGCATCATATCTGCTCTGATGAACGGACTTCTGCTCATTCTGCTGATGGGTGAGATATTCTTCTTTAAGAAAAATAAAATTAAAATGTTTACAAATATCAGTGCTCTTCCTGATAGACAGGAGACGTTGTTGTAATTGTGTATTTTCCATTATTTAGTCTTTTGACTATTATTTTGGCGTCTCTACAGTTTGAGAATGGATCGTATAACATGTAAAAACCATTGATTTCATTGTCTCATTAGTTTTTGCAATTGGAAAAACACAACGGCTGGAAAAACACTTTTACAATGCTGATGTACAGCGGACACAAGTTCTATATAAATTTCAAGATCCAAGCCGATTAGCATCACAATCAGATACATTTATGTGACCATCAGAAAACATGTGTTCAGAGATTATATAACATGTTCTTAAATATCATGCAGTTTATTGTGTTCTTATGTCAAGAATAAATGACTTACTGCAACATTCAGGAGTGTTAGACTCAGCTTTTTGTCATTCTTTACAGTAGAAATGTATTGTTGTTTTGTTTTTAAGACTAATTTAGAAAGCGGATTTGTGTATTGGTCTATACACAAATCCACTTTCTAAATTAGTGGTCTGGACAAATATACATGATTGTATGAGCACACACATATTAAATGCCATCATTGCATTAATTGTTAAATGGTCTTTCATTTTGAGACCGGCTTCATTTAAAATGTGCTTGTATATAACAATAAATTTACTGTGTGAAACAGTCAATTATTGTTATATGCAAGTACTGTTTAAAAGTAAAGATCATATTCCAAGAAAATATTTAGTAAAGAAGTCTGTTTGTCTTAAGTCTGCTGTTCTAGGGTGAATGTTCATTATAAATTATTATTATTGATGTTTATATGTCTTATATGTTTATATGTTTAGATATCTTTTCTATATAAAATAAATATTTTCAGTAATTATTATTACTATCATTAATCATATATATGTGTGTGTGTGTGTGTGTGTGTGTGTGTGTGTGCATGTTTATGTGGTTTATGAGGACACAAATTTGTATAATAACATGGGTATGACATAGGTATTACAAGGAGAAGGTGATTTATGAGGACATTTTCAATGTCCCCATAATTTAAAATGCTTATAAATCATACAGTGTGCGTTTTTTGGGGGGAAAATAGAAATGCACCGTCTCCTGTGAGGGCTAAGTTTAGGTGTAGGGTAGGTGTAGGGCAATAGCACATACAGCTTGTACAGTATAAAATATTATGCCTATGGAAAGTCCCTGTAAACCATAAAAACCAACATGTGTGTGTGTGTGTGTGTGTGTGTGTGTGTGTGTGTGTGTGTGTGTGTGTGTGTGTGTGTGTGTGTGTGTGTGTGTGTGTGTGTGACCCTGGAGCACAAAACCAGTCTTAAGTCGCTGGGGTATATTTGTAGCAATAGCCAAAAATACATTATATGGGTCAAAATGATTGATTTTTCTTTTATGCTAAAAATCATTAGGACATTAAGTAAAGATCGTGTTCCATGAAGATATTTAGTAAATGTCCTACCGTAAATATATCAAAACTTCATTTTTGGTCAGTAATATGCATTACAAAGAACTTCATTTGGATAACTGTAAAGGCAATCTTCTCAATATTAGGATTTTTTTGCACTCTGAGATCCCAGATTTTCAATTGGCCAAATATTGTCAGATTATAACAAACCATACAGCTTTCATATTTTATATATAAATCTAATTAGGACTGTTTTTTTCCCCCTCTCTGCCCTATGTATATAACAAATTACAAATTGTTTTGTACATAGATTTGATTTCTGAAAAAAAAAAAAAATCTACAAGCTGTACAGTGTGGTTAAACTCATCTGAAGTGCTAAACCAAAACCGGAAAATCTTCCACTGTTTAATCACTAAAGTCTCTCACCTTTTCTAGAGCAGAGGTTTAACCACGTGCCAAAACCTTCAGACGTTTATGTAGACCTATCTCAGTTCTCAAAGTTGTCTTAACCTCAAAGTTGTCAATGGAAACAGCATTGCAATAATATGCATATGTCTGCTGTGGTATAAACACGTTATGGGATGATGCTCCTTGTTTGTATATCTAGATCTATACATTTAATATCAGTATTTATTAACTATGCTGTAGAAAAGGAAAGGTGTCTAATTCGTACGAATTCGTACGACCTCACTTTGTCTACACCCCAGTGATGGGTAGGTTTAGGGGCGGGGTTAGGTGCAGGTCAGTCGTACAAATTCATACGAATTGTGCAATTTAGCAAATAATCGTACGAATTAGTATGAATTAGCCACCTCGTATAATATGTACGAATTGCCGTGAGATGGATAGGCCTATGTGCTTAAAATCACCCTTATGGTACAAGTGAATTAAAAGTAAATTGCAAAGAGAACATACAGTAAATGGAAATCTCACAACAGTTTGTAAATATGAGGCTTGTCACTGTTCATTTAGGTAATTTAGTAAAAATAATTGTGCACTAATTTGTATTGTGATCCTGAGCGAGTCACATTTACAGCAAATTTGTTCAAACCAAACATCCAAAGCAACTTTTTCATTTCCATTTTGTCAGCTTGTCGAAAATGACAATAATAGCTTAAATAAATGAACTGTGTAGTTCAGTAATGTCTTTACTTTATATGGCCATCAGTCATTTTCTTTAATTCATTATATTGCTTTATAATAAGAAATGTTTATTGAGCAGCGAATCAGAATATTAGAATGATTTCTGAAGAATCATGTGACACTGAAGACTGGAGTAATGCTGCAGAAAATTCAGCTTTGTATCACCAGAATAAATATCATTTTAAAGAAAATAAAAAACAATTATTTTAAATTATATTGTCACAACCCACTGGACTCATGTTTTGTCTTCTGCCTGTGTTCCCTTCCTGTTTGCCCATATGTGGTTCTGTTCCTGTTCTCATTAGTTCATTATCTAATTATAAGTTAATCAACTTCATTGTGTCCACCTGTCAGCCCCTCGTTTTCTTCCCTATATTTGTTCCTGTCCTTTGAGTTATTGTTGTGGGTTCTGGTGTCCTGCAAGTCAAAATTCATGGACATTGCGGATGTTGACACCAGTCCCACTCGGGACCCAGAGCCCAGTCATTCACCACCCCGCAGCGCAGAGCTGCCCGAGTCCACTGCAGACAGAGAGCCAGAGCCTGCCGCCGTCGTTGAGCCATCGTCATCAGGAGCGACAGAGCTGCCGATCGTCCCGGAGCCCGAGCCCCCTTCCCCCCCAGCTCCACCTCAGTCCTCTGTCGCTCTGGCTCCGTGGCGGCATTCCGGAGCCCCGCCTACACCTCGGTCGCCAAAGCCTCCGGCTCTGCCTTGGCCCTCCGGATCTTCGGCCTCACCCTGGCTCTTCGGCTCTCTGTCGCCTCCTCGGGCTCCACCTGCTCTGCCGCATGGAGTCCCTCCTCCATGGCTCCTCCCTCCGTCGGCTCCTCCATGGGCCACCATCGTGACTGTGGCCTGGGTCCCACCGGGCTCCTCCTGCTCCAAGCATCTCCTGTCTCCGTCCTGGCTCCTCCCTCCATCTGATCCACCCTGGACTCCGTTAGTTGTCCTCCTCCCGGTTGTCCGTCCTCTGCCCAAACCTCTTCCAGTGATATCTGCCTGCCTTCCTGCCAGCCTTTCGCCGTCACCATCCCACATTCACTCCTTTATCCTCTTAAGTCCCCCTCCATCCCTCCCTTTGTTTCCACGGCGTGAGGTCACGCTTCTGCCTGTGTTCCCTTCCTGTTTGCCCATATTTGGTTCTGTTCCTGTTCTCATTAGTTCATTATCTAATTATAAGTTAATCACCTTCATTGTGTCCAACTGTCAGCCCCTCATTATCTTCCTATATTTGTTCCTGTCTTTTGAGTTCTAGTTTGTTGGTTATTGTTGATGTTACCCTGTGTGTGTGTTGAACTTCCCCATCGTGAGTCTGATTAAATACCCATTCCTTCTAATCTTCGTGTGCTCTTCTTTGTACACCACAGAAACCGTCATTTCATAATAGTAGTGTTTTTGTGCTTTTGTGAGCAGAAGAAATGCAGTTAAAACATTTAAAACACCTATACACGCTTTGTATTTTCTATTGTAATTTCCTTATTGTTTTACATTGATGTTCTCATGGGAATTGTTTATATATATACATGGATGTATGAAAATAAAAGCAATAAACAAGAAATCCATAAATATGTTCCACTAGTTGGTCAGCTGACAGCCAATGATGAATGAAGTCTCTCACCTTTGTCTATAGTGGAGGTTTAACCTTAAATCAATACCTTCACATGTTTATAGGTCTATCTCAGTTCTCAACGTTTCCTTAACCACAAATATAAAAAGCAGCATTGCAGTATGTTTGTGTCTGCTGTGGTTTAAACACTCCATATCTACATATGTTATTGTGTTTATTTAATTTGGTTTCACTAACGTTAGGACAAAATGTTTAGGAAAATTCGTATAACTTTATAATTAATATTTGGTACATATTATTATAGTGTTGAGAAAATGAAGCTGATGTTGCTTTTTTCCCAGAGCTCTAAAATTAGCTGAGCTTTCTCTCCTCTCCAGGCCTTCCTCATCCATTGTCATAAAACACTGCTTGACAAGATGGTAAACTGTCCATTGTGCCAATGGATGGTATGCACCATGAGGTTTGCCTTGATGTTCTGAGCTGTATCTCAGAGGCGGAAAGCTGTACATTTGGACACATCATCAGTAGTGTACCTTGAATCATGTTTCCCTTTCAACTGGACATGCCCTCATCAAAGGTGGCCAGCTGTGATCAAACCTGAGCTTGTGTCCCATGCCCAATCATGGTGTCCATTTCCTGGCTGTTTAACAGAAGTGGAACAGCATTGCTGATGGTCTGGCTCTGGAGTCCTTCAGTCATCTGAGTCAAGCATAAAGCACTTGTACTCTTCGGAGGCTCGTGATAGGGTTCAAGGACCCCTTTGCCGTGGGCTGATGTTAGTCAGACAGCGTGGGACACCGAGCCATTTCTTCACGTATGAAGTCATGGTTCGCTTAATCCATATCCACTGGCTGCTTCTTTGGCTGCTTCAGATAGTTGAGTGGCCACATTGTCCAAATTGCAGGCACCAGAGCCTGTCCATGGCAGCCAAGGTCTTTGATGTTTTCCAGATTGTTGGTGAAGCCACAAAACCTCTACATCCCACTTCAACCGGATAGAGGCTTTAGCTTTCCATCCTGCCCAGGCTTTTGACAGGTTGCTGCCAGTTCTGTTGGTATTAGGGTCTTACCAATACAGAACTTCACTTCTTTATCTGTCCCTTGACTATTGACTGTGAGCTCTGTGTTCGTAAACTGATTTTCAATGAAGGGGACCATGTCCCAAGTCTGGCCTTAGGGTGGTGGCTGCAATCTCAGTAGTAGTCAGAATGGTCATGTCAATCAATCGACTAGCATCTTTCCAGGTAGGTGGCTAGTTGTCATGCTGAAAAAGATTTTTCTGGTTTGAGAAGGCAAATTGGCGGAATTGACTTTTCTGTCCCTCCTTCGGATGAAGGTTGGGAATTAACACCCCTCAGCCCAAGGAGCCTTGGTGGTATTCCTCTGCCACACTATCCTCAAGAGCTGCAACCAGACTCTTGAGGACCTCTGGTGCTTTCTTGTAGGTGTATCGGCCTTGTATGAGGCTGATGCTGATCTTACAACCGTCAAGATATGTTTGAGAGTCGCTGGGTTCCAGTTGGAGGGCCAGCCTAGGGTTGAATTCAGGAGGTTGAATAGGTGGAGGTTTTTTGGAGATGGGAGCCATCTGTTCATGCTCTGATGATGAAGCTGATGTTGGACCTCCATTTCCAGATGTTCTTCCAGTTCCTGAGCTTTCTCCTTTTCCAGGCCTCCCCACCTCATCCATTGTCCCTTGCTTGACAAGAGAGTCTTTTGGCGAACTTGAAGGGGTTTTGTAGAACCTCCTTACGTGTGTTCCTTCTTCTTGCGAAGTTTCCTCAGGTTCTCTGCTCTTCGCAAGGTTGCCAACCGACACTTGATGTCTTACTTGCATGAGACCTCCTCTTCCCAACTGACATGCCCCACAATGTCACTGCTTTCTCAGCTGCCTTGCTCTCTCTGACCAGCCATTTCGATCCAGTTAACAGAATCCTGGATTTGGCTGGTCTGGTCTCTGGAGTCCTTCAAAGTCATCTAGTCTTACTTTCCAAAGCACTTCTCCGTAAGGCTCGTGATATGATATCGCCCATCCTTTCCAGCTGATTTTCTCTGCTGTGCATTGTCGACACCAGGCCATTTCTTCAGTGTCAGTCATGGTTCGCTCCATCTTCCACACTCTTATTCAGACAGCTTTGGGCCACATTACCCGAGGGAGAAGTCAGTGCAGGCACCTTTGAGCTTGAGCTTCCTTAGGTAGGGTCCTGTTGATGTTTTCCAGATTGTTGGTGAAGTCCTGCCTTACTTGCTGCACTTGGTCTTTGTCCCTGAGGCTTCAGTTGTACCATCTGCCCAGGCTGATGTTGCTCAGACACTGTTGGTATTTTATACCGTCGCCTTGCTTCAATCGACTGATTTGACTGGTTGTCCCTTGACTATTGGTAAATGCTTCGTGACTTGTCTCTGATTTTCAAGCACCCTCTTGATGTTCTCCTGGGTCCTCAAGCCGCCTGAATGCATGCTGCAGTAGTAGTCAGAATGGTGCACACTTTGATAGTGGAAGGCGAATCCTGCTGCTGCTTGGTTGTCTCACCACCCATCTTGAGGCCCTGATGATGACCTCATGTCCGTTCCTGGGTGAGATTGTAACCATGCTGTCAGTCATGATGCCATCTTCTAGCGCTGCCATGATGTTGTAAAGTCGGCTGTTGTGAAACACAATTGCAGGTCTTATCTATATATTGCCATTAGTGTAAAATTACAGAACCTAAACATAGGAGCCTGATGAAGGATTCAAATTTTAGAGGAACTGATCCAAAGGCATCAGACAGGTCAAGGAAGATGACATGGATGTCTCTTTTATCTTTTTACTTGATGAATTTGGTGCCAGATCATACTAGTATGCTCCAACAACCAGAGACAACCCAGGAATGCCAGCTTTCAAAAATTAAAAGTATCAATGTTCAAATTGCATAATATTTCCAGGTAGGTGGACAATAAAGTTAAGTGTATTGTAAAAGATTTTTCCTTCAACGTTGAGAAGGCAACATAAGAATCAAAACAGGAAAACTATAGTTTTATGTGACTAAACTTAATTATGACATTTATTGATTTAATTTATTCCTTTTAGCCACACATTTTAATCTGTTATAAAGCTGCAGTGTCAGATCTAATAACTGGATCTGGGATCAAATGTGAGCATAAACTGTGATCTTGTTGAAATGCTGATTGGATTTTACTGCATCAGATCCTCCAACAGTGATTCTACAATCATTCTCAACAACAACATCACCTTTTTGCCAAATAAAACACTCAGAAAGAAATATTCAGTGGATAACATCATCTGTTCATGCCTTATTAATAATGGTGGACTGCTGATGAATTAGGAGTTTATTCCTGCTTTGAAATTTTCAGGAAACACCTTTTTCCTTCAGCAAAAGGTCTTTGACTACTTGAAGGTGAGTTTATTTGCTTTAGAACCGTGACATATTGATGTTCACTTCTAATTTTAATTTACTACTTCAGGTTTCTCTGCTCTTCGCAAACTCTGCCAACCGACACTTGATGTCTCCCTGAGTAGCAGCTCAACTCTCTCTGCATTATTGTGGCCTCTTCCACTGCTTTCTCAGCTGCCTTATTATTCGATCTCTTGCTGCCTCCTGGATTTGGCTGGTGCTGGTGTGTGCTGCCACTTCGGTGAGTGTTTACTCCAAAGCCATCTGTAAAAATATTAGTATGATGCTTGCCATCCTTTCCAGCTTTTTCTCTGCTGTGCCCAAAAGTTCCTTATTTTGATTATTTGATTATTCCCACTCTCTTTTCAACAGCTTATGTGACTTCACACTCAATCTGAATTCACTGTTTTGTGTTTAGGACTAGTACATGTTTTTGTTGTTGTTGGATAACGAAAGTGAAGGCAAGCAGAATAATCCTGAGAGTGTACCATCACTCTTCGTCAGACGCAAGTTATAGAACAAAGTCAAGACCTGGATGAAGTACAGGTAAAATAGGACATTTCCTGTCTTGGTTATTATTCATCATTCTTGTTATCCCAACAATGCATTATATCGAACACTTCATTTTGTTAAACTGTTGCTGAAAATGCTGATATTGTTCTTTCAGTATGCTGAGGGGATTTTCCAAGCAACATTATCTATATATTGCCATTAGTGTAAAATTACAGAACCTAAACATAGGAGCCTGATAAAAATTCAAATTTTAGATGAAAATTTCAGACAGCACTTAGAGGATTTTGTGTCTGAACTCTTCATTTGTACTTGATGAACATTCTAAAGATGTTCTTGCTCACAACAATCACGACAATTCAAATGTCCTTTCAAAAATTAAAAGTAAATGTTCAAATTGCATAATATTTGGGGTGAAAATAAAGTTAGAAGTGTATTGTAAAAAACACTTTTGTAAATAACGCTTAAAAAACATAAGAATCAAAACAGGAAAACTATAGTTTTATGTGACTAAACTTAATTATGACATTTATTGATTTAATTTGATCTTTTAGACATTTTAATCTGTTATAAAGCTGCAGTGTCAGATCTAATAACTGATCTGGGATCAAATGTGAGCATAAACTGTGATCTTGTTGAAATTTACGTTTATTGGATTTTACTGAAAACATCAGATCCTCCAACAGTGATTCTACAATCATTCTCAACAACAACATCACCTTTTTACCCAAATAAAACACTCAGAAAGAAATATTCAGTGCAGTATAAACATCATCTGGTTATTAATAATGTGACTGCTGATGAATTAGGAGTTTATTACTGTATGAACACAGAAACACCTCCAAAACTCAGCAACAGCACCAGACTATACTTCACTGGTGAGTTTATTTGCTTTAGTAATCAAGACATATTGATGATCACTTATAATTGTAATTTACTACTTCAGTGTTTTCAGTGTTTTTACAAACTCTGGACATTTTCTTTACAGAAGCAGCTCAACTAACTGAGTGTCACAATCATATTGTGGACTGTACTGATCAGAATCAGACAAAATAGCAGATTATTATTATCACATCTGAACTGATGAATGGGCTTCTGGTTATTGTGCTGATCGGTGAGTTATTTTCAGCCATCTGTAAAAATATTAGTATGATGCTTGCCAGCTTAATTTAATTGTGTAAAAGTTCCTTATTTTGATTATTTGATTATTATTTTGTAATTTATGTGACTTAAAATCTGAATTCACTGTTTTGTTTTTAGGACTAGTACATGTTTTTGTTGTTGTTGGATAACGAAAGAAGGCAAGCAGAATAATCCTGAGAGTGTACCATCACTCTTCGTCAGACGCAAGTTATAGAACAAAGTCAAGACCTGGATGAAGTACAGGTAAAATAGGACATTTCCTGTCTTGGTTATTATTCATCATTCTTGTTATCCCAACAATAGCATTATATAACACTTCATTTTTGTTAAACTGTTGCTGAAAATGCTGATATTGTTCTTTCAGTATGCTGAGGGGGATTTTCCAAGCTGCGTAAAATCGTTCCAGCCAAATCAACAGGAGCTATGCATGCTCTAAACTTGTGGAAATCATGAACACATGCGTATGACTGATTTTATACTTATGTTGCACACTTTTTCTTGATGTTCACTCAACTCTGAAACTTATAACCACAAACTGTTTAGGTACTTCACCTGCCTAACGTTCTTTTAATGAGTGGTTTTCAAACTGTGGTCCATGGAAAAGTTCAGAAAAAAGTAAAAGTGAATAAAGAAACACGAGTCCAAATAGTATTACTGTTTCATTCTGCTTTCTGAAAAGCATCTAAAAATTAGATTAATCCCATTTATTTTATATTTTCAATATAAAAAAATAAAAAATATATAAACTGAAAATATTTTGTTTAATTTCTCTTCTATCTTTATTATATATTTTTTAAATGCTCTATGAATGTCTAAATGTTAGATTGTCTGAATGTTAAATGTAGAGCCACTATAAGGATTCAGAATCATCATAATTGGGGGTCTGTGGCATCGAAATGTTTTTCAAACTCCTGCCAATCAAACCAATTTATGTATATAAAATGTTTTTGTTTATTTTTTCTCAATTAAAAAAGGTTTTATATCTGTATATTTTACAAAATGTTGGTTGAAACTTCTGTGATCAATTGTTGACATAATTAAATATTTTTCTACCATACTTTGTTCTCTCTGTAAACTGTGGAAGGAAATATCTTAGAATAGAGAATGTGCACATTATTTGTTATTTTTGTGAGATTATTTTCAATGTTGTCAATGCTTATGACAGCATTTGTCAGATTCTTTTGAAATGCATAATAATTAAACTAATTAAAAAACTAAAAAACTATTCTAAGTTGGCTCTTCAGAAGTGAGTCACACCAGCGTGACCCATGCCAGACAATATAACACACACAGCACAGTGATGTGGTTAAACTGTTCCATTTTTAAATATGTTCCATTGGCCTTGGCACAGCCAATGACAAAAGGGGTCACTCACTTTTGTCTCGAGTGGAGGTTTAACCATAAACTGAGTGCAGAGTTTTTTTCAATACCTTTATACATTTACGTATCTCATTTCTCACAGTTGACTTAACCTCAAAAAGAAACTGTGCAGCATTTATTTCTCTTTTAAAATCTTCACGTTTATTGCATATTTAACGCAAGCCAAGTGTAACATATGTCAAAGATCTTCACCCTTGATAAATAGCGTATATTTCTGTGATTATGGTCAGTACAACATGTTTTTCAAGACACCATTTCTGTTGCATTGGTTTCCTGTTGTTGATTCACAGATGACCTTTATTGAGTGTTGTGTTTCTATAAATACTCCTTTTTAATTAATCTCTAAAAAACAACAACTCCGGGAGGTCATGATTATTTATTACCATAAATCTAATTAACTCGTGGAATTAATCCAAATAAAAACAAAAATAATAATAGCAAGTAACAAAAAAGCAGGATAATATATATATACAACTCTTCATTAAAATACATTAACACATGTAAAAAAACATAATCGCTTAGGCTACTTTAAAAAAAATTGCAGTTATGTTGATAATATTTTCCAATTTTCTCTACAATTAACTTTGATTTATGACCTACAGAGGGCAGCAGAGGAACTGCTGAGTTGCAGAGAGATGATTTACACCAGGGATCCTCAAATCTGGACCACTTCTGCAGAGTTTAGCTCTAACCCTAATCAAACACACCCGAACATACTAATCAGAGTCTTTAAGATCATTAGAAAATCACAGGCAGATGAGTTTGATCAAGGTTGGAGCTAAACTCTGCAGCAGATCGGCCTTCCAGGGAAAGATTTGAGGAACCCTGATTTACAGCAAATGTCAAAAATATCACGTCAACTGTTTTTCACTGATACAATTTACTGTTGATCTCATCAACATTGTTATAGTGAACTGTGTAATGAAGTGTGACTGTGTTAATAATAATAATAATAATAATAATAGTTAATCTGTTAATCTGTTAATCTGCGCTAACTGAAGGAGGACGCATGTGCCGGGCAAGATGAATCATGGAGCAGACATGTTGTCAAGCAACAACGTCTCCTCAGGGGAATGGATGCTCCACCCGCTCGTGGTTCAGAAAATTGGGAAAGTCTTTGGCAGAGCTCGAGTAGACCTCTTCGACTCCGAAGACAACTCTAACTGCCTAATCTTTTTCACAAAAAAGCACGAATGTCCTGGCCCATGAGTGGCCCAGTCTTCCGCTCTATGCTTTTCCCCCAGTCGCTCTGCTACCGCAGGTACTCAGGGGAGTCAGGGAACAATGGCACAAGCTCATTCTAATAGCCCCTCTCTGGAGGAACCAGCCGTGGGTGTTGGAGAGATTCCAGCTGCTCGAAGCAGCCCCGTGGCCGATCCCCTTGAGACGGAACCTCCTCTCTCAAGCGAACGGTACGCTATGGCATCCATGGCCCGAGTTATGGGGCCTGCATTTGTGGCCGCTCAACGGGAGTCTTTCGGCCTCCCAAAGCGTGTCCTAAACACGATGGCAGAAGCTAGAGCCCATCTACTCAATTTCTCTATGCTCTGAAATGGTCTGTTTTCTCGACTTTGTTGTCAAGACTGCGACTTAGATCCGGTCACCTCCGATGTGTCAGTGGTTCTCTCATTTCTGCAGGAGATGCTGGATAAACAGCGCACCTCATCAATTGTCAAAGTTGACGCGGCAGCCATAGCGGCTTCCCATGCCCCTATTGCTGGCCGATCGGTGGGCAGAGATAGTGCGGTGGTTCAATTTTTACCAGGCGCCAGGAGAATGAATCCCCTGCGTCCTCGTACAGTTCCACCTTGGGACTTACATACCATACTAAGGGCCCTAAAAGGGCCCCCGTTTGAACCATTGCAATCCATGAGCCTCAGAGCACTCTCGTTAAAAACCGCCCTGCTGCTAACACTGGTGTTGGTCCAGCGAGTAGGAAACCTGCAGGCCCTATCCATCAATCCGGCTTGCCTGGAATTCAGGACTAACGACTCCAAGGTCATCCTGAAACCAAGGCTGGGTTATGTACCAAAGGTGCTCTCCACTCCGTTCAGAGCCCAGGTTATAGAGCTTTCCGTGCTTCCCCTTCTACGTGTAGCCAGGAACTGTCCCTGCTCTGCCCCACCAGGGCCCTGAGGGTATAAATTGAGCGTTCTGACTCATACAGGAAATCAGAACAGCTTTATGTCGGCTTCGGTAACCGCGCCAAAGGTGGCCATGTTATGAAGCAAGGAATTTTTAGGTGGTTAGTGGATGCCATTACCCTAGTATACTCCTCCTTGGGTTTGCAGTGCCCCATAGGAGTCAGAGCCCATTCCGCCAGAGGCATCGCCTCTTCCTGGGCATGGTCCAGCGGGGTGTCCATTTCGGAAATTTGTGAGTCGGCCGGCTGGGCCTCGCCGTCCACATTTGTGAGGTTTTACAACCTGGATGTCCCTACCTTACAAGCTAGAGTCCTTTCTGACTAAATAAGCTATCTTACGGGTTCAATTGACCAACATTGTTCAAGCCCCTCCTTCACTTGATCTGTCCATACTATATGGACGCCAGGTATCAACTTACGGGACGACACCCAGGCCACGGATGACCCTATGGCTCAGCCTGTGCTTGGTGTATTCTCTTGACTCCCCTGGGTCTTTCTCCCATGTGAGTCTTGGTGTTGAGTGGTTCCGCGTCAAAGCACGGCGTTATTGTACTTGTTCCAACACAAGCGTCTTTGATGCAGTACGAGTGAAATATCGAAAGGGAATGTACTCGGTTACTGTCGTAACCTCGGTTCCCAGAGATATGGAACGAGTACTGCATTCCTGGCCGTGTTATGACCTGCACTCCTCAGTCGCTTATTTCGAAGAAATCTGAGATGCGGCATAGCCATAGCCTCGCACACCATCGCCGAGCCATTGGTTCGTTCCCATTGGTTTAGTCCTGCACGAACCAATGGACATTCAGTTTCACTGCATGATTAAAAAAAGGCTTCAGTTGAAGAGGAAACATATTTTTTCCCATACAGAAATCTTCGACGCAGTACTCGTTCCATATCTCAGGGAACCAAGGTTACGGTAGTAACCGAGTACGTTTTCGAGTTATGTCTACAATGAAGAAACTAGCTTTTGAAATAGATTTTCTATTTTCTTTTGTCATATAAACTGGCTGTTCTCCCTCATTTAATTATTACAACACTAGATGTAGAAAGATCCCCAATCATTTAACTCACAAATTAGTTTAAAGAAATGCAAAATCATTCATGTATAATCATTTTTATCTGATCAAACATACACAGTCTGGAACAAAATCAACAATACCTGTAAATGAGTGCTTTTTTTGTAAAATATTTGTGAACCAGTGATTTATATAAGTGGAAAACTATTAGCGACAGTGGCCTTTTGACAACTTGTCTGTTCTTCTGATAATGTTGTAGAATCATAATTTAAGCAAATATGTTTCCTGAAGCTTAAATCTTTCTCAAGATTAACAACGTCAGCCTTCCAGAGAAGAATATAAAATGAAGTTTCAAACAAAGTTTTGGGAGGAACCTAATCATTCAGTCCTGTTAATCATCATTACGAGCCTAAATAAGCAGCAGTCATTGCACCGTCTCAATAATAATTATTCCGGAATCCCTCCACCTCCCCATCTCTGCCTTTATTTCTGTTATTCTCCCTCCATGTACTAACCCAATGGGAGGGTTGAACCCGGCACTCAAGCAGAGCCTTGCGTTTAAGCATCCATTGAGGACAGCAAGCCACGTTTATTTACCATTAACCATCAGGACTGGGTGTGAAGGTGAACTCGTGAAGTTAATAAAATGGCATGTGACACCAGGTTGAAACTTGAGCTGAACCTACGTCATGCTCAGGAGAGTAAGGAATGCTGTGAACAGTTTCTGATGTAAATACACATGTATGTGTATAACCAACAAAATACTGCTACAGTGAACAATAAAATATAGAGTTATATACTGTATTTACAGTATACACATAAAGTGATAATGTTTTGGCTATCCATAAATGTTTGGGCACTCTGAACTGCTGAAAGATTTGCGACAATATACTAATAAAATGACAAAAAAAAGATGTTGTAGTTATTTCAGTGGCCTTAACAGCTTATTAATGTGAATATCCAGAAGTTAAATGTGCAATTATGTAGCTTTAACTATTATTAACTCCGAATTAAAACAGCCACTTGTTTAACAATGAACAGAACAGACGTCTGATGAAAAAATAGCTTCTCTCATTTTAATAATGAAGTGAAAGTAGAGATTTGATCGATAGGGAACAACAGATTTGTATAGCAGCTTCTGTGTATCACATGTTTAGTCATTTCACTTTTTCATCTAATACAGTTTTTTTATTAATTTCTTCATGTTTAAAATTACACACACAATATTTCTTCTACTTACACTGGCTATAATTAGAAATAATAGTGTGCAGACTGTTGAGTCTGCATCTTTGAGTGAACTCGTCTCTGTCACTTCTCCTTGCTGAGGCCGCTACAGTCATTATCTAAAATAGCACTGGTTGAAGAACCTCAAGAGCTTCTTGAAACAGCTCAGACCAAAATACACTGATTATAAATTTAGCAAGGAGAAACAATTTGCAAGGAAATATTTTGCATTTGCAACGCTGAGGAGAAATGAATCAGTACAACAGCAAGAAACATGAACGTATAAAAAAGGCCAAAGACAGTAGGTTTTAGTTGCTAAACTTGGTCCATAGTTCACTCAACAATTTGTTGAAACTGTAAAAACATCACAACAGTTCACAAGTCATCAAAAAAATTTGAAGCGAAAAGCTGTGTGTTTGTAAAGAAGAAATCAATCAGTAAGGCATTTTAACATCAAAATGGAAATAATACAAGCCATCTATCCAGAACATTGCTTTTTTCCAATGAAAAGTTCAGCTTGTCTGAATCAGCAGAAAAATATGCACATCAAGTAGCATTTACATGCAAAAACAGTCCAAAACAGTTCTAAAGAAATGTGGGTGGATTTTAATGTTAGAGGAAATGGGCTTTTTCACTGGAGGAAGTTTTATTATGGATTTTGGTCAGAAGTACGATTTAAAGTTAAAATGCTGTGATGGATTTATTTCTTACAAACACACAGCTTTTCGCAACGTGTTAATTGATGGACACCTGTTGATTTCATTGTAAATTATTGTGATGTTTTTATCAGCTATTTGGACTCTCATTCTGATGGCACCCATTCACTGTAGAGCAGTGGTTCCCAACCACAATCCTGGAGGCCCCCCAACACTGCACAGTTTGCATCTCACCTCATCCCAACCCCAATTCAGGCCTTGTCTCTACTAATGAGCTGATGATCTGAATCAGGTGTGTTTGATTAAGGTGACATGGAAAACATGCAGTGTTGGGGGGCCTCCAAGAATGAGGTTGGGAACCAGTGCTGTTGAGGATCCATTGGTGAGAAACTGGCGTAATGCTACATTTCTCCAAATCTGAAGAAACCAAGTTGGATGGCCTGAAGGTAAATACACTTTAAGCAAATGTTCATTTTTGTTGCAACTATTCCTTTAATTTATGCCTGCCCAAAAAAATGTTAAACGTATTTATTTTCCTGACGTGTATTCATCAATTCCATAAAACTTGCTAAACCATGTTTCCATGGTTTTATATGTCAAGAAAAATGTGAATACAGGATGTTGGGAAGCCACTCCCTCTGCTGTCCTCCTTTGAGACTACAAAAGGGACAAGCCAGAGTCTCATTCAAACCAGCCAGACACTGTCTGAGACAGCAAGGGATCCACTCATGCACACAGACTAGCACACATCAGTATAGACGTGCTCCAGTACAGAGGGTTACAGACACACACAGAGGGGCTTACCTTGTGAAACCACTCGTACAACTGTCTATATCACTTTCTACCTCTTGCTTGCAAACACACACAGACACACATACGCAACAGCTGTCAACATGTTGCTGCCAAGAGCTTTGACCCTGTTCATCCTGTGGGGTAAGTTGTTTTAATTTTTTTTCTTCAGAAAAAATTTGATTTATATCCCAACACTGCATTTCCAAAACCTTTGGTCTATCAAGTTTGAGTTTCTGGAAAACTGTTGCCAAATAAAGGGAAAAGTGTATGAATTTGTATTATACTGTGTCACTTTAAGATATTTTTCACTTTTCTATGGATATTGTTTGAGGATTATACATTCTTAGTTAGCATATATGTGACAGTCTGCAGTTGCTTAACAATGTTTCAATTATTCAGGGATCTAGTGTAATTTAGTGTTTTTGTATGTGGTACCTAGTGTTTCATTAGGTATAACATAATGCATAACAGACACTGTAAACAAACTTCAAGGTCAATCTACGTGAGAAAATGTTCATGCTAAGTTTTTACTCCATGTAAAAGGATTGAAATATTTCTAATTTTAAGCCCCATTTATTTAAGTTATCTTAGTTAAACTGTGTCCAAATGTTAAGCTGTATGAGTTAAACAATTTATTTAACCTTCGTACCTGTTACTCAAGGAAAGTGGTGGAAAAGTTAAATCATGCTTCCATGACTTTGATATGTTTTATGATTGGGATTTTTTAATAAATGTACCTGTCTCTGTTGAGCTGAGTCATACTGAGCAAGAGTGCCAGTGACATTATTTGTTTATGTATCAAACCTCATAGTTCCCCGAATTCAACAGAACAATCGCCAATGTTCTTCTTAGAGAATGTCTTAGAAATATCATGTTTGCAGGTGACACCTGAAACCACCCACCATCTGAGCGCATCTAAAGCTGAAAAAAAATCCTTTAATCAGCATTATTGGTGTCTGACAAGTGTGGACATAACAGAAGAGCTGCTGACATGAATAATAATGTCCAATCTTACACTAGAAACATGACTCAACTTCTTAGAATATACTATGAATATTTCAATGATACAGAAGACAGCATCTGAACCGCTATATCTGCATGTGACCTGCTAAAATTAAATGCTTGAAATAGTTTGTAGACTTCCTGAAATTAATGACAATGTTTACACTAATTCCTATCCTATGACATTGTGTTTATTCTGTTGACACTATTCAGGTTTTGCCTCTTGTGTGCGGTATCGGGCTGACTTCAATATGATAGGAGTCACTGGTTGGATCCTCTTTGACTCCATGGAGCACAAGTCCACAGTTAATCTCACAGGAACTGGCACATGTCTATTCAATATCTCCCTCACTACATTCCCAGTTATGTACGGCCATTTTGCTTCACCTTGTCAAAAGTCACACATAGGAGACAGTGTGTTCACATTTTCTGTAGATCAGCCTCAAGCTGCTGTGAATGTGTCCACTCTGTTTGAACAGCACATTAGTCTGGATGCCCTCTCGGTGCTGGTGGACACATGTAATGGTGAAAGGATTTGTGCTGGACTTACTTCAGAGTCCCAGGTAAGAACATGGAGGGCACGGTTTTTCAGTCCCGTGGCTGGAAACGTCTACATCCGACAAGTGGTGGGAGAAGAAGGGGCAAGGGTTCTTTCAGATCTAAGAAATGTCGATCAGACCAGGACTTTTTCAAATGTCACGATTTTAGCATCACAAAGCTCTGCAACCAGCTGCAATGCACTTCTCATTAGTCTGGATCTCAAGAGTCTTACAAAGTTGGGTGTTATCAACGTTGGATCACCTCTAGAACCTGCTAAATCTCGATTGGAAATATCCAATCTCAATTCTAATGTCCGGTTCGCCGTTCTCGACCTAACCTCAAGCTACGTGTGTGCAGAGATCCGAAGTGTTGCAATGAAGGTAGTTAGTGCTGTTGTGAACATGCAAGGGATTAAAGGCTACTTCTCCTTCCATCAACCATCTCCATTCGATCTCACTTCCATCACTGTTAACCTGACAAACCTGGACAGAAGAGTTGGCCCATACCACGTTCATGAGTTTCCCCTTCCCCAAATGAATTCTCCATCAGAAAGCAGCTGCAGTAACAACAACCTTGGCGGTCACTGGAACCCGTTTAATGTAAATACTCAGGCACCGGGGTATCCGCCACCGAGAGGCTCCACTCATGATCTCTTTGAGGTTGGAGATCTGAGCTCAAAGCATGAATCTCTGGAGAATATGAATAACTTTCAAGCCACTTTCTTAGACTGGAACCTTCCTCTGTTTGGGAGGAATAGCATTGTGGGTCGCTCTGTGGTAATACACATGCCCAACTCAACCAGATTTGCCTGTGCAAGTATCGGCTACCCTGGCGAAGTGACTGTTGCTAAGGCTACCTTTCGTGGTCTGGTTGTGGGGACGGTCCAGTTCACCCAACTCAGTAGTGACCCATATTCTGATGTCTCCGTATTCATGGACCTATCCTATGGACAACTTACTGCACCTTCTACAGTGAATCACAACTGGCACGTCCACAACTATCCCATCAGCACAGAGACTGACAGTGACAAGGGATGTTGTCTGTCAACTGGAGGACACTGGAACCCATACAACATAGACATCACCGTAAGTGCATACGCTGTAAACTGTGCTCCCGACAGCCCTTTTTCTTGTGAAGTTGGGGATATCTCTGGCAAGCACAAAACTGCTGACCTGCAGTCTGCGATGGGAACGGTGGCAACCAAGAACTTTTTTACTGACACCACTTCTTGGATGTCTGGAATGATTGGACGTTCTGTGGTGATACATGGTCCAAACCAAACAGGTCCACGGATCGCTTGTGCTAACCTCACCATGTACCGTTTTCCCTCCGCTCGCTCAGATTCTTGGCTTGGGCCTGGAAACTCTGAAGGTCAAGTCCGATTCTCCCAAGTCTCTCCTCAAGGAGCAACAATCCTAAATATCTCTTACTGGGCTTAATGCGAGAGCCAGTGGCTACCACATCCATGTTCTTCCAATCAAAAGAACACAGGAACCTTGCTCGGACATTAACATCATGGGACACTTCAACCCGTTTTCTGTGAACGCAGCCTCATCTCCAACTCCAGGGAATGGCACGGTTGACCAGTATGAGATTGGAGACATCAGTGGGAAGTTTGGAGACCTGACTAGTCAGAACAACTTTCAGAATCAGTACACGGATGGAAATATGCCACTTTCAGGACCGAACAGCATAATTGGCCGGTCTCTGGTCATACATTACACTAACGGCTCAAGGTTAGTTAAGAATCGTACATCCTCAAACAGTCACCAGGCACAGTATTTTGACCTTTGAAAATAAATATAAGATATTAGTTTGCTTCTCTTCTGTTAGAAGTAGAACCATACATAGTCTAGACAGGAAACCAACTGCAGGTGTAGGTCGTGATACAATTGATTCCCAATTCTGCATTTTGACTCATTTCCCCAGTTCTTCTTTTGCAATCTGCTGCATTAGCCACATTTAACTGACAACAAGATCATTTTTAATGTTTATTTTCCCCAAAGGCAAAATGTATTAATCTGGAAGAGACCTCATATAATTTTCTGTACAGAATTTTAGCATAATTACGTTGTTGTGAAATGCTTAAAAACCAAACTGTCATGAAAAGATTCACACCGCTTATTAATCTACACGTCATTCATTGTTTATTTATAAAAGTAATAAACAAGATTTCTTTGACTTTGAAAATTTCAAAACGTACTTGAACATTATACATTTTAAATGGTTTCTTCCACTATTTACAGAATGCGGTGCGCAGATATTTCAGCAGAAGACTCCCCAGATGGAAACTGGGTGATCGCCAAGGCCATGTTCAGTAGTGCTGTAACTGGGACAGTGAAAATGGTAAAAAGAAAAATACATTGTATAAGCAGATTTTTATAGATGGTTCTTGTCTGCTGGTTGGTTGCCAGGACCATGTTGCTAAATGGCTTGAATTGCCTATTTGGAATTGTTTTCACTGTTCCTATGGTAGCTAAATTAGAGGGAATTGTGAAAAATAAGTATCTTCCTCATCTCTACGCTCGCCAACATTAAAGGGGTTTAAATCTACCGTCACTTTAAATCTGCCACAAAAAGATGACGCTGCTAATAATGCTGGATGGAGGAGGATGGGGTGGAGAGGGGAGATGGGTAGCTGGGTGAGGCTGTGGTTGTGGAGGGGTACAGCTCTTGTCCTGCTGGGACGGTATGCAGGCAGATGGATCTGTCACATGCCGCACAGCAAACCTGCAGCTGTCTTGTGGTCCTGGTGTTGCATGCAGAAGAATTATACACATGATTTACAGTAATGAGTAATAACTTTATGTTTATAATACATTTTGTCCAGAGCATCTGGTGCATTTAAGTATCTGTCTTTAATTATTTTTATTTATATCTTTGCCTCCACCCAGTCCTAAAATATTGTTTATACAGTACTTTATAATGTTTGCATATTATAATATATTAAATAGGTAATTCAAGTCAACCAGAGGTACTTGTCTTAAATTTTTGATTTTGCAAATATGTTTCGGAAGAAAGATCTACATGTATAAGGATAGTGCTGGAAACCAAACTATTAAATGCCATGAATTAATATTTAGTCAGTAATCCACTATTTTGTAGAGCTGGGTCAAAATGGTTATTTTCATTTGAGATTCAGAGACAAATTACAGGGCTGTAAAATGACTTGAGAAAGATGGCAGCATCTTTTGTTTTATTTTTACACAGAGATTGGTAGGTCTGTTGGTAAAATCTGTTGACTTCTGCTATCTTTGTTGCATTATGTGCCAATGGTGGAAAGAGCACTGTGCAAGTTTTTTCCTCCAAAGTTTGCATACCTATAACTAATAAAGTATTAAAGATATTTTAATGCCCTTTCAGATATTGCGTATTAACTTTCGATATGAACAGTAATTTTCAATATTCAATACAAGGGAAGTTTCTAAAATTTGGTTGATTTGAAATGAATGCTAAGTGATACACTACATGTCTTTAGTCCCAGCTAACCTTTCCAGATGGCAGCTATGGTGATGTTATATTGGAAGTGGATGTGCGGGCATCACAATCATCAAATGTAAGTTATATTGTATCAGCTTTTTTATTAGTCATGTTAGCTATCACAATTATATTTCATTTAATTGAATATGAGGAATTCTGCTATTGGTTTCTAGCTTGCAGAGGCTTCCTGGTACATCGCAAATAAGCCAGTGGGGTCAAAAGGCACATGTCCTGGTGAAGAAGAAATGTTTAATCCATTCAACATGACAAATGTGAGTGAGGCCTATTTTCTCATCAAACTGTAAAAATATTATGCAAAATAATTAAAACAGAATTATTCTCTGTCAGATGAACAGCTGTTCTCGGGTCAGGCCTCTGTCCTGTTTGGCTGGAGATCTGACGGGCAGACATGGATCCATAAGTCTCACCAAGAGGCAGCTGTACTATGACATTCTGTTGCAACTGGCCGGAGACTTCACAGGTAGCAGATATGAATAACGTTAACACTTGTGTAGATATTATATTTTCATGCATTGGCATAGATTTTATACATAGAAATGGTCTCAATGTTTTACCCGCAGTTGTCCAGAGGTCGTTAGTTCTCAGGTTCAATAACACCACAACCGCATGTGCAGATATTCTCCCAGAATCTCCTTCTGCCTCACAGATCTTCCCCAACATCATTTCCTTCAGCAGGTATATTCTTCAAATGCATGCATGTTCGAACTGGTTTAAATATTCAAAAATATTATCTGTATCAACCTAACTGCTAAAAAGGCCTTTTTTATATTAGATTAAATAGAAGTAGATCCTTAAAGTAACAACTGTATGTGTTTACTACATGAAATAACTGAATTCAATTCTATATTATATACATATTATGGCATTGCCAGTGTCATTATGTTGTTTCATAACTTAAATTAATGTTTATATCAATGTCTTTAGTAAAATATCTGAATGTTTTATGTCCAAAGCCTTGTTGGCTGAATTTCACAAAGACAATCAAAACTGGAAAAAATGATGGATGGGAAATGATTATTATAATTCAGATGACTCCTGGTTTCATATAACACCCAATGCTACACCTTACTGTAATGGTTTTTAGTACATGCTGTGATTCTTTTTTTTTTTTAGCAAAATAAATAAATCACAGGTCACTTATTACATTATATATAAAATAATTGTTTACAATACAGGTGCATCTCAATAAATTAGAATGTCATGGAAAAGTTCATTTATTTCAGTAATGCAACTCAAATTGTGCAACTCGCGTATTAAATAAATTCAATGCACACAGACTGAAGTAGTTTAAGTCTTTAGTTCTTTTAATTGTGATGATTTTGGCTCACATTTAACAAAAACCCACCAATTCACTCTCAACAAATTAGAATATGGTGACATCCCAATCAGCTAATCAACTCAAAACACCTGCAAAAGTTTCCTGAGCCTTCAAAATGGTATCTTATAGTGTTGTCACGATACTGGAATTTTTAACTTCGATACGATACCTTGAAAAATATCGATATTCGATACCATTTTCGATACCAGGGAGAGAAAAAAACTGCCACAACATTAAGGGGTCAATTATTTATTTTTTAGATAAATATAACATGACAATGAGGTATATTTTACATGAACAAAATGTCTTGAGGTAGTGCACTTGTTCAAGGTGTAGTGTCTAGTGTAGGTTGTGAGTGTGTTGTTTTTGTTGCAGGTCGAGTCTCATCTTCTTTCTGGTGCTACAAGAAAATGCCAAACTTTAATAAAACATTTATTTTATTTTATTTTTGGCCACACTTTTAAAATGAACTGAACTATCTAACTAATCTTAGAACTTAAGTTAATGGTAATAGATATTTGTTAACGTTAGTTAACATGAATAAACAATGAAAAATATTTCCAAAACATTTATTAATCTTAGTTAAAAGTATATTTAAACTAACATTTACTAATACATGTACTAATTAAAATCCAAAGTTCTATCTGTTAATATTTTTTTTCATTGGACCAGAGCGAACATGATCCGTTGTATTTTTATTACCTACTGTTATCAAAAATTAAAATATACTGTAGCAAATGCATTGCTCATCGTTCATAAATGCTGGTTAATACAAAATATTATTTTATGAACAGATTTTAATGCCGGATTCACATATCACCGCAAACGTGCGTGCATCACACGCGAAAACAATGCTCACTGGATCGACATGAAGACAAATTGCAGAATTTAAGTAATACTTTTTTTAATGAAGTTAAATGAGCACAAGTTAATTTACATTTGACAACAGTTAAAGTATTTAAAGATTCACAGTTAAAGATTCCTCAGTCAGATTATATTAACTTTAATATTTACGGCGAAAAAACGAGACAACACACATATCAGGTTTGATCGTGCGCACGCGCCCGGACCGAAGGTAACTTCCGGTCTGTGTTTGTATATCGGGCTGGTTAGTGGCGCCGGCTACAAACACAGTTCAGGTGATTAGTAATGAAGTTGGGCTCAGGTTGTTGTGCTGTGGGATGTGTTTCACATACATACATTTATTTGAGGCGACCCACCACAATATCAAAACTTTTCAAAAAGGCTTTGTTGAATAACATGAGCACGTAATGCATGTTTAAAAATTAAAACGAGGCGCAGGTGTTTTTATATCACTGTATTTTTGAAGGAACACTGTCTTTAGGAAATGTTTGATGTCATTTTCATTTCATCTTGCATGTTATATGTCTGATAAAGCAGCGTTTATGCGTTCAGTTTACAACCGTTACAGGGCGCAAACCTCTAACGTTAACATTACGTTATTTCTCCCGCTTTTAAGCGTCTCCTGCTGACAGAGTTGATTTGCATTTTAAGAAGTCCGTCCAAGTAGTAATCGCTGCATCTCAGTCCGTCTGATTTAAGAAGCAAACATATTTTGCTTGTTAGAAACAAGCACTTTTCGCCATCTTTATATTCACTTCACTTTTGCTATTTAACCAGAGCGAATGAGGCGAGACACGTGACAGGCACTGCGGTCACGTGTGGTGTTTGTCAACGCGCCTTTGGAGAAGTGAAAGTGACAGCTCGGCTAGGATCAAGTATCGATACTGAAAAATTAGTATTGGTACCGTTCAGATATTTCAGTATCGATATTTATCGAAATATCGATATTTTTGACAACACTAGTATCTTAGTTTGGTTCACTAGGCTACACAATCATGGGGAAGACTGCTGATCTGACAGTTGTCCAGAAGACAATCATTGACACCCTTCACAAGGAGGGTAAGCCACAAACATTCATTGCCAAAGAAGCTGGCTGTTCACAGAGTGCTGTATCCAAGCATATCAAGTTGAGTGGAAGGAAAAAGTGTGAAAGAAAAGATGCACAACCAACCGAGAGAGAACCGCAGCCTTATGAGGATTGTCAAGCAAAATCGATTCAAGAATTTGGGTGAACTTCACAAGGAATGGACTGAGGCTGGGGTCAAGGCATCAAGAGCCACCACACACAGACGTGTCGAGGAATTTGGCTACAGTTGTCATCAAAGGCGTCTTACCTGGGCTAAGGAGAAGAAGAACTGGACTGTTGCCCAGTGGTCCAAAGTCCTCTTTTCAGATGAGAGCAAGTTTTGTATTTCATTTGGAAACCAAGGTCCTAGAGTCTGGTGGAAGGGTGGAGAAGCTCATAGCCTAAGTTGCTTGAAGTCCAGTGTTAAGTTTCCACAGTCTGTGGTGATTTGGGGTGCAATGTCATCTGCTGGTGTTGGTCCACTGTGTTTTTTTGAAAACCAACGTCACTGCACCCATTTACCAAGAAATTTTGGAGCACTTCATGCTTCCTTCTGCTGACCAGCTTTTTAAAGATGCTGATTTCATTTTCAGCAGGATTTGGCACCTGCCCACACTGCCAAAAGCACCAAAAGTTGGTTAAATGACCATGGTGTTGGTGTGCTTGACTGGCCAGCAAACTCACCAGACCTGAACCCCATAGAGAATCTATGGGGTATTGTCAAGAGGAAAATGAGAAACAAGAGACCAAAGAATGCAGATGAGCTGAAGGCCACTGTCAAAGAAATCTGGGCTTCCATACCATCTCAGCAGTGCCACAAACTGATCTCCTCCATGCCATGCCGAATTGAGGCAGTAATTAAAGCAAAAGGTGCCCCTACCAAGTATTGAGTATAATATACAGTAAATTAACATACTTTCCAGATGGCCAACAATTTACTAAAAATGCTTTTTATATATAAAACATTATAAGATTTATAAACATTATAAAAAATGTCTTATGAAGTATTCTAATTTGTTGAGATAGTGAATTGGTGGGTTTTTGTTAAATGTGAGCCAAAATCATCACCATTAAAAGAACCAAAGATTTAAACTACTTCAGTCTGTGTGCATTAAATTTATTTAATACACGAGTTTCACAATTTGAGTTGAATTACTGAAATAATTTAACTTTTCACGACATTCTAATTTATTGAGATGCACCTGTATGTGTTTTATTATAACACATTTACTGTTGTGTACAGGTATGATTTCCGGAAGAGAGTGACCGGTGTGTTGAACGTCCACATATCCAGAGTTTCCATCTTACCTGGTTCTCCTTCACAAGGGTCTGATGGGAAATGCCAGCAGGTCAATTATCTGGTGTCAGGTAAACAAAAGCACAAAATTTGAAGTGCAAAGTTTTTGCTTTCATCTTCACAAAACATCTTAACTTGACGCTCATGCCGTGACATACTGAAAAAAACAGTGAGATGCTCATCCGACACATGTATGCATAGACCAACTATTAAAAATAGCTCAATGTTTAAAGGTATATGCTATATAAATATACGTATATTCTATAATGTGCAAATATACACATATGAATATTGTGTAATTAAATCAAATCTAATTTATTAATTATTAACAGCCGTAAAATGTACAAAAAGTATTAATAATGAATATATAATTAGACAGGATCTAGGTGCAGCAAATTTTATTTGCAAATAAACCAAAAATAACAAATAACTCAACAGGTTACTCAGCAATCTTAGGTAACACGAACAGAACAACTGCACTACCAATGATAATAATGCACAAAATGAAGTATAAAACGAGGTATAGATATACACAAAATAATGAGGGGTAAAACAAGACAGGTGTGTCTCAATGAAGTAATCATCGTAACTGTTAAATAAAGACCAAGGAGACTGATCTAGAAACAGTGCAAACTAACAGGATAACTCAAGCCATGAATGTCAGAGCCAAACCAACTCATAAACATTAAACATAACCTTAACATTACATGAAAACCCTGTAACCTAAACAGTCCAACAGAGGGTGGGTGAGAACTTAGGAGAGAGATGCAGAACTGCCAGATGGGAAAACCCAGGATGGAGGAGGCAAGGATGGAGTAGCTAAGGACAGAGGCAAAAACAAGGGTGGTGATGACGAGGAGCCAGTTTGGAATCCCCAGCAGAAGTGCCAGAATACAGGCACTTGGCAGAGATGAGGAAGGTAGGGGCTATGGGGGAGCCTTGGCAGGTGATACCAGGGGGACGATGGAATGAAATGGAGCTGGCCAAAGTGGAGACCCAGGTGGAGCCGAGGGACCGGGCGATGACCGGGCACACCCGAGGCGACTAGCTGCAAAGGTGGAGCCTAGGCACCCGAGTACCGAGGTGTAAGCGGAGCACCCAAAATCCAAGGTGGAACTAGATGTAAAAAGGAGCCAATGGAGCTGAAGAGGAGGGTGGACAAAGTGTGGGTGAAAGACTGGAAGTCTGAGGCACAAGCAGATCAGCAACAAACCAAGGTGGAGCCGGAGGGACTAGGAAGCCCTGTGGAGCCGAGGGCACGATGATCCCAGCTGCAGACGAGGGAGCGAAGAGCCACAGTGGAACCGACTGGTTAACAGGCCTAGGAGGAGTGATGGGCATGGAGGTCCAAAGTGGAATTAATGGGTCACCATTTCAACCCTGGACTGATGACAACTCAGGCCAAGGTGACTTAATGGTGACCAGAGCAGGAGACGAAGGACTGAGGAGAGGCAGTGCAGCCAGGGCAGATTCAGGGCTGGGTAGAAATAGCGGGAACACAGGAGATTAAGGACTGGCTGGGAACACAGGACATTCAGGGTTGAGCAGAGCCACAGACATTAGCAACACAGTGCTGGGTGACAAAATAGGGCTCCAATCCATCCCCTCATACTCCACCAGTATTCCCTCTATGACAGTCAAACAATCCACAACATTTCTCACCCAACAAACAAAACTTGAAACAATAAACTAGAAACAAATTCAAGTTTATTTTTGTAGTGCTTGTCACGATGCAAATTGTTGCAAAGCAGCTTTACAGAAAATGTAAGTCTCTACATTATGTTTAGTAATAGCTTATCAGTGGTGACTATCTCCAGTTTATGTCCATATGGCAGAAATTTACGGTTAAAATCAAGCAGTTAGTTAATGTCATGCAATCATACAGACGATGAACACAATTAACAGCAATAGGTTGCGATCAAACTCATAGCAACATTTTGTAGTTTTGAATGTTGTCAGAGGGTTGGCATCATCTGAGGTCCTCTGGGGGTTTGGCATCATCTCTTCTCAGGTGTTCAGTCATCTCAGGTATTTGTGAGGGCTGGATCTAGACTGATGCTTGTGTAATTCCTTGTTACCACGGGATGCCAATCAGAGAAGGCAATAGAGCAAAATTAACATAGCTGCTGTGCTCAACCCAAGCAAAAGAATGAAAATGTGCATTTGATCAGATGTAAGGTTATGAGATACATTATGTGAAAGCTTGGCTAAAGAGATTTAATCTAGATTTAAACAGAGAGAGTGTGTCTGAACCCTGAACATTATCAGGAAGGTTATTCCAGAGTTTGGGAGACAAATGTGAAAAAGCTCTACCTCCTTTAGTGGACTTTGATACCCTAGGAACGTTTGTAACTGATACGAAACTTAATAAGTAGCCAGTGCAGAGACTGTAAAGTTGGAGTAATATGATCATATTTTCTTGACCTGGTAAGGACTCTAGCCGCAGCATGTTGTACTATCTGTAGCTTGTTTATTGAAGATGCAGGACAACCACCTAGCAGTGTATTGCAATAGTCCAGTCTAGAGGTCATGAATGCATGAACTAACTTTTCTGCATCAGAAACTGTTAACATGTTCCGTAGCTTGGCAAAGTTTCTAAGATGGAAGAATGCTGTTTTTGTAACATGGGAAATATGATTTTCAAAAGATAAGATGCTGTCTAATATTACACTAAAATTTTTACTTTAGAGGAAGTAACAGTACATCCGTCTAGATGCACATTGCAAACTACGAGATTCTGTGTGCTGTTTTTAGGTCCAATAAGTCATTTCTCTGTCTTATCCGAATTTGATAGGAGAAAATATTGGTCATCCAGTCTTTTATATTTTTAACTCACTCTGTTAGCTTAGATAATATATATATATATAAGTTTCGTCTGGTCTTGTTTCTTAATAAGAGGCTTAATAACTGCCAGCTTGAATGGTTTTGGGACATGACCTAGAGATAACGAGGAGTTAATAAAATTGAGAAGCGGTTCTTCTGCTGCAGGTAAGAACTCTTTCAGCAATTTAGTGGGTACAGGATCTAATATACATGTTGTTGGTTTATTTACATATTCCTGTCCTAAAGTTGTAAAGCACTACAGTATTTCTTTGGGTGCAAAAAAATGAAGCTGAATTACAAAAAACAAAGAACAGAAGACTGGCTACAATGGCATCAAGGCCACAGTATTCCGATAAGTCTGTCCAGATAAGACCCAAAGAAATTTAGAGAGTTTTCCTCTAACTTAATACCTCATTGAAATGGCCCCATAATGCCTATAACAATGACTTCTCTTTATTAAATTCATAGACAAACCTTCCTATAAATAAACATGCATATGATATTAGCGTACTTGATATAAAAAAAATCCTTGTTTAGTCCTTTATCCATATACCAGGTCCTCATAACATGCATTGCTTGATATATTAATCGGAGGATAAAAGTGCACAAAACTGCCTGCCCACTCTAAACTTGCAAATGAGCCAGCTTCCATACAAATAAACTTGTCCTGCTCTAATGTACACCTTTTTTAGTGGTCAAGCCAAAATTAAAGTGTGCAACCTTATAAGTTAAAAGGCCACTACTCAGTGATCCTCCCACTCTTGAGCCCTTCTTCCAGTCTTTAGTGTTTCCTTGTTAGTGCACCTGCCTCCCATGCCGGCAACCGGGGTTTGCGTCCCACTCACAGCAACAACGAGGCAGGACGGTTAGGACTGGAGGGGTTACATTGGTGCCGTGACCCGGATGGGAGTGAAGTCTAGGGGGTTGAGTGTAACGGAGGCCAGCTGGTAATTGCTATGCAGGTAAACCTCACTCCCCTGATCTCAAGAGGCGCACAAGCGATAGACGCTAAGAGTTATGGTCTTAAGCGTCCTTGTTAACGTGACCAGAGGGGTTACATTAGTACTGTAAGAAAGTTACATTCTGTGACGCGCTTTTGTCTTTGTGTTTAGACCTGTCTGGAAAAACACAAAGGTTATCGTTGTCATAGCATACAAGGTTGTACAAATCTAGGAAAGCCTCCATGTGTCTCTTGAGAAATTGAAGAGGAGAATTTTCACTGATCCCAGATCCATTTTATTGGTCCGTATTCTGTGACACATGGGTTGCAGATGACAAAGACAGGATCTAAGTGTAACAGTTTTTATTTGTAACTAAACCAAAATCAGGAAAGAACACACAACAGGTGTGACTAAATGAACTGAGTAACCATGGTAATTGATGAACACAAGCAAAGGAATCAGATCTAGCAACAGTGCAAACTAACAGGATAACTCAAATCATGAATGACCGAGCCAAGCCAACTCAAAGTACTACAGAGTTAAGTATAGTGTGTATAGTCATGTATAGTGTGAGCAGTCAAGTTGCAGCTCGACGATCGGTGTGAGCACATAAATCCTGAGCTTTGGTTTTACATCTCATGCGATTTATTTGTACAGTGAGAGTTGGTCTTTAACAACAACATTACTTAAATGTAGGACAGCGTATGCCCCATTTAACCATTATCCATATTATGGACATTATCCAGATTATGTTTATACTGTAGTATTATTATTATTATTATAAATATTAAAATTACAAATGTTAATAATTCTAATATATTAATATTATATATTAATAATCTACACATATTCCAGTACAAGAGCTGGCAGAAGAGAGTGTGTCTCTTCATATATTTTCAAGTTGTTTGATTGTTGCTCTCCTCTCCTGAACTAACTTGGTATGCTTTGTCTGTCAACTCAATGAACAATCCTGTCCTTTCAAAAGACACAAAAAAGGACAATTTCACCGTAATCTGATGCGTGGGTGGAGCGTAGAGATCCTGTGATCTTGCGCAACATCATGAAACCAGAGAGTGGTATATGACAGAGGTCTATAGCACAGGACAACTGAGGAAACAACAGAAACATTCAGGGCTTGACATTAACAACCGCCAAATGCGGGTGCATTTCATCAGTGGCGGGTAACACGGTCACTCACTAGCCACATCAGCAGGCTGAATTTTATATAGGGTAACAGAGCTTGATAATACTTGCCTGGAACAAGTTGATTTTTTTTTGGTGGAGCAAGTGAAAGATATTTTTCTTGCCTGAACAGACAACTAATCTGATTACTGATCTAATTAGGGAAGCAGGGCACTTTTCGGTGAGACTGATTCTGATTTTGCGCCAGTTGAGGCTCATGCAGCCTGTCTGTAACCTATGTATCAAACAATATCTTTGAGAAATCAAAACAGATGCACACAAAAGAAACACATACTGCGGTAAAAAGGCAGTTTTTATATTTATAACATGACACAGCTAAGAGAGTGCAGTTTTCTCTCAACCACGATTGCTAAATTTTAAATTGATTTGATATACAGTACAATATTGTTTGTATTGACTGTTTTGCTCGATTTATTTAACAAAAATAGTTCCAAACAAAGTTAGAAACAAAACCATAGTACCTAAATAACTTCATAGCTGCCTATACGGCATAGTTTAGATAATTTGTATTTTATTGAAAGCTGACGGGTCAAACAAACAAATAAACAAAATTCAACACTACAGGCAAAAAGAAAAAATTTCATCCACAATTTGAGATTTTGGGCTATTTGGCTTTTCATAAAGTTTTTTTCTGACTAGTGTAAAGAAAACACTTTTAAGTGATTATTTTATTGCACTTTATCTAGATATTAATTCTAATACATATCTTTAAAGACAGTGTTCTCAATTCACCTTCCCCCACTTTAGTAGTAATTAGATACACCAAACGTATTCATTGTATTATGTGTCTATCTTCTGAAGTTTTTTACTGAGGGGTTTGTTCGTTCGTTTGTTTCTGTTAATAGTCTGAACCTTTGACTCTAATAAGTCAAGAAAATTAAACTATAGTTTTTAACCACGTCCAGAGTTCAAATTTAGTGAAAGTAGTAACATTATTTATGTATCATTTCCATATTTAAACATAACATTTCTTTGTAAAAAAATTAAACAATTATACCTTTTAGTGACACCTTTTTCCTTAAAATTTGAAAATAAAAGTCCTAAACTAATCCAAGTTAATTAAAACTGTGAAAACTTAAGTTAGACATGACCAAAAGTTTAATAAATGTTATTTTAACAACTTGTTTTCCAGGTGATGTGAGCCAAGAGAAGCTGAAATCAGTTCAGTCAAGTAACCAGATGGGTGTTTTCAAAGAATCAAAGGCGTGCACTCCAAGTAAGCCTTGTCTCTGTGATTGCAACATTAATATTAATATTAATATTGAGTGTTTTACTCTTTATCACCTGGACTTTCTTTCTTCCTCAGCTGGAAACACAGGACTGATTCTGGTCCCCTGCATGATGTTACTGTCTGTCATGTCGACTGGAGTCTGTCTGCTCGGGTTTCTGGGGCATTAGATAGACCTTTCAGTGATATCACAGCACTGCCTTTACTTTACTTTAATAAACCAGGACATGTTCACATCAACTCCAAGAATGTGGCAAATTATCAAAACTGCAACCCAAACCTTAAAGAACATCATGTTACACAATCGTCTGTATCTTGCTGCTCTGTTCTGAATGGGATTAATGGACATGTACTCATTGTAAATTCCTCACAGGCCTAACCTGATATCGTATTATACTTCTTCCTGATTTATATCTATTCAGTTTATATTTTGTATGATGCAGTGAATACAACACAGCCCTTGTTTTCATGCAACATGACTCTATAAATTGTTATCTGAGCCTGTGAAATGAAGTCTTACGTCTTACTAACATTGTTTTGTGTGTCTGGCAGGTGATTTACTGAGAATACTATTCATATAAATGTTACATATAACTCTGGGGGTGGTAAGAATTAAAAAAAGTAAATGGATAAATTATTCAACAAGGATGTACAGACTTTTACACTGATTTAAAGTTAATTTAAAATATGTATTTTAATAAAGAATACTTATGTTGTTTTCAACATTGATAATAATAATAAATGTCTCAAATGTGACATTGGTGATGCTGAAAATGCTAAAAATATTATTTTTCAAAATATAATTAGTTATTTTAATGTGTATTAATATTTCACAAAATAGATGGGATCAAACAAATTCAGCATTTTTAAGCATATGAGACTTCTTACACAATCCATTTACCATATTCATTAGTTATTAATATATTAAGGTTAAACATAATTAATTTAAAAATTATTATTATGAAAAAATGAAGTAAAATCTAAATTCAAAATATTAATTCAACTTATATTGGAAAGAGGGAAGATTGATTCTTGAGAGAGAATGGTCATTTATTTGTATGTGTTTGTTTATTTTTGTGTTTCTTTAATATATTATTTAGTTCATTTTTATTTTGTTTCTTATTTTCAATTTATTTTTAGTTAAGAAAATTCTATTGGCTTTATATTCTAATGTATTTTGGGTGGGTGGGGGTTGAATGTGTTTATATTGAGACGATCTGTAATTTCTTATTTTTCACTGAATACATTATGTATGGTCTTGTTAAAATACCAATAAAATAAAAGATTAACAAAAATACATTGCTACTTATATAAAGCATACCCGATGTCTACTAGACTGCTGTGAGCGCGTCGCCTTGTGTCTGTCATGTGAGCGCAGACGTCATCACTGTAATGGCAGCTTCCTGTGCACGCTAACGCAAGGAACAGCAGAGTTTTAACAAGAGTTTACACCTCAAGGCTCGCTTCTCTAAGGTAACTGATGACTTGTTTGATGTCAGTCGTTCACTGTGTGTGCTCCATGCTCAGAAAACAGCAGTGGATTGTGTTGCCTCAGACCAACACGAGTGTTATTGTTATTGTCGCTTGCATAACATGCCTGTGTTTTGATAAATGAAGACGCGTCGGCGCGGATCACACAAACTCTCCTTTGATAGGGAAAGAAAAGATTTAATAAATAGTAAGACATAGATCAATACAAGTAACTTATGTTTGTAGATGAATATCATTTATGTTTTTGAAAGCATTGTATTTAGATGAACGGTACGGGAGACTGCCACACCTACCATGGATAATACAAAATAAATTCGAACAAAGTTTTCTGTGGGTTTATTGATACGCTGTTATGTCCTCGTCCACTGCAGATCTCCCGTATAAGATAATGCTTAAAAACGAACTGCTTTAATATAGATTGTTTTTATTGTTGAACTGTAAAGCCCTTCTGTCCAATCAGCTGTCGATATGATAATTCCAGTGACGTGATTGGATGATGTAACTCTGGCCTGTCGATTCGGTAAATTTTGAGGTGTTTATTTTTTGAATGAATAACCCCGGACCACATATTTTATAAATACAAATAAAACTACTTTTTAACAAGATATTTATAACTTGAATATTCTGGAATCTTTTTTCAAAAAATCATTGAAAACCATGCTTTCCCCCAACATTACGATTATGTTTAATACTTTATAATATATAGTCCCACATAGGAACAGTGCAAACTTGAACCAGAATATTTATTCATTCATTCACTAATTTGATTCCCTCGTGCTTTGATAATAATTACAGAAAATTGTATCTTTAAAAGAGAAGTTTTCGTGGTAGTCTTTTGCGGAAAGTTTGGTAAATGGTTGCATCACAGAACAAGAAGGCGTAGACAGTAAATCTTTAACTATGGTATGATCGCTTTATGCCACCTGAGAGACCGTCCGTGCAAGGTGCAGATTAATAATCTCATATCTTTCCAACTTTGAGCTCCACGTTACAAGTAAGATCTCCGGTTCACAGAGGGAAAATGGCTGCAGGTAATTCTTTATGTTCACAAAAGCCTTTTTTGACTTATATACACACACTTGCACAGTCAGAAAGGTGTAGATATCTGTTCTGTCTGTGCTTTGGTGACTTGTTAATTGTGATATCATGTCGATAAACTTGTAAATTGATCTGATGTCACTAGCAGTGGATTTAATTTATGATAATCAAATATCAAGGTTGCAATTTTTACAATGTTTTGAACACATTTACAAATGTATTTATTTTTTGGTCTTGGTTAACATATGTCTGAAAGTGAAAGATGTTGTTTATTAGAATTATATATGGATTGAAAAATTGGCAAATTGCTTTTTTTTTTTTAAAGGGTAGTCATTGGTGATGAGCAGATGTCATAAATTACATGGTGTGTAAATATTACGTCTGACTTTCTTTTTCTCTCAACAGACGCTATGTCTCCAAAGATCACAGTGGAGTTGCTCAGGCAGCTCCGCCAGGCCATGAAGAACAGCAAGTACATCTCCGAGCCCATACAAGCGTACATCATCCCATCAGGAGATGCACATCAGGTGATCTATCACCACACTAAAACCTGCTGAAAAAACCTTTGAGCTGTGCTCCACAAATGAGATTCCTGATTTAGAAATGCACAGATTTACAAACATGCAGACTGTTTTTATAAACATTGCATCTTATAAACATAGAGCCTGTGATTTATAAACATGCAGCATGTTATTTATAAACATTCAACCTGTGATGTATAAAATTATGGACTGTCATTTGAATAAATACTGTTTTATATGTTTATAAACATTTTATAGGGACTGAGAGGGCGTGCGTGCGTGCATGCATGCGTGCGTTTTGGTTTTGCTATACTTGTGAGGACCAGATGTCCCCACAAGGATAGTAAAGCCTGAGATTTTTGACTTTGTGAGGACATTTGGCCGGTTCTTTAACTATAAATAAATTATAAAAAATACTAAATTAAGTTTATCTTAAAATGCAAAATGTCTCCTGTGAGGGCTAAGTTTAGGGGTAGGGTTGGTGTAGGACGATATAAAATATTGTGAGGTCAGTATAAAAACAATAGAAGTCTATGAAAATCCTCGCAAGTATAGCAAAACCAACGTGTGTGTGGTTGTCCATGTCATGCCTTTTAACATCTATTGTATGAGTGATGGGCTTCCCTACCCCCTCCACTCTGACTCTGTGATTATGAAATCACCTTTTATTACGTGTGTGTGTGTGTGTGTGTGAGAGAGTGTGTGTGAGTGTGTGAGTGAGTGACCTCCTGCCAAGTGTTTTCCTTCATTCTGCTGGCTGGTTAAATTAGCAGTAATTAGGACTGATTGCTGACAGAGCTGATCTAATTTTTTCCCTTCGTCTCTGTTTTTCTCACTACAACATTTCATTCTGCAGAGTGAATACATCGCTCCCTGTGACTGCAGACGAGAATTCATCTGCGGATTCAACGGCTCTGCGGGTGCGTGTAACGTCAAAGTATTCAATTTTATATAATTGCAATATGACAATAGTATCAATAAATACCTTTTTAATCCATCACAGTGGAGATTTATCAACTATAGAGCAACGGAATCATAGGTGAACACGCACATAGGAACAATGGCATTAATAACAAGATGAAGATTAGACATAGATTACTTATAGAAATAGATACAAAGCAGACAATATAATAGTCACTACATGACAATGCAGTTCACCCCACCCCAAAGAATTTAACTCAAAGAATGGGGAAGTAAAACTGGAATTTGTGGTTCATATCTAATGACTGAGAGGCTGCTTTGTCATACATGACTTACATCTTAGTGGTGTTGGCAGATATCTTTGACTGGTGGCCCATGTGTGGCTCATTCAAGGACAGAGTGAAGCATAAGCCAACTTCCCTCATATACTACGACTAATAAAACAAAATATACATTATATACACAAAAGTGTCATTTCTTCAGTGTTATCACATGAAAATAATACAAATTTGACAGATTTTTTAGAACACAGCCTTTGTTATAAACTTTTATAAACATATAGCATTTTAAATATTAAACCCATGATTTATAAATATACAGCCTGTGATTTTATAAATGTACAATATGTTATTTATAAGTATACAGCCAGTGATTTAAAAATATACAACCTCTGATTTATAAACATTCAGCCTGTGATTTTGTATACATATCCTGTGATTCATAAACATCTAATATTCAGCTTTCGCTTTATAAACAATCAACAGCCTGTGATATATAGACATGTATAACTTTATAAACATAGATCCTGTGGTTTGTAAATATGCATTCTGTCATTTATAAACATTAAGCCTTTTAAAAAGTTAATCTGTGATTTATAAATGTAAAGACTAATAGATATGCTTGTTCCAGGTACTGCTATTGTGACAGAACAGCATGCTGCTTTATGGACAGATGGGCGGTACTTCCTGCAGGCCAGCCAACAGATGGACAATAACTGGACTTTGATGAAAATGGGTACAGTGAATGTTAGCATAGTTTTATGATGTGCAGTTGCTAGATCATTACTTTTGTTATCGGGTTGCTATTGCATAATCGTGAAAGCATGTCGGCCAAGGTACTGCTTTTCATAAGCCATTGCAAAACATTTATTAGAATATATTCCTGAATTTGAGACTGAACTTCATGACTTAACAGAAATCAGTCTTGAGCTTTACATTGATTAGTGTATAATATACAACATTGTTCGAAAGAGCAATCCAAAAATGATTGACATTTTGTATTGTCAGGGCTGAAAGAAACACCATCTCAGGAGGACTGGCTCATCAACATTCTTCCAGAAAACTCCAAAGTGGGAGTTGATCCTTGGATCATCGCCGCCGGTGAGGAATTCAACAAGAAGACTATTATGAAGAGTGTTTTGCACTGTTAAAAATAATTTCATTCATATTAATAGGGGTGTCATGCAACTTATTTTTCAAGGGAACATGCTATTATGTGTACAAATATATGTTAGTGAATTCAAAATGATCTGTTTTTTAAAGTTATGTTAATAATTTATTTTAAAAGTTTTTGAATTAATATTTTCTTAAAAGTATTAATCGGTAAAATGGGCATGTCTCTTGTCCATATTATTCTAGACTTCTCTAAATAATGAATATATTTATCCATACAAATATTTTCATACATATTAGGAGAGATTTTATTTATTGATAGACTTTGTTTTTTTGTGTTTTTTTTATCATAGTAATACATTTATTTTATTTAAAAGTGTATTACTAATTAGAATAATTTAAATTTTAAATCATGAAACAAATATTTAGAATAAACAATGAAAAAAATCGATTGATTGTTTAAATAGGCATGACACTTCTGCATGTTAATTTAGGACTACTGAAAATAATGAATACACATCCATATTAATATTTTCAATCATATATCAGTAGGGGTGTCGTGCAACATTTACTCAAATTTTCTTTATTTGTTGTTCTTTGCATATGTGTAAATATACTGTATTTAGTTGAATTTAAAATAATCTGTTCACCTATTTTTCATAAAAGCATAATTGTGTTATTTTTTATGATTCAAGGCTTCTTATTATTTAATTGTACCTTCTATAGTATTTTCACATACAGTAATATTGTGTATGCAATGAGTGAAATCGTAATTATTTTGACTCTTAGACATCGTGCAGGTGCATCATGTGTCTGTGATTGTTTTTTCAGACCAGTGGAAGAACATGTCTAAGGCTTTGAGCGGTGCGGGTCACTCTTTGATTGCAGTGCAGGACAATCTCATTGAGGCCATCTGGGAGGATCGGCCAGCTCGACCCAGCACCAAACTCATCACGCTGGGCCTCAAATTCACCGGTCAGCACATCTCACTGGATGATTTACAATATAGAAATCTGATCTTACAGGTCAGTCATAAAGCCTCTACACAAGTGCCGCCACAGTAAAATAAGACAATGTTGTGGTGGTTGCTTTTTCCATGTAGGTCTCACCTGGCAAGATAAAGTTACTGCTCTGAGAGGAAAAATGGCAGAAAGGAAGATTTCCTGGTTTGTGGTCACAGCTCTAGATGAGATCGCATGTACGTATTGCCATACAGCACGCTTTGTTTGTGTGTGTGTGCGCAGCATGTGCGTGTGTGTGTGTTTTTTTAAGTCGTCAGATCACGACTTGGCACTCGTTCCCTCTCCTCTTTCTTATTAACCTGCATGAAAGAGCTCTTGTGTCAGATGTTGAAAATGATGGACATGATTGCATGAGGAACAAGATGTTTTTTTCATATTTAGGAAAATAAATTTAAGTAAATTTAGTATGATGCTGAAAATGTAACTTTGCTGTTACAGAAATACAGTTACATTTTAATTATATTTAAATAGAATTTAAATAAACATTTATTTTATATTCTAATAATGTTTTGGATTCAAATGCTAGTGTATCTATAAGTTTGTTTATGTGCACCAATTTATTATTCTCATTCTCTGGACTTTTTACTGCATGATAGAAGATTTATTAATTAATACTGATAATATCAATATCAAAATGAAAATCTCACTTTCTCTCTACAGGGCTTTTTAACCTGCGTGGGTCAGACATCGAGTACAACCCTGTGTTTTTTGCCTACGCGATCATCGGCATTAGCAACATAAAGTAAAACTGCATTCATGGTTCTTCACTTGATACTGAAAATCTTCCAGATTTCAAATGAAATCTGACACTCATAGTTGTCCTTTGGTCCATATGTTGTTTTAGATTGTTTGTGGACAGTAAGCGTCTGTTGGACCCTGCGGTCCGGGAGCATTTGGAACTCGACAAGCCGAGCAAACCAGAACTGGCCGTACAGTGTTTTCCATATGAGTCTGTGTACATGGAGCTGCAGGCGGTTTGTGCAGCGCTGGCGCCCAAAGAAAAAATGTGGATTTGTGACAAGGCCAGCTGCGCTCTTACACAAGTCATACCCAAGGTGAGTCAAGATATGTGGTGATTTTGTGCTTGTGACAACTGTGCAAGTTTTTACAGGTGTTATTTTCTGCAGGATATTCCATTTTGTTCCAAAAATTTGTCATTTTATTTATGTTGAATGGTTTTGAATGCTGATGTATGTCTTTTTATGATTGCAATGCAGCCTGTGTTCTAAACCTTAAAGGACTAGTTCTCCCAAAAATGAAAATGATGCTGGAAATTTACTCACTTTTACTCTACATCCAAGATATAGATGGTTGTTCATCAGAACAGATTTGGTTAAATTCAGCATTACATCACTTGCTCACCAATGGATCCTCTGCAGTGAATGGGTGCCATCAGAATGAGAATGATAAAAACATCACAATAATCCACAAGTAATGCACACCACTCCAATCCATCAATTAATGTCTTGTGAAAGCTGCATATTTGTAAGAAACAAATTCATTATTAAGAAATTTTAGCTTTGAACCTTCTTTCGCCTAAATACGAATCTATAATCCATAATAAAGCTTCCTCTAGTGAAAAAGGCCATCACTTGTTGTCCTCTCACATCAAAACCCAGCAAAATATTTGTTCAGAACAGTTTCAGATAGTTTTCACTTGTAAACGGTGTTTAATCTGTGCATATTTCTCTCCTGATTCAGACGAGACAACTTTTTTACTGGAGAAAACAATAGATGGAGGATATTCATCTATAATATCATTTTAGTTTGAAGTTCCAAACGTCTTAATGAATTTGTTTCTTAGAAATATGCTACTTTGCACTTCTCAATGTGTTAGCTGATGGACTGTGATGTTTTATCAACTGTTTCGACTTATTCTGACGGCACCCATTCACTGCAGAGGATCTGCTGGTGAGTAATGTAATGCTATATTTCTCCAAATCAGAACAAACTCATCTACATCCTGGATAAATTTCCCCCAAATATTCATTTTTGGGTGAATTATTGCTTCAATAAGTCTTGATATTTGATTTTTTAAATCTAAAATGGTTTAATATGATTTAATATTAATGATTTAAAATTGTAACCGTTCAGTCCCACAGATCTGCAATCCCATACACACCCTTATGTCTGGCTAAAGCCGTCAAGAACCCCACAGAGATCCAAGGCATGAAGATGGCACACGTACGTCTACATAACTAGAGATATTTCAGAAATCTGAACTTTTTTTGCTTTATGAATCACAATCTTTTTTTTTATCACAGATTAAAGACGCAGTGGCACTGTGTGAACTTTTTGCTTGGCTGAAAAAAGAGGTATGATTGTGTACAATTTGTTGTTTTATTCACTGGAAATATATTTAGACGTTTTTCTAAATGCATTTGCTTGTGTAGTGAAATGTCCTTGTTTCTTGCATGAATGAAGAAAATATAAGAGCTTGTATTTGTCATTTGCACAGATTCCCAAAGGTACGGTTACAGAAATATCAGCGGCAGATAAAGCTGAAGAACTGCGAAGGTGAGACAAACATGCTGCATTTGACCTGTAACAAGAATCAAATAATGAATGTATCCACAGATGTGTATTTCTATAAGTAACTGTTTTGGCAGTGAATTTAAGAGCCGCATTGTTTGCTATTTTGTCTTATATGAGATTGTGGAGCCTCTTACTGGTGATCTGTGGAACTGCAGACATTGAGGCAGCAAAACTCTCAAATTAAAATTTTATTTTCTTGCTATCTAGTCAACAGAAAGACTTTGTTGGGCTGAGTTTTCCAACCATCTCTAGTGTGGGACCAAATGGGGCCATAATACATTACGGGTGAGCTGTTCTAATAATCAGTATTTAATAATACATTTAGTTGAATATTTGTTTTATTTTTAAGAATCCTTTTCTGTCCTGTTTTTAGGCCTCTCCCAGAAACCAACAGGACTCTTTCTCTAAATGAAGTTTATCTTATTGACTCCGGAGCTCAGTACTTGTAAGCACACAAACACCGCTCCAGAGAAATCACAGTCAACCTGAGATCATATTTATTTGTAAATTGAACCTGTTCCTGAGTGAAATAGAATTAAAATAACTATTAAAAGTGTATTTATTTTTTGACTCGTATACAATAACTCTGTACTTAAAAATTTAGTTATCCGGGATAAAATAAATACAAATAATATCTACTGTGAAATTTGATTTGTATTTGTCTTTGGTATCCAGAGATGGAACTACAGATGTGACCCGGACGGTGCACTTTGGCACACCCACTGATTATGAGAAGGTAAATAATCTAAAAAAATCTATGGATTTTTAATTTCCATTACATTGTTTTATTATTTTACTTAAAGATCAAACTCTCTTCCTACTTAGTCTGAAAATGATTGGTCTACCCAATACTGGTAATAATTCTGTCCTTCCACGATCTGATCTCCACAGGAATGCTTCACATATGTCCTAAAGGGACACATCGCTGTCAGTGCTGCTGTTTTTCCCAATGGAACCAAAGGTAAGAGCTTAAAACCAGACACTTGAAGCAGTTTTAGCCGCGAGGTTGAGAGAAATGTTTTGTCTCAGTGGACTGTGCTCTTGGGTTCAGGTCACCTGTTGGACTCGTTTGCTCGTGCTGCTCTCTGGGACTCTGGGTTGGACTATCTTCATGGCACCGGCCACGGTGTCGGATGTTTCCTTAATGTACACGAAGGTCCATGTGGCATCAGCTACAAAACATTTGCAGACGAACCTCTGGAGGCTGGAATGATTGTCAGCGATGGTACGGAAACGCATTCATGCTTTAATCATTTAAATTTTCTCTGCTTATTTTAGTGAAATATCTACATAGTACATTGTAAATTACTTCTGGGAAAATTTAAGACTTGTGCTTTTTGTGTGTGTTTGTTTCAAGAGCCTGGATACTATGAAGATGGATCTTTTGGCATTCGGATAGAAAACGTTGTTCTGGTTATTCCTGCCAAAACTAAAGTAATGACTGCATCAAATCACACTTTAATCGGTTCATATTTATACCTAGAAAATACTTACATTTTCTGACACGGTTCATTTCAAAGATGCTCTAAGTTCATTTTTAGCCCAGTGTTTTGTTGTTGTGTGATGCTTCATCCACACCGATAGGTGTCAGTATTGAGTCAAAGAATCATAGCACAAACTAAACCAAAAATATTGAATGTACTTTTGAGAGATCTCAAGTATGATATTTCAGCTTTTCCTGTCCTTTCTTTCAGTATAACTACAGAAACAGAGGTAGTCTGACGTTTGAACCCCTCACTTTGGTCCCCATCCAGCTGAAGATGATCAACACAGACCTGCTCACACAGAAAGAGGTAAAAGCAGGCCGACAGATTTTCTCTTATAAATATAATTTGGTGTAGTTAAGCAGTGTAAGTGCTTTTAGGGTATGTTTACGTGTCAACAATGTACTAAAAATAGAAAAGGTTTCCTTAGCATTTTTTGAAAAGTTTTGCAAAAACTACTTAAAACGGATTATTTATGCCAGGCCAGAAATTGATGTCACTTTGTAGAGAAACACTAATAGATACCTATATATTGAGCATGTAATGACATCACTGTTTATACAAATACAAATTGTTGGTGTTTTACACGATATTGTTTTCAAAAACTAGCACTTGAACTCATTTTCAGGCCCCCAAACCACTGTTGTGTTAATGAATGGCCAAAACACATTCGGTTACTGTTTTTAGCAAAAAAAAAAATGTATTAGCATATGTTAACAGCGTGCTGTGTTTTTAGCAATTAGGCTGTTTGTAACTCTGGGGGGGGGGGAATCACACCATTGTTTGTTACAAAATGTTTTATTATTTTTTTAGAAATCTAATAAATGATCTAAAAATTATTTAAGCGGTCTAAACCTCAAAGTATACTTTTTGAAATGGATACTAGCTACACTTGCAGCGGAACACACAACGTTTCAAAGAATTACTCAAGTTTTATTATTTATTTTTTGTCCTCTCAGTTTTGTTTTTGAATGTGGCCCACAGACCGAGGTCAGTGTTGCCATCTTAAGGGCAAACTAGCTAGCACACAAAAAAAAAACATGCATTTCTGGCTACATGTGATTGCGTACTCTGCTTATGACAATATTTACATCATTATTACAATACGATTAGGTAATTTACATCAAATGACATCCGCATACTTGTAAAAATTGAAGTGTTATCCTCTATTAAACCTCTGTGAAATGGCTTTCATTATAGCATGGAATGCTGTAATTATACATACTTGTCTTCCTGCAGCGTGATTGGGTGAATGACTACAACAAGAAATGCCGGGAGACGATTGGAGCGGAACTCGAGCGGCAAGGCAGGAAGGAGGCTCTGGATTGGCTGAGCCAGGAAACTCAACCGATTGTCTAAAAATATTGACTGATTTTTTTTTTCATCATCATAACGATCGCCAGTGATTTTTCTTTGTCGTTCTCTCTCAGTCTTGGTCTCTATCTGCTTTTCTGGTGGAAATAATTCACGTTCTGCTTCTTTTGTAAAGCACGCTTTCATCAGCTGTTTTATTAAACTGTGTGGAAAAAGATACACAGCGTTTCACTTTACACTATAAAAAAGAGCAGCCTGAACATTCTGCTAAACGTCTCTTTTTGTGTTCTACGTAAGAAAGAGTGTGATACGGGTTTGGGATGACATCACAGTGTGCAAACTGTTCTTTTAACACTCATTTTCTACAGCTGCATGGAAGAAATGGGTGGGGCCAGGATGATGCCGCTGCTGGGGTCGTTGGCGTAGTCCTGCGGCGTGAGTGGAGTGTGTATGGACATGGTGTGAGGGGGGATCCTGTCCTCCTCGTGTCCCACAGGCAGAGGGTTGGTGTAGATGTAGTGAATGTGTGAGTTGTCCTTCGGCACCTCCTGTCTTCTGAGCAAGGCGAGCGGGTTATGGAAACTATGGGTTTTCCTCGCACACATAACACCTACTGGCTCTTCAGGTACCTCGCTGGCTATGGCGCTCTCATAGACATGCGCCCGTTTACACTTCCTGTGACAAAAAGATACGTATTGTTACAGCTATTCCAATATATAGGATCCAAAAAATTTGGTAATGGGAAGAAAAATTATATTTCAATGCTTTTGCATTCAATCACAAAACTTCACTCAAAATGTTTACATTCTCTTGCAAAAGTATTGTGTTTCCCTGATAAACTTTGCGTTGACTTACAAAACTTTGCGTCATCTTGCAAAATGTATTGTGTTTCCCAGTAATACCTTGTGTTCTCTCGCAAAAGCGTTGAATTCCTCCAAGAAACTTTGAATTTGCTCGCAAAAGTATTGAGTTACCCAGATAATCTTCAGCGTGTGCTCGCATGAGTTTGCGTTACATTCTTGCACAAAAGTTTGCGTTCTCCTTCAAATTGAGCTTTCTCTCACAAAAGTATTGCATTTCCCTAGGAATGTTTGTTCGCTCGCCAAAATGTTTTCATTCTATAGTTCTATACGCTAGAAAAAAAATTTTGCATTTCTCTGGGAAATGTTGCGTTCTTACGCAATATTGTTTTCCTGCGAAACTTTGTTAGCTTGCTAGAGTTTTGCGCTTCCCTGAAAAACGTGGCATTCGCTTGCTATTTTTGCGAGTGGAAGCTAGTATTGCAAGCAAAAGTTTTGAAATAAATTATTTTACAATGCTTTTGCATTTGATCACAAAACTGTTGCATTCCCTCAAGAAACTATGCATTCACTTGCAATACTTTTGTAACATATATAGTGGGAAAAAGTAATTGCAATGTTTTTGGTTTTGGCTTTTCCTTTGGGGCACAGTACTTTTGTGAGCGAATGCAGCATTGAAACAAATTATATTTCGATGATTTTGCGTCCCCTGGGAAACTTTGCATTTATTTGCTAAGCTTATGTGATTTGGAAATAAAATGAGGTAGGAGGAAAAAATAGATTTTAACGCTTTTGCAAGAAGCTTAAAAGCAATGAAAAAAAGTATATTTCAATGCTTTTGAATTTACTTGCAAACATTTGAGATGGAAATAGTGAGGCAGGAGGGAAAACTATTTCAATGCTTTTGGAAGTGAATGCAAAGATTCTCAGGGGAACACAATACATGTGTAAGAGAACTCAAAATCATTGAAATATAATTGTTCTTTCCATCTTACACTACTTCAATTATCATGTCTCATTCATGAAATGTTTCATTGCCAAATTATTCAATTTTTTATAAGATTCTTATAACGCAAAGACATTTATGCAAACATTATCTGTGGCTTAAGTGTCCAGCACTTTTTTTGTTGCATTGTACGTCTGTTTACTCGCCTTCTGTGTCTTCGGTACGAGATACAGCTGATGATTCCTGTCACTGTCAGGATGCACAGAGCGATTGACGAAAGGGTGATGTTGAACACCTTGACTTCTGTGAGAGAAAAGTGAAAATAGATAGCGTAAACATATTTTCTTGGTTTCAAACGTCAAGATAACATGTGATAACAGCAGGATTGTGCAAATGCTAGTGGATCATGTTCATGAGTTAAAACACATTTACTCACCATAGAGAGCGGCTTGTATTTGTGTGTCATTTGGTTTCAATAAGGCCGTCCCGTTAAGAGACAGATCGATCCCCATTAGGCTCATGCTGCCGATGGCACTGGCCAAAAGTGACCAACAAACTGCTCGGTCTGGAAAGAGATGGTGAGAATATTCATTAGTATGAACCCATGTGACCGCGGATTTGTTTCCACAGAAACACCGCTATCTCATCGCCCCAGTGGCCCCCTAACTTAATTCGGCTTTGACAGTTTGGGGTCCTTAAAGATCTAGGCCGCATCCCAGAAACACAGCAAAACAGCAGGTTTGTGTGCCTAATCCAAAGAATCCAGAGAACAGGATTCATTTGGAAACTCGTTAAAAGTGTTTGTGCAAAATAAAGGGGAAATTTCATAACACGAATGCTGCATCTCTTTTTAGCAGGGCCTGCCGTCTGAACAGATAAACACAAAGCCTGCATTCATTAGCATTCATGCTTCATTTCATCTGGGACTTCAAAAACAATATTACACAATTAACTCTGGCTCTTGACATGAGAATGCTGGGAAATAATCCCATGATATTCGCACGTCTCCCACATTGTTTACAAAATGCTGCCTATTCTTGATTTGCCTTCAAAGTTCTTTTCTGGAATATGTCTATTTTTAGACAATCCCATTGGTCCTTCTATTTATAAAATAAACAGATTTCAGTCCCCGTTTCCTCAAGAACATTCCTCGGACACAAATACACACAAACATTGTGAATTTGGCCACAATGTGTATTATCAAGACTGACACGGCCCAGTACAACAATGCAAATGCATTGTTAATTTTTAATGTCTTCTTATATGACTGGTAATGTTCTAGGCTGATAATATTAGGACAGATTATGAAAGCCTTTACCTACAAATGACAGGGAATCATACCAGACCTACCTTCAAACGGCATTTTTGTACACCGTACATACATAGACAAAGTAGGTCGACATTGGTTAAACGAATGACCCGTCTGAACGTGTTGTGTTGCTCATGCAATGCTCAAACCAACCGCTAGAGTTCAGTGTTGACTCTCAAATTCGGCCACCTCAATGGTCCAGGGGTGAGTTTCCCAAAAGCATCGTTAGTTAACTATGGTCGTTAGTTCCATTGAACTCTAATGGTAACGACGGAACTTGCGACCATAGTTGTTTTTTGTGAAACGCACCCTAGATTGCACTCTGGAGTACTAGATACTCTGAGGCGCAGACACTTTATATTATTATTATTAACGTCAAAGCAATACAACACAGTATACATACATAAAATCATATAGGAAACGTATAGATGTTTAAACATGTAACATGCGCCTCACAAATAACATTTTTAAAAATAAACAGTTTTGTAGTTTTGCTTGGGCACAGGCCTACTTTCATTCGTGTTCAAAACGATAAATAGCCTACTTTTGAGTACTTGTTGAATGAACAAGCAAGAAACGCAGTAGCCTACACGTTTGGTAGCCTATAGTCAGTGCAACGTCCGTGTATTGAATTTACAGCTTCAGAGATTGACGATGTGATGTTGAAATTAATTAGCCCATAGCTCATTGTGTTTTACGTCAGTGCTCGGTTTTACACATTAAATCAATAACGGAGTCATTACAAATATCTGCATTGCATTAGGTAGCAAATAGACTTACCTATAAGTATCCGCGTTGTACCAAGCACGAGCTGAACGTACTAAAGTGACAAGTAAATATCATAAAACGATTCATATTTCAACATTCTACACATAAAAACGTTTTATAAGGAGTCATGAATCATTGACCTGTGAGCTGGAGATTGATTGGCTCTTCACTCAACAATATATTCATCTCTGTAAACTTAGGCCTACCACTTTTCTTCTGCAGGAAATCTGATTTGTTTGGCTGGTGTGTCTTGCAATTTTATGGCAAATGCAAATCAAGTATTTTCTTCTCTTTTAAGGCCTTCTGAAAGGTACAATCATGTAACACTGTATTTCAAGCCTAATGCCAACATGTGGAACAAATTATCTTCTTGTTTGGTCTCCAGCCTGAACATGGGTTGTAAAAGAGTGCTGGGTTTAATTATTTGTATAAACGTGTTCCTCTTCATGTTGTGCCAGAGTCAATAGATCTGATGCAGAACCGTGTGCCCATTGCATAAGAATTCATGGGATCACTGACACCTCACAACCTGCTGGGTAAATCTCGTTATACTGGACTCAGACATGGGTCAATGAAAGGCTTCAATGCTGATTATGACAAATGCCAGTTATAATAACACAGAAAGATCATTCTCACCATTCGCCAATGGCTGCCACACAAATAGGCCTACCAAGCAATGCTTGTGGGTCGTTACCAGCGATCTGCCTTATGTTTGAACAATTTTTCATTTCAGAAATCAATATTGTCCATACAGTATGTGTAATGAAATATTGATAGTGTGAGGAATTCTGTTTGAATTATGTGATTTCATTCGTTGTTTGTTTTTAAAGGGAACAGTCACATCATAAAGTCCTAGCGGATTTTCACGGGCAAAAATAGTTTGGAAAATTAGCCTACTTTGAGGAATAAACTCGCAATTTTGAGAAGAAAAATGGTGAGATATAGCCTAAACTTGCAATTGCGAGGATAAAAGAATAAAAGAATTCAAGAAAAAAAAAATATTCTGTGCTCATATCTCGTAATTCTGAGAATGCTGAAAAGAAGTCTGAATTATATAAACAAAACAAAAAATCTAAATTAGAGTTAGACAAAAAGTGGAAATCACCTTCCGGTGGCGCACTCCTATTGAAAAGGTTGCATTTTGCCCTCGAAAATTTAATGACACGCTTGCAGGAAATTCATAAACTGCTTAAGAATTTCACTACATAGACTACTGCTGAAAAATATTTTAGTTTCAATAATAGCTACATTTTATACATTTATTTTACTGGGTTTAACTAATGCAAACTGTCAGATAGTCTGATAAAAATAAAAATGTTCAGTAGCCTATCATGCTAAATATATCTGTAGTAAGCCCAACTAGCCTATTTTACACACCAACAATAGTTAGGTTCTATGTTTCCGCCGCTGTAAATCTGTGTGAAATATAGGCTAGACAACAAACTGCATCCAAATTGGGAACCATTTATATGCACGTTGTAGTTTTACATGGACCATGACCTATTGAACAGACTAATAGGGGCTTTGTGACCCTGGTTGACCTTACATACATACAGAGGATAAACACATAATGCATAAACACACCATATATATACATATGGACATGCAACAGATAAACGTAGTCACAGGCATGAAACTGAAATGACATGAAATTATGAAAGCAAATATTTAGTAAGATTAAAATTGTAAAGTACTAACGTATAAAAACCCATAATGTTCTAACAATTGTCAGCAGTTTCCTGAAGAAAATATAGTGAATAGTGATATTGTCTTTCATAAGTGTTATGCAATGTCTTATCTACAGCATCAGAACATGTTCATTCATCTGAGAAATATTGCTTCAGAACCAGCATTGAAATATAAACACACAAGGTTCTTAGTTTCAAAGTCTGCCTTCATCAAGAAAACATGTAATCATATTTATATTCTTCACAAAGATTCTTTCATTTCTTCTGCTACTTTTTTTAATTTATGATTATTATATTTTATATAATCAAATCTGAACTCTAAACTTTTATCATTTTTTGATGTTAAATTGATTTAGTCTTTATGTAATTTAGTTTTTTTTTATTTTGTGTTACACCGACTCAGTGTTATTTTATGGTATATGCTATTTAGTTATGCGAAAGATTTTGATATTTTCCGTTTTCAATTTAATTTCAGTTTAATTCTTTAGCAATTAGATGTGATTGTCATTTTTTATATTCTTTTTAAATATTGCTATTTCATTTTTTGTTTGTTTGTTTTGTTTGATTTTTAATTTTTGCTTTGTTTTTTACAATGTTACTAGTTTTTCTTTGTTTTGTTTTATCTTGTTTGCGTTTTAGTGCAGTTTGTAATTTTAATGCTTCAGCTTCAACATTTAAGGCAACATTAGTAATAGTTTAGTTTACATTTAATATTTATATAATGTAATTTTCTAAGATTTATATATATATATATATAATTGAAGTTTCTGCTTTCTTTATTTGTTTATTTTTTTTTTTTCAAAATTACAAAATATTTGTATTTATTATTGAAAATTTGACCAAAGTAAAGCTTAATCACTCCCTACACTTTTATTTATTGCTGCACTAATGCGTGTAGTTAACGAAGAGATGGGGGTTGATCTGCTTTAAGGGTGTTTGTATGTAACACTTGTCGAAACAGTTGTATTTGGCACCGATGGGCCTTACAGAGCACAACTGACCTTTATACAGAGCTCAGCATGAGATGTTTGTTCGACTGGACCGCTCTCAAAAACCTGTTGGGCCAGAGCAAACCAGCATGGCTATTTCTGCTCGCAGGACTGCTTACAGTTTGGGAAGTGACCCGTGAGCACAATGTGGGAAGCAGCAGAGAGTTCATTCATTCAGCGAGTCAGAGACAGAGCCCAATGACAGTGAATGGAAGCAGCGCTCAGACTCTCTCCGCTATTCAAACAAAGACGTCAAACTCCAGGTTAACAACAGCTTACATGACAAAGTGCAGAAGAAAGACGCCTTCCTGTGAATCATTTCCAAATGTGAGGTGGCAAGCCTCATTAAACTTCATTTGGTAACTTAAATAACTGTATCCCTTTGTAAGATTTTATGCTTTGAGAAAGAGTTGTGTGGCAGTTCATTCACATGAAGTCAAATTTAGTTTTGTTGCTTTTGCAAAAACAAAAATCGGCATCATTCAAGCCGAATGACTTCTGTTCTATTTGTTGCTGAAAAACTCCTTTTTATCTGAAACCAGCATCAACAAGTGACACAACATACAAGTGCATCTCAATAAATTAGAATGTCGTGGAAAAGTTCATTTATTTCAACAATTCAACTCAAATTGTGAAACTCGTGTATTAAATAAATTAAATGCACACAGACTGAAGTAGTTTAAGTCTTTGGTTCTTTTAATTGTGATGATCTCAACAAATTAGAATATGGTGACATACCAATCAGTTAATCAACTCTAAACACCTACAAATTTTTCCTGAGCCTTCAAATGATCTCTCAGTTTGGTTCACTAGGCTACACAATCATGGAGAAGACTGCTGATCTGACAGTTGTCCAGAAGACAATCATTGACACCCTTCACAATGAGGGTAAGCCACAAACATTCATTGCCAAAGAAGCTGGCTGTTCACAGAGTGCTGTATCCAAGCATGTTAACAGAACGTTGATTAGAAGGAAAAAGTGTGGAAGAAAAAGATGCACAACCAACCGAGAGAACCGCAGCCTTATGAGGATTGTCAAGCAAAATCGATTCAAGAATTTGGGTGAACTTCACAAGGAATGGACTGAGGCTGGGGCCAAGGCATCAAGAGCCACCACACACAGACGTGTCAAGGAATTTGGCTACAGTTGTCGTCAGAGGTGTCTTACCTGGGCTAAGGAGAAGAAGAACTGGACTGTTGCCCAGTGGTCCAAAGTCCTCTTTTCAGATGAGAGCAAGTTTTGTATTTAATTTGGAAACCAAGGTCCTAGAGTCTGGAGGAAGGGTGGAGAAGCTCATAGCCCAAGTTGCTTGAAGTCCAGTGTTAAGTTTCCACAGTCTGTGATGATTTGGGGTGCAATGTCATCTGCTGGAGTTGGTCCACTGTGTTTTTTGAAAACCAATGTCACTGCACCCGTTTACCAAGACATTTTGGAGCACTTCATGCTTTCTTCTGCTGACCAGCTTTTTAAAGATGCTGATTTCATTTTCCAGCAGGATTTGGCACCTGTCCACACTGCCAAAATCACCAAAAGTTGGTTAAATGACCATGGTGTTGGTGTGCTTGACTGGCCAGAAAACTAAACTCACCAGACCTGAACCCCAGAGAATCTATGGGGTATTGTCAAGAGGAAAATGAGAAACAAGAGACCAAAAAATGCAGATGAGCTGAAGGCCACTGTCAAAGAAACCTGGGCTTCCAGACCACCTCAGCAGTGCCACAAACTGATCACCTCCATGCCACGCCGAACTGATGCAGTAATTAAATCAAAAGGAGCCCCTACCAAGTATTGAGTACATATACAGTAAATGAACATACTTTCCGGAAGGCCAACAATTCACTAAAATTTTTTATTTGTTTTATTGGTCTTATGAAGTATTCTAATTTGTTGAGAGTGAATTGGTGGGTTTTTGTTAAATGTGAGCCAAAATCATCACAATTAAAAGAACCAAAGATTTAAACTACTTCAGTCTGTGTGCATGGAATTTATTTAATACACGAGTTTCACAATTTGAGTTGAATTGTTGAAATAAATGAACTTTTCCATGACATTCTAATTTATTGAGATGCACCTGTATGAATTAGATTGTGTTTTTCTGTAAAACCCATGCACAACACTTCACTCCACATTATGAGCAAGGATATATTAACATTACATATTAGTAACATTACTATTACTAACATCAGACATTACAGAGCTTAACAGTGAGGATTTTCTACTTTTGTATTTAGTATAGATTTTTAAATTTCTTTTTAAAATTCATGTAAATTGCTAATTTTATATTTCCTAAAATAGCAACCACCTTGGTCCACCTCACGGACATTTTAATTGTTTTAGCATATTTACTTATTGTAAAATATATTTAATAACATATTAAAATGTTATCATCATTGTATACACATTTTGAAGGTTCAGGAGATAGTTTTTCTTTATTTGTCCTTAATTTTGTTGTTTCTTTATATTTAACACTTATAATAGAATAATACATTATAATACAATATGATATTTTATTATAATTATATATATATACTATATTTTAATTTGATACATTTTAAATGTATTTTATTAAATTACATTCATGAAACTTATAAATGTATTAAGTTAAATACATTTTATAAATTGATGTTTTATATATTTTTTTAATCTGCAGTGCATGATAATACAAATTCTAAATACAGAAAATCAAATAGAATGAAAAGAACTGGCAGAAAAAAAAAAACATTTAGAACTTATGTATATTTTACTTTGTGTGTATATATACACACGTGTGTTAAAACAATATACACAATAAAAATAAATATATAGATAAAATTTAGAAGAATGTAGCTAATAAATACAATTAAAAAATATATAAAAATGCAGAACATTTAGACAGACAGATTTGCCGAGATAACCTATCAACCTCACAGGTGTGGTTTATCAAGATGCTGATAAGACAGCATGATTATTGCACATGTGTGCCTTATGCTGGCCACAATAAAAGTCCACTATAAAATGTGCAGTTTTACTTAATTGGGGGATCCTGGGGGTAAAAAACGAAAACCAGTCAGTATCTGGTGTGACCACCATTTGCCTCATGCAGTGCAACACATCTACTTCATATAGAGTTGATCAGGTTGTTGATTGTGGAATGCTGGTCCACTCCTCTTCAATGGCTGTGAAGTTGCTGGATATTGGCAGGAACTGAAACACGCTGTCGTATACGCAGATCCAGAGCATCCCAAACATGCTCAATGGGTGACATGTCCGGTTAGTATGCTGGCCATGCAAGAACTGGGATGTTTTCAGCTTCCAGGAATTGTGTACAGATCCTTGCAACATGGGGTCGTGCATCATCATACTGCAACATGAGGTGATGGTCATGGATGAATGGTACAACAATGGGCCTCCGGATCTCATCACGGTGTCTCTGTGCATTCAAAATGCCATCAACAAAATGCACCTGTGTTCGTTGTCCATAACATATGCCTGCCCATACCATAACCCACCGCCACCATGGGCCACTCAATCCACAACGTTGACATCATTAAACCGCTCACCCCCACAACGCCATACACGCTGTCTTCGGAGACGGCTTATGGTAGAGAAATAAACATTAAATTCAAGGGCAACAGCTCTGGTGGAAATTCAATTGTATGGCCAATTGTATGCTCCCTCAAAACTTGCAACATCTGTGGCATTGTGCTGTGTGATAAAACTGCACATTTAAGAGTGGCCTTTTATTGTGGCCAGCTTAAGGCACACCTGTGCAATAATCATGCTGTCTTATCAGCATCTTGATATACCACACCTGTGAGGTGGATGGATTATCTCAGCAAAGAAGAAGTGCTCACTAACACAGTGTTCCTGTGGCTCAGTAGTAGAGCATTGTGTTAGCAACGCAGAGGTTGTGGGTTCAATTCCCAGGGAACACACATTGACAAAAAAATTCAACGTGAATGTACTGTAAGTTGCTTTGGATAAAAGCGTTTGCTAAATGTAACAGATTTAGACAGATTTGTGAACGATATTTGAGAGAAATAGGGCTTTTGTGTACATAGAACAAGTCTTAGATCTTTGAGTTCTGCTCATGAAAAATGGTGGCAAAAACAAAAGGGTTGCGTTTATAACTTTGTTCAGTGTAGACAGACAGACAGAGAGGGATAGATTAGATAGATAGATAGATAGATAGATAGATAGAATAATGTAATATATATCTATATATAGCTAGATGGATGGATGGATGGATGGATATTGATAGATAGAATAATCTATCTATCTATATGATTGATAGATAGATAGATAGATAGATAGATAGATAGATAGATAGATAGATAGATAGATAGATAGATAGATAGATAGATAGATAGATAGATAGATAGATAGATAGATAGAATAATCCTGATTCTAATTCAAATTTCGATAATATATATATGATACAATACATAACAATGATAATAAAGATAACATAACATTTACATGCACACACTTTAATTTTATTCAATTATAAAATACCCGTCTATAATGTTCTCTATACAGTCTCACTGATGCATCTAATCAAGTCATTTTCTCGAGAGAAAACTTGTAGTGTTTGTTTGCCTGTCATTTTGTTGCGTCACAAATTTTTTCGTTTTCAAACTGAAAACTAGTCTTCTTGCTTTGCTGTTTGTTGTAACATATAATCAATATAACATGCTGTACAATCTAGGTTTGTATCAGAGTAAAACTGAGTCAGGTTGAACCCAGCAGCATGCTGAGCCTCATGTCTGAGCGTCTGTGGGTGGCTCTGATTATTGGATTGTTTGTATGAAGTGAAGTGGATCGGTATATTGGTGAATGTGTTCAGTGACAAAAGATCGGAACAGAAGACCACCCAACACACACGCCATGCTGAACACTGGAGGTGAACATAGACAGATATAAATATAAATCAGTCAGTAATACATAGTTTGTGTCTGAAATGGGGTTTAAGAGTCAGATATGAACTGTAAGCAGTTATAAAGTGTGTCTGAATGCATGAATCTTTAAAGAGTGTTGCTTTGTATGTCTGACATATTTCAGGCTGAATTGTGTTTCACAGATTAATCTCTGTCTGTTTTTTCTCTCTTCAGCCTGTTTTACAGATCCTGGATGGGGGAGCCTGACAGCCCACACAAACACCCCAGTCGGGACGTCCCGGCGTTTCATTAGTGATGGCAAGTCCTGTCTGAGCCTTCTACTTGTGTAAACACAGATTCTGTCCATGTGATGAACCTCAGTGCAATAGAAAGAATGAATGAGATGGACAAAAAAGAGAAAGGAAAGGAAGAGGGAGAGAGATTGTTATGATTAATATCTAGTTTAGAAACGACATCTGATCACAAAGTTATACACAATAGTATGATTTTTTGGAAACTGGCGAGTGAATTGGACAGAATTCTTAAAGGCAAGATATTTTTTGTTGTTGTGGTTTATTTAATATATTTTTGAAATCTATGAAAATTAATAATCAAACATGAAAACAATAGATAAAATAAAAATATTTTAAAACATATGTACATTTTATATTTGTAGATATGTTTTATAATACTGTATATTATAAAAACAACCAATATATCAGAAATATAACAAATATACAGATAGAATTTAGCATTATATTTTATTACTGGATGGATGGATGGATGGAGGGAGGGAGGGAGGGAGGGAGGAGGGATGGATGGATGGAGGATGGAGGATGGATGGAGGGATGGAGGGATGGATGGATGGAGTGAGGGATGGATGGATGGGTGGGTGGAGGGATGGATGGATGGATGGATGGGTGGAGGGAGGGATGGATGGGTGGAGGAGGGATGGATGGATGGGTGAGGAGGATAGATGGAGATGGATGGATGGGTGGGTGGATGGATGGGTGGATGGATGGATGGATGGATGGATGGATTGGAGGATGGATGGATGGAGGAGGGAGGGATGGATGGATGGATGGATGGAATGGATGAGAGGGAGGGATGGATGGATGGATGGAGGATGATGGATGGATGGATGGATGATGGATGGATGGAGAGGATGGATGAGAGGATGGAGGAGGATGGATGGATGGAGGGATGGATGGATGGATGGATGGAGGATGGATGACCTGAGGATGGATGGATGGAGATGGAGAACCATGGATGGAATGGATGGATGGACCTGGATGGAGATGGATGGATGGATGGATGGAGATGGACCAGATGGATGGACCTGATGGATGGATGGATGGATGGATGGACCTGACCTGATGGATGGATGGATGGATGACGATGGATGGATGGACCAGATGGATGGATGGATGGAGATAGATGGAGAGGATGGACGAGGGATGGATGGATGGATGGATGGATGGATGGATGGATGGACCCAGATGGAGGGAGGGATGGAGGGATGGATGGAGAGATGGATGATGAGGAGAGGATGGATGATGGAGGGATGGATGAGGATGGAAGGATGGAGGATGGATGGATGGATGGATGGATGGAGGGATAGATGGATGAGGGAGGGATGGAGGGATGGAGGGATGGATGGATGGATGGATGGAGGAGGGAGGGAGGGAGGAGGATGGATGGATGGATGGATGGATGGATGGATGGATGGATGGATGGATGGATGGATGAGCAGACGGATAGATTATTATATATAACATCATAATAGATTTTTATATAGTACACATTTTCATAATATGAGAAAATACACAACATGTAATAACTATAATAATACATGAATGGATATTTATAATACAAAATATTTAAATATATTAACTTTATTTGAAATGTATAAAGTGTATTTTTATATATTTTCAAAATACTGAAATGTACTAAATATATTTAAATACAATATGCAACCATTATAAGTATATACATAATATTTATAATATAATATTATTTGATTATAATATATATACGCTATATTTTAATTTGTAAAAAAAAAAATTCAGAATATATATTTTGATAATACAGTATATTGTACAATATATAATAAAGGTATTAATACATATTTCAGTAATATATTTATAATACAACATTAATTATATTTGAATAATGACTAAATCCCTTTCTTGTTGTTACATACAGACAGACAATAAATAAATCAAAACGATGAACTACGGGAAGCTACTGCCAAACCTGACCACGTTTGACTATACATCAAAGCAGAAGCACTGCTTCAGAGTACCTGCATGTCTAATGTATATCTTATGGATGTCATGACACATCCATAAGATATGTATTTAAAAAAATCATTATGGCTTTTATTGGATTAAACAGCTTTTAGTGCTGAGCCACATTCACTGTGAAATACCACAAACACTGCCAAACTAGATCTTCAGTACAGCCAAACCAATCAGCACCGATCCTGCGCTCGAGGAGGTGTGGATTGAATCAAACTCATCCCTGAAGCAGAAAGCATTTTGAACTCCACTACATGTCAACACGGCCTGTGAAAAACTGCCAGTGTGCAGCGGTAATTCAGTCTCCTCTCACATGCATCTGCACAGAGACGGACACACGTGATGATTCATGATGGGAGTGTGAACACAGACACAAGCCATGCCAGAACACAGCCATTCCTCTCTGTCTGCCGGCTGATAACACACCTCCTGCTAAAGCCCTCAGGACAGCGGTGACAGAGCAGTCATGTGCCAAACGCACGACTCAACCAGTGCTCTGTGAATTAAATGAAATCTTTTACACCTGCAAAATGCAAAAAAATATATTTGGATATTTTCTGGAAAAACTGCCAGTTTTTTGAGAACTCTTTTAAAAACATTGTATGTAATATAATATAATATACACTTCTATTAAATAAATAAAAAATTAAGAAATCAATACTTTTATTCAGCCAGGACGCATTCAAATCATCCAAATTGACAGTAAAGTTTTTCGAATAAATGTTGTTGTTTTACATTTTATATTCATATAGGACTTCTTTTAAACGCATTCAAATAATATACGTTTTTTATTTATAAATTATAAAGTGGTTATATTTTGTGAATGGTTAAATTTCCTTCTTAGCACCGACAAGTGTGAAGTAGATGAGGCTTATATAACCCAACTCCAACACATGCCAACACAGCTGTGTATGCAGATAAAGACACAACACACTAATGAACGCTGCAGATTTAAGAGCACGTCCAATACATCTGCAAGCACTGAAAATTAGGTTCTAAAGGGCCTGATGGAGAGCCAAGTGCATGAATCCTGCTGAGAACCATTTCCGGCACTGTAATATACATCCATTACGAGGTCATTAATCGTCAAGTCTGTCAGCTATTTTCTCTCACACTCCATGATCTTACTGCTACAGCTTTATGAGAGAGATTTCATTTCCGCGGTCTGTCCAATAAGTTTTGCAGTCAGACAGCTCCAGCTCAGATCCATCAGGTGGGTCTGGCTCTGTAAGAACAATGCCAGGACGATGTGTTTCTGTACAGCTTCAGACTTCTAAGTGGTGCGTGTATCAGCGGCCTCGGCTCTGAACGCATTCCAGCGGTGAAGTTTACGCAAAGGAGCCGTTTTGCTACATTACAAATCCGATCTGCTATCAGCAGATCTTTCCTGAAGCGGGAACATAATGCTGTTGAGAAAAACATGAGGAATGGAGCTGAATTTGTTGACGTAAATGTACTTGAGCTGCAAAAAGGCAGATAAAAGGCAAACGGAAAAATGAAAACGGGTCCAAAAAGCAGCTTTTACCAGTCTTAAGTTTCTAATGGGATCAAGGGAAGGTTGTGAGTATATTCATGCACTTATAGGAGTGGGAGGAATATCTCGCAATGTTTTTGTGAAATGAAACTTATGCATTTTCAACTTATGTTTTACTTTCTGATTACCAAAGGTTTGTTAGACAGTTGCTAATGGTCTAGATTGGTCACTAGATATTACAGTTCCCATTTTTCATCTGCCAGATAGAAAAAAAATCATAATAATTATAAGTCTGATCACTTAGAAACTAAATCTGCATGGTTTGTGGTATCCTTCATGTCTATAGCAAAATTTTACATTTTCCGATAAAAATGTGAGTAGTGGTTTCTATGCAAAACTTTCAATTTAATTTCAATTTAATTAGATTCAAGATTATTTGTATAGCACTTTTTACGATACAATCGTTTCAAAGCAGATTTACAGTAAATTGAGTTTCTACAATAGATTAATATATAGAAGAAACTTAATATATTTTACCTATGGCAAAATTTGGTTAATTCTGTATATTGTCGGAGGGGTTGTCATCATCTATTCTCAGGTGTTCGGTCGTCTCGGATCATTTCAGGGTTGGATCCAGACTGAAGCTTGTGTAATTCCAAGTTACGGGATGTTAATCCCGTGTCAGAAACAGAAAAACAAATAGAGACATAATTAGCGTAGCTGTTGTTCCATCCAGGCAAAAATTATTTGTTCAACCCAAGCTAAAGCATAATAATGTGCATTTGTTCAGATAGACTGGCAGTACAAGATTGTGAGATGCATTATATAAATGCTTGGCTAAAGAGATGTGTCTTTACTCTAGATTTAAACAGAGAGAGTGTGTCTGAACCCCGAACGTTATCAGGAAGGCTATTCCAGAGTTTGAGAGACAAATATGATGGAGTATGGAATATGATTCTACCTCCTTTAGTGGACTTTGATATCCTAGGTACTACCAAGAGTCCAGAGTTTTGTGACCTTAGGGAGCTGGTTGGATTGTAGCGTGATAGAAGACTAGGCAAGTAAAAATATTTTGTAACTGATACAAAATTTTCCCGGCGCCGGAGTGAAGAACATCTGGGAAGATCATGTCCCGGGTGCACGTGGCCTGTGCAGAGAAACACACGGAGTAGGGTATGTAGCGGGCTGCATACCCCGGACTTGTGGGCATCAGCCCGGGATGTTTCCAGCATTGCTCTCCGCTCCCTCATCTGGGCCTGCTTCCCAAGCAGCTCGTGGATCTGCTTCTTCACAGCCTCCAGCTCCAGCTGCACCGAATGCAGCTCGAACGTGTCCTCACCTGCACTCAAAGGTAGACACAAGTCCGCCATTAAAGCAAGTAACAATGAAACAATGGTACATTTTGTGTGAATAGGGTATAAGCTGTGTTTGCGGCAGCTGTGATGCTAACGGGTGATAATAAGCATCACAGCTAACACGGCTAACGCGCTGGCAATGTTAAAGGGCTATAAGCTTATAGCGGACTCAGGAAATCCAAATAATAAGGCATAGACGGAGTTTGGGGGCCGGGGGGGGCACTGCCCCCCCCCAGATCAGAGCCAATCGATTTTGTCAGATCTATGAATACAAAAATATTTTCACATTGTCTCATTTTATTTGCATTATCGTATTTTAATGAGTATGTTAAGGCTTAATTATTTGTAATTCATGTAAAAAAAAAAAAAAAAAAAATCAGAGCTCATGGTCTACCGGTAGGTGCCCCCCCAGGCAAAAATGTGAAACTCCGTCTATGTAATAAGGCCTGGGATAACAAGGCCCTCTGATTGTTTTTGTTGCAGAATGTGATAGGATATATATTCACACATTATAGAAATGAAAATTATGCTGTATAAAATTTATTTTAAGATCACGGAGCTCAAATTCAATGGCCTATAAGGGCCAAAAAGGGCCTTTATCATTGTTAACCGTGCTCATTCCTGTTGCGTGTCCTCAATCTGGCAACCCATGTGTGTTAGGGGTTGAATGACTTCTGATTTTTTAAAGTCAACTTTTATGTGATGAAAGTCGAGTCCAAGTCGATTAGTCGCTGATGACGTCATTAATGAACAAATAAGCCTGGAGCTGTGATGAACATCTTGTGCACAGCTATGAAATATGACACAGTGCTGCCCACATGACTATTGCACCTATAACAGCTTATTTTTATCAGTTCTTTTATCTTTGGATCGTTATATTTCTCAGATTCCTGCTCGTTCTAAATCAGATACAGATAAGTCGTACAGTAAAGATTACATTCCTATGAATGAATGCATTAGTGAGAGCGGTTGTGTGTGTGAATTAATTCTACCTGGCAGCGTCTCTCTACTAGTAGCGAAGCTGTGGGATTTAGTTATTAAGAAATATATGCATAAACTTTTCAGTTTATAAGCTATTTTATTGAGAAATCACAGAACAGTGTTGACAATACATTTCAGCGCTGAATGATTCTATGCGCGTGATCTGCGTGATGTATTGTATGCGTTACTGTCTGTAGCCTATGTGTGTGCGTTACAGTGCAGCAGCGCATTATATTAGAAAGTGATTAACTTACCTGTACAATAAGCTGTTTAAAACCTGCATTCTGTCGTTCAATTTCAAGCATCCAGTAATATAATCGCACATGTCTTGTGGAGCGCTTTCAGAGTATGATTTAGTTTGTAATTTTAACTGTTTGGAAACAGAGCGTAAATGTGAATTTATTATCCTGTTGCGCCCTCATTAGGACCAGACTAGTCGACTTCAAACTTAAAGTGTCATGATAGAGCACTGAAGTTGACTAGTCGATTAGTCTGTGCAACCCCTAGTGTGTGTCAATTGAATCTGAGGAAGAGGGGGAGGTTTTGCCCTTGAAAACGCACAGAACAATGGTAAATATGATGCTACCTTTATTAAAGGCTCTTGCAAACTGAGTCTGAAATTTGCATATGCGTTCTTTCATTTTTTTGATTCATCCTTTCCTATCAAAATGCTTGCTACGGATGCAAAAGCGCAGAAAATTGGACTTGGTTGGAATTTTTTTTTGACGTACGAAAGTTTCACAGACTTAAACGTGAATGACACAACATGAGGTTATATTTATTTTTTAATATGCAAAAAGTTCAGACAATTTCAGACTCAGTGTGCAAAGAGCTTAAGTGATGAGCCTTAAACTATAGGTTTCTACATTGATTGATTTGTGTATTATTATTCATCTGGCCACGGAGCTTTTTAAAAGGATGGTGATGTTTTTTAAGTCGGGTAGAATCTGCGATCTCTAACTTCCATGGCTGCAATACGCTGAGTTTTCCACCAACTGGCAACCCGGGGTGTTGATCCTATTGAGTAAACTGTCAGTGGCCAGAATCACACAGAGTCATTCCAAAACAGAGCGTGCATTCAAAAGTAGAATAATGGAGAATCAAGTATGTGACACATAGTTATGTATTTGCTAAGGTGCTCTGATGGTATTTAGGTCATTGCTAGGGTCTTCAGATTGGTTGCAGGGTGTTCCCGTTCCTTTTTTAATATCTGCCAGATAAAAATCATGTCTGATCGGATGGAAAATAAGCAGTACACTAAACCACATGGTTGAAGATATCACTCATGTCCCCAAAGTACAAACGATTTACAGCAAATTACATGCCAAAATTCATTAAAATCTCTATCGCAACTGTAATACGATGCTAGCTTTCATAATCACTGCTAATGAGGAGTGTAATATTCTGCATCTATTCAGGAGTTTGATACAAAACACTGTTTTGGACTAGCATACCTACATGAACAAACTCACCTTGGAGTCTCTCCAGAACAGATGTAGTCTTGGAGTGCGTCCATGGTTCGCCTCCTTTGAGAAAATACAGAGCCGAATCTTTTGATTAGCACAAATCCGAGTTATTCATAGTGACATATTTACGTTGCAGTTGTGGAGACGAAATATTAAACACAAAAAGATGCGGTTCTTATTTCTACAGCAACATAAAATATCTCACCACCTTCACACTGGCTTCGAGTCAACAGAGATTGGATACGACTCACAAAACAGCTATAAATTATTTATTCCGAAGGCTTAATTTAAGCATTTTCAGCAGACCAGATATTATAGGGATGGTAAATCTTTTTAAACATTTAAGTGACTAAGATTAACCCATCATTCAAACGTTCAGCTCTTATACATTACAGAGGTAAAGTCTGATGGATGCACTTGTTCATATGTGTCTGGTTTATGGGAATATGCAAAAGATGGCCACTTTTCCATGGGCATGAACTCATCGAGAAAGATATTCTTGCAAACGCACGCTGGTTTCTCTGGGAAAGAGGCTCAGACACTCTGGGGAGAGATGGATTTGGGGAGGCAGGAGGAGGAGGCCCAAAATAGGCTGACATCTCTCACATGGAGCGCATAGGAAAAATGTGCCCTCCGACGAACCGTTTTCACAGGAGACAGAGGACCACAAGCTGTCAGAACATCTCCAGAACACCAAGAACTATGTATAGAGTCCTTTAGAAATTACTTGTACTTTCTGCGGATATCTGTAAGTCCAAGAACAACATAGCCGAGTCAGGATTTAACATCGTATAGGTAACACGTTACAGCGGGGAGACCACCACGGTCCACTTTTGATATGGAAATGGTATGATGTGGGAAAACAAACCACATTAGAATTTTTCTGCAAACGAAAAAGAAGTTTCTTGGGCAAATAAAATTATTTTGTGTATATTTTTCAAATATAATTTTCCCCTCCATGTCATATTTATCTATCACCATGTCCCAATAGGGACTAAAACATAGAAAAAAATATTCTTAACTGCAATTTTTTCTTTATCTAAAAATCCGTTATATTTGAAAACTCTATATTCTTCCAAGCTTTATAATGGCAGTGAATGGATGACAACATTTTGAAGTGCAAAAAAGTGCATCCATCCATCATTAAAAGTGCTCCACACGGCTCCGGAAGGTTAATAATGGCCTTCTAAAGCAAAGTGATGCATATTAGTGTAGGAAAAATGTCCATATTTAAAACTTTATAAACCGCAATCTCTAGCTTCCGCTAACGGTCGTACACATGTTCACGAGAGAGTGGCGTTCCAGTGTATGACGTAGTACTTAGGTGTAGCGTTGAGAAGTGACAAAAGCAGAAGCGCAGAGTAGAAAGCAAAACAAAACACCAGTGACGAACAAGTATAAAGCAAGGCTTTGTAAAACAAATGCTGAAGGATTTCAGTATAAGCCAAGAGGAGACTGGTTTTCCTTTGCTGTAAACAACACTTGGTTCGGATTAAACTATTGCATATTCTCACCGGAGCCAACACTACGCCTACGTCATCCGCTGGAACACCCCTCTCTAGTGAACATGAGTACGACAGTTAGCAGAAGCTAGAGATTACGGTTTATAAAGTTTTAAATATGGACATCTTTCTTACAAAAATGCATGGATTCTCTTCAGGAGGCCTTTATTAGCGATAGAAAAGTGTCCATCAGATGCACACTTCAGAATCATACCTGAAGGACTTCTGGGAGCTTTTCGCCTACTGTTTATTGAATACTACGAATTTTTACATACTACTCAGCTCACATACATTTTCTTTTGCCCTACAATATAGTATGGAAGTAGGCATATTTGCTAAAATGCTAAGAAAGCACATATACGATGCTCCCATGTGGCAGGTGCAAGATGCGTGAAACAGGTGTCGCTATTGATAGTGTTGACAGCTAGCTCAAAACCAGCAGGTCTAAGCTGAAATATTCCCATCATTGCAGGAGTTTCTCAAATCACTGTTTTATGCGGATGCTTCTCTTTTTTTCTCGACTCTTAGGTGGGCTTTCCTGAGGGAGTCAGCAGGCAGGTTTCTTCCACGCTGCCAACTTAAACAGTGAAACTACATCCAGTTTACGCTACAGTGCACATGGTCATCTGAGCGTGGAAGACCGGAGAGGGGAACAGAGCCTGACTGTGTCCCAAGAGAGGGGATTTAGTGGGAGCTCAAATCAACGATCCCGCCGCTGCCAGCTGCAGCTCGGAGAAAAGGTCTGTCCATCCACTCTGGAGATCGAGAACTTCTCAGGTCTCCGCCGTCAACATTGAATACCTTTTTAATGGGTTTGTTGGATCCTGCTGTTTTAACTGGCATTACTCAGAGAGAGACCCAAAACACCGTTCTGACATATACGTCATCTGGGATGCAAAACATAAGAAATACTGAATGAATAGACTCTCATATGTGCGATTTAATGTAGATGAGAGTCGGATCATGAGATGATTGTCAGGCGCTGAATGTTTGCTTTTCCAATGTGGCATGAGCAGGAAGGACCGCATGTTCTCAAAGAAGCAGAAATGTATTTGTGATGATGGTCAGTTAGTTGTGTGCGATAATTATAGTGTCCTCGGAGAGATCCAGCTGGATAAATGTATATCAGCAAACTCATGAACACTATTTATGAAAACAAAATATTCCAGGCTGGTTTGTTCTGGTTTGATGCTGAAGGATCAGAACAGTTATGCTGCCGGTAAGACCTGTGAACATCTATTCAAAAACACAATAAGAATGCAATGACTTGAGTAATGTACTCAAATATACATAAAATATGTATATTTTCTATCATAAATGCCTTTTTAAGTAATGAATTCAAAGTAATTTTAATATTTTTGTGTGACAAAGTCCAAAATATTAAAGTGATACAATGGCCCATGTCAAAATGAAAAATAACAGTACAAATTATATATATATTATTATTTATTCATTTTTTTAATCTATTTTTTGTCTCACTAATCCAGGTTAAAAAAGGTCAAGCTTGCATTAAAATATCAGATCATTTTAATGAAGGTTTAGTAGATTATTTCAGAAAGTGAAACGTTATATTTTACATAACATTAATATTGTATTAAAGTTTTATATTTTAATGTTATTAAAATAACTTTTAATGTTGTATTTTAATTACAGAAACTTAATAGTATTTATGAACTATTCATTTATAATATTTGAAAGCAAACGTATCTTGAACAGCATATTTGGCAATTTTTATATATATATATATATATTTTAAATTAAGAAAATATGTTATTTCTTTTTATTTCATGGTTAGAAGCTAAAGCTAATTATTAACAAATTACCAGGAAAAAAATAAAAAATAAATTTACCCACTATTATTAATAATGAATCTAAAGAGAAGCACTCAAACTCATTTTGATGGGCTCTTTCATCTTCAAACTGGGAAAGCACCTAGAACAAGTACGGTAGCGTTCTCAATGTGTAAGAAAAATGTTATTACTTTTAACTTCATGGTTACACAAGAGACATTCAAAGTAATTAAAACAGGCTGGACAGTTTTCTTTTTCCTGTAAGTACATTACTAAAAGCTTGGCACATATTTTAAACTAGACCTTCATTGTCATAGACATGTAATTATCATTGATAACTTGCAAGAATAAGAGAGGTCGAGAGTTCAGTCTGCCGCTCCCGAACGTCAATGTTCTCACAAAGAGAAAAGCCGAGAGGTTGAATGAACTTGAGTCAGAGCCATGAATCCATGAGCCAGACCCCTGACAATCACTCCTGGATCACTCTCAAAGCTGTCTATAGGATCTAAAAGACAAAAACCATATCAAGAAATCCAGAAATAAGTTATTCCCAGGCGTTCAGCCTCTGTGAAATATTCAAAACTCTTAAGGTGTAAATACGAACAGACTATGCGCTTTGCAGGCCTCAGTTTTTTATGTAATCTACTTCTGAAGGAGTGTTTCTCAGACCCTGATCCAACACATATGTCTACCAGCATGTTTATTTCTGTGTTGTTTTACAAATCTGAAACACTGAAAAATGACATCAGGTTATTCTGGGTATGATCATCTATAGGTGGTTTCCTGAGACTTTTCTGCATTACACAGATCCTCTTTTGGCATAAAAACAACCTCTCCAAACTAGAGGAAACCACTAGAGATACTGTCAGTATGCAGTGTCTCTGATGAAAAATGAGTGTGTGTGTGTGTGTGTGTGTGTGTGTGTGTGTGTCAGGTTACAACATGACATCAAATCTAACCACAAAGAACATTTTGATGTGATATATACAGTATATATATATATAACTGGGTAGTAACTGATTACATAATCTGGATTACATAATCAGGTTAAAAAATGTAAGTACTTGTTATTAAATTACATTTTAAAATACTCTGAATCAGACTACAGTTACTCTTATTAATTACATGATTACATATTATTCACACAATATCAATAAACTAGCATTAAACAAATAATACAAAAAAATTCAAGTAAGTGTTTTATTTTTATTGATTTTATTATTAGTTCCTTCATGAACCACAATTTTGGAAACCTTGACATAATATCATGTTTAATGCTGTTGGCGTTTTTAATAACAATGAATATAATATATTTTCTTACTCTTTGAATGTTTATATCAATATGGCACAAGATTATCCTATTTAAATCAATGTGATAAATGAGTTAGGTCAAAAGTAAGCTCAAATTAGTTTGATTATATTACCTAAAATGGGTAATGTAATGTATTTTTGTTACTATTACAATTGTTGTCATGTACTTTGGAATCAGTACATCAGAAAAAAGAATCAGGAAAATTCTTATCTGGATTTTTTTTTTGAACCAACTATTAATGTTAAGTATATAAACCGCAATATAAATCATTCTAAAAAAAAAATCACAATTATTGTATGGGCTTTTTGAACTTAAAACCAGCAACCACAGACCTAGCAGCCACTTAGCAACACCCTGGCAACCACCCACAACATCCTAGCAACTACAGCAACACCCTGGCAACCACCCAATACGCTTTAGCAACTACCATAGCAGCATGCAAAAAAAACATTCTGAACACTTTGCAACCACCCAGAGCATCCTAACAACCACATAGCAACACCCTAGCAACCGCCACGAAAACTTTAGCAACCGGAATGCAACACTCTGGCAGCAATCATAGCAAACATATAGTAATACTCTAGTAACCACCCAAAACACAACAGCAACTGCATAACAACACCTTGGCAACCACCTTAACAACCACATAGCAACACCCTAGCAACCACTAAGAACACCCTTGAAAGCTGACAATGAATTTTCCATCTCCCTTTTCAGAAAAGGTAAATACTGTCCAGAGCAATCATAATGTCGTCACATCAACTGTATAAACTTCCCCCCGGTTGTGAGATGTTTACGTGTTAGCAGGAGCGTTAACAGGTAGCAGGGAAATGCCTTCAGAGATGAATAGATGTGGCAGACAGAAGCCGTATTGTGTGTGCTACGTGTGGAGTGGCGTAAAACAGATCAGTGCCTGTTCACCCTCATCTCATAGCACCCAGATCACTGCATACGGACACGCCTGAGCGACCGCAGGCACTCCCAGAATCCTCTATGCTCCGTCATACTCAACAGAGAACAAGCAAGCACATTCTGCGGCACAGTTACCTCAAGTTTACCACGGTAAAAGCCACACTTCAAAAGCCCTTGGGTTCCAACAGGTTTGCCAGAGCTACTGTACCCTTATGAAAATTAACATATTTTTACAACAAATAAAACCAAAAGACTTGGTTAAACCACAGCAACCACAAATGAACCATGATTTTGCTACACTAACCTTAGTTTTACCATGGTTTTGTAGTAAAACAGAGCAAACTGTGATTAACCAGTCAAAAAAAACATGTTTTTTTTATAATAAAACCATGGCTAATTTTCATGAGGGTAAATTTTGCATAAAATCTTTCCCGATGCTAACATGCTAGCCAACATAAACAGACCTTTGCCTCACAATTAAACATCAGTAATTTGGAAACATTGTTTCCTTTGTTCCAGCTGCTTCTACACCCACAACTCCACTGGGTTCATCACACCCTGAAAAAACAAGATTTTAAAAACACAACGCTCTGAATTAAACATCAGCTTGACGTTAATTGTTAGCGAAGCTGGAACATGTTGACATGCTAGCCCGCTAACATGACGTTTTGGGAGATATCTGCCTTAAAAAGAGCTGACTGGAGCCTGAATCAGTCTAGAGTTGATTTCCAAATCCCAAATAAACCGAGTCATCAAGGCTTGAGTGAGCGGCATTGACAACTATTTCGGTAAGATATATGGCCTTGCTGAGAAGAGGAAACAAGTGGGGCTATAAAGCAGCTCCGAATGCAGTCTGGGAGTATTAGTTTTTAACATCAGCTCTGCCGTTTTCCTACTTAAGTGCAATGATGTGATGTCAGGCTAATCAAGAGCATCTGAACTCTCTGCTGCGTTCACACTTAGTAAACCTACTTGAACTTACGACCCTCAAAGCTAAACAGGAAGAGGAGACACTTTAGATTTAACGGGGTTAACGTCAATATCAGGTGTAGATCCTCATATGGTAGAGCTATTATAATTAGAGACCGATCGGTCTTAATGGTGTAAAGCGATTTGAGAAATCAGAAAAATCGTGAACGATGGAGGCCAAGTCCAGGTCAGAAGATTTGAAAGACTTTAAAAGAAGGAATAAGGAATCAACACCAGATATTAATTATGGGATAAATAAGGCTACAAGCTAGATCAACAATATTTAAATCTTTGGAAAGTTAGATGCTACTTAAATCACAGGTCATATGTATACATTTTAATTCTAAATTAAATTAAAATTGGCAACTACAACAAATCAACTCAACTGCTCTCACAAAAATGAGCATGCATACATTTTTTTTTTAAAGAAGCTACAAACTAATTAATTTTAATGCTCTGACTGGAAATGCAAATCAAATTACATTTACATTTATCAGACACTTTTATCCAAAGCAACTTACAGTACATTCAGGTTATAGTTTTTTATTTTTATCAGTACATGTGTTCCCTGGGAATTGAACCCACAACCTTTTGTGCTGCTAATGCAATGCTCTACCACTGAGCCACAGAAACACTTTATAAACAAATTACACTTAATTCACTCAAAAGCTCACAAATAAAAATGCATCGAATAAAAAAAATATAATGATAATAAAAATAAGCTACAACTAAACTCAAATAAAATACACATATGCATAAAATAAAATAACATGTCAATTAAATAAAATTAAATAACGGAAGCTACATCTAACTAGCTCAAATATTTACATAGAATATTAAAATACATAAATGTGGTTCAGTGGTAGAGCATTGCGTTAACAGCGCAAAGGTTGTGGGTTCGATTCCCAGGGAACACATATACTGACAATACAAATGTATAGCCTGAATGCACTGTAAGTCACTTTGGATAAAAGTGTCTGCTAAATGCATAAATGTAAATAAAATAAAATGTAAAAATAATAATAAAAAAGAAGCTACAACTAAACTCAAATAATAACAGAAAACACATGCATTGAAATAAAATAAAAAATAACAGAAGCTATATAAGTAATTAACTCAAATGTTCACATATAAAAATGCACGAAATATATATAAAATAACATAAAACAAGCTTCACTTAATTGATTCAAATCACAGATAAACATTCAAATTAAAATGTATACCTTATTTGTACGAATGCACACACTTGCATTAAAAGTAACTGCAGAGTGATATTATAAAGATGAGAGGATGTGTGCGTCTCTGAAAACATGAAATATGAGGGTCAGAAATGTGATAAGTGGTCATTAATGTTTATGGTCAGAGATGTTTTGGCAGGTCCTAGAGACAGCTAAGGATCAGGTGTGCTCAAGCTGCTCACCTCTCTGAGATGAATCCAATGCAAGCGAACCTTCTGCGGTGACCTGCAGAGTGTCTGGACAGAAGAGGTCAGAGACGCACCATAAAAACATGAGCTGCCAATACAGCTTTCTCCAGTTCCTTTACTGAACGAACAAGGGTGGGTAAATTACTTGTAGCTTGCAGCATTTCAACACCTTTCAAAGAATTTGGGAGTAAAGTCACGTTTATGAAACTGCAGTTTTGGGATGAATGGAGCGAGAAATTAAATTTCTCGTGTGAGTTCTTGAATATAAAAATGTTATGTATCTATCCTCTTGATAAATCTTGTAACGAACCAGGAATTCACAACCTTGCTTTCTCTCATAACTCACACTCACTGACCGAGACTTTAATTTCACGGTTTATTGTTTCTAAAGTGCCTGAAAGCTGTTGTCATAATTATTCACATCATTCATGTGGGCATGGTTATGTTTAAAGGCGACACGATGACATTATTTTCAACTAACTGCCAACTAAAACTTTAAGGCAATTAATATTCCCCCTTTTTATGACAGATCTCGAGCCGGGACTGGACACAAAACACATTTTCTGGCTGCTTAGAGGCGCTAATGAGGAGAAAATGACTGCGGGCCTTGAAATTCAGGTCAATTCAGTGAAAGACTCTTTTTCAAATAAACCACTTCCCTCTTATCGCACCATCTAAACAGTGAGTGAGGGGATAAAACGTGTAATTTTACACAGCGTACGACCTGAACATTACTTAACAGCCAAAAGTGCCCAACTATCAGTAAACCTGCCTTCCGTATAGTGTCGTGTCTCTTACTGTGTGTCGATAGCCAAAAGCAATAAACAAAGCCAAGGAGGCAGATATAGTGTTAAAGCCACTCACCACTGGTCAGAGAAAACACACGTCACTCGGTCAGAGCACAAAACCAGAACACAATCTCAGCCGCATGACTGAGTGACGAGGAGAAGCGTCAAACACTCATAAAATGAGGCGTCAGCTATAAATAGATGTGAGAAAGCGATATTCAAATACTGACATTGAAAATATACAGTGATCGCACAATGTGTGGAATGTGTTTTTCCTCATGTTTTCGCACAATATGTGGGATTTAATTTCATTGGCTGTGTATTTTTCTTTGTTAAAAATAAAACAGTTTAACACTTTAAAATAATAATATAAAATATTATGGCTTTAAAGTCATATTTTAAAAACGCTAAGGAGGTCAAAAGATTAAAATAATTCAATATAATCATAAGACATTCCGTTGTTTTTTTAGGGAAGAAAACAAGTAAAAAAAAAAAAAAAAGGCTGGAAGTTTTGTAAATTTGTGACCTCTCAGTTAATGAGTAAAATTACACAAATCAAATTATATAAGATACTAAATAAAAAAATTAACAAAAAAATAAGAACCAAAGATACACCTAATTAACTCACAATGCTCATACATAAGACAAAACAAAAAGCATAAAGCAAAAGCAAGACTAAATGCAAAGCAAAAATAAAAAGAAAGAGAGAGCGAAAGAAAGAAAGAGAGAGAGAGAGACCTTTCAACATCTCTTTAATTACAATTCATTAACACAAAGTACATACAGTGGGTACGGAAAGTATTCAGACCCCCTTACATTTTTCACTCTTTGTTATATTGCAGCCATTTGCTAAAATCATTTAAGTTCATTTTTTTCCTCATTAATGTACACACAGCACCCCATAATGACAGAAAAACACAGAATTGTTGATATTTTTGCAGATTTATTAAAAAAGAAAAACTGAAATATCACATGGTCCTAAGTATTCAGACCCTTTGCTGTGACACTCATATATTTAACTCAGGTGCTGTCCATTTCTTCTGATCATCCTTGAGATGGTTCTACACCTTCATTTGAGTCCAGCTGTGTGTGATTATACTGATTGGACTTGATTAGGAAAGCCACACACCTGTCTATATAAGACCTTACAGCTCACAGTGCATGTCAGAGCAAATGAGAATCATGAGGTCAAAGGAACTGCCTGAAGAGCTCAGAGACAGAATTGTGGCAAGGCACAGATCTGGCCAAGGTTACAAAAGAATTCTGCTGCACTTAAGGTTCCTAAGAGCACAGTGGCCTCCATAATCCTTAAATGGAAGACGTTTGGGACGACCAGAACCCTTCCTAGAGCTGGCCGTCCGGCCAAACTGAGCTATCGGGGGAGAAGAGCCTTGGTGAGAGAGGTAAAGAAGAACCCAAAGATCACTGTGGCTGAGCTCCAGAGATGCATTCGGGAGATGGGAGAAAGTTGTAGAAAGTCAACCATCACTGCAGCCCTCCACCAGTCGGGGCTTTATGGCAGAGTGGCCCGACGGAAGCCTCTCCTCAGTGCAAGACACATGAAAGCCCGCATGGAGTTTGCTAAAAAACACCTGAAGGACTCCAAGATGGTGACAAATAAGATTCTCTGGTCTGATGAGACCAAGATAGAACTTTGGCCTTAATTCTAAGCGATGCGTGTGGAGAAAACCAGGCACTGCTCATCACCTGTCCAATACAGTCCCAACAGTGAAGCATGGTGGTGGAAGCATCATGCTGTGGGGTGTTTTTCAGCTGCAGGGACAGGACGACTGGTTGCAATCGAGGGAAAGATGAATGCGGCCAAGTACAGGGATATCCTGGACGAAAACCTTCTCCAGAGTGCTCAGGACCTCAGACTGGGCCGAAGGTTTACCTTCCAACAAGACAATGACCCTAAGCACACAGCTAAAATAACGAAGGAGTGGCTTCACAACAACTCTGTGACTGTTCTTGAATGGCCCAGCCAGAGCCCTGACTTAAACCCAATTGAGCATCTCTGGAGAGACCTAAAATGGCTGTCCACCAACGTTTACCATCAACCTGACAGAACTGGAGAGGATCTGCAAGGAGGAATGGCAGAGGATCCCCAAATCCAGTTGAGTAAAACTTGTTGCATCTTTCCCAAAAAGACTCATGGCTGTATTAAATCAAAAGGGTGCTTCTACTAAATACTGAGCAAAGGGTCTGAATACTTAGGACCATGTGATATTTCAGTTTTTCTTTTTTAATAAATCTGCAAAAATGTCAACAATTCTGTGTTTTTCTGTCAATATGGGGTGCTGTGTGTACATTAATGAGGAAAAAAAATGAACTTAAATGATTTTAGCAAATGGCTGCAATATAACAAAGAGTGAAAAATGTAAGGGGGTCAGAATACTTTCCGTACCCACTGTACATATTCATAAAAATATATACACTTTGTTCCACATATATTAAAAATAATTAAAATCAGATTATTTTACAACAATATATAAGAAAGAGAAAGAAAACAATTAAAATGTAAAACTAAATGCAAAGCAAAAAAACTGAAAATTATAGGCAAATAATAATGCACATTCTCAGATATGAAATACTACAAACTACAAGCTAAGCAAGCCAAGACAACACAAAAACAAAGAAACAAATTATAAAACCTAATAAACAAAGAATAAAACAAAACCTCAAAATAAAATGCTACAGCTAATTAACTCGAATTCTTAGACATACAAATGCCACATTAAAACAAAAGGCTAAACAAAACATTAGCAAACAAAGCAAAACAAAATAGAACAAAAAAAATGAAAACACAAATCTACACCTGCTTCACTAAAATACATACATAAAACAAAGCAGAGCAGAACAAAATGCATATCCAAAAAATAATTAAATAATAAAATAAAAATGACAGAAAAGAACATGAAATGCTAGGCAAGGCCAGGCAAGGCCAATTTGATTTATAGAGCACAAGTTTTACACAACTGTAGTTGATCCAAAGTGCTTTACTGTCACAGTTTGTCTTCCTCTGCCTTTGTCTCCTCACCCTTATATGGTCCTTCCTGTTTCCCAGTCATTATTAGTTCAGTCAGTGTCAGCCTTGTCTTGATTATGTCCCAGGTGTCTCCAGTTATGTCTCCCTATATAAGTCTGTTCTACCCATGTTACCTGTGGATTATTGTTAATGTCATGTGTCAAAGCTGTTTGGATGTTCTTCCCGTGTTCCTGTGTAACCTCCGTTTGTCATCCATTAAATACCCTGTTTGTTATAATCATCGTCTCCTCGTTCCTGGATCCCGTGCAGCCCCGTGACAGAATAATCCACCATACAAGAGCTACTCATCTTCCTTCACGGCGATGGAGTTCGCCGCCTGCGCCCGGAATCTCTCCTTCATGGAGTTCGCCGGAGAATTCTGCAAGCTCGCCAGCGGTGACGGAGCTCCACACGCGGCAATCCTCCATCTGTTTCGGCTCGGGGCAAATTACCAGCGCCCTATGGATCTCCCAGACACCACAGGATTGTGTTGAGAGAGGATCTACCGGTGTCTGGGAAGTTACGGTCCCAGTCGAAACCAGCCCAGTGTCTCCGGTGGCCCCGTTCAGCTCTTCTTCGTCTCCGCTGGTCCTGCGGAGCTCTTCTTCGCTGGTTCTGCCCAGCTCTTCTTCGCTGGTCCCGCCCAGCTCGTCTTCGTCTCGGCTGATTCGGCGCCACCGCGAGCCAGCGCTTCCCGGCGCCGCGCGAGCCAGCGCTTCCCGGCGCCCGCCGAGCCAGCGCCTGCTCGAGACTGCGCCCTCCAGTGCCTGCACCTCGCCAGTGCCCTCAGAGCCTGCACCTCGCCAGTGCCCTCCAGAGCCTGCACCTGTAGTGCCCTCCAGAGCCTGCACCTCGCCAGTGCCCTCCAGAGCCTGCACCTCGCCAGTGCCCTCCAATGCCTGCACCTCGCCAGTGCCCTCCAGTGCCTGCACCTCGCCGGTGCCCTCCAGTGCCTGCACCTCGCCGGTGCCCTCCAGTGCCTGCACCTCGCCGGTGCCCTCCAGTGCCGGCTCCTCGCCGGCCTCCTCCAGTGCCTGCTCCTCGCCGGCCTCCTCCAGTGCCGGCTCCTCGCCAGCCTCCTCCAGTGCCGGCTCCGTCCAGCTCTCCAGAGCCCCTGCTGGCTCCGTCCAGCTCTCCAGAGCCCCTGCTGGCCGTCCAGCTCTCCAGAGCCCCTGCTGGTTCCGTCCAGCTCTCCGGAGCCCCTGCTGGTTCCGTCCAGCTCTCCGGAGCCCCTGCTGGTTCCGTCCAGCTCTCCGGAGCCCCTGCTGGTTCCGTCCAGCTCTCCGGAGCCCCTGCTGGTTCCGTCCAGTTCTCCGGGCCCCGGCTGGCTACATCCAGCTCTCCAGTGCCCGCTCCTCGCCCGGCCTCCTCCAGTGCCGGCTCCTCGCCTCCTCCAGTGCGGCTCCAGCTGACCTCCTACAGTGCCGGCTCCGCCCGTCTCTCCAGAGCCCCTGCCGGCCCGTCCGGCTCACCAGAGCCCCAGCGGCCCGTCCGGCTCACCAGAGCCCCAGCCTGGCCCGTCCGGCTCACCAGAGCCCAGCCGGCCCGTCCGGCTCACCAGAGCCCCAGCCGGCCCGTCCGGCTCACCAGACCCCTGCCGGCCCGTCCGGCTCACCTGAGCCCCTGCCGGCCCGTCCGGCTCACCAGAGCCCCTGGCCCGTCCGCTCAGGTTCCCCAAGAGAATTTTGGGGGGGGGCTACCCTCCATGGCCTCCCAAGCTTCCTGCTCTGCCACGCAGGCATCTCAAGCTCCCTGCTCCGCCATGGAGGCATCTCAAGCTCCCGGATCCGCCGTGGCTGCCTGAGTCCCCGGATCCGCCGTGGCTACCTGAGTCCCCGGATCTGCCGTGGCTGCCTGAGTCCCCGGATCCGCCGTGGCTGCCTGAGTCCCCGGATCCGCCGTGGCCGCCTGAGTCCCCGGATCCGCCATGTGTCCCGGAGCGGGCACCGCCCTGGAGGCCACCTGTCCGGTCTCCTAGAACCTTGAGGCTTCCAGAGCGCCCACCCCCTCCCTTTCGATGTCATGCAGGCGGGGGCGCCTATTGGAAGGGGGTAATGTCTGATTTGTCTTCCTCTGCCTTTGTCTCCTCACCCTTATATGGTCCTTCCTGTTTCCCAGTCATTATTAGTTCAGTCAGTGTCAGCCTTGTCTTGATTATGTCCCAGGTGTCTCCAGTTATGTCTCCCTATATAAGTCTGTTCTACCCCATGTTACCTGTGGATTATTGTTAATGTCATGTGTCAAAGCTGTTTGGATGTTCTTCCCCGTGTTCCTGTGTAACCTCCGTTTGTCATCCATTAAAATACCCTGTTTGTTATAATCATCGTCTCCTCGTTCCTGGATCCCCGTGCAGCCCCGTGACATTTACATTGAAAATAATTAAATTTTAATTTTAATAATTTTAATTTTAATTAAAATGTAATTTCATAATACACCACTTAAACTATTCAAAGTACATACACAACATCACTCAAATGCTAAAGAATAAAAATAAGTCTTTAAGCTAGATTTAAAAGCATTCAATGATGGAGAGGCTCTAATGTTCAAAGGTAGACTGTTCCACAGCTTTGGGGCCACTACTGAGAAAGCTCGATCCCCTTTTGTTTTACAACGTGAACGGGGGACAGATACAAGTAACTGATCACTAGATCTTAAAGACCTAGCTATATGGCTTGATGAGGTCACAAATATAATCCGGGGCAGAATTATGCAATGCCCTGTATGCAAAAAGAAGGACCTTAAAGTCAACTCTATGTTTTATAGGGAGCCAGTGCAATGAGGCAAGGACAGGGGTGATATGATCCCTTTTCTTAGTTCCTGTTAAGAATCTGGCTGCTGCATTTTGAACCATCTGTAATCGAGACAGTGTAGATTGAGGTAGGCCAATGTACAAAGAATTACAGTAATCCAAACGCGAAGAAATTAGTGCATGAATTACTATTTCAAGGTCTTTTCTTGAAAGAAAGTGTTTCACCTGCTACACCTAATTAACTCAAATGCTCAGACATAAATACCAAAGTAAAAAAAAGACAAAACAAAAACAAAAAGCTAAGCAAAGAAAGAAAGTAAAATACTACAACAAAAACAAACACACCTGCTAATAAAATGCTACATATAATTAACTAAAATGCTCAGACATTAAATGCTACATACAAATATTACATAAACTGTCTATTAAAATTATCAAGTGAATAGTAAGAAGTTAGTTTAAAAGTGAATCACAGTAAAATAAAACAGGTTAATTTAACAACAATGCAAATACTAATGTATATCCCCTAAATAGGCTGCTTGAGCTTGCTGGACCTGTTGTAGTACATCTGACAGACGCAGCTGGAAACACATGTGATGAAGTCCTGAAGCGTGAGCGGTCTCTGTCAGGCCAAGGACTGCGGCTCTGGACACTGGACAGTGATTCTGTCTGCAACGCTTAACACAGCCAGAAGAAATGGCCTGTTTTGGCAGTTTTTCAATGAAATTGCAAACAGCTTTGACACAAAATAACATTTTGTCATTTATAATGTGTTATTTTGACAATAAATTCTGCAACACACACATCTGTGAATGTTTGTCTTGAAAGAATACATTCAAAACAGTCCATGAACAAATTATTCAATTCTAAAGATCACAAAGCAGCTGAGAAAATGACTATAAAACATTTGAAGTTTGGTTTTTACAACATTTGAAACATTTGACCATTATTCTTTCATAAATGTTATAATTTTTTTTTTTAAACCATTTACCATGCAGAGAGTTTATGATGGACATATAAAAATGATAGTTTCACTTGACCTAACTTGTTAGAGAGCGTGTGAAAGCATAAAATATTGACTAATACTTACAATATTTCAGGAAAAAACAATACTATATATCGAAGGAGAAACACCACATATAATATGTGCAATATGTTTTAACATACTTTCTTTTTTTCAAATTGGAACGTTTAGATGACTTATTGGGGATAAGATTTAATTTAAGGTTTCATTTAAAAAACAAAACTGAAATAATAAATTGATTTGATATGTGATTTCAATCTTCGTATTTGAAATCTTTGAAGTATTTAAATAAATAAACAAACAAAAGTGCTTTCAAGGTTTCCACTATTTTTGGAGCTAGTGGGTAACCCAAAGTTATTAAAAACATTTAGTTTGGCCTATCATTTTAATGTAATATGTTTATATTGAATATCTTAAAGTTTTTAATATATCTTATTTTTTATTAAATGACTACTTTTGTGCAATTTCTACATTTTATGAATTATGTAATTTCTGTGTTTATTTTTATCAATTTTATGTCGCACAATCAACTATCTTAATTAATATTTTGATAAGAGGAGTACAGAAAATACATAACTTTTAGTCCAAATGTTAAATAATGACAACACAGTGTGATTTACTTTCCATTTCTTTTATCCTAGACATGCCACAGATCTCTTCTGAAGACTTTTGAATATTTCTCAGGCCAAACTCGGACACCCATCAGAGAATCAGTCATAATTAACAGAAATCCATCTTTATGAAGGAGGACAGTTTCTCTCCACAGCCCGATGATCACAGGCTCGGGCTTCGAAGGTCCTTCTTCAAGTGTCTGGCTGAACTCCAAACCTGCAGCTTTTCGTCCCGAGCTGTTTGTGATGCATGGCGCTCACTCGAAGATAAACACTTTTAACTAGTGGCCATCAGGATTTTCTCTTTAACCGCAAGACAAATACTTCCTTCCCACACAGGGGAGGACTCATCAGCTTCATTAGTCTTTTAAAGTAAGTGTACACTAACAGATGTGTGAAGTTTGTAAATCACACAACTGAATGCCTCCGAGCTCTAAATCGTGAAGCGGCTGACAGAAACCCAGGAACAGACTCACTCAACATCACATAAGCAAGATGTCAGACACTGAGAGCCTCCGTACAGGAGTTATGATGTGAGCTGAAGACACCAGCAGAGGAGAGCAGCAGCTGTGGAGCTTCACGGCTGGAGGTTTGTCACTCCGTCAAAAACTGCCTTTGCAATTCATACTGTGGTATGTGTGCTGTGAACATTATGCAAATTCCTAATGTTTACAACTATAGTAGTACATTTGCCAAAATGCACATACAAAAGACCACTTTGGACCAAGTTACCAAAACTTAAAAAAACAACAGTAATAAGGTACATTTCAGTTGAAGTACTAAAAATAAAAAATAAAATAAATAGAAATGTTTCTAAAAACAAATAGAATTTATAAAATAGAACAACAAAAAAGCACATCAAAATGACTGAAACTGACACTGAAGTTAAATTGAAAACTCAAAATATAAACAAACATAAAAGCTAAATATTAATAAATACTATATAAACATGATAAAACAACACTGCCAAACTAAAAACAAAGCAAACAAAAAAAACCATGATTTTTTACAAGTTTGTGATTGCGCAAGTTTTAATTAATTAAAAAATTAATACTAAAAAAAGGATTTCTGAGGAAAAAAGCTATTGTAAGTGAATTGTATAAAAAAGTCCAAATTGGTTCGTGAGTTTAGCTACAGTTTGAGAGTGCGTAATCAAACACCTTATAATAAACAAAGGTGTTAATGCACTAGTATATTACGGTCTGCGTGAACATTTATTGTCATATTAAGGATGTTTTTTCACTTTCAGACTGACCCATAATGCACTTGGTTGAATGATTTCCCGAGGGTCATACAGTTCTTGTTGCAAGTTTAAAAATATGTAACATTGTTTCCCAATTTAATTTGCTATCGTTTCCTGTCAAATCTAAAGCGATTTCAATCAATCAGTCAGTTGTAGTCCTGCAGCTGTCCGCATGTGTGTAAAACCAAGTTAAAAATACAAACAATAAAAACCAGAACAGATCCACTAAATTATATGAATTGAATACATGTTCAGGATGACCTGCACTCTCACTAGAAACCTCTCAGTGTCTCTCCAGCAAACCTCCTGGGGCCAGCGCTGATGACCTCGTCATGTCTGGAGTATCCCAGAATGCTCTATTTCAAATCTGACTATGGGTTTTAATGGAAGGCTAATTAGATCTGATTGACGGCCCGTGGGATCTCCCTCCATTAAGCTACAGCAGTAGATTGACCCCTCGAGTAGGAAACATCACATGCAAAAAGTCTCAGCTGGGCTGTAGACAAATCAAAATCCTCAAGACAGCTTTCCAATCTACCATACAATGAAGAGGAAACTAGATTAAAAACAAAACATTCCTATTTAAACCTACAATGTTCAATCTAAATGACAGAAGAATGTGGTAATCATATTATGTTACTACATATTTTTTATTAATAGAATTAATTAGAATTTGCTTAAATGTTGCTGTTGCCCATAAAGTGGATTCATTTTTGAGATTTCATTGACATTTGTCACCAGTTGATCCTTTGCATTCACTGCAAAGGATCAACTGGTGAGCAAGTGACAATGCTAAATTCTCCAAATTTTATAAAGAAACAAACTCATCTAAATCTTGGATTACCTGAGGTACAGTGTCAGCAAATGTTCAATTTTGGGTTAACTACTCCTTTAACTTTCTTTGCACAACTGGGCACTAAAATCCTAACCCAACAGGATGAGATTTCCAGAACTCTAAGACTAAGCTCATTCATTTTTCTTTTCTTTTTTACGTGACATACAGCCAAGTATGGTGACCCATACTCGGAATTCGTGCTCTGCGGGGTTCGGTGCCTTGCTCAAGGGCGCCTCTTCATGGTATTGAGGGTGTAGAGATCGCTGTACATTCACTCCCCCCCACCTACAATTCCTGCCGGGCCGAGACTCGAACTCGCATCCTTTGGATTATGAGTCCGACTCTCTAATCATTAGGCCACGACTTCCCCATCTTAATTCAATTCCTTACTTAATGGCTAATCCACACTTTGATGCATTAACTGATATTTAATACTGTTTGGTGTTACATCGTTTTGACCAAAGTAATGAAGCAAACAGTGTTGTATTCAAATGGAAATGCTCAGTAAACTCTCATTGAAAGAATTTACATCAATTTACATTTGTTAATTAACCACTCAAAAATGCTGTCGAAGTAGGCACTGACTGGGTTTTAAGGCTACTGTGCTGCACAGGGTATAGATAGGGAAAGCATGGCGTCACCAACCACATTAAACTAACCTCATTTACTTAGTCTGAAGAATGTATATGCTTCTGTGAAGCCTCATGTAACAGTCAAACAAAATGCGAGGGCTCTTTTTACGTCTTTTATCATATCTGATGCATAAAAGTGTTCCAATATGACCCTAAAGATTGATGAATGAGGGTAAAAACATACAGACATACTCCCTGCCTGCACAATTTCAGACAAATTATCAAGATAACATCACCATTTAGCTCCTGCTGATGACATACTCCCTGTTTTCCATTCCTGAGATGAGGAAAATTCCTTGTCACCGTTAGCTAATCAAAACCTGAACAAACCGAGCAGTGCGCAGAAGGGTCTGGACGTCTAACTATATAATATAAACATCTGAAGACATGCACTCATGTTCGATTTGACACTAAAAGCAAAGGGATAGCGAGGCCTTATGGCTCCATGCATCCCAATATTTTTAATGTTGGCAGATTATCTCAAGAACTTGATTTGTTGATTGTTTTCCCACAAAAAAATATTTATAATACCTCATTTATTTATTTATTTTTGTGAAAAAAGCACTTTGAAGAACTTGTAGTGTAAATACAGAGAGAGGGAAATATGAAGCTTAATTTTTATATATATACAAACACAAGCATTAATCCATTGTTTTAACAGTCATTTTAGAATTATATGGTTTATAACTTTATGTTGTTGTGCCAGTATAAAAGTATCAAATTTGATATAACTATACAATTTTAGCAGTACATATGTGAACTGTGCAGACTATGCAAATTACATTTTTTTGGAATACATGGATGAATTAATATATGTATTTGCCAAAATTTGTACAATAGAGCAAACTACGAACAATAACGGTCTCAAAATATATCGTAATATAGGCCAAGTTTATTTTGTTTTTTTCAATAATCATTCATTCGACTGCCATTTGTTCTACACAAATTTGTGCTAAATGCAAAATTGCATTAAATACAAAATAGCAACATTTAATTTCCAAGATTTAAAACCCAGTCCAATCTCATGGGAAAAGGTCATTATTTTACGAGTGGCCAATTTCATATGAATTCGTACAATTTTATGTATTATTTTTTATTCAAATATATGAATTAGATTGTGTGAAAGTATTCAAATTCCCCTTCAATTTACTAAACATAAAATAGTTGTGAAATTGCCGCCAATTTACCAAAATGTAAAATAGTTATGAATCGAATCAAATAATTATCGAATCAAGTGTGTTGGGACACCACATGCTAAAATAAAAATACAATGTGATAAAGTAATGAGACAACAACTTATTATAGCACACTACTGATGAAAAAATGTGTTGCATTATGGGTAGTTTTTTACAAAAAGATTGAACCACAATGTACTTAGTTAAATAAAATCAGGATTTGTCCCATTGATTTTAAGTGTAAAATTTGCACTGTAAACCAAATTGTTATTAAAGAAAAAGGTGGAAAAAGAGTAAATTAATTGTGTTGTAATCAACCTTGAGCCATAAATGCTGTTTATTTAGCTTAAAGGATAGTTGACCCAAATATGAAAATTCTGTCATTATAATTACTCACCTTTATTCATCTCCAGAACACAAATTAAGTTATTTTTGATGAAATCCAAGAGCTTTCTGACTCTGCATAGACAGCAATGTAACCAACACATTCAAGACACAAAATGTGTTGAATCAGTGGTTCAATCTTAATTTCAAAGATGAATGGATGTCTTATGGGTTTTGAACGACATGAGGGTGAGTAATTAATTACAGAATTGACATTTTTGGCTGAACTAACACTTTAGCTTCTACTGAACCCAGAATGTTCCTTCAATTTGTTCACATTCAACACCTTCCGCACCACAAACTTGAATGTGGGAAAGCCACACTGCATTTAATGGCCTCTGGCTCAGCCAAGCAAGACCAGACGTTGACGAACACACAAAGTAACGCAACAATGCGTGGAGGTAAACAATCTGAGCCAATTGGTGTTTTCTTCAAGCGCGCATGCGGCACAAACACTCTCTCTCCCGGTTCTGGATCAGTGGAGGCTGACATACCACTAGGATAAACAGGAATGGAATCCATGAGACAGCTTAAAGCCAAGCTTTCTGGAATGAGGGCGGGGGGTTGTAAAGCTGTCTTACTCAAAGGTGTCTTCTTACCTTTAGGCAGAGAGGGGAGGAGGGGGAAAACCACACACTGACCCGCTCCCTGCATTCCTAAGGGATCTAAATGACATTTTATGAGGAACGCACAGGCCCAAAGATCATCAAGAGTTTATAGCCAACAATAAAGCAAAGCCGATCTACGGAAGCCCGTGACACACGTCCTGTCTCGAAAGATTAGGGCTTTGCCCTTTTAAACCCACTCTCTGGCTTTTCCTCTCAACATCTCTCAGTGGCTTTTATGACTGAAGCTCTGGATTAATGCCGGTGGACGGTGGTCGTTTCACACTCCATTGGTGCTATAAATCAAGCAGCTCAAATTCTAACCATACAAGTCTCCTTAAAAACAGTTATTTTAGGATTACCCTAATTTGACATCACTAATTGTGTTCTTGTTGATGATGTGCTAGTACTCTCTAGTGACTGAATTTGCAATAAAAAAGGATTTTTACTTGCAACCGTATATCAACCCCTCAGATCACCTTAAGGCTGGAATACATTACTTTTGGACAGATTTTTGCAGCAATTTACAATCTGGAGAAGTTGACGCTAGTTGCCTAAAGTCAGAACCAGTCTGCAGATTTGAGTTGACAGTTTATCACACTTATATTTGGGCCTTTAGTACCACACGGGGAGGAGATGACAGAACTGTGCCTGCTCTATAAGCTAAAGAACGGGTCAGGAACAACAGGCCTCCGGTGCTGAGGAACCATGGCAGTGATATATGCTTAAACTAACACAGTGTGACTGTAGATCAAATGCCAGGATAGATGCCTGCAGAGACGAGGTGGGGGTTTTCACTGAAACCCAATCTATGAGTGAATTAGACAAATGAGACATTGCTTTGTGTATTTGTTGATGTACATCATACTGTGCATGCTAAGAAAGACCTGCTGAGCTTCAATCAACCACACCATTTGACAAAACAGTCACCCCTCTAAAAATGTAACATTCGAATGTATTGTTTCAAACCTATATGACTTTCTTTGGTCTATGGAACAGTAAAGAGGATAGAAAGTCACATACATTGTATGGACAAAAACATTTCGCTATAAAATGTCTTGCTTTGTGTTGCACAGAATAAAGAAAGTCATACATGTTTGGAACAAGTTTTTGGTGAACTATCCCTTTAAAGTTTGAGTACTGTAGACTCAAGGTTTAAATGAATCCTTTTATTACATTACATTGTTGTTAACTTTTTAGTTTATCATTTAACTGGTAAAGCAGTTGCTTGGAAGGTAGCTAGCTATTTTCTCTTCAGGGTAGCATAGCTTATAGCTAATGTCTCTTTAGAGTATAGCTTAGTTTTTGAGTAGTTATCCAAGTTTGATAAAAACTGACAGTTCAAAATAGTTCAAATATCAAAATATTTACACAATTATAACTTGTTTTTCATATTGCTAGCTACTTTCTCTTCAGGGTAGCACAGCTTACATAATGTCTCTTTAGAGTACTTGAGGTTTAGCTATAGCTTATATTTTTTGAGTAGCTTAAATACCAAGTAGATTTGCTAAAGACTCAAAATGTTCCAAAATGTTAATCATTTTACTCATTTAGTAATGTAGCTTGTAGCTAGGTAGCTATTAGCTTAGCTAATGTCTCTGTAGAGTAGTTGATTTTTGAGTATCTTGACAAAAACTGTAGATATCTAAGTAGATTTGATTAAGACTGACTTATGACAGCTTGTCTGTTGCTGGAATGTCTTCAGTTTTGTTTATTTTCTTAGTGTTAAACATTTGTAATGCCTGGCTGTTTCACAGATAGCAGCCCAGACATCAGAAAGCCTTTTACATAATTGAGATTTAATAGACAAATTGCTGTGCAGTTGACGAAGCACTCAGGGTTATTATTTAACCAGCTGTGAAAATAGGACTCCGGTTTCACTGAGAGGAGGAAAAAATATTCATTATATATTCACACTCTCTGCCAAAAAAATCCAACTCACCTCAACTCTGTGTTTTATAACACACACTTGATTAGAAATACATTGAGTTGCTAAGCACTCATATTCTAGTAACATTTCACAGCTAACGTTAATTTACCACAGGTATTTTTCCTACTACTATTTATGGCTCAATTGCGCTAACGGCTAACGCTAATCCAAACTGAATTTGCTACGATTGACACAATTACATTACTTCCTCTCAACTATTTGCTATCTTCTCTTGTTTATGAAGTGTCCAGTTTTATCTTCACCCTATTGTCAGATATCTACACGTACGTTTTCACATAAACAGCTCCATTATGTTCTCCAGCCGCCTACTGCATGACAAATCCAAGACAAGCACAGGAGTTGCTAAAAGGTTGAAGTCGCTGGCAAATATACCAATCAGTGGCTGAGTCTTTGATAAGCAGCCTATCTCGGCGGTCAGGCGCTCTCTGTGAGTGTGTGTGTGGGACAGATTGACCTTAAGAGGTCTGAGCAGCTATAACTCAGACTGAGAGGGTACTGTGAAAGGGTAGGATTTAAACTCCTCTTCCCTGGCAAACATTTCTTTTTTCAACACACACAGTGTGTGACATGTCTTAATCGCACCCTTCAATTATAGATTGCAGTCAGCAAAGAAATGCAGATCTAAGACTGAGCTGCAATAGGTTTAGTTAAGTTGTTAGTTTACTTAAAGGGCCAGTTCACCCAAAAAATATCATTCTATCCCTCATGCGTTTCCAAACCCATATGACCTTCATTATTCAATAAAAAAATCTCCGTAGTATCTCTTAAATCTCATTCAGCATTTCCATATATTAAAATGTGGAGGCATTTTCTGTGAATAACGACTATATTTTTGGTCTGTTCGGCAAATTATTCTTCAGTTATTTCTGAAAAAAAACTATAAATGTTTTAGTTGTTGGTGTTGTTGAATAAAAACATATAAAATGCTTTTCATTCTGCATAAATTCATTCTGCACATATTTTGCCTGATTTTTCACATGATACATTTTTTTAATTAGGCAAACTTTTAGCATGCAATTTTTTTAAACTTTATTAATGGGTGCAAAGTTCCTCATCAAATGTAGTATCTACTCGGGCAGTATGCAATTTCTTTTCCTTTTTTTGGCTATTGTGCTGCTTAGACTAGTTTTAAAAGTCAGTCATCTATTTTTTTTCTGCAGGACTAATTTAGATTTTTGATTTTACAGTTAAATAAAATGTAGATTGATCTAATTTGAATCCAAAAAGTAAGACTGATTACCACTTCTAATGGCTAGTTAGTCAAAATAATTCTTAAGGCAAAGTTTTAACATGATCTTGGTTTTGAATAAACAATGCAAACATATGTTTTTTGTTTTTGTTCATTTTTTTTGTGCCACAAATATTTTTCACACAAACATTCTTTCGTCCGACATCATGAATTTAATTATGCTTCACAAAAATAATAATATCCTATTTTTTTTCATTATGCAAATAATTAACCTACAATTTTTTATTTAGAAACTGTATTAATCACAGTCACAAAGTTCATTCATCATCAAATGTAGTACGTAATCAGGCAATATGCGATTTTGGACGCACTTATATTACCCCAACCCTTTGTTTTCTAAAACGCTTTCTTTCATGCTCACTCAATTAGTTCTGCAGACGTTTTGGCAATGAATCTTTCATTTAGCAGATCATTTCCAAAGTGGTGTTGCATGTGAGCAGGACAAAGAGAAACAAGTTAGATTAATGGACGCCATCTTGTAGACGCCCTTGCGGAAACCTGTAACATGTTACTCTAATTCAGTGTAGCTAACCGATATAAATCAAACGTCTTTGTGACATTTAAATAATAATCCGAAACATCTCTCAACGCAAAAAGGAAGAAATAACCATTTATTACACACAATGGCTTTAAACAGAAAAGGGAGCACTCGTACAAAGAATGGTGGTTGAGTTTGACCTTCAACCTTTTCTCTTTAAAATCATGTTAATGGGCATGTGTGAATAGTCTGAGGAGAACAACTCAGTCTGAATGCGCTTTCACACTTCATAGTTCAAAGCCGGACTCAGACGGAGACCAGAAGGTTTTTTTCGCATTGTGAACATGCCCTTGGTTAGAACGGCCTCTAAACTTTGCCTTAACGTTTGTGTGCGGAATAATGAAAAAAAGAAGGGGAAGCTTTATTTTGGCACAGAGGGCTTCAAACTCCACATCCAGGCGGGAGCCTGGAAGTCCAGGCATTGTCTGCAGAAGCCAGAAGTTCAGGGAATTCTGGGAGCAACACTGCCTGTGTAAAGTGGTACTTGTGAAAGAAAAAGAGGAAGAAAGAGAAACATGGAATGAAAGAGAAGGGATTCTATTATTTTTGCATTCATAGGCGCATGGGTCTTGAAGCATTTTAGGCAATGACTGGGGGTCAAATCCCACCTGATTACTATTCAAGATGTGGTAAAAGTCCAATTTGATTTTCCATGATAAAATCTGTTTCAATCTCAATCAGCCTCATTGAGCAAGCATACTCCAATATAGTGCAGTTCTGAAATGGAAGGTATAAAGTCCATATATTCTAAGGAAGTAATTAAAAGAATACCATAAGGAAGTTTTCAAAAGTTTATTTTAATTGAGTTATCAGGAACATGCTTTAAAGATATCCAATGGCAATAAAGTCCAGGAGTCCGGAGCTCAGAGCATTCATCACAATCTGTGTGTAGAAACACGCCAAAGCCTCTAATCCAACCATTAACACACACACGCACACAGATCTGACAAGGCTCTTAAATCCGCTCTTAAGTAAAGCTGTGTTTGACAAGTGGCCAGAATTTCTGTTCTCCCTGTAAATGGCATTGAATAGTCCAAAAGTTTTCTTCTGTTTTAGATTATGTCTATTTAATCCAATTCACTTTTTTTGAATGTAGTCAAAATGTTTAATGCTCAAAGGATATTCATGAGTTAACACAGCCATACCAGTTGCGTAATTTATTGGTACTCTTTGGTAATTTCACGACTTGCCTGGAAACATAAATAGGACGTTGCATGTTTGTACTTGAATTACCATCACAACATCATCAGTATGAACTATTATTGTTATAAGATAACCAAGAACCAGATTCCAGTTACATATCATATTTGTAATACTTTAGCATTTTCATGACTTATTCGCAGAGATGGGCACAAATACATCAAAATTAAAATACAAAATACTGTGTGGGAAAATGTATTTCAATACAAATACAGTAATTTGTATTTTGAAAATACACAAAATACATGTGAAATTGGCCATCCAGTGAAGTAACACTGTTAAGGCCTGTTTACACCAAGAACGAGATGTATAAAGATAACTATATTAGTGTATTCTAAGTATACAATGCAGTTGTGTCATCTGTCACTAAATGCTCAAGCTCTTTAAAGCAGAAATGATTCAGATTGGCTGTCAGTGTTTTTATCATTCATCATGTTTGTGCTGTTATGGTTATAGTTGTGGTGTGCTATCTTCTTTTTCACTTAGATTTAGGATGTACTCACACTAGGAGATCTGATCCATGCTTGAGCACGATCGACCCCCAAAGTCCAGTTCATTTCACAAGTGTGTCTGCTCTGTACCGTGTCCAGTGTGGTTCGTTTAACCGTGTCCTGGCCCGCTTGAAGAGGTGGCTCGTATGCGGTACACATGTAGTGATCTCTAACCGCACCGGAGCATGGAACAGTTAATTTACTAGTTTTGTATGTGCTATTGTTATCATTATGGCAGCAAAAATCTTTATTACTACTTGGATATCACACTTTTCAATCAATTTAATTTAAGTACATTTAGATTTAGAATGGGTCTGGTTCTCATCTTATTGATGAACATGTAGTTTGTAGTTTACGAGTAAAGCTGCAAATTCCACCATTATCCTCAGCTGCCTCTGTAATAATCCTGTGATATCTGTCTGTTAGCGAAAGGACAACCGTGCTTGGGCTTTAGTATAAGGCAGCTGTGCCTAGTGTGAGTATACCCTTAGAACATTTGATTTTTAAGTTAAATATTAAAGTTAAATATTAAAATTAAATATCTTAAATATCTATGTTTTTGGCTTTAATAATATTTTCCCAGGAAACCTGGCATCCTCCACGATTCCTGTTCTTTCCAACAGCAAAGCACTTGAATGCGACTTGCTTGTAATCAGGACTTCTGAAATTGGAAATAGGAAATTGTGATAGCACACGAAGGCAGTATCATTACTTATTTCCTTACAGCAATCCAGAAAATGTCATTACCCAATTCTAGATGGAGTCATACAGCTGCAGCTCACATGCATGAAAGTGACATGTTTGAACTAGTTGATACAGGAAACCAGCAGTCTAATAAAGAGGTTGATCGTGTTCCTGTTTGGAAGAGCATTGCGTTAGCAGCGCAAAAGGTTGTGGGTTCAATTCCCAGGGAACACATATACTGACAAAAATAAAATGTATAGGCTTAATGCACTGTAAGTCGCTTTGGATAAAAGCATCTGTATACGTAATACTTTGGTAATTTCATGACTTCTGGGCAACGTAACTACAATATCGCCTCCATTGTATTGTCATCCCCACATTTGAGCAGCGTGCACACAGTATAATATCAGACAGTATTTTGCAACAAGTAAAGAAAATAATGTTAGAATAGTGAAAAGTTGTGCAGTACAAAATTGCATTACTTCATAAAAAAGTGATAAATTGCATTAAAGTTGTTCCATTTTATGGAAAGTAATGCGTTACAATACTTTTGCATTGCTTTTTCTTATTTTTTAAGAAACAATATAAGTATTTTGTTTAATATTTTAAATGAATGCATTACTTTACTAGTTACTTAAAAAAGTAACCTGATTACTTAACTTGCGTTACTTGTAATGCTTTACCCACAACACTGGATGGATGGATGGATGGATGGACGGATGAATACTTAACAAGGAAAATTTTGAATGAGTATTACAAATAGTAACTGCTTTTCTAGTTGTAATTGAGTGGAAACAATTATGATCTGTTCAAACATTTAGATTTTACTCCTAAAAAAATTATTTTCTATAATCAGTGAACCACTTAGAGGTTACAAGTTCACATCTGCAATTAACATAATGTGAGCCTTTTTTCCATTCCAGTTCATTAAAATGTAAACCTGGTTTTTGGACCGACTGGACCTGGTCTGGATCTTGCTCTTGACGTTGAAGATGATTCATCAAAGTCAAGTAATACAGATTGCGGGCCAGTTTTACTGAATTTGGCTGCTGTTTGTGAGTGGCTTGACACATGCATCGGGCAGCTGTTCATATGTCACAACCTTGGCAGTAATCGCAAATGTGAACTTGTAACAGCTAACTGTTTCGGTGATTATAGAAAATCTTTTTTTTTAACTAAAATCTAAATGTTTTAACAGACGGACACATTTGTTTCCGCACATTCAACAAGAGCAACCATAAATGTTTTATAGGGCCATGACTTCATCAAATGGAAAGATATTTGTAGCAGAAAACTAGATGTTAATTAAACTAGCTTCAATAAATGTTTGGTTTCTAAAGTGTTGGTAGGCAGTAGTCCATCCTCAAAATTCTATAACATTCTGATCCTTAGAAACATGTAGGGCACAGTTTAAATGTTAGTTTATGAGATTTTTCCATCATAAAAAAAATCAGTTTTGGGGGAAATAAAAGTCTTATTTGCATCTGATAATGGCAAATAAAAGGATGCCTGCTGAGACACAGCAGAGGGTTAAAGTATATCTTCTTCCTGATTAGATAATGTGTCTGTACAAAACATAGACAGACTTCTCCTTTCACACTTTAAAACACACATTAAAAAAATCTCTAGCCTGAAAAAATCAAATCATCCATGTCTCAACAGAAAACTGACATTCTGTGTAGATGGCAGAGATTGTTGGCGCCAGATAAAAGCAGAGATTTGAGATAAACCTCCATCTGATAGCAGCTCTCTGTCCATTGTTATGGTGCATGACTGTTTATTATTGCCTCTGTAGTAAAGATAACTAAAGATGTCCCTCTAGTAAACACAAGGTTCAGCAAACTCTAAACATTTTCATTCATACAATGTCAACATCAGCCACGTTCCGGACAATATTTTCTCAGAATACCCAGAGTAAAGTCCATTAGGAATGTGTAGTATACATTGAACAAATATTTTTCTATATAAAAACAAAATGGGATCGTTAAATGCAAGAGTTACAAACCAAAAGTCGATAGTGACAGGTTTGAAAAAAAAAATGTTTACCTCCAGAACGTCCCAGGTTACGTATGTAACCATGGTTCCCAGAGTAAAAAGTATAAGTAAACTAGGTGGTTTACCTGGTTTGGCTGCTTTCCAGCTGACAGGGCCTTAAAATCTCTCTTAAACCATCCCAACCAGATTAAAGAGGCTAGAAAACCAGCTAATCACCAATTGTTTTTAGCATGTTAGCATTGTGCTAACATCTGACATTTTAACTATCATATTTGTGTAAAAGCATCTATGAACATTCTTCCAAAATGTACATATTTTGAACCTTTGTAAAAATAAAATAAACCCGAGACCGTTTACCTGCCATTTTTCACATTAGAAAAACAGTCACTTTTTTTACATGTTGAAAACATACACATTCAAGTAGCTAAACTTGTCCTGCACTTTACTTTGCACACCCGCTTGACACAAGCTCATATTGTTCTAACGCACCGATTATGGCTTTTGCGGTAGTCTCATATGTAAATATTTGCCCCCAAAACGATCATTAGCGGTAGGTTATGAATCACAAAACTCGTTAAGAGGGAGAATAAATAAACAGCAGGGAGACCAGGTGGAGCAATGTGTGTGTGCTTGAACAAGAGTCTATATTTCAGTCACCACACCAGGACTGCTGTACCAACACACCCTCACCCAACTACCTGAGAGTATTTTTCTTGTTCGGGGTAGTAAATTGTGTCTGGGAGGAAGTCATTAGGATGATGTGTTATCTGAGCTCCAGATGAGTTTGAAGTGTTTATTCCCTGCTAGTTTAACTGACCATCTGATTACATATATGCAGGTCGTGTTGCCTTGAGATATGTAATATCCCCTGCAAAAACATTTGCTAAATTATGATCCATTTATCACCAAAAACAACAAACTTCTAAGTGACCCTATGACCCCCTGTTGTGGTTGTTTGCTCTCTGTAAGTGCTTCTTGAATGTGCTTAAAACATTTAAACAGCAGAGTAAGATCTCTAGGAGTTCTTCTTTAACAAATCCCATACAAAAGCTATGAGACCCTTCATTCTGTGAGTTGGCAGTTAAAGCCATCGTGACAGGGGTCAGGGTAGTGTTAAGGCAAACCACAATCCCTCAAATGTGTTTGTTGGTGTGAAGAAAACAAACATTTACCTGAGCACAAATGCCACTCCATCTCGAAGGCAGCCGCTGTGAAGAGTTTACAGAGGCTTTGGGAGAGAGCATGGTGGTCTGGGAGCCATCTATCTCTCTTTTTTCCGCTTTTTCTCATATTGATCAGGATCACCTTGTTATTTAATCTGCTGAAAGCCTCCCATCAGTTGTTTGTTCAGTCTTTGGCCAGATTACTCCATTGGATTTTCTAAAATGGCTTAAATAGACTGGAAAATACAGTTAATACAAGCTTCTGTTAAGTGGACAGGGTTTCCAGTTGGACATTTCCAGCAATTAGGTGGCTAAAGCTGTTGATTTACTAGCAGTTGGTGGAAATGAAGTGGACCTGTCTTGGTCGAGTTTATTAGAGATGCTAAAATACCTTGGTTAAGGGGTTATTCCTCCCCAAAATGAAAATGTTGTCATTAATCACTTACCCCATGTCGTTTCAAACCTGTAAAAGCTTTGTTTCGTCTTCAACAAAGTAAGTTACTTTAAATGAAAACCGGGAGGCTTGTGACTGTCAAGGCACAGAAAAGTATGAAAAGCATCGTCAGGATAGTCCATCTGCCACCAGTGGTTCAATCTGAATTTAATGAGACGACGAGAATACTTTTTGAGGAGGACACAGAGGAGACGAATTGTTGAAAAAAGTTATTTTTATTTTCTTTGCGTACAAAAAGTATTTTGTTGCATCGTAACAATCAGATTGAACCACTGATGGCAGAGAGTATCCTGGCGAAGCTTTTCATACTTTTCTGGGACTCAAAAGTTTGATTTATGTGGCAGACAGTTAGTTCCAGGAACTCCACTTGGGGGAACTAAATTAGCTTCTAAAACAGTTCTATAGGAACTACCAGTGGCATATGTGTAGGCTGATGGGCCAAAAGCATAAGAAACACCGGTTAACCAGCATTTTTAAAAAGCTACTCCACGAACATGGAACACGAACATGGAAAACAACGATAACGACATGTACCTGTTGTCTGCATCGTTGTGTTCTTTTCTCAGCTTCAATTATCTGTAACACTGCAAGTTGTCATAGGCTAGTGGTTCTCAACTCCAGTCCTCGGGACACACTGCTCTGCACATTTTGTATTTCTCCCTTATTTAGCGCACCTGATTCAGATTATCAGCTCATTAGGAGAGAGATCCATGAACTAAACTGAGTGTGTCAGATAAGAGACATACAAAATGTGCAGAGCAGTGGGTCCCGAGTTTTGGAGTTGAGAACCACTGTCAAATTAGATTTTGTCAGAATTTCATGCTTATTCAGTCTCGTAAATTGCGTTTCCATTCCATCTCCATTATCACAAAACCCACGACACACAACAAAAACAGCTCCAATCACTCATCCTCCATTCACAGGTTGTTGACGTTGTAAATACCGCAAACAAAGACATCGTTGTCAGCCGCTTCAGAGTTTCTGCTGCCAGCAGAGGGAAAAATTGATTCTCTAGGAACCACCTAGAGCTAGTTTCTAGAACTATGCGGTGAGAAAGCCCAATTGATGTAGTTTGGGGTGCTCAACTAAGATTGCCAACCCCCACCCCTCCACTGCACATTATTTTGAGGGAGCCCCATAAAAAAAATGTGTGCAATGGGCCCAGAATCCCTAGCGGCTCTACTAACTACGAGCAACAAAGCAGCTACCAACTGTTTTGAACTGTGTCATTCCCACTTCTCCTCTCCATCCCCCCTGTCCTTTTTTTAGGGTTATTCCCTGTCGTCTTCTCAGTAGGAGCATTCCTGCAGATTTAATGGCACTTGTCCTGAAACAGTGGGTCAGGGAGTGTTGGAAGGACATTTCGTGATGAAAGTCAGGGTTGAGAGAGACAGAGGGATGGGGTCAGTGGTCAATCTACCCCTGCACTCTGGCCTCTGTCACCCTTTCTCCACGCCGTTGAGTTTATCTGTCAGCAGATGGCCAACCCACCCGCATACTGTTGATTCAGGCAAAGACACAAAACAAATGGAGAATTCACCTCAGGCTTAGACCTGCTCACCCGTATCCAAGACTGAATGTGTCATTCACCTTCGGCGCCCTGAATCGTCTTACCACGTCCACGTTTTGGTGACATATTGTCGCATGGACAGCAGGGTAGAAGACCAATGTGAGTTACACAGCAGTTTGGACAACATTAGGGTGCTTTTGGGTGACTGAAAGCACACTTTTGAATCATCAAATTGCAAATGGGGCTCCCTACAGTCTCATGGACTTCATAGATATAGAACAAATATCAAATGTATCCAAGTTCACATTTAGTGCTTCATTTGAGAAAAGGTCAACGTCATGTTAAATGCTTAATGCTTAATTTGTGGTATTCTTCTTGACACGTTGGTGACGTAATGCCTGGGTGTCCAATCCTCCTCCTGGAGGGTCACTTTCCTCCAGAGTTGAGCTGACAGATCCGCCTAGAAATTTCTAGTGATCTTGAATACTTTTATTAGCTGGTTCAGGTGTGTTTAATTAGGGCTGAAGCTAAACTCTCCAAGAAGGAGGCCCTGCAAAAAATACATAGAGGGTGAGTCAAGCATCTGTCTGAACCGTGAATATGCTTAAGAGAATGCCAAAAAACTGCAAGTCCACACCTTACAGTTCTAGGCCCAACTGAGTAAGATCACTAAATATAATTAATCTATGGCAAAAGATCTAAGCATGATAAACAGGATGTGGCCAGTACGAGAAATTAAGAATCTCTAAGCAGCTCTCTTGTGAGCAGAGCATCGCCAAAGTAACATGTCATGGAAACATCAACCTGATGGGCATTAGCCAAGGTCACCATTAGCAGCTATTTTAAGGCTAACTTTATCTTTGTCATAGTTACACACTCCAGGGATTGAGGAGTTCTAATCTGACCTTGGATAGAAGGAAAAATGAGCAAATTTGTTTTTAGATGCAGGGGAAGGGTTGAGAATTATTACTGCATGGGTTGATTACACACAAGACCAATGAGGATCCTTGTTTGAATTAGCGCCAAGTCATCTACCATGGTGGACTACATGCCAAAAAAAATACAAAATTCTGAACTTTCGAATGCCCATTTTCATCAGAAATAGCTTGTGAAAATAGGCCAATACTCTAAGGATGCATAACTCTTGTTTACCGTTTGCAGAGAAAAATCAATGAGAGAGGAATCTTTGCTTGATGGGATGGTAGTTTACCTCACAGAGAGTTCAAGAATGCCAACCTCTACAACTCCTTTAGGGACAGGACATGTCATCCAGAGGCTCATAAAATGGGATTTAAGTAGATGAGTAAGGAATTTAGTAAGGAAAATAAATTTTCTCCAGTGTCCCATTTTCCAAAGATTTTTCACATGATACAAGATAATTTTGGTGATTTTTATGGCAAGTATTGGTATAATTAGAGCAATTGTAATTTATTAATATTTAGTCACCCATATCGTTCTAAACCTTTATGACTTTTTTTCTTCTTTGGGACACAAACGTTTTTTTTTGTTGTAATAATTGCACTAGCTTTTCCATGCAATTAGTTCATATGGTTACTGAAGATTTTAAGATTCATAAACAACACCAAAGTACCATAAAATGTATCCATATGACTCATATATTATACTACAAGACTTCAAGAAATGAGGGAGATTACATCATTTTCATTTTTGGGTTAGTTAATACTCTAAGAGCAAGAATGTCTTAAGTATTTGTGCTGACGTAATTTAAAAGCACCGACAGGAACTATCGTGGTATGTCCTGGTGAGCCTCTTGTGTTTTTTTTGTTGGTTTTGCTTTATTGGTTTCCAACGAAGCAGCCACTTCACCATCTGCTCCTGCATTCAGAGGAACACAAGCCCTGAAGTCTGACCCTGAGGCCTGGGATGTGGGGTCGCAGAGGACGTTGCTGGACAATGGTTCAGCCAAATGACCTTCTCCCACTTCAAAAAAAGCCCCAGCACCAACAGCCTGGACTCATCTCCTAATGGCCTCACCTCTATTACTGAAGGAAAAGCCCTCGCCAGTCCTTGTTCATCAAACCATATCCAAGACATGCAGGAAAATTCAAAAGAACATATTAGACGAATGCATGCAAACAATGGCGAATAAAATGTTCAGTCAAATTAGCGAAAACAGCCTCACTAGAGACACATTTGACGATACCTCAGAGATACCGCGTGTCTACAGACAGAGACAAAAGAAGTGTGGGAGATTTGGAAGTACAATGGCTTGTTTAAAAAACAATGTCCTCCTAAATTTGCTGGCATGATTTGCCTTTCCTAAGGAGAACACAATCGGTCAGTACAAACAGTCTTTATCTGAATTGGCTAGTGAACATCTGTTTGGAACAGTGTTGAGGGAAAGATACACATTACATATAATTTAAAGTTGTTCAGTTATAGTCAAACTGCTCTTTAAAAAAAGAGTATTTAGAATCTAAACAATACTTAAAAAATAGAAAAAATGTATATGTAAAATACTTTACATATAAGATGACAGTCAAAACAATGGGATTCTTTACCTTGATTAGACAGAAAGTGAGATTTTTCCAGTTGTATTTATCATCTGGCATCCATCTTTAAAGCAGCCTCAATCAGACTAAATCACTTGTCTTGTTATGTGGCTGTCAGATCGAGAGTGGATCATGTTTTCAGTGTTTTCTCAGAAACAGAGGGTGTTGAGAGGCTGACACTTTAATGGTGTTTATAGGTGCCCATTACATTTCAAAATGGCTGCCAGAGATTTGAGAAGCAGCCAGCATCAGTTCAATTACCAACAGACCCAGGAATCACAAAAGTAAACGTGTTCAACATAGAAAAATAACTCTAGGCAGAAACTGAATGATTACATCTAAACTCAACTAGAGTCATTTGACAGCATCATTCGTCAACACTTTTCATTTATTTGCGCAGATGCTTGTGCAGTCTCTTCTTCGGATGTTATCAGAGCCGATCTTCCCTATACGCAAAATATGCAGGCCCCCTTGCTCTCAAAGATGATTTCATTTTAATTTGGCCAGCAGCTATTACAATATGAATGATAATTTATTGTAATGCGGTGCTGTCACATTTAATCAGTCAAATCGTGTACCGTGAATGTCGTAAAGCCTCTTGCTCGAGACTAAAACAAATGAGTTGAAAGCATAGGGAGCCGCGGAAGAGACACTGTTTCTCTCGCACATTCCACGAGCGCGATTCGAGACGGACAAATGCGTTTCATTCATTCGTTCATAACCACATTGTCCACAATTACACATGTAATGCCGCAGAGGGTTAAATGACTGAAATAAACCACTTGTCGCTGTATGCGGAGGAGATGAGAGCAGTGGTGATAGCCTTCAGAGCATCAAGGGAAGGCAGTTCTGCTCTAATGAACATGCAGCACCTGCTTCCAATTGCGGCTTCTTGGTTGAGCAGGAGGAAGTTCCTCCTCCATGATTATTTCACAGAAATGGGCTTTTAATGTGTCTGTCCTCCATTTCAGTGCTGAGAGGGAAATGTAATGCTCTGTAATGAGCCTAATTTTTCTTTGCTTGATGTGGAGAGGACAGACAAAGCACTTCAGCTCAGAGCTGCGTGAGTCCTGAATACAAAGAAGTTTAATAGGAAGTTTATGGACCCTATATTACCCTAACTGTGAACAACAACAATAATGCAGTATAATAGAATACCATGTATAGATATAAATATATATTCAAAAATATAATATAATATGATATAATATAAGAATTCTTCATCAGTTTAGGAATATTTCATGCTATTATTTTTTTATAAAAGTGTTGCCAATTATTGGTAAAACACTTACAAATAATGAATAGAATAGAACAGAATAGAATTGAAAATATTTAATATTTTTTTTATGTAAATTTAGAATTATATTTGATTTATCAAAATATATTATATATTATTATTAGCATTTTTTCCAAAATTTGCTGACATTTTTGGTCATTTAGAAACAAAACAGAATTATATTATATCATGTCAGAAATGAATTCACTTTTTTGGTAATGCATTTATAAATAATAGAATGTAAGGCTGTGGAATTCCTCAAATTCGATTAACATGCGCAACTCGTCAGTACAGCCGGTTCCATGATTCGCAGTAAATCTCCATCAGCTGTTTTCAGATGGAGCGGCAGTTAATACACAGAATACCCCCCCCCCAAAAAAAATTTGCTTTTGTTTTATGATTTTGGACATTTAAGATTAATATAAACTACAATAGAATATAAATATCTGTCCCAGTATTATTGTTATTATTACTATTATTAATAATATTATTTTTAAACAACTTTTTTGTAAATGTGTTGACTTCTTGCCAATAAGTGTAGATGTAGATAAATGCAGATGCTGTATCTGCTGTACTCTGTTAATGCACATTTGCTTCATGTTTGTCAGTTACAAAAATATAGTTATCTTGACTTTCTTAACTCCTACTCAGCATTAGAAATGTACTGTCAATTAAAACTGTCTTTATACAGTGGTTGCTACGTTTCCACCAACAACAAGCAAAACATGAGCCGAGCACGTGCGCTCGCTCTGCTTGGGAGCTAAACCTGATGTCATGCGCCCTGTCTCGGCCTGCCACGATCTTTACCGACTGTCAATCAAGAGGGAATCTCAGGACATCATTCCCCAAATTACTTACTTAAATCTCTTCATTCTCACTGATGGCCCATAGTCAGTGTATTTAATGTCACCTCTTTGTCACATAAGATGATTTATGCTCCTCCAATGGCTCAGATTTGGAAGATCAAGATCTTTAATCTTCAATCTTGTTCTACTTTGGTCAATAATACCTGGAAAAAGCAGTTCAGGAGCATTCCCATTCCAATCCCGAACACACAGCTAATTTTAAATCACAGTCAATAGATAAAGACCTTTTTAGGTCCAGTTGTTATATGACATCTACCAGCAGGGGCCAACAGGAGGACATGCTAACCAGACTAAACTTTGACCCTAATGCGTTTCAGCCTTACTGCCTCAAACAAGCAAACAATGAGCCCCCTCTTCCCCGACATCAGGGTCCATGGAGATGGGGCAAAATTCAAAATATGCACTTGACAAATATCTGCCGTCTGTAGAATGGAAGTGTGGTGTGGGAGTCGCTGGGACAGAGCGTTTACGTCTTTTGTTTTATTGAAAGAAGGAAAAAATGCATATTGGGGGGCTGCCAGAATCAGACACACAATGCCGCAAAGTAAACGTCTCGCCGTCACATAAAGGACTTTTTTTTCCTCTCACAAACACAGTTTCAAAGAGAATTCAAAGAAAATATCCATTGGATAATTGCAGAGAAAATGGCAGAGGGGAAATCGGATAGAAATACGGCATTCATTTTAAACATGGCCAAATTACCATGTCAAACAATTCGGTTTTCCAAATCTGACTCTAACTCTGAGATGTATTTGATATCAGATTTATGAATGAATCATTCAATACCAATTCAAACCATTCATCAAGTGATTCACTGAAGAGCTCCTACATGGATGTCAAGATTTTTAGTAAATAAGAACTCAAATCACACAGCTATCATTTGTCTTCATTAGACTTATAATATAGAGCAATAGCCGTATGCACTAATTTTTTTGTATTGTTGCAGTGCTTTTGAGTGATGTTTGAGCATACATTTGAGTAACATCTGTTACTCCAAGGAGTAATAAAGAAGCAAAAAAGCAGACTGAACTTAGACAAAAGTGTTCTCTCTTTGTTCAGAGCTGCTCCTTGTAAACCTGGTCTGGGTGAAGCGATTAGACCTGGTCTATAGGGGGTCTCTCATGCAGACTTGACTGGAACCAGCTGAGTCTTCAGGAGAAGTGTTAAACTGATAACTACCCCCATCACGGGACCCCCCAGCATACACTGTTTACACAGGATGGACTTTCCCTTATCTGCTCTGCATCTGATATGTACTTAAAACACTGGAAACCATTTCTTTAAAATATGTAGTTGAGATCTTTTTCACATTCACTTGAGCTAACCTTCAAGACACTTTCGCTTTTTCATATCCTTGCCTTGTTTATAGAGCAAACCCAACCGTGGCAAACAGTAAAGAGTGAAAATGTTCCTTGAGGTTATTTTTTGTCTCATTTGACACTTAACTATACTTTTGTGGTTGTAACTGAGTGTAATGTGGTTGATTCAGTCTAGTTTGACTTGGATAAAAACAGTAAATTTAGATGTTTCCAAATAAAGAACATGTTTAGATGACCCAAATCTGGACTTATTTTAGCAGACTTGCCATTTGTTTAATTTTCCTGAAATATATATAATCATGTATTTTAATATATAATAATACATATGCATCTGATATTAGATTCAGTACCAATTAAAAAAAAATCCATGAAGTGGTCCACTGGAAACATCCAACTTGGATGTCAAATTTTTTAGTGAATAAGAACATACATTTTAATATTTTTCTCACGCAAACATATCACTTGTCTTGATTAGACTTATAATTGAGCAATAGCCGTATGCACCACTTTTTTGTGTCATTTTTGGAGCTTTACAGCCTTAGTCCACATTTATTGTAATATAGTTAATGAAAGTTAAAAAGGGTCCAAAACTGACTTTCATTGTACGGACCAAAAAAAAAACACTTTTCTGTTCCACAAGAAGAAAGAAACTCAAACAGATTTGGTTTTCCTTTTTGGATGAACTTGGATCCAACTTGGATGGCAAGATTTTTAGGAATAAGACCTTACGTTTTTGTCGTATTCTCAAACAAAGCTATCAATTGTCTTCATTGTAATTTATAATACAGAGCACCACAGTCATATGCACCACTTCTTGGTAGCTTCAAAGCTTCAATCCACATTCGTTGTAACATAGTTTTAATATAAACAACACAATTTTCTGTACTATAAATCTATAAACAACAATATAATTATATAAACAATTTGCGTCACTATTTCAGTAGTGATTGTTTCCATTAACTGCATTACCTCACGTTTCCCCAAAAAGACTGAACGGTTGAGCGACTTGTTTTAAAGTCTGATAGAGAGTGATTATGTTTTTATTTGCTTTGCAGCCACAGAGACCAGCAGAGGGAAGCCTTTCATCCCTTTATGTCTTTCCTCTTTTCAAAGGCGACAAAAAGTTGTCCTCTGATTAGTAACACACATCTCAGCTTCTCAGTTTGAGCGTAATAAACTCAGCGTGGGTACGGAGAGAGTCTCTGAGGCCAGCGTTTGTTTTGTTAGGATTGAGTGCTACGACACACCTGCTTCTAGATGCCTATCGATGAATGTACACTCATTCTGATAACTCGTGGTAAATGTATATTGTTTCATGGGTTTGTGTTTCTTTGCTTCCTTTTTTTTGTAAGAGTTGAATGTTCAGTATATTTGTATTAACTGAAATGGATGTAAATAATCTCCCTTTGAACTGTTGGATCAACAATAGTCCATCATCACATTTATTAAAGTTTGCACTTAATGGAAGTTAATACCATAAAATCTAAAGAAACAACCTTCAGAGATGACAGATGGAAACCTACTATACCACTAACGTAAAGGAAAAATCGTCAAAAGCTATTTTAAATGCAGTGTTTTTATCATGTAATCACAAACATTATATACAGCCAGCTGTATGAGAAACAATATTAATGTAATAATATAAATTGTTGTCTGGTTTATTTGTTAAAGTACATACATATTATTTAATATATTCAATTAATATTTTTAAATGTATTTGAAATGTACTTTATATTTTAAAAATACATTTATTTTATATTTTATATTAGAATTTTATAATTTTTTTATTTTATAATTTTTATATTATATAATTTCTCATAAATAGTTTAACTTCCAATAAATAAAACCATATAAATTATTAACATGCAAATAATCTATACATTTTTGGTCAATTAAATACAGTTATATTATAATAATAATAAAAATATAATACAGCATATTACAGAGTAAATATAATATACTATAATAAACAAATAACAAAAAGCATAAATGTATTTTTAGAAATACATATTCTTTAAAATACATTTATGTTTTATTTTATTCAGATTTTATTTGTATATGATACCACAACTTCTCAATTTGTATCATTTTATAATATTTGTTATTTTTCTACAATAGTAGCTTTGGGTAATGCAGCAAACATTACTACAAATAATATTACTATAACAAATACTATAAAAAAAAAATGATTTTTTCACAAAATATTTTGAAAATTAAACTTGTATAGCAAAAGGAAAATTAATAGTATGTTTTAAAATAAAACTGGAATGTCTCTGTGCATTACTAAATTGTTGACTCTCATTTACGCAAATTGTTCATGCATAAACCCATGTTCTCTCATGCCTAGGAGGCACAAATGAAAAGTGGCACAACTCACCCCACTACCCCTAGACTCATTTTCTGCTTAATAGATGTAGTGAGATGTAAATATACAAAAATATAAAGGTGATTTATTCCCCGTCCTGCGTCACGCATTCGTCTTCAGTTGTCTGTCAGCTCTCTGTGAGAACAAAGTGAAGGAAAACGTTTCTCTGAAACACGAGACCTGAGGATGTGAAGCGTGCCCTCTGCCCTCTAAAGTGATACAAGTTGCAGAGTTGTCGCTTAGGTCAGTAGTGATGTTTAGTAATCTTTTCAACATCCTCCTGCTCACTTGCACTATGAAAAGGCCAAGGGTTGGGATCAATAATGTGAGCATTAACATATAAGTTTACAAATATCAATGGACGCCTCAAAGCCAGAAAAAACAACAACAACACCGTTGGAAAAGTCTGATCACTTAAAAGCTAAAAATCTAACTGTTTGATCTCAGATCAAAAGGGATCAGTAAAGCGCTCTTGGTTATCATTTAAACAACAAAGAAAATACTTCTGTTGTTTAACGGGGATGATTGTTTCTCCACCTGAGATATTGTTTGTTATACGTGCCAAACATCACTCCCGTGACTAAATATTACAAATTGTGAGACATTTGAAGTGCCACTGAAACACAACAGACTCTCTGGGACATCAAAAAAGTATAATCAATGTGAAGTTTGTATACTATTTTGTTTCACATGCACGTTGTTTGCATATCAGCCGGCTGCTTGATAACTATCAACACCCTCTAAAGTTTATGGGCTGTTAAAGGGGGTTTGGTGCTGCCGAGTCTCTCCGCGTGAGGCTCTGAATGCTGTTAAAAGCGTAACACAGTGCCTCCACTGACTCTCTTTGAAAGGTACTTCAGCAGCCACTGTTTTATGGACACTGCATGCCTTGCTCTGTGCCATTGTTTGTCTTCGCATTGCTGCAGATTGGATAAGAACTATTTTACTATATCAATCAATTCTGTGAGCGTGTGTTCAAATATGAAGAGTCAAGACGTGTCATGATAGGTTTCATGATACCAAATCTTGACGTGCCATATTTGAATGCACACAAATGAAATTTAAGATGTTTAATAAAACAAATAATTACAATTTTGATACACAAAAAGTATTATATTACTTTAGAAAACTTAGCATATGCATAATAGACTGCATTTTAATGATATTTAAGGAAGTGTTTTTTTTTGGTAGCTTTTTATTTTGGTAGCATGACAGCTGCCTTAAATTAACAAATTACATATATACAGTGGTGGCCAAATTTACTAGAACACTTGACATATTTAAGAGGTTTCGGATGTTTTTTGTTGAATTGACCATTACAATACCCATAAAACGAACTATTGATGGAACTAACTGCAATGAAGGAATCTGCTGGAACATTGAAAATGATTGACTGACACCCTCAAAGTCCGGATCTCAACCCCATCGAGCAAATTTGGGGTGAGTTGGAAAATAAACTGGACAGATCTATTGTGCATTCAAACATTGAGTTGCAGAAGGTATGAGATAACATTAGTGTTTAAATAACCAGGAAATATATTGACACTATGCCAGAGAGATGTGCTGCTATAATTGCTGCAAAGAGTGGACATAGCAAATATTAAAGTTAAAAGTGGACAAAAAACATTACGACTCACTTCATCTGATTTTTCTTGTGCTCAGAGCAACCATCTACATGTTTCATGAACATTATTAAATTAAATAATGTTTCAAAGGCAAAAAAAGTCAATATTTTCAGATCTGTGAAGTGTTTTTGTCCACCACTGTATAAAATTTGCTAGTTTAATAAATTTAAACTTTAATCCAAAGTGACTTACAAATTATGACAATAGAAGCAATCAAAACCAATATAAGAGCAATAATATGTGACGTGACAAGTCTCAGCATATGTATGAATAATGTTATATTTTTAATATAATTTTAAATACCTACAGTCCCAATCGAAGGTTTGGACACATACTCATTTTAGTTTAATTGTAAAATCAATTCTGAAATATTTTCCCAATTGTCCATGTGTCCATTTGTAAATTGCATCCAAATTAGATGTAGATGTTAAAGTACACTATAAAAAATATTTTTCAGACATTATTGGAGTACGTTTTACAAGAAAATACTATTCCAGTTTTCTACTTTAAAATATGTTACTTGCTGTTTCTTTGCCGTTTAATTCTTTGTAAAAAAAAAATGACTAGCAATTTCTGAGGGGAAATTGTTTCTAAGACTTGTGTGCTGGACACGTGTTTGGCAGCTTTTCCTTGACATTTTTTATTATATATGTCAACAAAACTAATTTAAGCATAAGCTTCAGAGCTTAAAGATCACAAAAAAAACATTCAATAAGTGTTCAAACTTTCACCTGGTAGTGTGCAGTATACAATTCAAACACACCCTAAATATATAAGGAATCACAGTCGAATAAAACAAAGGGAATCTGATATGCAGCTGGTCAGGAAATACAGCAGCGCCAAATAAGCTCCAGAGAAACATGACATGAAACAAACCATAACAAATCGAACCATTGAGAAACAACAATACTGAGATAACAGCAGGATCTCCACTTTCTCCTCTCCTCAGAAACAAGAGTCTGAGTCAGCCTGTCACCGCTGAATCTCTGCCCAAACACTTGAGGAACTTCACTGAAGATGCAGTCTGTCGGAGGAGAGGGTCCGGCCTCACTCCCTCCTCCTCCTGAGAGAGGGGGGAGTGTTTCCCTATGGTCCTCAGTCTTAACACTTCGCAGAGAGCTGAGACGCCACACTGAGCTCTAGAAGCTAGCTGTGACGGACAAAAGCCACACACACACACACTTGGCATGGATAGCAAAGTCCTAGCGCTGGTGGCCCTGCTGACGGTCGCCATATGGAGCCCAGAGACTGATGGTAAGTGGGTTAAATTTACATTTACAGATTTACAGCACTTCGGTTTTCACATGATGCTTTAAAGTGTTGAGTTAATTAACTAAATAATATTTGCATGATGGAGATTGGTGTATCATCCAGGGTTATGACAGTTAACTAAAACTAAAACCATAAAGTCTTTACTTGAAATAAAATAAACTTTAAAAGCAAAATACAATGTAAAAACACATAATCTTATCTTTTCAGCTAGTTGTCAAATAAAATAAACTTGATGCACTAAAATAAGAGTAAAACTGAAATTAAAAACTAATAAAGACTATATAAACATATTTAAATAGTAATAATAGTAAACTAATACAAATTACAAAACCACAGCAAAATTACTAAAACTTCAAATAAAATTAAAATGGAAACAGAAAATATTAAATTAATTCAAAATATTAATACAAATTATAATAGTATCTCAATGATGCTAAAGTAACACTGATAATATTCTGGACATAGTTTTTATTAATTGATTTTATTTTAATATGTTTTGTTTGTTTTTAATAACACGTTTATAATAAATGTTAATGTAAATGTATTATTCTGCATGATAAATTTGTGTAATTTATTTTAGCTCATGAACATATAAATATTACTAGATGGATCAGACCAATTTGCCTTCTAAAACAAAAACAATACAATCATAGCTTTCTTATTGATTGGAAGTCCATTAAACTGAGAAAGACTAACTATTTTCATTTAGAAATTGCTAGTAAATTTCATACATAATTACAAAAAAAGGCAAGTAACAAATTGAGCTGAATTGATTTACTACTTGAGCTTTACATTGCATAACTATTGTATAATTAATCAACTAAGTTTTACAGAGTTGAAGCGAATATTTTCAGTTAACGATCATTACAGTGTTAACAATCATTAAGAGGCTCCATTAAAATCACCATGCGCACCCTGCATAAATGTACATATGTTTCTTCATGTTAAATACTTGATGTACATGTCTTTACATGTTAGTGGGTCTGATTTAGGCTTTCAGAGAAATGTTTAACCAGCTGAACTTGGTGGGTCTGGCTTTGTTGCTTCTGCTTTGAAAAAACCTAGCACTGTTTACTGATCCGCAAGCTCTTTTAATTAGTGTCTAATTAGGGAATAGTAAGCAAAAAAGTTCCTGCGCTGTTCACTTGGCGTGGTGTTTAGTCAAGGCTTAATGGGTCGGTGTTTAACATGACAAAAGGAACAGAGAGTGTCTGAAAATATCTATGGGAATGTCAGAGTTTGACTTCCCTCATAACGGCGTCCGTTTCGGCGGAGCGCAAAGGAAACCAGGGAGATGTGAAACCATTTAGAGAATGTTCTTCAACAGATTCATTTAATGCACGTATTCAGGAGAAAAGTGCCTGGAGAGGCGTAGTGTGATTACGGGATTCTGCCGTGTTTAATGTCGAGGACCCTCTTTGTGAAAAAGGCAGACCGGCCCCCGTATGAATGGACGAGAGCCACTAGAATGGCAGACTAATCTCTTTTTAATGATCAGGGCTTGTTAATGGACACAGGTGATTGGAACCTTTCAGGTGCTTTTACGATGAGGAAAAGTTCTGTTATTTATGTTGTTACTATGATTATATTGCGTAAACTTGAATTATGGATTGCTTAGGTTGGAAGCTAAATTATGATTGCATTGTGTCTTTCCAAGTCCATAATATAAATGTTCTGTCAAGAGATTTTAAAGGAGCAGATCAGATAGAAAACAGCTCTGTTTAACAACTGCATATTTTCACTTTTTACAGTGTTATTCATCTTGTTATTGGATGAATTTACAAAAACTGTGATAATCAGGGACAATAATTCAAAGCTATTGGGTAACTATTGCATTGCTTTACACAGGTAACCAACCAATACTCAATTTTAAAGTGTCAAAGAGAAGATTAGATTATGTTTTTTTAAACAATCTGTGAAACATATCTTTTAAACAATATTTATTTAAATTAATGAAAATAATATGAAGAGAAGCATGCCATTTTTCTATTATTAAGTATTAATTTCTTTCAAAAACCCTTACTGATCCCAAACTTTTGAATGCTGCTGTATTAATTCAGCACTTACTATCTTACAAATGATAAGTTAAACTCAATATAAGATGCATTTTTCACATTTCTCTTGTACTGACTCTCTTGCTCCGATCTGATCCCAGCTAAACCCATCAGTCTGGTGGAGAGATGCTGGTGCCGGTCCACTCTCAACACCGTCCCGCAGAGGAGCATCCGTGAGATTAAGTTCCTCCACACACCCAGCTGCCCTTTCCAAGTCATGTGAGTCGACTTCCCAGATCCATCTCTCTCACAATCGCTAAACTGTATTTTGTATGCAGTACATGGCTACATTAAGTTACAACAATGAACGTCACTCTGCAAAACAGAGCCAGAAATAGCTTTTAAAGTTACAAATTTCCAGTTTAAGGAGTCAAACCTGTGTGGGAATGTAGTGATGTGCTCTATTGTTCACAGGATAACACAAAAAAACAGCCAAATAAGAAAATACGAGAGAGCGATTTTGCCAAGGTTTTCACGACACAATAATTGTTAAGGGTCAAAATGATTAGCTTTGTGTTACGGGCAACCTTGTCGTTTTCATTTTTCCAGCATTTGGAATTACTTCAGTGGTCTGGAATGTATTAAACTGATTCATTTGTACCCCGTCGGGCAACGAAAAGCCAAAGCGCTACAGGGGGATCAAGGTTATAGGGGTTACAGAGGTTAGCATGTAGCTGAGGGTCATTTAAGGAACAAACTTTGGCCGGAGGAAATCACCTTTAATCTGGCGTCTTCCACACATCTTGATTAGAAATCCTTTCGGATTCGTTGGCCAAGATGAAAGACAGCCACCAACCCTTTCCCCCCCAGAGACGCGCACATGACTCATTTTGTTGTTAGCTTTAGCTAGCTGTGAGGTAATTACTACCTGCTGGCTCGGTCCCAGACCACCGACAAGCTCTCTCGAAAGATCGTTTAGACTAGCTAGATTAACCCAGAGTCCAAATCACAAACAAACAAACAAGTATAGATAAAGTCAATGGATGACATCCCACCGGAAAACAAACAGGGATAGCATTACGCTTTTATTTAGCTTACTGATGGGGAAGTTGATTTTGAGGATTGGTGTGTAGATTTGAGGTTAAGCGGATCTTTTATCTGCGCCGACAGGCTCCATTTGTCTAGACAGATTGAGAGATCTATGCGTGTGTGAGGTGTAAGCTATACGAATAGCCATTTGAAGGGCAACGTGAGCCGCTAACTCTCAAACACAACCTTTTGGCACCGAGGTGCGACGTCTGGGTGTCATTTGTGTGGTTTTCTCCACGTGTGGGTGAATGAAGCGTTTGAGGGGATTTTCCTGGCTGTGTCAAAGCTAATTTGGAGGGCAGATATCAATCAGAAAGATTTCTGTTTGAGGGTATTTCAGACCCTTGACTTTCTTTTCTCATTAACCGAAAAATTGCACATCAAAAGTCGCTTTCTTTATGACTATCCTGAAAACAACGCTGTAGGCCCATTTGTTGTAAGTGCAAGTTGTAAGTATTGTCACTATGTATAAATCTCACATTTATGGATCACTGATGGACACTTTTCACATTTCCGAGGTTTCCCTTATGAAAATTAACCAGCATGGTTTTCTTATATTAAAAGTGTCCTAACCATGTTTTTTTGGCTTATTGATTTGTATAACCAGAGTTTTACTACAATCTTACTACAAATACCATGGTTAGTGTAGCAAAACCACGGTTAATTTGTGGTTACCACAGTTTAGCTATAATAACAGTGTTTTTAGGGTTTATTTTTAGTAAAACCATGGTTCATTTTCATAAGGAATTTAGACACGGAAGTCGTCATAGCAAATTAATTGGGAGTCAGAATCTGAGTATTTGAATGTTAGTTTAAATATTAAGTGTACTAACATAGTATCCATTTAATTTCATGAGAAAAAAAAGTTACATAGACTTTTATGTCAATACATATATGCACATGTGCATAGCTGGGAATCCCAGGCCGAATCTTCCGAATCATCAAAAAACCCGAACGTCCAGACAGCACAACACTGTCCTTACAAACCTCCTCTAATTCAGTCCTGATATCTGATGAAGTGCAGTGACTCCTGCCAGTACAGTAGAATAGAGGGGCTGAAAGGTAGTCCATGACGGACAGCTGATATGATCCGATTAAACACACCGAGGGAGAAAACTACAGTCTCTCTTTTGCTCTCGTACGAAACAAATCCCTTCTTCTCTCTCTCTCATTACCAGTGCCAAGCTGAAGAACAACAGAGAGGTCTGCATCAATCCCAAGACCAAATGGCTGCAGCAGTATCTAAAGAATGCCATTAGCAAGTAAGAAGAAACTCTATCTACACTAGAAAAAGCAGGAGTTCTCTACGGAATCATGGGATGAAATACAGACCTGTTCCTTATAGACTTAAACAAGCTTAATTCAAATGTAAACAAAAATATATAACGGAAATAATCAGTAACTAGAAAAAACTAGAAAACACAATAAATTGCGTACATTTTAAGCATTTGTATGTTTTGTTAAGTTTCAAAACCAGAAAAATGTTTTTATACAAATTAGTGCTGTCATACAATTAATTGCATCCAAAATAAAAGTTTTTGTAATATCATTAATATACATGTGTGTGTACTGTGTATATTTATTTATATATACATACACACATATAGAGTATATTTTTATATATAAAGAAAATATTTACATGTATATGTTTATATTCATGTAATTTATTATATATAAATATATTTAATATATAAACATTAATTACTGTGTATTTCTATATACATAATACATATACACAGTACACACACATATATACATAAACAAAAACTTTTATTTTGGATGCGATTAATCGTTTGACAGCACTAATACAAATGTTTCTGAACACACTTTTGTCGCGCAACGCTGGGGAAGAAGGAGCGAGGAGACGAGAAGTTTTTCAGAATATAATATATTTTAATAACCCTATCAACAAGGAATCTGACAAAGGAAGACATATAACAGCAGACAAAGAACCAGGGGAGAACACAGGACTTATAAACAGGGAACGTAATCAGGAAAAACAGAAACAGGTGGAGTGATTAATCAAAAACCATGGAAACTCATAATTAGAACAGGAACTGAACCAAATAAGGAAACACGAGGAAACTTAACAGGAACATACACGTGACAGAACTGGAATAGATGCAGCCTTCAAGATAATTTCACACCTCTAAAGTATATAACGTCTGAAAAATAAAGAAAACTACATTTTAAAAACTGAAATATGCTTTTCACTTAGAAATTACAGGTACATTTTCACAAATAATACCAAATAGCAAAAAGTTATGACAATTTTTTTAATTTACACAACTTTAATTTGTTACTTTACGCTTGATTCCCTTCCAAATGAGTGCAGGAATGCAGTATCGTTAAGGGTTTTAAAACAAAATAAGTTGTTCTTAACATTTAAACATTGGAATGTTATTGGCTAATTTAAGGTTATAGAAATTACACGTTTGCCTAAATAGGTAATTAGGCTCCACCACAGAGCCTGAAGCGTTTAACCCCTGTTCTTTAAATTACACTAATTGTAGATTAATGAAGAGGTAACAGGCAGAGCAGAGAGGTTTTACGCCACTATAATCGACCTCCTATTGTGCCACTGAGCCGAAAGAACTGATGCAATAAAAAACATGTCGATCATTGTCAGAGCTGGGATGTTACTGTAAACTAAAAAGATTTGATTTATTTTACTTAAAAAATATACTAATATTATAAAGTATTTAATAATGATATCATATATTTAATAATACATGTTAATATGTTATAATAAATAATATGATATAAAATAATATATTACTTTAGAAATATTATTAGACAATAAATATTAGACAAAAAACCTTTATGAAAAATTTTGCCTAGCTAAAATAACTGAAATAAAACAAATTCAAGTTATAGTAATAAAATGACTAAAACTAAAATTGAAATGAAAACAAAAAAATACTTGCAAAACAAACTAAAAAACATGAAAACTGAAAATGTAAAAATGAATCCTACATAAAATAATTAATAAATAACACTAAAATAACACTGGTCTAGCGTTTATTGACTCTCTAAACATCTCTCATGGAAAATATGTAAAAGCTAAATAAATATTTTGTTATAAAAGTTCAAATTACGACCAACTTATATGTATTTTACAAGGTGGCTAATTCAACCTCACTTGTACGATTTGTCTAAACCCCAGTGACGGGTAGGTTTAGGGGCGGGGCTAGCTTTATGTAATTCATTCAAATTCATACGAATTGTGCAACTCGTAAAATAAGTATGATTTGTCAAAAATCTGATGAATTTGTACGAGTGAGGTCGTACGAAATCATACGAATCAGCCACCTTGTAAAATATGTACGAATTGCCGTGAGATCGGGCTGACATTTCATCCTCAAAACTCGTAAATACTTTAAACTTATTTAAAAATCAGCTTTGACATCTGCAAAACTTGTCTTGTTCATCTCTAATGATATGATTGCTCTTTCTTTTCCAGAATAAAGAAGAAGCGCTCAGAGTAAACACCTGAGGATGTGCGAGGAGGACCACCGTGCACCTCTGACCTCCAAAGAGACACCAGTCCTCTTCTCTCGCTCTCTTTGATCACTCCTCCTCTTTCTGGACTGCTTGCACAAACAGCACTTCACCTGCATCCAGACAGCCTGCAGCTCACCAAAACACAAGCCAACACCTTCCTCCTGCGCACTGCTACTGCAGCTGTGATTAATGACTGAATGTGAACGTCTGAATGCGAAGGCAAGAGAGATATCTACAGGTTTTCTGCAACTTAAAGGGCAGTAAAAATGAGAGTTTGTGTCATAGTTGTGAGGGATGTCTAACCTTTTAGGATAGTTTGGGATTAATAAGGGACAAAGGGAAGTGAAAATGAAGCAGACATTTAAACCTGCCCTGTTCAAGCTTTCACTTTTTGTTATTTTGCTGCTCGTAGCTTAGTAGAAGTGTTTAAAAGCTCACCAGCACACATGAATGATCCAGCATGCTAACGCTAGCTCTGTTCCAAAACCTAGTGAGCCACCTACCGAACAATAAACGATTTTCACTCAGAAATTGCTCAGAAATATTACAATAAATTACAAAGAATTGGCAATTGTACACAAATGTTGAAGTAGAAGGCCTGAAATAACATTCTCTTGTAAAACGTACTCGAAAAACCTTTGAAAAATCATTTTACAATGTAAAATACAAAATAAATAAAATGCCATTAAAATATAATTTAACTTTTTAAATAATTATGATGCAATGGATCTTAGTCAGATTAAATGCCATGAAAACCCACAACTTTCAAAACCAATTTATGAAGTGTTTGACCGAACATGTATTTCGTTGTTTCATACGCTGAATACTCAGTATGTTGTTAATCACCAGAATGATCCATTGAGCGCACTGTACTTTTATAACTTACAGCCTTATCTTCATTCCCGCCAAAAAATACATATGCCACAACCCTAAGGTTTATTAGCTTAGCAACATGCTAACGTCAAACATTTTAGAATCCATTTTGGTGGAGCATTTCAAACTATTTACTTACTGAGTTCCATAATGACTATAGTGCAGTCTCAGAAGACAGTAGTGCACAGTGCACTATGTAGGCAGCAGATAGCAAGGTTTCTGAACAGAGACACGTTTGACACGGGGCTGCAACTACAGGAAGCAGAATCACAGTTTTCTGCTTTCCACTTCCTCTGTGCTACCTATGTGTAGCAAATGCCAGACACTGAAATTCAAGAAGTATGCAGTTTAAAGCAGATATGCTGTTTGTATAACGCAGGTGTCGTCAATGCAATCATGCCACGGCAGCTTAAAACTTCTGCTCATGTGCATCAAGCGACATTCCATGACTCAGGCCTTAATTAACATCATTTGACTACAGATCATGTGTCATACTGGTTGTGATTTGGATCCAACAGGACCAAACAACATGTACATATTCTCCAGCACTAAATGGCTGTCAGTAAATGGGTTGAACAGGGACCAAAAACTGAAAAATGCAAGCGATTTGAAGGCTAAATTAATATTGCTTTATGTATTCCATATGTATCCGTTTTTTTAGACACATAAAGAATGTGACTGTGATTTTGGTATTCATTACATTAACATTTATCTAACACGTTTTTTGTTTGTTTTTTTGTTCTGATAATATTTTTGAGCCACTTTAAAAATGTAAGGAGTTTGTAATGTAATGATTTATTTTTGTATTTTGTATTGCTCAATATGAATAAAAACACAACAATACAGTATGAAGGAATTTCTAGAGTATTTCACAGTTGCACTGTTATAAAATGAAACATAAAAATAAAAAAATAAAATGAAAATAATATATATAAATATACACACACACAAATCCATTCTCAAATAGATTTTTCCTAAATATTAATTTTCCTCTGTAAACTCTAGAAAACACACACATATATATATATATATATATACACACACACACACACACACACACACACACACACACACACACACACACATAAATCCATTCTCAAATAGATTTTTCCCAAATATTAATTTTCCTCTGTAAACTCTAGAAAACACACACACATATATATATATATATATACACACACACACACACACACACACACACACACACACACACACACACATAAATCCATTCTCAAATAGATTTTTCCTAAATATTAATTTTCCTCTGTAAACTCTATAAAACATAAGAAAGCCCACCGTATGCTTTTCATCAGGCCTTTATAATAAGCACTTGACAGATGTATTTTCCACTGATTTCTCTTGATTTCCACTGTTACTATACTTCACTTTTTAAATTGTAAAAATGTCCCATTAAAAGGCCCCAGTGTGAATGTTGCCTCAAGGGCAGTAGGGCCAGACGTCTATATTCTAAAACATGGAGTTCTTGTAAAGAAATTTGCAGGACCTTGCCACGTTGGATGCATTCATATTTACTAAGATCATCAAGGATGATTTTAATTATCGAGAAATTACTGAGAAGTGAAATTTGTACATTAATAAATCACAAAAATAGTCCCCGAGACATGTAATCTACAACCACACACCTCTAAAAAGGTGGTTCAGCTTAACTCTACTGTTGGTTTGTGTCAATCGGAGATTGTCAGTCGGTTCTTCAAATAACAGAGCAGTGAAATCAATACAGCTGGTATTTATTGTAAAAATCACTAGTCATTTCTGCTGCTAAAAGCAAACAGCAGAAGATGTTTGACCTCGAGGGTTGGCGGGACCCCTGGACTCATTTTTAACACTTGAGTGTCTGATATCAGTAGTGAAAGTTCGATACAAGTCCACCACTCTAGAGACGGTCTACAAATACATGAACATGTCACTTCTAATACTAAAAACATATGGACGCAAATTGCTTTCTCATATGATTAAGCTTTCATACTGAGAAGAGAAGGAACTGGTTATGTGGATAGGTTTAAAATGTGCTTTCAAAAGCAATTATGATTTGTATAATACACATACGTAAATCAGCGACAATAACAAATTAATAGCTACATAAGTACAGTCTTAAAAATGAAGGTGCTTCAAATGGTTCTTCACAGCGTTGCCATAGAAGAACCAATTCTTTGTTCCACATCTCTTTCTTACCTTTTTATAATCTGAAGAACCTTCTTTCTCCATTAAGAACCTTTGTGAAACAGAAAGGTTCTTCAGATGTTAAAGCTTCTGTATGGAAACATTTAGACAAAACGGTTCTTCTGTGGCATCGTGAAGCACCTTTATTTTTAAGAGTGTAGGCTACTTGAACTGCAGCATCCGAGTAGGTTTAGTTTTGGTAGGTTAAAGGAAATGTATGTAGTTTTGTGTATTTTGTGACTTTTGAGCCCCTAAAGAGGAAGTGAGGAAATCACTGTCATAAATATATAACCACAGTATAAATATCACAATTACAGTGGGTTTACACATGAATTTGCTGGAGTGAGGCAACGATATTTTCAACAACAAACACGTTTTGTCTGTTTATTTACACGGTAGCATTTTGGGGGCATGAGAATACCTTTTGAAAATGGTGTTCAACGTACATTTTTAAAACGATACCATTATCGTTTCCATGTAAACTATAAAATTCATAAACTATGAGTTATAAAGTGACATTGCCAACTACTGGCCTGGCATGCATAATACAGTTTCTTTTTCATCCAAGTTATCCTCAAAAATGCAAAAGAAACACATTCTGTTTTTACTACAATCCTGTAAACGCACCATTAATTGTGGTAGACAACTCCTATTATATATATATATATATATATATATATATATATGTATATGTTTTCTGTTGGGCTCTATAACAACGTTCCCACAAATAAAGAATTACTTCACAAAACGTACTAATGCATTTCCTCGTTTTAGTTCAATCACATCCATGAAATAAAAAATCGCTCCCTCGTTGTAGTAAATCATAGCCAAGTTTTATTGATTTGTTACCCCTTTTTAAATGAATCAACAATGTGGCCACAGTTTAGTTAAACAATGGAACAAATGAATAAGTTGTGGGAACGAATTCTTGACCACAATATTCATATACTTGTCCATATGTCATATGTGGGGCGCCGTAGGATATAAATAGAGCCGCATGCCAAAATCAAACCCCAGTAAGGTCTAGTTTCAGTATATTAAAACAACTGTACGTAGTTTTGTTTAATTTTGTGATTTTTGAGCCCCCAACAGTTGAGGAAATTACTCTCATAAATATATCACTGTTGTAATTACAGTGGATGACTGTACACGTGAACTTGTTACTGTGGTAAAGCAATTCACACTTTTTGAAGAAATTCATAAGGAGCTCTGCAACATACAGACAAAATCATATTTATCATGGCTACAAATGTACAACTCCTTCCCTCATTTTATAAATTTGTTCCCTCCTTTTCAGTCAACAATTAATTCCCTTGTTTTACTAAATCGTGGCCATGTAGCTACTTAAAGCGAATGGGGAGCGAATCGTGGCCTTTATTAAATCCGTGCTGGCACGTCACGTGATACAAATACACATAGCCTACGTAAATCAAGCCCCAGACCTTCCTATTCCTTACATCCAGATGTTCATTAATGAAATACATTGATGTTCTACTTATGTAGCATATGTGCTGTAAAATTGTATAGGCTACTTATGGTTCAATAACTCGATAAATTCATTCAAGGCCATCAAACTCAGCTCAAATAAAGAGAGGAAGTAAATCTAACAGCGCAGGACACAGGCGGCCTGTGTTATCCCGGCTCTGGAGAGCTGAAGTAATCCAGTGAGATTCGGTCATGTTTACTGTACAGATCTGAACAGCTTAATCTAGCACTAATGAGAACCACACAGGCCTCGTTCTTTGGGCGGACAGGTACCGCAGCGCGTCGGCCTCAAATCACACGGTAATTTGTCATGTCCTTCCGCCGTGTGGGAGAACAGGCTCCGTGACAGCGCGACGCTGAGGGAAACGCTCACGCACGTTAGCTTAACCTCAAACACAAGTCCATTTCCTCCAACTGTGCATGAAGACTTATCTGTAGCGTGCTAGTTCATCTGATACGCCTGTAGATCTTCATTTAGGAAGTTCTTGGAAGGTTCTCGGGGTTCTGCAAATTGTTATCAGAAGAGTGAATTAAGGTCCGAGGAAATGTCTGAAACCGATCCAAACCACACAGAAACTGGACAATCGTGTCTAAGCAGTTCGTCTATTTCAAATTGACTTTACAAATTGCAAAAGTGACTGATTAGCCTACACTGTAATCAGTATCTCGTTTTCTAGTGGGAACAATAATAATTTAAACAATATCTAAACAAAATTTCATAAGATAAAAACACTTAATTTCGGAGAATATATCAAATATACACCATTTTTTTGTTTTAAGCATTCATAGATTTATACTTATAATATAATATGCTTATACTGTAAACAAATATTTTTAGCTAAGACAATTCGTGTTTAATAGCACTTTATTTTCTCAAAATTATTTTGAATTTTTCAATGATTATAAAATAAATGTTGAGTACGTATATTTTCAGAAATAAATGTGATATTTTTTAATAAAAAATACTGATATATTCTTGCACTAATGACATCAGACTACCAAATCGTTTATTATGTAATGGTTTAAGCAGACATATTGGCAATGAAGAAGTCTGAACCAGGTCAGTCCAGTTTGAGAATATATATTACCTTGATTGTTGATATAGAGTGAATGTTACATATCGCTTCCTGAAGACAGTTTTCATTAAGGTTTAGTTCATTTCAATGTCTTTCACAGAAAGCGAAATCTGATATAATTCAAATAAAACCTCTGCCTTACACAGATGAACTCGACAAGATCAGGATAAAACATAAATCATAGTAATAAATAATTAGGATCAAACTGAGAATTTTAGTTCATAGATCATCTACACTTTTACTTTTTCAGAACAAAACATGAGGGCTGGTAACTTTTTTTACAAATTAATGTGGTATAGGTAGCTAAAAGAGGCCTATGATATGATGGTCTCTGGTTATGGCTCATATCCCTTTATTAATGTATTTCTATGGAATTTTCAACCAGTTTTTAATCTGTCTGGCTGCTATGCTAACAAAACAACATAAAATTGACTAGCTTGTAAATAAAAGAGCAATAACCATTTTCTGGTTTAGGCCAAGCTGTCGAAAGTGATTATAGGCTACATTAACAGGAAGAGTCCTGAAAGACAAATGTCTCCGAGTAGGACAAAAAGTTCACAGCGCCTCTATCAAAGATCCCTCACGTCTGACAGCGACATCCATAATGGGCCGTCCATAACTGTAAACAGATCTGGAATGTACCAAATCCATCATGACTCGGGGAAAACTGTTTCCTTAACCCTGGGATGGAGTGAAGGGTCACACTGCTGCTGTGGGCCTATTGAAAACATACCCTTCAGAAGAACAAGATGGAGAAAGATGGAAATGGGAGAGAAAGGTGAGACCTTTGATTCATACGCAGGCTTGGGCAAAAGCTTTATTAATGGGATTTTAATGGGATGATTTGTCAACCACGTTATAGCTGCTCTGCTTTTTCTCTGCTGTGGAAATTTCTATGGCCATACAGGATTCATTCATTAGTCATAGTATAATTTCTTAGCTGCTGTGAGCATTTTCATCTTAAAACGTATTCATTGGTTAACTGTTATTTAAGATTGATTAGTTTGAGTTTTGGCTTCATGACTCCTATAAGATTGCTGTGCTCTCAGTTGACCTTGATTTTTAATAAACGCTTAAAATTAAAGATTCCTAAAGGGTTTATGCACCATTTTTGGTTCCCCCGAAGAACCTTTAAGTGGGAATTACTTTAAATAACCATTTTTAATTAGTCTAAAGAAATGTTTTCCTCTGTGAAGAATTTTGTGTAATGGACATTCCTTGGATGTTAAAAGTTCTTCATGGAACCATTAATGTTAATAAAGATCCTTTATCCTTAAGAGTTTAAGCCATTTTTATGTTTATTTCAAATCATTTTGCTTAATAACTTCAACATATTTATATGTTTTGCATTCTTTAAAACTTAGCCTATCATGTCAGTTTCCATCTCTTATTGCAGGTTTAAGATATAACAACAGATTTGGTGAACATGTTCTTGACAGATCCCAACATGATTTCTTAAGAACTGAAATGATTAAATATTTTGGTAAAGTTCAAATATCTTCTATACAGTATCTAATAGTTTTGGAGTCCACAAAGTCTTAATTATAACTCAATAACTTAAACCAATATCACATGAGAAGGAGAAATCATGTCTGTGCCCTGCAAAAAAAAACAACTATAGAAGCCCAATATAAACCATCACAAAAATTCCAATGGTTTCTATTAAAATTCCAATATAAACCATTATCTTTTTCCAGTAAAACCATTACAAAATTCATTTTTTTAGTGTGTTTTGGGCATTTTTCACCAAAAGAAATCCATCACATACCAGTACACACCATTATAGTTTCCATTAAAACCAATACAATTCCCATTAAAACCATTAAATCCATTACATTTTCTATTGTTTTTTGGGCAGGGTTCTATTGTTTTTTTTTCAGCAGGATGTTAATGCTTCTTGTCACTTTTTATACAGCAGTTCAATAAACAAGAAGTTAAAACTTATGTTTCAGACACAACATCTCCAGATACTTTGTACTTTTTCGGTCCTTCATCGAAAATACCAAATGAAGCAAACAATCGCGTCTCCGAGTCAGCAGTGGTGATTCGTTTTTGAACGAATCAGTGTTCATGAACGAATCATTCACAAACTCTATTACATTTAACGCCACCTACCATCGAAGTCTGCTAACAATCTCTACCATTTACAACCTGCATGAATGACACAGTGGAAAGTGCTGGACTGAGGACTAATTGTAAACAAATTGTTGTATATTGCAGAATAATTTAGGTGACTTGTTGGTTCTGAAATCATTTGATCTAAATTACACAGCCATCATGTTTATGTTAGTCTAGGCCAGAGGTAGGCAACGTCGGTCCTGGAGTGCCGATGTCCTGCAGAGTTTAGCTCCAACACTGAAATAAACCTCACCTGCCTGTAGCCCTAGTCATTTTGAAGACCTAGATTATCTTGTTCAGTAGTCTTTGATTAGGGTTGGAGCTAAACTCTACAGGACAGCAGCTCTCCAGGACCGACGTTGCCTACCCCTGGTCTAGGCTGTCAGAAACATTTCACTGCCTTGCGCAACTTTCTTGAGAACAACAGGTTTCTGATATATTGTGTTAGCTGTGGTTTGTCAAAGCAATGGGTTCATATCTGTGTCTGGTTTTTGGCTGGCCTTTGCATGGCCAAAAAAATCAAGCTCAGAACTGAACCAATTTCTTGGCAGAACACTTTCAAAAACCTTCAGAGTTAAAAATGGCTAACTGTACAAGAGACGAAATACTAAGTCTTTCAAAACATTAATTTATAAGTTCATACAAATACATAGTTTGTCTTTAAGTTTGGCAAGAATGTGCAAACATGAAGGACAGAATTTCACATCAGCGTGAATGAAGTGGTTGTCAAGCCACACTGAAGTCAGCCAAAAGTCCAGTTTTCCCAGAAAACCATTTATTAAAATATGAACGTATATTTTCACAAACTCAGCAACACAGTAAAGTCGATCATAAATGGTTCCACACATTGACATAACTTTTTCAAATGCACCCAATATCATATTTACCTACATTTCTGCTTGCCAGATCTTTCTGTGACATCCTCTCATTATTGAACTGTAAGAGCACATGGAATAGCTATAAAACCATGTTAAATAACACAATAAATGATTTCTTGCACATTCTGTAGTAAATATTAAGTATTATTCTCAACCCTAGGCCCGATTTAATAGACAACTTGGCCCTGTTGCTCCCTGTAAAATAAGAACAACCTGCTCTGCGTTTTCTCTTCCTATCTGCAATTTAAGGAAGTTATTTTTGGAGGCTGAATAAGCAAAGCTTTCATTGAGAGCAGATGAGATATACGGCTGACTGGGACGCTCAGCCCAGACCATGTCAGAGACATCAGGAGCCTCTGTTGGTCCTGCAGGAGCAATAACCACAGTAGCAAATGAACCGATCCAGGTTCCTCTAGTGCTGTCTAGGGAGCACATCAGTCTATTACAAGAAGATACCTTTTTTAAACATTGAGAGAAGGTTCAATGAAGACAGAAGGTAGGTCTGTGAGACCAGTCTGACATTCAGAAGGACCACACAGGTGAAAGGTCATGGGACACGGTTTGGGTGGCATGATGGAATGCTCTTCAAACAGCGCCCCTGGGGTACCATGAGGACATTGAAAAGCAGCTATGGGAACAGTTTCATGCATCATTTTGGGTAGCGTGAAAACATTTATGCATAAAAGTATTCAATGGTGGGTCCATCCTGCTGAAACATCCATCTTAATTTTGTAGATGTGTTTTAAAACATGTAAGATGGTTTCTAGAGCAATGCAGGGATGACATATTTTATAGGCCAATCCAGAAGTTAAGAACACCCTGATTCCCTAAATGAAAAACACAAAAGGTACTGATTATTAGCTGGTCGACCGGCCACCAGTTTCAAAACCTCACAATGTTCTATCAGCTTGGACTAATTAATGAGATAATGACTTGCTTGACCTAGCTAATGACCTAATTATTAGCTTGACCTAGCTAATAAGCTAATGCCCATCTTAGACTAGCTAATGATCAGCTTAAACAAAAAATAAGCTGAGGATAAGCATGGACAGCTAATTAACTAATTACCAACTTGGACTAGTTAATGAGTTAATGATCAGCTTGGACTAGCTACTAAGCTTTAGACCAGATTAATCTAGCTAATGAACTAATGTCCAATGTGGAGCTAATGGCTTTGAATAGCATGAACTAGTCTTATTAACCAGCTCAAGTTAATGACGAACTTTGACTAGCTAATGAGATAATGCCCAACCTGAAATAACTGTGCTAGCTAATGACCTGCTTAGACAGCTAATGAGCTAATGACCAGCCTGGACTAGCTAATGAGTTAATGGCCAGCTTGAGTTAGCTAATGGCCAGCATGAACTAGCCAATGAGATGATAGGTGCATCCCAAATTGCATATTTATGCACTATACTATGATGTTTTGTACTATAAATAGAGCGAGTTCGCACTAAAAAACATGCACTTTAAGCACCTGGATGATGCACTTAAATAACCGAAAAAACTAATTGTGGAATGTTGAACACTTAAAGGTTCACTGTTTAATATTTAGGATGATCTATAGACAGAAATGCAATATAATATACATAACTACGTTTTAAGAGGAGTATAAAGACCTTACATAATGAACCGTTATGTTTTTATTACCTTAGAATGAGCAATTTACATCTACATATACCGTGGTACAACCTAACATGGAAGTCGTCACCATGTTTCTACAGTAGCCCTTAACGGACAAACTGCTCTACAGAGCGTGTTTCGTCACTATGTTGTTCTTGCGAAAAACACTGACACAAGGATGAACAAATAACAGTAATATTCGCAATGACATCGGTTTATTGAATAATTAAGTAAATATAATTCCTTAATTTACCTTTGTAAAGAAACCTTATTGCTCTCTGTGGTCTCAGACAACGGCATCTTAGCCCTGTATCGGCCACCGTAGCTTCTCTAAAGGGAGGGGCAATCAGGGGACTGAGACGTTGGTTGCAATTCGCAACCTCAACCGCTAGATGCCACCAAAATCTGCACACTGCACCTTTAATGCACTCAACTGTTGCAGCTTCAATTATGTAGCGAAGGGGGAGTGGCTATCAGACTCTGATTATTAATGGCAAAATAACCTTGTAAATTCATACACTACATGGTTGAGTAGTGCATAAGTACTTAGTGTATAAGTGTATAGTGTAGTGTGTAATTTGGGAGGCAGTTAAAGACCAACCTGAACCAATTGAGCTAATGACCAGCCTGGACTAGCTAATGAGTTACTGGCCAGCTTGAATTAATGACCTGCTTGAACAAGCTAATGAGATAATGACCAACCTGGACTAGCTAATGAGATAATGACCAACCTGGACTAGCTAATGAGACAGTGACCAACCTGGACTAGCTAATGAGATAATGACCAACCTGGACTAGCTAATGAGATAATGACCAACCTGGACTGAGCTAATAACCAGCTTGAACTTACTAATGAGATAATAACCAACCTGAACTAGCTAGTGTTACTGACCAGCTTAAATGAATGATGCACTTGGACTAGCTAATGAGTTAATGGCCAGCTTGAATTAGCTAATGAACAGCTTGAACTAGCTAATGAGATAATGACCAACCTGGACTAACTAATGAGATAATGAACAACCTGGACTGAGCTAATGACCAGCTTGAACCTACCAATGAGCCAATGTCCAACATGGACTAGCTCGTGGATTAATGACCAGCTTGAACTAACTAGTGTTACTGACCAGCTTAAGTTAATGATGAGCTTGGACTAGCTAATGAGTTAATAGCCAGCTTGAATTAGCTAATGATCAGCTTGAACTATCTTATTAGCTTATTAGTTAATATCTAACTCGGACTAGCTAATGAGCAGCCTAGACTAGACCTAATGCATTAATGACTAGCTTGAACTAACTGATGTGTTATTGACCAGTTTGTGCTACTGACCAACATGGACTAGCTAGCTAATGACCAGCTTGGAATAGCTATGAGCTGTTGACAAGCTTAAACTAGCTAATGAGCAAAATGTCAGATTGGACTAGTTAATGAGCCATAACCAAACTGAACTAGCTAACCAGGGGTGCCTTTCTCAAAACCATCATTAGCTATCTATGGTCGTATTGAACTCTATTGACAACGGCAGAACTTGCGACCATAGTTGCTTTTGGGAAACGCACCCCAGGGCAGTTGGTAACCAGTTTCAAAGCCCAGCAGGATTTTCGAGGAGGTTTTGGTTTTGTTGTTGTTGTTGTTAGCAAGGTAAAAGCGGCGAAACAGAAAGTTGTAGCTAATGTCTTTGGGTTATTTGGGAACTGATGCTTCGGGTGGCCATACGTCTTGATTTTGGCCAAACAGTCCGGATTTTAAGCCCCCTGTCCGGCGCAGCCTCAAGCCGGACAATCATTTGTAGAATCTTTATTGGGATGCAGCAGCATAGTGTCTAATGCCGTAAGATCTCTGGTCAAATTAATTATTGGCTGAAAGCGGTGTCAAATAAATATCTGATATATCATTGGTTAAAAACTTAAACAAGCCTCCATGTGCTGGCTACGTCATATCATAACGTTAACATGCCAAAACGTCAGACCTCATTTAATCTGGAATGGACAAAAGAGCGCAAATTTATATCAAAAAGCAGTAGAGATGATTTTCATGGATTTTGCACACTGTGTATCTGTGAAATGTGTATTTATTTATTTTTCGCATTCATTATTTGTATATTTATGTATTTCTATTACTTCCAGAAGTCCTGAAATGGTATATTTTCAGGCACTGTGCACTTTGCAAGACAGGTTCATCTAAGTGGTCAGTTTTTGAAACAGACATCACAATGTCTTAAATAAATACAAATACTGTGAAAAAACACTTTTTACCTCTTAGGACACATAGGTCTACATCAAGATAAATCCTAGATCAAATTGTCTAGCAATGAATAGAGTAGGCTATTTCAGAATCACTGTATCATGATACCATCAATATGATCAACAAAATTGTATTGTAGTTACGAGTACACCAGAGTCCTATTCAATAATTCTTGCCTCACTAAATGCCATAAAGTATCCTCCTTTTTGGTGTTATGGAAATGGCCACCCTACTGATGCTGTGTGACTGTATTGGTCTCTATGTTCGCAGAACCGTTTGGCATGGTTTCATCATCATCCTGGGACCATAAACACAAGGCTGTGTCAAAGAGACAAAGAGCTCTGACCTCTGGACATTTATCTTCAACTTTGACCAGTCACATCAGAGTCAATGGCCCACCGGGTACCACTGGCACTCCCATAACAAAGACACAAACCTCTCTATGACCATACACAGTCATATCCAGCTACAGTAAATCATGTTGATGAATTAAGTAGATGACAAGATTGCCTGGAAAACCCACAAGGCTTCAGTTAAATATGAGATATTTTATGCCAGAACATGATCACCAGTTTGATAGCCATCATACCCTTTTATATATAGCTTTCTTAAATTTTGCCATAATTATAGTATTTAGATGAAAATGACATGATCTTAATCTGCACCATATTAAGCAATATCTGGCATTATCGTTGATATACTTGGATTATATCCGAACATGTTCAAAACCACACAAAGTTAGCTCCTGGATGTTTGTTTTGAGCTATATCACTCCTATAATACAGTTCCCTATCAGTCAGTCACGTCGACGTAACGCCAGAGTGACTGACTAATGGGATCTCGCCGGAGAGCCCAATCACCTTCGAGTGTTAACAAAACAAGCCAATGACAGTTGGCGTGCGTGTTCGCCACGCGCACTCCGCCGCGGTGCGGGTATAAAAGGAGAGCGCTGCAAACGCACATCAGCTTTTCGCCGAGCCGAGCCTTGCAAATCTCTGAGTGTCTGCAAAGCAAGACTACAGCGTTGGTGTTACGGGCGGCGTCAGCGGAGGTTGCTGTCCAGTGCTGGATTCGCGAGAAGCAGCGATCACGTTGCTACCTCCCTCGGCGCTTCAGCGCTGCTGAAAGAGAGTTTTTCAACTAAAGAGCAAATCTAAAAGAGCTCCACGAGCGACGGGCGCCTTTTTAAAGATGGCTTCCGCCGTAGGCGTTTCTGGATGTGGTTGGTTCCTGACTTCATCTGATGGTCACGATCGCTGCCACTCGTGCTTGGGCTTTAGGCACGCTGAGGCAGCGCCGTGGATGAGTCATGTTCTCTGTGGGAACATGACCATAGCGATGTTGCGCCCAGATACCTCCTCGCTAGACGGGGGTATCCCCCTTGCTCTGCCCGTTCTAGTTCCTCCGGACGGAGGACTACTCGGCTCAGGGCCAGGGTGATTTGAGGATCACAGTGAGAGCTTCCCCGTCGAGTGCGCCTCCGCTGGGCCTCTCACTCGAGCACATCGCACCGCCTGGGGTTCCCGGATGAGTATGCGGGTCCTCTGACAGGGCGGGCCCAGCATCTCATTCGGTGCCCCAGCAGATGACAGGCTTTCGATCACTGCATCGGGGATGAGCTAGGTTCTGGAGAGGACGATTCGGCTGCGCTGCCTCCGTCAGGAAGAGTAGCGTTGCCCGAGTCAGATCCAGAACTGACCGCTATGCTTTCCGGGCCGCTGAGAGCATCGGGCTGCACTATAGGCGCCCGCCTTCTCGGCGCCGAGGCTGGATGATTGGTTCCTGAGGCGCAGGCCGAACGTTGGCAACCGCCCCTGGTTCCGTTCTTCCGGAAGTGCATGAGGAGGTGACTAGGTCTTGGAAGGCACCTTTTTCTGCCCGGCAGGCCTAGTGCCTCCTCCGTCCTCACCACCCTCGGCGGGCGGAGCGCCCAGGGGTATGTGGAGGTCCCCAGTCGGCGCGCCATTGCCATGCAGCTTTGCCCGCAGGGCGCTGCCGCCTGGAGGGTAATCCGCGCCTTCCGTCCAGGGCCTGTAAGTTCTCGTCCGCTCTAACGGCCAAGGCTTACGGTGCTGCTGGACAGGCCGCCCCGCCCTGCACGCCATGGCCCTCCTGCAGGTCCACCAGGCCAAGGCGTTGAAACAGCTGCACGAGGGTGATGCTGACCCAGGTGTGTTGCAGGAACTGCGCACAGCGACGGACCTCGCGCTAAGGGCGACGAAAGTCACGGCGCGGGCCCTGGGTCAGACGATGTCCACATTAGTGGTCCAGGAGCGCCACCTGTGGCTGACCTTGGCGGATATGAGGGAGTCCGACAAGCACCGCTTCCTGGACTCCCCGATCTCCCAGGCCGGCCTATTCGGCGAAGCGGTGGAGGACTTTGCCCAACAGTTCTCCGCCGCACAGAAGCAGACGGAGGCGTTTCGTCACATCCTGCCCCGGCGGTCCGCTGCTGTCTCCAGCCCCACCGCCGGCTGCAGCCCCTCCGCCTGCTCGTCGCCGAAGGCGCCCTCCTGCGGCCTCCACCTCCGCTCCAGCTCGGCCACAACAGCAGCCTTCACAATGGCCGCAGCATGGAGCTCGGCGGCGGCCGCCTCCGCCCGCCTGCCAAGCCTGTAAAGTGCCAGGGTAGGCGGCGTCCCTGGGACGGGCGACCCGGAGCCTCGGGATCCTGCTCTTCAGGAGATGGCGATAGCACCACTCCTTCCCCCGGAGGAGGGCCGGGTGGAGAATTTTTGTTCTGTTCCGCCACTGGCCCCCGGGCCAGTGGTACCCAAAACTTCATAAGAGCAGTTTCCTTTTTCTCCGGGTCCCAAGAGGGCGAGGATGGCAGTGCGCGAGACCCCGTCTCCACATTCCCATCCCCTCTCTCTTCGCCAGTGGGCAGCAGGGTCCGTCCGAGGACGCGATGCCTTCTCCCGCGCCCTGCCCAGCCGTGGAGCCAGGTGAGTGTTGCACCACACTCAGACCCCACTTGAGACGCCTGCCTTCGAGTCGGGCCCCTGGGCTCCACTGCGCTGCCCCACCGCGGTCGTCTATGTCTCCTGGTCCCGCTTGTACGGCCCCTGGGGCCTGGCTAGAGCTCCCCAGGCCGTCCTCGCTGGCTCCTGAGGACCATCAGACTCCACGCGATTCAGTTCGCCCGGCGTCCTCCCAAGTTCAGGGCAATCGGTTCACCTCAGTGTTGAGCCAGGATGCCCCTGTCTTGCGGCAGAAGTCGCGGTCCTACTGGCTAAGGACGCGATACAGCCGGCCCCTCCAGCCGAGATGGAGTCAGGGCTCTACAAAGGCCCCTACTTCATCGTTCCCAAGAAACACGGTGGGTTACATCCAATCTGGGACCTGCGTGTTCTGAACCGGGCCCTTGTCAAGCTCCCGTGCTCAAGATGTTGACGCAGAGACGCCTCTTTCAATGCGTCCGTCCCTTCGATTGGGTTGCAGCGATCGACCTGAAAGACGCCTACTTCCATGTCTCGATCCTCCTCGATTCCGCTTATGCGTACAAAGGCGAGCATACCAGTAGGCCCTCCTTCGGGCACCTCAGCCGGTTGGGGCTTCAGGTCAACCGGAAAAGAGCAAACTCTCCCTATGCAGAGGATCTCTTTTCTCGGCAAGGAGTTGGACTCGGTCAACCTCACAGCACGCCTCTCAGAGGAGCGTGCTCAGTCAATGCTGAGATGCCTGGAGTCTCTCCAGCGCAAGAGGGCGGTTCCACTGAAACATTTTCAGAGGCTCCTGGGCATATGGCATCCTCAGCCGCTATCACGCCGCCGGATTGCTTCATATGAGACCGCTTCAGCGTTGGCTTCACGACCGAGTCCCGAGATGGGCATGGCACCACGGCACATACCGGGTCTCACTCACCCCGCCCTGCCGCCGCACCTTCAGCCCATGGTCGGATCTTGCTTTCTTCGGGCAGAAGTTCCCCAGAGCAAGTATCCAGGCACGTTGTTGTTTCAACAGACGCCTCTGCCACGGGCTGGGGCCATGTGCAACGGGCACGCAGCCGCGGGCTCTGGACAGGGCCCCAGCTGCAGTGGCATATCAATTGCCTCGAGTTGCTGGCAGTATGGCTTGCTCTGCGCCGCTTCAGAACGCTGCTACACGAGAAGCATATACTGGTCCGCTCGACAACACTGCGACCGTTGTGTACATCAACCACCAAGGCGGTCCACGCCCCGCCGCATGTCGCAACTCGCCCGCCATCTCCTCCTTTGGAGTCAGAAGCATCTGAGGTCGCCGCGCCGCTCATGTCCCAGGCGAGCTCAATCGCAGCCGACGAGCTCACGCCAGCACGCCCTTCCGGGAGAATGGCGACTCCACCCCGAGGTACTCCAGCTGATTTGGAGACGCTTCGGGGACGCTCAGGTAGACCTGTTGCCTCCCCGGACACGTCTCACTGCCAGTTGTTTTTCTCCCTGTCCGAGGGGACCCTCGGTACAGATGCACTGGCATGCAGCTGGCCTCGGGGCTTACGCAAATATGCGTTTCCCCCAGTGAGCCTTCTCGCACAGACCCTGTGCAAGGTCAGGAGGACGAGGAGCAAGTCCTCTTGGTTGCGCCTACTGGCCCAATCGGACGTGGTTCCCAGAACTGATGCTCCTCGCGACAGCCCTCCTTGGCAAATTCCTCTGAGGAGGGATCTACTTTCTCAGAGAGGGGCACCCTCTGGCACCCGCTACCAGACTTGTGGAATCTCCACGTATGGTCCTTGGACGGACGCCGGAGGTTCTAAGTGGGCTACCTCCAGCGGTAGTAAACACTATCACTTCTGCCAGGGCCCTGTCTACGAGACAGGCCTACAGGCTGAAGTGGAACCTGTTCGCCGATTGGTGTTCTCTCACCGGGAGGACCCCGTAGATGCCCGATCGCAGTCGTGCTTTCTTTCCTGCAGGATGGGTTGGAGCGAAGGCTGTCTCCCTCCACCCTCAAAGTGTATGTTGCCGCTATTGCCGCACATCACGATGCAGTAGATGGTAAGTCTCTGGGGAAACACGACCTGGTCATCAGGTTCCTCAGAGGGGCAAGGAGGCTAAATCCTCCGCCCTCACCTGGTACCCTCTTGGGATCTCCCTCGGTCCTGTCGGCCTTGACCCCTTTGAGCCTCTGCAGTCAGTAGAGCTTAAGTTTCTGTCTCTGAAGACAGTGCTCCTCTCGGCATTGGCCACAGTCAAGAGGGTAGGGACCTGCAAGCATTTTCGATCGACGATTCGTGCCTAGAATTCGGGCCGGCTGACTCTCACGTTGTCCTGAGACCCCGGCCTGGATATGTGCCCAAAGTTCCCACCATGCCCTTCAGGGACCAGGTGGTGAACTTGCAAGCGCTGCCCCAGGAGGAGGCAGACCCAGCCATTGCTCTGCTCTGTCCCGTTCGTGCCTTGCGCATCTATGTGGACCGCACGCAGAGCTTCAGGACCTCAGATCAGCTCTTTGTCTGCTTCGGAGGACAGCAGAAGGGAAGAGCTGTCTCCAAACAAAGACTCGCCCACTGGATAGTGGAGGCTATAGTCTTGGCCTATCAGGCCCGGGCGCCACTTACCGTGCCCCTTGGGATGAGAGCACACTCTACGAGGCGTTGCTTCCTCTTGGGCTCTGGCACGAGGCGCCTCAATAGCAGACATTTGTAAAGCTGCCGGCTGGGCGACACCTAATACGTTTGCGAGGTTTTACAATCTCCGTATAGAGCCAGTGTCCTCCCGTGTACTTGTCTCGGATGGCCAGTAACACTGGAAACCCGCTCGGTGTCAATCACGCTTGCTGCGCCATTCCCCTCTACGGACCGGATACGTGCGCCTTGTTGCTTCTCAGTTCAGTTCCCCACGGCGAACCCTGTTGAAGTTCCTCCCGCACCCTCGGCAGTCAGGTGTGGCGGAGCACCAGACGCCAGGTCCAGTACTCGTACGTTGCCCAAGGTCAACCCCTGTGCTGGGCTAGGTGCCCGTGTGTAGTGATTCCCCTTTGGTGATCCCACATGTGTATTCTTCCACGGTACGGCTCCCCCCCCTTGGTGAGCCCGTGTCTTCCCTGGCAGAAACCTTCTGCCCACTCTGCTGTGTAGCTACCTCACCCCAGGCGGGCTGAGTCTACCTCAGAGACTCCCGTATGTAGTACTGCCCTCGGCCAGTCCATATGTGTAATCTCCACATGATACCTCCTTATGCGGGATGTGGCTCCGTAGCGTTTCCCCCTACTTGGGGTACGCTTTCCCAGTGTTATTCTACCCACTGAGCGGAACAGCAGTGCGGTTATCTCTGCCTAAACCCTGTCCTATCTTCCATCCCAGCTGGTGTGGGGGGACTTGCCGGCTTCTGCAGAGCACTGGAGGGGGTCAGCAATAGTGGCGTTTTCCAAGGGATCCCATTAGTCAGTCACTCTGACGTTACGCCGAACGTGACTGACTGATAGGAACGTCTAGGTTACTTGCGTAACCCCGTTCCTGAAGGAGGAACGGAGACGAACGTCCCGTCGCCATAGTTGCTGTACCACCGCTGTACGGCCGGGCACACAGTCTCGGCTCCTCAGCGAAAAACTGATGTGCGTTTGCACGCTCTCCTTTATACCCGCACGCGCGGGCGGAGTGCGCGTGGCGAAACACGCACGCCAACTGTCATTGGCTTGTTTTGTTAACACTGAAGGTGATTGGGCTCTCCGGCGAGATCCCATTAGTCAGTCACTCTGACGTTACGTCTCCGCCTCCTTCAGGGAACGGGGGTTACGCAAGTAACCTAGACGTTTTTTATGTTATAAGATCACATTTGCATAAGAAAGTGTAATCAAACTTGCCTTTGTGAGTGGCGGCTGTTTTGTCAATGTACAGTATGGCTAGAGCTAATGGTTTACCATATGTTAACTCTACTAACGAAGCACCATTTACACATAACTAAATTAAGTAATGATTTCTATATAAGGTGTTGTCATACATATAAATGTAAGTCAGTATGGTATGATATACAGAGCTGGATAGATTGCTTACAAATTGTAGTCCATTACTGATTTCAGATTGTATGGTGTAGTTAGTAGCCTAATGTAATCTAGTAGGTTACTATTTTTAGGCAATGTATTTTGACTATTTTTAGATTACTTTTATCAAACTTGTTTTAAACATACCATTAAATGTAACATGTTGATATAAAAAGCAAAGCGAAAGAAGAGACAGTATATTTAATTTGTATATCAACATCATAAAATGCAATAAACCTTACATTAGTTAGAGTTGAAAGTGAGTGAATAAATGAATTTTGAATAGTTGATAAAAACCTAATAAAGTTATGTGAAGTTATTTGCACTCCATTTGTGAATATCAAAGCTCAAATAGTCAAAGCTAATGGTATGACACAGTGGGATTTTTAGAAAGGAAATGTTAAAAGAAAACCAGATGATTTAGGGAGAATCAATAAATTGTTCCATTTACTGCAATTCTGTGAATAAGATGTAATCATGTAATCCATAAAACCGTAACTGTAACCCAATTATGAGCATTTTAAAATGTAATAGTATACCCTAGTTTCAAGTACCTAATTTGTATGTAATCTGATTACATAATCCGGATACATAACTGAATATGACTAACAACAATGATATATATAGTTATAGTATATGCATTGGAAAACTTATATAAGACGTCACAGCAACTGTGATGCTAAAAACACATTAAATCTGTTCTGTTAATATTTAAATTCCATAATGAGATATTTATTTTTGAGGGAAAATAGTGATTTAGCATTAGGACTATTTAGTCCTCTGGATCTTAAAAAAGTATTTCTTCAAAATAATGTAGGCTGACGGTCTACCAATAAAATAATGCACATTAAGGTCCTAATCATAATAAACAATGATATTTTTAATGAAAGAAAAATAGGTAAATTGTGATTTCATTTTGTCTTCAATGCATAACAAATTTTTTAAGTGGTTCTCATAGTTGTTATGGGAATTTTGGACGTCATATATTGAAGCATGTCAAAATGGCCACATACTGTATAGCTAAGGATAGTTGCCCAGGGTCAGCCTACAGTAGAGGGGTCAAATGACTTGACTTTGGACTCTAGAGAGACGACGCAATGGATATTAGCTAGAGACCTGAGATTCTGTTCTAGACATCAAATAGCTGTAAGCATGGGAAAAACATGCTTTCTCCTCCTGGAAAATCTTCCTTGACCACCCATCAGTCAGACCACAGATGACCCGATGGGAGTGAGAGGAGAGGGACACTGAGCTCTGATCCCAAACAGAGGAATTCAGTGGAATGCAGCAGTTTTGACTAGGAGTATCAGATTTGTAAGCCATTTGAAGATATTCTGTACAAATATATATTATGGCCTGTTCTGGAAAATATATATCTTGAAGATATTGTATATATCTTGAAAAAAAAGTATACGATCCTCAAATAAATTGTGTAAGATTGATGGCTAAAATACAAAAAAAAAAAATGTTGCAAAAAGTGAGTAACAACAAAACAAAAACAAAGATTAAACAAAAACAAAACAGAACCACAAAACAAAGAAAACATTAAAGCAAAAACAAACAGCAAAACATAGTAAACAATAAAAAATAAATGCAATAAAAAAGCAAACAACAAAACATATAAACACAAACAAACATTAAACAAATACTAAACAAAACTACAAAACAAAGAACACATTAAAACAAAAGCAAACAAAGCAAACAATAGAAAATGAAACAACAACAAAAACACCAAACAATAAATCTATTAAAAATAAAAAATAAATAAGCAACCTACTTGATTTATTTAGTAACATAATGATTACCATTTCATGGTGGAAATCACGAGATATTATTTATAAGAATTCTTAAATTTATAACAAATTATTAAAGAAATGTACAATATAAAAACTTAAGCTTAAGTTGGTAACAATATTTTGCAAAAGTAATTATATAAAAAAATACTCCATACTAAAAAATACTAAAAACAGTACAAAACTGCTGCTTTTAGAAAGTGAATCATAGCAACAGATTTCTGTATTTTTGTCTAAACTGTCTGATCAAGGACATCTCCATTTCACAACTACTTTGGCTTGATCTGCAAATTCAGGAGAAGCTTTCTGAAAGTCCATTTTTCTTTCTAAAGATGCTCTGGGGGACTAATTTTGGTTACTTGGAATGCGTTTTGTTTATTAGTATCCTGTCATGTTCTGCCAAAAAAATACTCTAAAGTTCTCCAAAGTTTACACTATTTGCATTGACTTAAATTATCTCTTAACAGGCATTTAACCTTTTACATAAAATAAAGCCATCCTTTGACCGCATGATTGTTTCCACCGTTCTAAAAAGTAGAAATGTGTTTAAATCATCTGTTCAATAGCACAAATGCAATTCTTCCTAGAGCAGTTATGAGTATTCCAGATGTGAGCTGTGTTTTAAGTATTCACCAAGGACGTGTCACATTAAATTAACTGCTGGTGGTAAGTCTAGGGGCTTATTTTAATTGAGATGAAATGTCTTTTTATAATGAACAGAAAGACTTGTTTATTTTAGAGGCGAGGCGGTACTGAAAAGCCCTTTTCAGCTATACAGGAATAAATTTAACAGGGGTGCATGCAAGTTCATAGGAAACGAAAGGAATTGAACAAAGTATTTACACTCAAAACAAAATGAATATATATATAAAATGTGTTTTCAGCAGGATATATCGCATGGCTTACATTAAACAATGTAAAACAGCAATAAAACAGATGTGTTAAGGTTCACTTGTCACGTAGTTCACCAGAACAATCGCCAAAACAAGCTTCAGATCTCAATAGCGAAAAGAAACTATAGTGATGACATGATGTGACATGAAAAATGTGTTGTGCAGAAATGCAAGAATAAAATTCAAATTCGCTCAAATGCAGAAGTTATATTTATACTACACTTCTGTTCCAAAACCTAGTGAGATGCCTACCTGGTACCTGCCAAAATGTATTTTTAAAAGATACGTTATGTTTTCTTTTAACCCCTAAAAATTATTTACCAAGCTTGGTGTCCCGGGTTAAAAAGGGGAGCAGCCTTTTAAAAATGACTTGTAAATCTCTCATTACTTCATATTATCACCACATCTGTATTCAATCTTTCTGTCAGCTTCCAAAAAGAAACCCAAAACCTATAAACTAATTGAAAGGAAACAAGTTGATAAAAGACTGAATCCAAGAATTGGTGATAATATAGCATAATGAGAGATATACAAGCTATTTTTGTAGACCAGTCATTTCCAAGAACACCACAAGTGTAACAAGTTGGGGATCCTTAAAAAGGAAAAAAAAAAAAAGCCAATTTTTAAACAAGTTGTACATTATGTGGTCCAATGCAATAACATTAACTAGCATTTGTGGAGAAAATAAAATCCTCTCTGGTCAAAATGACTGGACATGAGGGTTAAGATATCTCGCTTTGACCACGTTTTAAGACAGCATTAGATCCCTCATTATTATGATTAAATGAATTATCCCTCTCAGAAAAGATAATGCTAGCATTACAATGAGTTCAGTGAAAAACAATAATCCAAACTAATATTTCAATACTGAAAAGTTTTGATAAAAAAGTGACTTAAGTTTAAAGTGAAATTTGAGTATTTAATTGAGTTCTTAATTTTTGTGTTTATATAATTGTATGCTTAGGTATTGTTAGCGCAGCAACATGCTAAACATCAAACCATATTGTTAGTCAATTGTACGTTTTCCGCCACTGAATAAAAAAATAACAAAAGGATTGCGACTTTTTATCTCGCAATTTTTTTCTTAGAGATTGTGAGATATAAACTCCAATTCTGAGGAGAAAAAAAAGACTGATATGTTTTCAGAATATAAAGTTTATATCTCAGTTCTGAGAAAAATAGTCAAAATTGTGAGTTTAAATCACGTAATTCTAAGGAAAAAGTCAGAATTGAGACGTAAACTCACAAGATATAAGGTTTCAATTACCTTTGTTTTATTCAGTGGCGGAAACAGGCTTCCATAGTTTTGTGTACTTTATGAGTGTGGAGCTGATTCCTAATAATAGCATTTTGAATCAGACACTTTGTATATGTTGCCTTTGAAGGTGCTTCCTGTGTGGCAGTATGGCAGCACACTGTTTTTTCACAGAGCGCATCAATTCTAACTCAAAAACAGGATTGTGATGTCTGCCTGATTTGTTCTGAAATAACATTAAGTACCAAAGCCTGTTTTGAACAGCCGGGTTATAAACTGACACTGTGAAGGGATGAATTTCATTACAGGTCCATATGTTTCATATACAAACCCTGTTCGGCCCACTACCACAACAGTGGGCTAACAAAGAGGCCTTTATCTGCTTGAGTGGATAATTCAAATCAAATTCAGGATAAAGGTTTGCGTAAACATTATTGAAGGTGTATATTACACTGAAAAAACGCGGTGCTACTCCCAGTTTATAAATTTGTCCTTAAAATGAACCGATCAACAGCCGTACATTGGAGTACATTAGGACAGTGCAGAGCTATTGGGAGGATTGTTTTCATTGCATTTGTGTTGTGGGTGAAAAGGGAGGTTCTGATTCCTGTTTGACTTGTCGAAGGCCAGGGAAAACGTTTATTAGTCTAACAGTTGGGCGTCAGTCTCTCAGGGTGGGGTGCACTTGTTCGATACAGTTTTATTTACTATAAACTTTGACACTTTCACTGCCATCAGCACAATGGTACCAAACAAAGAAAAATGTGAGTAATGCTTGGCTGCGCAAAACTCACAACTCTTATTATAACACATTCTGGGCGGTTGCGAGGGTGTTCATGTGCAGTTATTTGGGTGAAATCCAGTCAGGTCTGATCACTGAGAACAGAGTTTTTCAGACTGTGGGGCCACAAATGTTCAGAGTAGAGCCAAAAATTAAACTAAACAAGGCAAAAAAAAAAGCCAACATTAAAACAAAAAAAGCAAACAATAAAACAAAGCAAACAGAAAATGTAACAAAAAAAGCAAACAATGAAACCAGGCTAACAAAAACCAATACAAAAAACAGCAAAACAAAGCAAACAATAAAACAAAGCAAACAACAAACTTACAACAATACAACAGGGCAAACAACAACCAAGAAAACACAGCAGAAACAACTCAAACAACAAAACAAAAACAAAATAGCAAACACAAAATGAAGCAAAGCAATAAAACAATGCAATCAACAAAAAAGCAAACAATAAATCTAGGCAAACAACAACAACAAAACAGCAAAAATAAGCAATAAAACAAAGCAAACAGAAAATGAAATGAAACAATAAACAAAACAAAAATAAACAAATCTGAAACAAAACAACAAAATTACCAAACTTATTTCATTAAGAATGTACAATATTTCCATTCAAATTACTGGTTGTAGATCACAAGCTTCAAGAAATAATTATATGTTTTTATTTAACAAAATTGTCAACTTAATAGAAAACATTTTCCAAAAATATTTGACATTTTTAATAATTTCATAATATATTATATAATATTATTATTTATAATATTATTTGCAACATTGTAAGTAAAAATGGGTATAACAGAGCATAAAACAGCACTAATAACTCCATTATGTGTGTGTAAAACGTGTCTTAGGATGTAGAATACCTCTATAAAATAATCCAGGCTTCCCTGAAGCACTACTGCATTAACAACCATTTCAAAGTTTATTTTCAGGAGTCTATAGCTCCACAGACGAAACCGCTGCTTACCTTTCTACTACCCAAAAATCAGAGACGCCCTTGGGGCAACCATTATGCAAACCAAAGAGTGTGACCCAAGATCCTCAGCGGTCAGGCGGAGGAGCTGGTAAAGACGCCCTAGAGCTGCCGAGTCGAACATCATCCGCACATGTGCGTAGAACAGATCCAGCTGGAGGTGAGTGAGGGGGTTTGGTTAAAAACACTTTGTAGGTGTTAACATAATAAACCAGGGCTTATTCTGAGAATAAATGGCAACTGATGTTGTTTAAGAGACTCGCTGTTTAAGGCCTGTGGGCTTCAAAGTCTCCACGCAGCAGCTGAGTAAATACAGCGAAGGAAACCAGGGGTCACCAAAGGGGGGAACGAGATGGAGGCATGATGAGAAAGATGGTAAATGCAAATGTGAAATTATCTATATGAATTACCGGGGATAAAAGCATTTAGTAAGATCAAAAGAGTCTGAAAGCATAATTTATCGCAACTGCAGGTAAAAGGACACCAAATTAGCGTTAATATCCAGATATGAAGGCTAACGACAGTTTTAAGTGCCATGAGAGACAAAAACCAGCCGTGGCCCTTAAAACACAATCAGCAGTTAAAACAGTGATGATTACTGAAATAATATTTCTGCATATGACCCATCACATTCCTAAAAGAACATCTGTATTTCAGTGAGAAACTCCATTTTGTCTTTTTAGCGCTGCTTGAGTGAGCCAGAACAAAAGCCAGAGCAAATACTTCAGTTTTAACATGCTTCACTGGTCATATACTGTCAGCGCTGCCAATGATGTAAATGTTGCGCTAATTCGCCAAATTCCACATAAAAGGAAGCCCTGGGGTGTAAATCAAATAAACCCTCATGTGGAGAGAGACCTCACAGCAGATAATCTGGCCAGTATATCTCATGGTGTAAAGGATTCAAGCTAAATGACTTGTAGTTCTGGTCTATTTGGGTTTATAAATAGGAACTATTTATAATAGCGATTCCGCTATTAAATATGATTCTTTTAAAACATAATTAGCAAAATAATGCTAACTCGTGGCTTCAACTAAAGCATATCATATAATTAAATATCAGTTTCCCTATGCGATTAAATTCATAATATTATAATAATAAAGTTGTAGCATTGCTGATTAAAGCCAGCCATAACAAAACATTTGCAGCATTACAAGATTTAAATCGTAATACAGTGAAAAAAAGACCACAATTGTCAAATAGTCAAAAAGTTATTTTAATTAAAGCTTAGAAGGGCACATGACAATAATTGATAAAACACTGCAGTATTCCATAAAAGTGAATTCATGGTGCCTGTAATTTTGTAATTATACTACTTTATTCTTGCCATTTTTATTTAATTCTCAAAATATTATTACTTTTATATTGTAAGTATATGACTTAATTCTTAAAATGATATTAATTACAATGTATTAGTTGTATGACTTATAAATATCATAACTGTATTTATTTGTATATGCCACCTATATACAGGTGCATCTCAATAAATTAGAATGTTGTGGAAAAGTTAATTTATTTCAGTAATTCAACTCAAATTGTGAAACTCGTGTATTAAATAAATTAAAGTCGAACAGACTGAAGTAGTTTAAGTCTTTGGTTCTTTTAATTGTGATGATTTAGGCTCACATTTAACAAAAACCCATCTCAACAAATTAGAATATGGTGACATGCCAATCAGCTAATCAACTCAAAACACCTGCAAAGTTGTCCTGAGCCTTCAAAATGGTCTCTCAGTTTGGTTCACTAGGCTACACAATCATGGGGAAGACTGCTGATCTGACAGTTGTCCAGAAGACAATCATTGACACCCTTCACAAGGAGGGTAAGCCACAAACATTCATTGCCAAAGAAGCTGGCTGTTCACAGAGTGCTGTATCCAACCATGTTAACAGAACGTTGAGTGGAAGGTAAAAGTGTGGAAGAAAAAGATGCTCAACCAACCGAGAGAACCACAGCCTTATGAGGATTGTCAAGCAAAATCGATTCAAGAATTTGGGTGAACTTCACAAGGAATGGACTGAGGCTGGGGTCAAGGCATCAAGAGCACCACACACAGATGTGTCAAGGAATTTGGCTACAGTTGTCGTCAGAGGCGTCTTACCTGGGCTAAGGAGAAGAAGAACTGGACTGTTGCCCAGTGGTCCAAAGTCCTCTTTTCAGATGAGCAAGTTTTGTATTTCATTTGGAAACCAAGGTCCTAGAGTCTGGAAGAAGGAGGGAGAAGCTCATAGCCCAAGTTGCTTGAAGTCCAGTGTTAAGTATCTACAGTCTGTGATGATTTGGGGTGCAATGTCATCTGCTGGTGTTGGTCCATTATGTTTTTTGAAAACCAATGTCACTGCACCCGTTTACCAAGATATTTTGGAGCACTTCATGCTTCCTTCTGCTGACCAGCTTTTTAAAGATGCTGATTTCATTTTCCAGCAGGATTTGGCCCCTGCCCACACTGCCAAAAGCACCAAAAGTTGGTTAAATGACCATGGTGTTGGTGTGCTTGACTGGCCAGCAAACTAAACTCACCAGACCTGAACCCCAGAGAATCTATGGGGTAATGTCAAGAGGAAAATGAGAAACAAGAGACCAAAAAATGCAGATGAGATGAAGGCCACTGTCAAAGAAACCTGGGCTTCCATACCACCTCAGCGGTGCCAAAAACTGATCACCTCCATGCCACGCCGAATTGAGGCAGTAATTAAAGCAAAAGGTGCCCCTACCAAGTATTGAGTACATATACAGTAAATGAACATACTTTCCAGAAGGCCAACAATTCACAAAAAATTTTTTTTTGAATTGGTCTTATGAAATATTCTAATTTGTTGAGAGTGAATTGGTGGGTTTTTGTTAAATGTGAGCCAAAATCATCACAATTAAAAGAACCAAAGACTTAAACTACTTCAGTCTGTGTGCATTGAATTTATTTAATACACAAGTTTCACAATCTGAGTTGAATTACTGAAATAAATGAACTTTTCCACAACATTCTAATTTATTGAGATGCACCTGTAGAACCAGTAATCAACAACAAACATTTTTACAGCATTTATTATTAATTTTGGTTAAAATATGTACTAATATATTAAGAATTTTATATTAATTTACTAATAATTGTTACAGTAGTAAGAGTGATGGCATTAAAAATGTATCTTAACTTGATTTAGTGAATTAAATTATTCAATATTTTAACGTTTTAATCATTAAAAATATCTTACATATATTGTTATATGCATATTTTCAGTTATATATTTTAAATATTTATTTGTATACATATGTGCAACATCTGAGCAATAAAATGTCTCTGGATCGATCAATCTAGATTTCTTCACTATGTCTTGAAGGCCATGAAAAGCAACTCATGCAGGCCTGCATTTGATGTCTCTGCCCTTAAGAATCAAGAGCTGTTTACCTGCATCACTGTTTACCAGGGAAAGTCCTCTCTCTCCCCTGAGACTCGCTTTCCAGTGAGATTGGGAAGGAGGTATCCACATGGGTTTTGAGCACAATGAGCCATTGAGTGTGTAGTGTGTGAGTGGTTTGTGTTTGTACCCCCTAACAAGGCCAGTGCCGCAACCTAGACTCTCCGGAAGCATTGGCGACTGCAGCGCAGTGACAGCAGGAGACAGGAAGAGCCACAAAAACAGGAACACACCGTATACCAGAGACAGAGAGCCGGCACGGGGAGTAATAAGAGGAGAATCACACGTCCACTAATCAGAACGAGGGGGAATATGGGACTGAGGGAGGGATGCTTTAAAAATACATTTCTGGTAAGAACAGAATCGAGTCATGGCATAGTGGTAGTAAAGGTGCTTACACCATGTCCTGATTTTTCTGAGTTAGATGTGTTCCTGGGTCAACATATTTTGTTGACCCTGGAACAACATTTTAATCCCAAAATTTTATCTTGATCATTTCCCTACACGTAAACCTAACCTTAACCCATGAGTAATCCCTAAAATCAGAGGAAATGATAGATGAATGACACTGATGTACAAGCAACAAACACTGATTATAAGCCTAAACATCACAAAAATGATAAACGTGTTCTTCAAATCGGATTGGTAAAACAATGTTGTTCCAGGATCAACAAAGGTCGGACTTTGGGTCGCACTTTGTAAAATCAGGTTGTGCCTTACACCACATCGGTTTCAATCTGGTCTGCATCACATAACAACCCAATTCCTTGCTCCTACTCATATAATCACACTCTTTGAATGATTTCTACCTGGCCAGAGGTTATTTAAAGAGGGGTCTGAGCCATATGTTGATACCAGAATATTATAATGCCACTAAGGAACCACTTAGAAACCAACCAAAAACACCTGCCAGCACTGTAGCAGGGAGCTTTCATGGGCAAGTAGCATACACTTTTTTTAAAGAAAATGCAAAAATGCAATATTATATTCATGCAGTCTTATATTAAATAAAAAAATAATACAATTAAATACATTAAATTATATATTTAATGTTAAATATCATATTGTTATATATTATATTGCATAATTATCATATATTTAACATAACATTTTCAGAGACCCAAAAATGAAAAATTACAATAAGATATGTGGCATTACCTACCAAGGTTATTATAGTTAACCAAAACCATTAAACTATTAAAAACATTTTTGTTAACTGAAATTAAGCTGGAATGAAATTTTGGAACTAACTGAAATAATTTGACTTTAAGTTGAAGCACTAAAATTAACTGGAAATAAATAAATAAAAAATGTACTAAAACTTAAATAAAAAAATGAATATAAATAGTAATTAATATAAAAAACTACATGAAAATGAATACTGAAAAAACAAACAAAATAAAGCTAATTCAAAATATTTTATATATATATAATAGTATATAATACTAAAATAGCACTGTGATCAACAAAAGCACGAAGCTCTAAACATACTGGAAATAAATTAAAGATAAAATAAATCAATTTAAATAGTAATATTATATATATATATATATATATATATATGTATGTATGTATACATAAAAAACATACATAAATTAAAATACAATACTTAATATAAAAGTCTATTTTAAATATTAAAGAAATGCCAAACACATGATAGCACACACCCTTATAGGTGATGATAAACATGCTTACATGCTTACTCATATTCAGCAACCATTCTTTGCACAGAAATGTCAGTCAGACTCAGCACACAAATATGTGCATTCAAACCTGAACACGCATTCACTGCTCTTTTGAGAACCGTGTTTAGCAGCAGTTGTGCATTACTGACAACACAATCAGTGGACCACACAATGGGTCCGTGTCATAATTTATGTTTGAGTCTACAGATAGACCATCTATGAATAAACAATTGTTTCCACTGCTGTATATTGTGCTAATGGTATGTGTAGCAGGAATCCCCCAGGGCTTTGTCCTCGGTCCCATACAGTTCTTGTAATGGTCTATAACTGGCCCTCTGTGGCTCGTTTATGCGCAGGGAACCCGGATCACCTACTCCTTGAGACATGCTATCTGAAATCAGCCGCCAAACACAACACAACAAATCAACTTTATCACCATAAACCATGTTCACGTCAGATTACGGACTTTGAGAAACAGATCGGGGGAGCCAAGGAACGGGGTAACAGGAATCATGTAAATTGCAAGAGAGGTATTGTCATATGTATGTGTGTGTGTGCACATATGTGTACAGAACAATCCAAGCCAGCCTGGGTGTATTCACTATGAACCCCCTGCTGGGACAGAAGTCTGGGCTGGAGCTATTCAGACATACAGTTCGATCCCGTTATCCGGCCTTGAGAACAGACCTGTGGTCAACATACATCTGGTTACTGCAAGTTTAAAAGGATAGTTGGGCGAAAAAAGAAATGTCTGTCCTCATTTTCCACTCTTGTGTCTTTCTAAATATTTTTTTCCATGCAAAAAGGAGATATTTGGTAGAATGTCCTAATGCTTCATGCTTGGTTTGACACTTAACAATTAACAGAAGGTTTAATAGAATGTATTAATCTTAGGTTAATCTATAATTCACATTTCTTTTCTGCATATACTACTATATTTTTGATAATTGACATTATTAAAATGGTTTACATTATTTAGAGTTTCATTATGGTTTCAATGTTTTGAGAAAATATATTTATAATGGATTTATTAGTTTAAAAACTGTTCATTATTTGTTCATAATACCATGATTTTACCATATGAATATGAATAAATAGCCGACAACATTCTGTACACTGTCTCCAGCTTCAGTTTACAATTCTATTAATCTACAGACATGGACATTTATTACTGGAGTTCTCATAAGATCTCTGTGTTTCTTCTGAATGTTCCTATATATCAAACCATTATAAGACAGTTCATTCGCCATATAAGGGTGAATTAAGTTTTGAGTAAGCATATGAAATGTATTTAAACCAGACCGAACAAGGCCATTTCTACCAAAATAGGGCAGTTTCTATCTTTAAGATCATTCTTCCATGAAAAAGAATGAGACAGATTCATTCCGAATGAAAAAAGAGAGAAAATGGGAGGGAAAACAAGGGGGAAACAAGTTCTGCTGCGGATTCTCAAAAAATAGCGGGTTTGGATTGTTAAAGGATGACTCCCAAGTGAACATGCAAGGGAAAAATGTTCAAACAGGAGACTATATGAACTCCAAAAATCAATTTAACAGACGTTTGGCATGTTAAACAATAACTCCCCAAATGACAACTGTCCATTGTCTATTGTGTGGAGATGTCTAGCTTTGCTCATTTAGTGAAAATATCAGCACACAGAGTACTATTACTGGAAAAAACACTGAATCAGAGAATGACAAGCTCAGCTTGTTATGTTATAACACTCCCATGGATTTTGTCTTATGTCCAGCACAAGACACTTAGAAAGTTTCAAAACTAAACAGCTTTGAATAGAATATCAAGAAACTTTAATATTTCGAAAACAGAAAAACTTAATAACTAAAAGAAACATTTTCAGAAATATACGATGATCAGTCACAACATTAAATTCACTGATAGGTGAAGTGAATAGCATTGATTATATTGTTAACACATTTGTCAAGGGGTGGGAGAAATTACACAGCAAGCGAACAGTTAGCTCTTGAATTTCATGTGTTGGAAGCAGGAAAAATGGGCAAAAAATCTGAGTGACTTTGACTAGAGCCAAATACTGACGGCTAGACGGCTGGGTCAAAGCATCTCCAAACATCAAGCCTTGTGTGATGTGCCTGGTATGCAGCTGGTTAGTACCAAAAGTGGTGCGAGTAAGGACAAATGGTGAACCAGCATCAGGGTCACGGACATCTGAGACTTACTGATGCACATGGGGAGCGAAGTTTGCACATGGGGACTGTTTGGTCCAAGCACACAAAACCAGTACACAAAACACCACCAAAGCAACTACAATGGGAACTGGACCATGGCCTCTTTCAACAGGATGATGCACCTTGCCACACTTCAAAAATGAGTGAGTGAATAAGATTTACAAACCTGTGTATGAACCGGGTTTCTATAAATCCAGCATATGGAACAGGTAATAGTCTTACAGTATAAGACAAAGTAGGTACAAATGTATAACCTCTATGCATTGTTACTATGACGCCTGTCAAAGACGACAGACCGGATATTTTTCAAGAATGACTGTAGACAGAAACATCAGTGTTTGCAGGTGTCAATGACAGTTCGGAAACCTTTATTTTCTTTTGTATATATCGTGTTACTCATGGTTGATATATGTTCGTACAGTGCATCTGGTGTTCAGCAGGGCTCAGGGAAATGCTTGTGCATGAAAGCTGTCAGCAGGAGCTGTTTTTTACACGGTTCATAACCCGATCCACCCTTGAGAGTCATTCGTTTCCTTGCATGCGTGTCACAATACAATCTCTGTATCTTGGGGGAAACTGTAAAATCCTATCTAAGAACCATTTCCATGTCCCACCTGCGATTATGGGCCTTGTATGTTTAAGTAAAGCAAGCAGTCAAGCCAACACAAATGTTTAGAAACCCTCCAAATGTCCAGGACACATTATTAACGGCTTCTCAGTCGTCTGCTACACAATACATGAATGGTGTCTTGCTGTGCAAGTCTTGTTTGCGTGATTCAGTCGTGGATTATTCATCATTCGTCAATGAGGAGCTGGAGTTTGTGTGCCCCTCGAGACCTCCACTCTTTGCCCCTCACCTGTGTGTGGTAATGAGGGAACGAGGGACGTCTGAGAAGAAATGCCAAGCTGCAATCACGGTACATGCCGGCCTGATGCAAACACTTTCCTTTCTTTGTTATCCAAACTGTTTCCTCCGCGCAGCGCGAGGCATGTTTCTAATTATAGTCCAGCGGAGAGACACAGCAGGCTCCCGTCAACATTTGATTAATGGTGAAGGTGACCCAGAGACTCTTCGCTTTGACGTCTCGAGGAGAAGATCTTGCTGTATTTACTGTTACGGAGACTCGTTCAAACTCTGCTGTGCTAAATCAATGCGGCACTAAAGGCACTGCTGTAAACCATATTTTATGCAGTATCACCTATTTGAAGGTGCTACTTACTGGTAATACTTACGGATTTTAACAAACCACTGAAATTGAAGTTATCCTGCAAACCTGAATGAAGGTACTCAAAATAATGTGGTCTGATTACAACGTAGCTTATTTTCTAAAGGTTTGGACAACAAAACAGGTGACAAATCCCTCTGCCCCTAATGAAGAATACAAAAATGACAACAATCTCTTAAGGGTAGACTCAAAGTTAACTTTATAATAATTATAAATCTTTAAATTCTGCACCACACATGGCTCCTTTGAACATATATAACAACAAACTAGACCGACAGAGAGATGGATGGATGGATGGATGGATGAATGGAATAACCTGACATTGAACTCATGCTTCGGAAGGTGCATGAGTAATATGCGTCATATTATATTCAATATATGATGTGTCATATTGAATACAATGTGTCATTATTTTAAAATGCCATATTATCAAAGTAATGTTTAAACGGCTCTAATGCGCTATAGAAACACTGACTGGCTACAGACTTGAATGACACTATTGTATAAACGTATAAATGAAGAGACAAATGACCAGGTCTGTTTATTTGTCATTACAGTTCTTGCATTAGTCATCATTACCAAGCTATGTAGTGTAAGCAATGACATACTTCATTTGCACAACATAGCCGATGCATTAAATAGCTCATTAACACCAGAGAAGATAAACTAACACATGCTTTCTAAAAAAGCATAACACATTCACATTTATTCTGTTTCTTATTTCAAACCATTGGTCTCAAACTCAGTTCCTGGAGGGCCACAGCTCTGCACAGTTTAGATCCAACCCTAATCAAACACAGCTGATCCAGCTAATCAAGGTCTTCAGCATTACTGGAAACTTCCGAGCGGGTGGGATTTGGAGCTGGTTGGAGCTCAACTCTGCAGAACCCTCCAGAAAATGAGTTCGAGACCTCTGTTTTAAACCAACCTATGGTAGTTTTCAGGTCTAGTTTTCTGGTTGTAGAGGAGTTACGGGCACTTGTCAGCTGTTTAGGCCAACTAAGGCCACATTTACACTGCAGATCTTGATGCCCAATTCCGCTTGAAGTTAACTATATTTTTTGACGACCAGCTTACTTTTAAATGGGACCCGTATCCAATATCTGCATGTACACTCTGGCGAAACAATCCTAGACATACTGACCCGGAAACAGGGTTGCCAGGTCTGTAAAACAAAACCAATCAAAACTAGCCTAAAACTGTGTTTTTGCTAAAATAAATTATTTCCTAAAATTGCATTCCAGGGGTAGAGAAGATCGTTTTAACATCCAAACTAAACAACAAGCCACGGCAGCAGTGAAACAGCCCAGTTCCATAGGAATACTGTGGAAAAGGCAATATCTGATCTGACAGAAGAAGCAAATGCACATATCCAATTCATATCTGATTTATTTCCACTTATGGATTAGAGCTGAAACCAATCGGAGAACATCCAATCCATGTACTTTCTTTTATGTTTGTGGGTTTGGGTCATATCTGATCTGTGCCACAAGGGAGGAAAATAATGGAATATGGCTCACCAGAACCACATAATGTAAATGTGGCCAAAATCAGATGAACATCATCTTGACCAGACCAGTAGAACATCCAAATCTGCTTGAATCACCTAAATCTGCTTCTTTTTCCACAAGGTCAGCTCTTGTAATAGGCTCAGCCTGTTTTTCTGAAAGTAAATGCTCCACAGGTTTGTCACACCCGTGTTGATTACTTTACTTAATCTGTTCATTGGAGAAAACAAGGGGAAATCCTAACAGACAGGAAGGTTCTCCTTTCATAAAACGGGACTCAAAATTGCAGGGCCAAAAATATTCAGGCTACAAAACAATGCGAGGGCAAAATATCTGGATGACAAATTTGAGCCTCGACGACACAAACGTGGACTAACAATTGATCAGAATGATGTCACCGCCACTATCATCGCCCTAAAGTATACTACGGTGATACGTGTCCAAGAATTGAGCCCGCGGTGATAATCACTCTGGAGTCCGAAATATGCACATAAACAAAGGAACTCGCATTGAATATGAAATAGCACAGCGGTGAAGTCAAGGCCAAAGCAATACTGTTGATCTTAGGAAGCTCTTCCCTAATAAACACAGAGGTGGGCGGTCATCACGGGGAGCACAAAATAAAGAAGTCAAATTGGGCTTCGGGAGCACTTCAAGACATAAAAGAGCTATGAAGGTGCCAAAGGTCTTTTCAATACTCGGACGTTTTGTAGAGGGAAAACATCTTTGTTCCTTTGTTTAAGTGGAGCGGCTTGTCTGGTGGTCTGATCTAAGGTGTATTATAATGGTATTGTATCCTTATGTGCAGGTCACACATGCTCAATCAAACACATGGGAGGCTGCTCCCATAATACTAAGAACACATTGACATTCTCCATAAATAGAGGGAAGTACTACAGATCACTATACGCTTGGAGAAAATATGACTTCCTGATGATGTAGTAGGCCTATATGCTGATAAGCGATGACAAATGTGTCTGGCATATGTGCTTCCTCCATCCTATTGAATGTTATGCACGAGTGGAAGCTTTTCCAGTGTTATAAAAATATATTGGGGTTACGCGAGAACCATTATATAAGCTATGGGCCTTTGTGTGTTCTGAGAGGTTTTTAATAACAGCAGATACTGTTTTATTAAGGATTTGTGGACAAACGTGGTATTTATGCCTTAGCCAAAATAAAAAGGAATAGATTTTTACATTTTTTAAGAAAATGTCAGTGTTGCTTGCCAGAGCAAAACTCACCGCTTGCGTCCAATGTGCACACTATCTGTCCTAAATTATATGTGATATTAGTCCTTTTCAATACTAGTTAGCCTAAATAATTTAGGGCATATAGGGTGGATACACATTGAGACGCAGGGCAGGTCTACTTACAGGTGATTCGTTTTTTCCACCCGTTTTGATTGGAGATATGTTTTAGTTTTCACTGACATCTATTGGTGAAAAGTGAAATCGCAGCTATAGGTCAAAATTAAACACTACGGCTATATTATATTATATTTATCATATAATATTATATTACATTAACAACTATTCATTAATTTGTTTGATATTTTATGCATTTATCAGACATGTTTATTCAAATCATACCATTTGAGCTACAGAATATATTGGATTATATCATTATGTTTGACTTGTGAAATGTTTTGATGTAGACATAATAACATTTCACAACTCAGTTGCACTGATCTATAATACAGATATAATACAGATACAGCTTTCAATTATAAAGACAAATAATGTAAGTTTATTTACAAAACCGTCATAGAACTTTTAGAAGCTCTGACCGGAAATGAACAATGAAATTAAATTTCTACCGATTAAATTGTGTTTGTTAACATATACACCTACCCCAACCCTAAACCTACCCCTTACAATAACGACACAAATTGCAATTATTGTTCAGTGTGACAAAAATGACACTGTATTGATGTGCGCATGCCCAGTAGCGAAATACGTATCCCTTCTAGCCTTAACTAAAACCACTATGCTAAAACCCTTGCTTACAGTCTATGCTAAAACCCCATAGACATATATATCAAAATTATTATTAGACATGCTTAAGCCTATCAAAGTTACGTGACATACAGCGCGTCATTCTACTTCCGGTTTGGAGGCGGGTCTAGTTCTGTAAACACTTACACAACGTGATGTGGACTGCAGCAGACTGCTGACCGCAAACACTGCAGACCAGGTAAAATATAAAAGCGGTTCTGTTTTAAATAGTTGAACAAAGAGAAATCCTATCAGTACGTACTGCATAAAAAATCGATATAATTCGCTAGATAAACTTACATGGTCATTATAAGTCAATGTCACGAGAGTTATTGGACACTCATGATGACTAATGTCACACAATGGAGTTGCGTAATGAAGATAGACACTAGACACGATGATTATGCTTTATCAATATTGACATGACGGCTAAATATATTTGCCCTTGGTGGGTTGTAACTGGCTAAAGCTTCATTGTTTGTCGCCGTCTCATCTTCATGACTTGTCTTTATTTATTAAGCAGAGGAGAACCAGACATAAACACAGGCCGTTCATGATGGCTGCAGATTCAGTGTCTAACGGAGGAGCAAACATCCTGACTGAGAGCGACGATGATATTCTCAGGTACATTTCAGTGTTATATATAAATACAATTAATGTGTATTAAGAATCTATTAAGAATGCATCTACATTGGCCTTGTCTTGAGTTGACAGGCTTGTCATAATATTTACAGGTTTTTAATATTTAATATATTAAATAATATTTTGGGATTGACTTGTTTTCAGGGTGTATCAAGTTTACTGGCATGGGATGAAGTCTGCAATCTAATCTAAATGAAATACAGGCATTATATAAGGCTGGACTGCACTGTACCACTTAAACAATCTGAGCAGGTTTTAAAACACTAGGCATCATCATACACCTGCTGACTTTGTAAATGGCTACAATGGGGGAAAAACTGGGCATCATACACAAAATGACTATTGTATTTCTACAATGGCATTAAAAACTCTGACTATCAAGTGGCTCTACCTCCAAGCCAGTTGGTGGTAGTATAGAGCATAAACATTTTTTATCTTTATAAATCTTTCAGTCCTGATGACCTGTCAGAAGTGTTGGCGGCTGGAACCAAGGAGTCTCACGACAAAGCAGAGAACTCGCCTTTTGTCAAGGACTTCCTGAGGGGCCGAATCAAACGAGAGCTTTTTAAGGTGAATCTAATATTCATGGACTTTTGTAGAGTTTGATACAAGAGCCAAACTAGTTTTGACCTCCATACTGTTGCTATTTTGTCCCCCAGCTTGGCACAGCTGCCCTGTACTACGTTTATTCTGCCATTGAGGAAGAGATCGAGAGGAATAAGGAGCACCCCATGTTTGCTCCACTATATTTACCCTCTGAGCTTCACCGGCAAGACGCCTTGGCTAAAGACCTGGAGTATTTCTACGGTGAAGACTGGGAGAGCGAGATCTCCTGCTCGGCAGCCACTCGGCCCTATGTGGACCGCATTCATGAGGTGGGACGTGACGATCCAGTTCTTTTGGTCGCACATGCTTGGACCCGCTACATGGGTGACCTGTCAGGAGGGCAGATTCTGAAGAAAGTGGCTCAGCGGGCTCTAAAACTGCCCCCTACTGGTGAGGGACTGAACTTCTACCATTTTGAAGGCATCCACAACCCTACGGCCTTCAAGAGGCTGTACCGCAGCCGGATGAATGAGCTTGAAGTGGATGCGGAGACCAAGGAGAAGCTGCTAGACGAAGCCAACCTGGCATTTAAATATAATTTGAATGTAAGAGAATTATAAAATATGGCTTCCTTTTTTGATCCATATCTTTTAAAGGAACAATTCACCTGTTGATCAAAAATTACGGAAAATGTACTCGCCATCAGGCCATCCAAGATATAGATGAGTATGTTTTTTAATCCAAACAGATTTGGAGAAATTTAGTATTGCATCAGTTGCTCACCAATGGATGGGTGAATGGGTGCCGTCAGAATGAGAGTCCAAACAGCTGATAAAAACATCGCAATAATTCACACAACTCCAGTGCATCAGTTAATGTCTTTACGTAATGCTAATTTTACCCCTATCTGTACTAATGAAGAACAACACTCCTCTACATCTTAGATGGCCTGAGGTAGAGTACTGTTTCAGCGAATTCTCATATGTGGGCGAATAATTAAGTTTTGTTACGTACATGTATGTGCATTTAAACAATGTGTTAATAGTCATTTTTGTACTTGATCAGGTATTCTCAGAGTTGCAGGAGATTGGGAAAGATATAAAAGAGGAAGTGCAGGACATTGGCGTTCATGCACATGGGGATATGGGTGGAGACATCAGTAAATGCCCCTACTATGCAGCCAAGATGGGTGAGTTGTTAGAGACACTAGTAACAATATATTGTTATATATTATGTAAATGTTTTGCAGTATTTACTCAACTGCTTCCCTCGTTTTCTGTCTAGCGGTGAGTGGAAACACGACATATGCATGTAATTTTGCCAAGATGCTGCTTCGACAGTCCACAGTACAGGTGATTCTGGCCACATGGGTCGCTGCTGTCGCTGGATTGGCTGCTTGGTACCTCATGTGATCACCTTTACCTGAGTCAGCCAATCAGAAGTGAAAATAGAAACAGCTGGGCTTCAAAGTGGAAATCTTTCACTCACTAGGCCACTTTGAGAAAATCATGAATATGTAAAGTCACTGACCGGACTTTTAATCCCTGCCACTTATGTGTATTAAATGCAATGCTTGTAAAAGTGAAATAATTTATCCTGTTTTGCATCTGTCAAGAGTGTAAGCACACTTTTTAAGGGCATGTTAGAAGACATTGGAGCTGCTTAAAGGGAAACTATTAATGCAAGAACTGTATTTTTGACCATTTGTGATTTTCATTAAAACAATATTCAGGTACATCACTGAGGTGCAGTGAATAAATCATAAGAGTGCCGTCTCAGATTTGTATATCCATGTTTTGCAAAAATAGTGTTTGTCTTTAACTCAGCATCTAAATAAAATATTCCCATATTTATCTGCTACACATAAAAGTAAATGGAATCATAGTAATTCTATAACTTATCCCTAAACCATGTAAATAATAAGTACACAGAGTGCGGCTTTATAAGAAACTGAAAACATGGTCATTTTACATTTTGTTCTTCAGGTTACTGTATTGTTACCACCCAACCAATCAAAACAGCAAATATATATTTATTGCTCAGAAATGTACAACTTTTTACTTCTGGAAACAGTGTGCAACAGGGTTTGAGAAATGTTTTGTCTTGTTTGGTGGGTGTGTCTGAAATGTCATCCCAATCAGCAACAGTGTGTATAAACCTGCTATTAAAGAGACCGCTCGCACATGGATCCAAGTAAAGTTATTACAAATGTGTCTGCTGCAGCTTTGTATATGCAACAACTGAAGATATTAGAAGACATGTTTGTTGAGCGTATTTTGCAGTATTAAACACGTATTTATACCGATTTCATCAGGCTATGAAAATTCTTCAAACTGAACTCGATGATCTTCTCAGCTGCCATAGTTGCAACTCTTGGATCATCAGAACATGGTTCAACGCACCACCGTTTCCGTTTAAAAAACGTTTTGCACCGTTTTGTCAGGGCTGAACATAGGCTTAGTGTTGGTTGTTTGCGCTGCACCGATCGATTGTTGTATGATAAAGTACAAACTGATCTGACTTACATTTCACTACTGATTATATTCTGTATAATTGAGTATGTGACGAATAAAACCTTGAAGTCCAAGCAGAGGAAACAACTGTACGGGAACAAACAGCAAATCAAGTAACACGCTGTAGAAAGATAGGTCAAATATACGTGTTTGTTGAGATTTAAATACACTTTAACTTACTTTGAAGTATTAAAGCTCATCAAAGAATTTCATCTCTAGACTGTTGTGCTGTTTGGGTCACGTGTGATTCGAGACCCAAGTGTTCAGTGTTTTTCTGTGGGTTGCTTAGCAACTGAATATGTCGATTGCGCCACCTGATGTCCTGGAGTCTGACTGGGTTTTTGGTTAAATAGTCTGTTATTTATCAACCTACATCCTAGTACATCCCTAAAACGTATTTTTGTTATTCTATTTTATCTGTAGCACATCTGTACATACAATTTCTTTGTGTGTATTTTACTTGCATCTTATTTTTATTATCTCTGTGTTGTTGTTGTCGATGTGTACTGGAATGTTATGTGTCTTGAAGAAGACAGCTGCTAACACCTTGCTAAATGGGACTACAGGGACTACAAGTACACTCATGTATTCATTAGTCCACTTTCACAGCCCTATTGTGTAAAATTACGAAAAATACAAAATGTCAAAGTTGAATACTTGCTATATTTGTATAAGCTTAATGGTGGTGCAACCGTGGTATAGTAAGTAACTGTGTTAATTTGTGAAGTTGAGCATTCAGTGTTAGGAAGGTTACTTTGGAAATGTAATATTTGGGAACCAGGGTGATGCTAACTTCTGGGTTGGCCTACAAATACACATCAAAAGAAATATTCTCTGAACCACGCTATTAAAATTTTCCATGAATTCTGTGAAATCGATTTTAACATAAGATCTTTATTTGTCACATAAATGACAAAATGATATCTAACGATGCGTGACACAAAAACAAACAAGAGAACGTATATTCATGACAAACTCCCAAATACGTTCTCAAAAGCATTTCTGTCCACCACTCGTCCCAGTCTGGTAGAGAAGTACATCGTATCAGGACAGCTGTAGCGCTTTAAACGCAGGATCGGCTCTCCTTTACTATCTCCTGAATCTCCCAGAGTCTTGACATCTGACACGGGCACGTATATGTCCCGTCTGTGACCCCAAAAGGTCAGGTGCGACACCTTTAAAACAGTCTGCGTTGAATCCAGATATATCATGCCAACCACTCGTCTGACATAGTGGCTTATGGAGTACAGCATGACGCCGGCGAACACGGCGATGCCTGTGGAGTAACTCAGCAGCATTACTGACGCCTGTCCCTGCAGGTAGAGGAAATACACCGTGGGCAGTAAGACGACAGTGATGCCCGTCTGCATCAGTTTGAGTCTAGAGAGAGCACGCAGGCCTTTGATAGCCGGAAAGATGTAGATTGGACTGTATTTCCTTGAGGCAAGGTCAGAACAGAAGGACGCAGGTTGGATCAGTACAGTGTGTGTGACTGTAATGGGCATCCGTCGACCCACATGCACATGGTCACTGCTGTATTGCACATGAGAGTTTGAAATCAGTCCTGCACGATGGCACCCATAGAGAGGAAGACGGGAAATGTGGATCAATCGTGCTGACATCATCTGAGGAGACAGAAACCATGGTAAAAATTAGTGATGGGTGCTTTCGAAGCACTGCTTCATAACTTTTGTGAATCATTTGTTTCGAAACAGTGGTTTGAAGTGCGTATACACTTCGTTATGTCAAAACGTTTTGAAATTTAAAAAATCCGTCGATGGGCGATTTTTTGTGAGCCTGTGAATTATGCGAGTTCATTGAGATTGCCTCCCAGCGTTTCATCAATTTGTAAATATTTTTTAACCATACATTTGCATGACTAACCCCAGGTTTCACAAACAAGGCTTAGGCCTAGTCCCAGACTAAAATGTAAGTCTGAGCTGTTTCAACTAAAAGAAACGTGCACTAATTGATCTTAAAATAGGTCGGTGCCTCCGTTTTGTCTCAAGACACACACCAGTATTGTCTTTATTTTCTAAGGCATGCTTACAAAATCTACTTAAATGTCCTAATTTAACTATTGCCTAATCTTGGCTTAACCTAAACCCTGTCTGTGAAACCAGGTTTAAAAGAATGAGTAGTAGTTAATAGTGTCTTACTGGCCTGTATTGACAAGCTCTCCATAAAAACAAACAAAACAAGCCAAGCATACTAATAATTTTTTAGTAATAAATAATAAATAAAACATTTGCAATAGGTTTCTAACCCGGTTTTTAAGCATGTTTTAGTCGGAGTTTTTGTAGCATTTACACATTTTGTCATAGCATGTGATATTTTGAAGCAATTGGTTAAATTGATTCGAAAAGGTTCGTTTCTCCTATCACTATTAACAATAGTTATATTTATATACGCTTAAAAATGACTAGATAATACAGCACACTTGCTTAAAAATACATTTACCACGTTAATCCTGTGGGTATAATTAGAGTAAGATAACGCCACTGGCTGTCAAGGCAATCCTTAAGTTACCTCAGGATATTTGCTAAAGTGTTTCAGGCGTCTACATATTCGATAACGAAAGGAAATACACAAACGATAGCAAAATAATTCAATAAAATATATTACTGTCAACAATGTATGCAGCTTTGAAAGCCCTTACATCTCCACACGAGTGCAGTGCATTGCGCAGTGCTTCTGTGAAGCGGGATATAAAAAGTCAGTCAGTGAACTTCAAACTAAAGGTCCTTGTGTCGTTAAAGTCCGCGTGAAATCAAAATTTACTATTTATTTTGTTAGCCCACATTGCTATTTTTTGTGGTGAACAATTCTTCCATGCAAGTCAATCCTTAAAGTCTAAAATGTGTTTGCCTTCATAATGTTTAATCCAAAGCTGAAAATGCTCCTCCCGCTAAATGATGGGCCTTCTCTGATGACATCAGTTTGACAGTTTGGGCTTGAGCCTTATCACCGCATAGTTGCTCTTTGTGGAATAAATATATTCTTATTAAGAGGAAATCTGTGTTTTTTCAGGACTGGATGGACAAAGGTGTCTGGTCCATTGTGCACATTATGGATGGAATGGAAATGTCCTTGGTTATGATGATTTTTGTGAAAAATTTAATTTTTGTACGCAGGATCTATATGTCTTTGTTGAAAGCTGTTTTCCTGCTGGTTTGGTTCAGTTGATTAAAGGTGCATTGTGTTATTCACCTGTGATACCTAGTTTAGGTAATCTAATCATCTCTGGTATTCATTTTACAGAGCAGAGCTGTAATAATAAGGTTTAAAGGACATTAGTAAATACGCAGATTTCCCTTCTAAAGTAAAGAAGAGACCCATTGTTTTTGATTTTCCTTGAGATAAAGTGGTTCGAATTAGAACAAGATTTCTCTCTTTTACACTTCTACCAAAGGCAAAAGAAGTTCAGTTTAAAATGATTAACGATATCTATCCCTGTAATGAGTTCCTCAGACAGATTTAAATTGTATTGTAATGAATGCACGTTTTGTGAAACAGACAGAGTCATTGGAACATTTGTTTTATTTATCTAAAAAATGATGGGATGACCTCTGTGCTTGGTTAAGTGTGAAGTATGTAATACCTGACTTTGATTTTAAAACTGTAAAATATGTGTCCTTTTGTCGGAATTGTGATGTTGAATTTTTGATTAATAATATTGTGATTTTGGCCAATTACTTCATTCATAAATGTAGATTCTTTAATAACCCTCCCACTTTAGTACTTTTCCTGCAAGATTTAATGATCTTTTTCAAATCCTTGAAGATCATGCGCTCTGAAAAAGCCCTTAAACTGTGTGGCCTTTGGGAGGTGTTTTGTTGATGATTAAGCCCCTTGTATTGCATTTATTTATTTTTCTGTATTTATGAATTTTTTATTTTATTTATTTTTTCTAGATTTTTCTGTTATTTTTTTTTGTTATGCTGCTATTTGGACTTTTTGGAATTGTATCAAGAATTTTCTGACTTGTGTTGTATGTTGTATGTGTTTTCTGTGGTGTTTTATATGTTCAAGCAATTATAAAAAAATAAAAAATAAATTAATCCGTAAAAATTCCGTTTGTATAAAAGGTATTTGCAACTCGCTAAACAGATATATTATAAGATATAATAATGGCAAAGACAACAAAAAAATGTCCAAATAAAGTTAAAGAAATTTATTAAAATTAACAATATATGCATTTTTGAAAACAAACTCAGTGTATCATGCAGTGCTTCTGGGGGCACTTCAAAATAAAAGTCATTGTGTTCGTATGAAATAATTGTAAAATGTTTTGAAAAAAAGTGAAATTTACTAACATTAGGCCTAACCAAATATATTTTAAACATTAACTTTTATGCCATAGTCAAGTTGTTATTTCGTTAGTAATTATATTTTCGAGATCTTGCGCTCTTCATCAAGCAGCTTGAATGGTTGTCGGATGGCACGCAATATAAAAGCATTTACTTTGGCTGTCATTAATATCAGTCAAAGCTGTTTATTGTGCTGAGGTCAGCAGTCGAACTGGTCACGCAACATATCCGTTATGTAACATTCATATATTTTCATGCCAGTTCATTAAAATGCAAGCAGGTTTGTGTCACACAATGACTCGAGACTGAACACTATCATCATTTTGATGACCCTCGCGATGCGGAGATTATCCGAAAGCAAAGACGCTTGTGTTGACCTGATGCTACATGTGTATTGATCACCGATCGATTATTTGCAGTAATAATCGCGCTCGTGGGTTTATTGGTTCGCTTTCTCATCATGCTTCAGCTAGGAGACGAGCTCACGCTGTTCTCTGTTGTTTTCGTCGTGGTTCTGCTGGGAACCAGGAGCGCCGTCTGGCCCACGGTGCTCACGGCCTCTCTCTACCTCTTCCTGGCGATGTTCCGGTTCCCGCAGGCCCCCTCCAGCCGGGCCAGACAGGTGCTTCGGCCCGCGTCCGGAGCGTCTGCGGTGGCGCACCGCGGTGGAGGACACGACGCCCCCGAGAACACTATAGCTGCTATACGGGCGGTGAGCTTCATGTTCCATGTTTTAGTGCTTAAATATGTTTTTTCCTTCTCGTGGCAGTATTAATTTAGCAACGTAAATTCAGCAATTTAAGCTTATTTTTAAAGGTCACACATAAAGTGACAAAAGCATCACTGTTGATAGTTATTTTTAAACAGTATGTTACATACAAAGATCAAACAAAACAAAGCAAAATAAAAGTACATGTAACCAGCCAGGGTAAACAACAACAACAACAACAACAACAACAAAGTGCATCTTAAGAAGACTCGATGGATGATAAAGAAATACAGTTTTCATTGCTTTCTGATGAACAGCATTTTGGATAGTTTCCATATACTTGTCTAAGTCAACTCTGAATAAGAAGGAGCCAGTACATTTTTGTTTGTATAATAATACCTTTAAAACAAAAAGAGAAGAATCACTTACAAAATAAAATTGGACAAAGATAAAAAATTCGGACAAATGTTTTCAGTATAAGTGGATTATCAAAACACACGAATGAAGTATTCTTAAGCAAAGTGAAAAAAACCTGCAATTCACGTCAATGTCTGACTTCTATTTCCTAAGAAAGGCTTTAGTTGGGTAGCATTTGTGAATCAGTTTAAATATTATTTATTTTACTTTATTGGTAAGCAGATACCTATGAAGCAAGGCCCATACTTTCTCCTATATGTATTCTCCACAATATTATTCCAGTGTGGTATTACGTAAGGAATTGTTGTCATCTCTCTGGAAGCCAGCCCTGATTTTACAGTTTGTGTTGTTGTTGATCTGCAGAAGGGCAACGCTTCCAATCATTGTGTCAGTTAAGTTCAGAGAATAAGTACATGGCCATGGAAATGTAGTACCTTGCAACAGAAAAAGACACACCAGAAGGAATGGCATTGAAAACAATAGCATATTCCTCAGCAGATACAGGAATATTATATTTCTGTAAGAAGTCTGAATCACTCTTGATAGGTGTCACATCACTGACAGACGCGGCGTTCGATCCGTGAGCGGCTGATTGAACAGAGAATCATTTCTTTAAAACATGTCCGACTCGAGATGAACCGAAAGCCGAGGAGTCTTGCAATGCACATGCAAATATTTTTATAATTAGATTGTTTATAAAACAAAATGTTCATATATTCATTTGGCAGATGCCTTTTTGTAGAGCTAACATTATTCACAGTATACAATGCATAATTGTAAAGTGTGTCATACTGAGCATAGAGAAAAGAAAGAAGTGTAAAGAGTTGTCTGTGGATTTGAGAGAAAACATTGTGGAACAACATGGACAATCTCAAGGCTACAAGTCCATCTCCATAGATCATGTTCCTGTGTTCACTGTGCACAATATCATCAAGAGGTTTACAGCCCATGGCACTGTAGCTAACCTCCCTGGATGTGGACGGAAGAGCAAAATTAATGAACAATTACAATGAAGGATTGTTTAAATGGTGGACGAAAACCCTGATTAACATCCAAACTAATTCAAGCGGAAGCGGATCTGCAGACACGGCACAACAGTGTCCGCTCGCACTGGAGTTTGCCAAAACCTATGTGACAAAACCACAATCCTTCTGGGAGAACGTACTGTGGACCGATGAGACAAAAGTAGAGCTTTTGGTAAAGTACATCATGGCACCATTTACAGAAAAATAAGCGAGGCCTTCAAAGAAAAGAACACCGTCCCTACAGTCAAACATGGTGGAGGTTCAAAGATGTTTCGGGGTTGCTTTGCTGCTTCTGGCGCTGGATGCCTTAACTGTGTGAACGGTATCATAAATCTGATGATTATTAAAGTATTTTGTGGAGCAACATAGTGGCCAATGTCAGAAAGCTGCATCTCCACCAGAGGTCATGGGTGTCCCAGCAGGACAATGATCCGAAACAGACCTAAAAAAGCTCTCAGAAATGTATACAAACAAACAAAGCGATGAAGAGTTCTGAAATTGCCGGCAATGAGTCCAAATCTGAGTCCCATAGAACACCTCTGTAGAGGTCTCAAAACAGCAGTTGGGTGAAGGCATCCTTCAAATCTGAATGAACTGGAGCAGTTTGCAAAAGAGTAGTCTAAAATTCCAGTAGAGAGGTAGAGAAGCTCATTCATGGTTACAGGAAGCGATTGATTTCAGTTATTTTTTCAAAGGGGTGCAACCAAATATTAAAGTTAAGGGTGCCAATCATTTAGTCCAGTGCATTATTTTGGGTTCTGTGTGGAATTGTATCAGATTTGACTTCTTCTGTTTTTTTTGTGTGTGTTGTTCCAATGCAAATAAAAAAAGTAAACGTGAGTGTTTACAACTGCAACAATTTTCTGAGAGAAAAGTTGCATTTTCAGACAGAATTGCAAGGGTGCTGATATTTTTGGCCATGACTGTGTATTCTTTTACTGCACAATGAAAATGTCTACTTCCATTAGACCATAAAACTTGTTTTTCGAATTTCTCGTATTTCTTGTACCTTTCGCACATTGTGAAAGCATTGCTTTAACTTTTTGGGTTTTGTGGTATTATATCTCACACCAAGCACTGGTTTCTTCCTCTTATAATGACTCCCATTTCTAACTGTAAGGCAAGTGAGAATGGAGCCACGGGTGTGGAGCTGGACCTGGCGTTCACGGCTGATGGGGTTCCCATACTGATGCACGATGAAACCGTGGACCGAACCACAAATGGGTCGGAACCACTGAGCAAGATGCTCTTCTCTGAACTGCGCAAACTGGATGCAGCAGCCAAACACAGATTCAGGTTAGATGGGAAGAAAGACAGCCTCGTTTCATGCATAGAGTATAAATAAGCAAGACCACATAAAGACAGCATGTGGTATGTTTTTGTTGGTTGCGAGCAGTGGCCGTTTCCGAGGTGAGAAGGTTCCAACGCTGCAGGAGGCTGTAGAGGAATGCATCAAGCGCCAGTTGACCATCTACTTCGACGTCAAAGGTCATCCAGATGAGGTACCATTAAATGTCACAACTTACTTTGAGTCCATTGTTGGTGGGACTGTTTCTGTTCACCACAATCTTGAGAACTTTATTGGTTTTTCCATAAGGAAATGTTAATGCTTTCTTGCATTTGTTGTCCATAGGCAGCTACAGCACTGAAAGACTTATTCCGGAAGTATCCAGTGCTCTACAACACAAGCATCGTCTGCTCATTTGAGCCCAAAGTCATCTATAGGGTAACACAATCCAGCCCGACTGCATTTGATGTGATCTTAATTTCCACATTTTTTTGACAATTATACACTAATATAAAGGCTGATGTTCTCCAGATGCGACAGGCGGATCCTAATGTGGTGACCGCATTGTCCCATCGGCCATGGAGTCTGAGTCAATTTGGCGATGGGATGCCGCGGTTCTCATCCGCGTGGAAGCACCACTGGATGCAGGTGTTGGATGTGCTCCTGGATTGGGCCCATCATCACCTGCTGTGGAACCTGTGTGGAGTTTCTGCCTTCCTGGTGCAGAAGAACTTCGTCTCGCCGTAAGTCGACATGTCATTATTGCTATTTTTATATTATCATTGTGAGGCCATGTCATTATGTGCATTACATTACTGTAAGGTGTTTAACACACCTACCACAGGTCCTAAAATAAACTGTGCATGTTTGTCAGTTACAGAAAAGCAACTGCTTTAATGGGTAGTTGTATTTAAAGTGATCACTGTGTGTGGTTGTGTTTAAGCACTGACTATTATCCTTGACCACTGTTACACAACCCTTCATGGGCGTAAATTTCATTTAACAGTAGGGGGGGACAATAAATATAAAATTTATCATGAGCAATTTTTGAAGGGGACACAAATAATACAGTCAAATTGTACTTATAAAGATATGTCCCCACAGTGAAAAACTTTGCTTCTATCATTATTATTGTAGCACGGAGACTGCGTCATTATGGTTATTTTCAAAGTTTTTCTCAGGTTCAATGACAAAGCAGATCAGCACATTTCAAACAGCCACAAACCAAGGATAAGAAATAAAATCCCTTTTATTTCATCCATGCTGACGATTGTAATGATGCCAGGTTGTTTACCTCAGCTTAGAGCGCTCTGCTCGTGCTGCTTCTCAGAATGTTTGGTCGCTATAGCAACCAGTTGTAGTGGAAAACTGTAGGTCCGAAACAGAGCAGAACCGAACTGAACCGAACCGAGCTGGTACCAGTCAGTGGAAAACCCCCATAAGTTGCAGTGCACTGTGCAACAATCTATTGTAAACAAGTTAACGTTAACTAGATAAGTAATATTTTAATCGCTAATATAGCAGATTCTTGGAAAATTAAATCGGTAACATTAATCAGCATTTTTGCCGCAACTAATTTATGAATGAGTCTGCTGCATCAACTACATTAAAGAGAATCGCTTTATTTAAAGTGAATAAAGTACCCTACTTACTGGAGTTCAACATTAACTGAGCCGCAGCCACACACCTGACTCGTGTGTGGAGTAGGTGAGATGAACTGGGAAAGCAGGCAGTGGGCCAAACCACTGTGAGGAAGGGGAGGGGGAACTCAACTGTTTCTAAAAGCACTTTTTGCGGGGGTTTCTACTTAAATTATTGTAGGTATACATACATATATTTTTCACAATAGAGAGTGTGATTTTTTTAAATATTTTTTTTGGGGGGGACAACCCTCGGATGGGGGGGGGACATGTCCTCTCCGTCCCCTCCGGGATTTACGCCCATGCAACCCTTATTAGGGGCCGCTCAAACAAAACGTGTTTTTCCATTCCAATGCGATACTTTGTCATTAGCTATGTTTCCATCCAAAGTTACGAATTAAACTTATGCACAAAATTGGAATATCGCATAAAACATTTGCGAGTTAAGCATAAGTGATACTTGATACTTGACGTCATTCACCATAGTAATCACTGAATATTCGAAAGATGCCACAATCATGCACAGAACGAACGGCTCAATGGCTCTCTGCGAACCCACAGTATGGTGACTGACATCACAAATACCGTTCCAAGATGGCGACGTGGCTGAGAGCGGTCGAATAGGGCGTCTATATATGTCTATTGGTTGTACACTTGAAATCAGAAGGCATTGTGGGTAAAAAAGTAGGGAATGAGGTCGTTCACTCAGAATTCGGACAGCACTACAAAATGGCTGACATCCGATATAGTGCACTATATAGTGAATAGGGAGCGGTTTCGGACACAGCTATTGACAGTGGAACGGGAAGTGCTAAAATGCTAATCCGTTTCTGGATTTTACAACTCATTCCTGCAGCACTCTATACAAGAGTATAGCGACTAGTCGACTTCAAGCTTAAAGCGCCATGGCAGAGCACTGAAGTCGACTAGTCTGTGCAACCCCTAGTGTGTACTGCACTTTAAAAAGGTCAATGTTTTTGGGACTAATTCTAGGGACTATGTGCAGTACTGGGCAGCCCGAGGCGTAGAGGTGGTGGGCTGGACGGTGAACACGGCTGTGGAGAAGCAGTACTACAAGCAACTACTGAAGATCAACTACATCACCGACAGTCTCGTAGAGGACTGTGAACCTCACTACTGAAACGCCACATTGTACAATCACTAGTTTAGGCTTTTTATAATTCAAGCTACTCAACTGTTTTGCTTCACTCAAACTATTGAAATATGTGTCTGTAATGAATTGCTCTGATTTAGGCAGCATGCTGTAAAGACTTGAAATTTACAGGGTAACAAGTGTGCTTTCATTGTGAAATTTATAATACAGGAAATGTAAATAGTGTTCGAATGTACTGTACACACCCCTCAGGTGAGCCAATTTGACAATATAGCTATCATGTTATCAATTTATTTCCATTTTAATGGCATTATTCTTTTAAGAAAGACATTGTTGAGGAAAGTAAGGGGAATTTGTTCAGTGAACCTGCTACTTTTTTACTGCTAATTCTGCAGAAACAGATCATTGGGAGAAATTGTTTAGCTACAAACTATTTAGACTAATGTACAGCTATTCTCTCATTCATTAAATTATTTGTGTATTCCTTACTCTTTCATGTTTAAAAGTCTGGTATTGATGGCTAATGAACAGGTTATATGTAAAAACGACATTCTGTAGTTATTCCTACTTTAAGAGGGGTCGAGAAATGTATAATATAAGAAATAGTTCTTGATCTGAGGTAAGATCTCAGGCAGCTATCAAACTCCAACCTTACGTTGGATACATAAATACTAATTCAGGATTACTTAATGACGTGGCATGTTTCTGTTTTCTCTGGTGGTAATACTAAAATAAAGCTATTACATTCTTAATTAACAGCCATTTTGTCCCAGTAGTTGCATTTCAAGGACTGTTGTGCAACAGCTGTTGTGTAACAATCGCCTAAAATGGCTTTTCTTGTTATATTCAATCATATTGGTTTAAAGAGTGAAGGTGTAACTTTAGTACCTGCATCGCAGATTAACCGTGTGGTTTGACCCACACAAACGGTTAATGTGTACCAAGTCAAACCTGACCTTCACATGTGGTGCGCTGAGCGTCGTAGCAGCGCACACAATTCAGTGTTACAAATTTAGCTATTGTTTAAATATATTTGGTGACTGTAAATAATAAAAAGGCACACATTTCCCCTCTAAATTACACAAAAAGGAAATCAAAGGCGTCTACACACATCACACGGATTAAGTTGCTAGTTGCAATGGTTTAATATTAATAGTTAATTTAGGATAACACCTTGTCGTTGGTTTGTACCTGTGCTTGTTGATCAGATCAGTTAAAAACATATGTAGAAAAAAAAAGGTACTGGTAATTTTCGTAACCTGAAAACACAAAATACAACGCGTCACTGTAAAATGAGGTAAAAAAAACAAACAAAAATCAATACAGAAAAATAACAGACTATTCTGAAAGTGTAGCCTACTAAAAACCAATACGCTGCTTAAAATATAATTGTTCCTAATGAGTAGTTTTAATGAGAAAATAGATAAAAGCATCTGCTAAATGACTAAATGTAAAATACATAACGTGTACATGTTCAATAATTCATTGTATTTAAAAATAAATGATATTACCTATATTTTAATTTAATGTTATTACATTTATTTTATTGTTTTACTAACACATCTAAATTAACATTTGAAAGCATATTCATAATCAGATTTAGTTTTTGCTGAGGTATGAGTAATCAAGGGCCTGTATCATAAAACAAGTTTACCAAATAAGACAGGTTTAATTTAGTTAGTCTGACTTATTGTCCATTGGTTTGGTTCAGACTAACTGAAATAAGCCTGGCTTGTTTGTTCTCTGCAGTTTTGCGGTGTGATTACATAATGACGTCATTGCGCAATGACATCACAACGTTACTTACATTTAACATTCAGTCTCCAAAGCGATTTGCAAAGAAACTGCCTTTAGTAACTTAACCTGGAAATGAGCTGGCAGCACTGCGCACAGCCTGACTTTATCATTATCGCGCGGCCGTTGATCTTCAGTTGTATCATGTTCGGCGGCGTGATGAAACCCATGTTTAGATGGTACACAGAGCCGGTTACAGGGAGACTGGGTGAAAGGTGACCCCGGTGTGCGTCGCGGGGGCGTGACGTGGCGTCACGGAGGAAGGTTTTGAGTCCAGAACCAAACCAGAGCGCAGAAAGTTTCCCAGCGCGCCGGACTCTCCGCGAAGCACCCCGACGCGCTACCACGCTCTTAACCTTGACTGACCTCATATACACCGCGCTTAAGTCCCCTAGCTGCGAGCGTCTGCAAGGCAGATTTGAGATCAGGATCGCCGCTCATTTCCACGGTGGCTGCGTCAAGAGAGTTCCGTCGTGAAGCGGGATCGCGTCACGTTTTCTGGCGTGCATATAATCGTGACACTCGCGCGGACCGATCCGTATAGCTCGCGTGGATCAATCGTGCCGCAGGGGTTCCTCAGAAACCGTCTCTCACATGATGTACACAATAACCAAAGGTCCCAGCAAACTTGTTACACAAAGGAGAACAGGTACAATCTCACCAGCAGCATGACGTTAACGTTACATATCAGGGCACGGTGCATCATGTATTTAGCACTATTATAGTAGATATAAGAATAAACCACGTGCTTCTATTTAATATGGTTCTTGACGTTAACTTATATTAACGTATAATGTATATTGTTTCTTGCAGGCCCTACGCAACAGATTGAGAGCAAAGCGAACGAGCTGAAACCGAAGCAAAGCCACTGGGTTCTTTCAGAGTGAGTGATAGTAACATTTACATGCCATGCCCGAGCTCCAATTGATCTCTTCACGCGAGTTCGGTCCCTGAGGTAAACCTAAAAATGGTCTAACTTCGCCTTTAAAAACGCCACAGCGTCCCCATCTCGTGTATAAGCTTAGCACGCTTAAATTATCCGTAGCGAACAAGTTGGCATCGTTTGTAAACCAGGACGTCCCGTTTTTACGCGTTTACCGAAGTCGCTTGTGTTTTTCTTACGCCGTGTGACCTTGCGAGTGAAGCGCGTGGATTGTCGGCGTGTCTGAAGATTGCGTCGCGATTGTATTCGTTTTCATTCCTGCATATATGGGTTAATTACTAATCTTTCGGGAGTTGTATTATAACGTGAACACATGCTTATGACCCCCATATATACTCCCACAAGGACGTTGTGCTGCTTTCTAGGCTGGAGAGCGTGTCGCGGAACATTTTACGACAGGCGTCGCGTTTGTGTCTGGCATTCACGTGTTTGAGATGTCGCTTGTCTTATTTATGACGCTTGTCATGCTGATATAACGTTAATAAACAAATGGGTTTCATAACGCGTCGCTGTTACTATAGAAACGACGTTGTGTAAGGGAGGAAGTAACGTTATTTTTTAATTAAAGGAACAGTTCACCCAAAAATGCGCGTTTAGAATCCTGTATGAATGTACTCTTCCACGTAAAGCATGTGAATGTGTTTTTTAATGAATATACAATTCCTTTGTTTAAATGTAAAGTATGCCACTGAGAGATTAATGCACTGTAAAAGGAGTAGGAAATTAAAGGTGACCAAATGTAAAAATCCAAGAACTTACTGAAAACCCATATTGATCTGTTTGTAGTTCACCAGCGCCTAATATTGTCTTTCACCGGCTGAACGGAAAGCGGTTCCACAGATCAACCTCTCCAAAAGCTGAAAATACTACTGAAGGATTCACCCCAGCACACGAGGAAAATGTTCGGTTTGTTTATGAGGGTGAGTTCATTTTCCAGAGCACCAGTATTGTTTTATCCTTCACTAAGACCTCGAGGAGGGCTAAGGTTGCCATGATCTCAATGAACTGTGAAGAGCGACCAACTGGATTCAAGGCTCTCAAGCAACTTGACGTTGTCACAACTTTACAACTTGACTGATTCTGAAGTTGTGAATGACTGGAGTTCAGACTCATAAATGTAAGTTCACCAGAGTTTGTGTGCAGGCCAGGCTCCTCCTCCAGCGGCTGATGCAATGGCCCTCAAGGACCGTTTTAATGCTCTTTTGTACAATGACAGCTAGTCAAACTGAGGCTTAATGCTTTCTAAAGCTACTTCAGTCAGTAGAAGAGAGCTGTGCGATCCGGTAAAATCTCACAACCGGTTTAGGGAGTGTAAAGGAAGCAATTATAATTGGTAGAAGCTGTCCAAAAGTTTTTAGCTGCCAATGAGATGTTTTTCTAGATCTAAACTGCTCTTTTGTTGTGATGCATCGCATTCGCAGTGTATGCATTTTCATCACCGAATGAAGGATTTTAAAAGACATTCAGATACAGACTTGTTCACAAATGAATCGTTCGGGTTTCACAAGAAGCCATTCGCTGAAAAGAGTCAGCTCAAATGAATGATTCACTAACAGCTTCGAAATCACCATGACTTGCACATTTTAATCTACACGAGAGCAATATACAAAGAGTGTTTGCAGATTGATGAAGATAAATGCAAGACTTTTTCCAAGAGCCTTTTAAGACCACTTAAATAACATTTCAGGAATATATTAAAGGGAGCACAATACGTCAATAGATTTTCTGAATGCAAATGTCTAGAAAGCACAATTTACTAGCAAGTAACACTTTAACGTTTGAAAAACAGCTTCCTACAGATTTACATTACTCCCTTTACAAAAAAGCTCATTTATGGTATAAAAATAGCTTAAACTGTATCTTCTAATGGCACACAATAGCAAGTCTTGTTTTATGATAAATTGATAAAAATGAAATGAGTTTAAAACGATAAGAATATCTGTCAGCATCTTCATTTAAAGGGAAGATGAGTTTCATACTCTCCTGACAGTTACTTGTTCTTTGATTTAAGCGCACATTTTTTTTTTTTGAAAACAAGACTTAACCTATCTTAATTTTGCATTTCAAGTAAATGTATCTTGATTTAAGGATGGTTAGATATTTGCACTGGAAAACAAGACAAAAATAGTGGACTTTTTTGTGCAATGCATGCAACATGAATTTTAGACTATGCTCTAATATAAGACCTTTTTAAGGCACATTGAATTAAGACTTAAGATCCATAGAAACCATGATATAGCTGCTTTAGCAAAGCATAACAAGTGTATATTATATATTATCACTGTGTAATATAATTAGTCATTTTATACTGATACGATGTCTTATGATTGCAGCTTGGCAGGAGGTGGAACAGAAGCTCGGAGAGGGATCCCAGCCGGAGAACGGGAAAGGCCCGGTGCAGTACGCGGAGAGAAGCCCCAATCCCGGCATAAAGAGTCAGTCTCTGTCCTATTTACTTTCTTTAAGCCTGTAAGAGACCCGATGCCTCTATTTTGCAGATTTGTTCTCAATTTTAATGGCCTCTTCTGTATTTAGGATACACAAATTCAAATTATTCATTTACAAATAAAAATGTACTCACCCTCATGCCATTCCAAAGGGTTTCTGGAGCACAAAAAGATCTGTTGTGAAGAAAAGCTGCTTCCACACTACAAAAGAAAGTCCATATTTTGTGTGCATTCAAATATGATGCGATCTCAGAGAACTCAACCAGGCTATGTTTTTCAGATTTTGTACCTATTGATCTCGAGGAGTGGTGGGCCCAGCGTTTCCTGGCAAACATTGCTAACCTGTCATGACAGGTGCATGATGGGGCATGAGATGTGGCTGACCGGTCCAGACTGAGGAAGTACAGCCTGACGAGCTCAGGTGATGGTGTGAGAGATTTGCACACTGTCTGAATTCAGCCCTTCCTGTGGAACTGTTTGCCCAGCCGGACTCAGACTCTCTCTCATGCACACAGAGATTTTTCTTCTGCTTTTCTCTCTTTGTTAGAATGTGAGATGTCTGTTTTTCTCGGCAGATCTTTGCAAAAAAGTGACATTATAAAACAAACAAAAAAGACCAGTAAAAGTTTTTCCAAGACATTTTTGGTATGTGATTTTGTTCAGTGTTGGTCACATTTTGATATCATTGGGTGCAAAGATATTTATGGGTCTTGTTTTCCTATAATATTTTATATAATTAAAAAAAATGTTTTTTGCATTGATAATTTTTTTTATACAATTGTGATATAAAAATTATTTCTGGATACATATATAGGTGACCCTGAACCACAAAACCAGTCTTAAGTGTCAATTTTCCAAAATTGAGCTGTGTATATATAAATAATTTTTCCATTGATGCATGGTTTGTTATGATTGGACAATATTTGGCCAACATACAACTTTGAAAATCTGGAGTCTGAGGGTGCAAAAAATCTAAATACTGAGAAAATTGCCTTTAAAGTTACTCAAATGAAGTTCTTAGCAATGCATATTACAAATCAAAAATAAAGTTTTGATCTATTTACGGTAGGAAATTTACTAAATATCTTCACTTAATATCCTAATGATTTTTAGCATATAAGAAAAAATAGATAATTTTGACCCATACAATTTATTTTTGGCAAAAACTAATTTACCCCAGCGACTTAAGACGTGCTCCAGGGTCAGGTATTGTAATATACTTTTTTTCCAATACAGGCTAATGTTAATTGTGTGAAATATACTTGTCTGTCATGCAAAAAATAGTCAATGCAAAACAAAAACAACCTTTTATTGAATCAAAAATTGCTTGACTGCACATTTGACCATTTTCGTAACTTTCTTTTGGCAAGGAGTTTGTTTGAGAGCCACATTTTGCTTGAAGAAATAAAAACAAAACAGCTTATTGAACCTATCCTTTTATACAAACATGTGACATTTACATTAAGAAATGTATTCTAGTTACATTATCCAGACATTAAATTAAAATCATTTAAAAAATAAAATTTTCCTTTCAAACATTGTACAAAAAAATCTATCTGAAACGGATATAAAATACAAACAAATGCTTTTTAGTTTCAATCTTATCACCGGAATAGTACAACACTTAAGTGTGTGTCAGACATTTGTTTAGTTGAAAGATGAAATCCATTATTGTCCTTAAACAGCTTATTCTTAAAATCACGCAGTTTTACCACATTATTTTATTTCAGCCCTCATGCAACTCCTCCATTGGGCTTAGCTGCTTTTTTCCTTCCTCTTCCAGCTGCACCGCCACTGGTTGTCGTTTTCACATGTCGTTTCCTGCGAGAAGATGCATTCTGGCCCTGTTTGGCCGTACTGAAAGTAATGCACTGAGAATCCAGGAAGTCTATTAGTTTAGCAGCACCTAACCTGATGCCTGCTGCTTTCAAGCTGGACCGCAGCTCCGCCAGGGAGAGAGGCTGGTACTGCAGCACTCGCGCGTACAGCTTGGGGTCGGATAGGATGAACTGACGAACTGCGAGGAGTTTGTCCTTCTCACACACAACAGCCTGAGACGCCTGTGATGCCCTCGCTGTCCGAGTCGTCGTCTTCGAACACGCACAGCTCTGGGTTCGACCTGGAAAGAAGAAATAGTTTGAACTACTTTTCCTTGTATAATTAATTATGTAAATAGTCGTGTAAGAGCTGTACCTGTCAGACTCCGCAGTGGAGGATGTATTTGAGTTTTGAGAGGCTGATAAAAGCTCATCTTCCTTCACTTGGTGGCAGTTTCACGGGTGAGACAACAGGGGGCGCTGTAGGCTGCTTAAAGGAGAGCAGCGCAGGCTTGGAGTTAGAGGCATTCAGGGGGCGTTGGGGTCCAGAGGTCTCCTCCTCTGAATCTGAGCTCTGCAGCTGGTGGGTGTATTGATGGATCTCTTTCAGCTTCAGAACCATCTGCTTCTTGGGCAGCGGACGACACGAACCTGGACAAAAAAATATTATTTCGCAGCTCTGTTACTGAATTAGTTTCTTTAGCTTTGTGATGCAAGAGTAAACATCATTGCACACAGAATCTAAAAATTTTCAGAGCGTTTTCCGTATTCCTTATCCTTTCCTATCAAAATGCATGCTACGGATTAAGAAATTAATAATTAAGAAAACATGACGCTTAATGCCAACAACAGAAAACAGCCAGACCTAAGGGATCAAATATAAAATGTATAAAGTAAATTTTACTTTTCTGTAATGTGATATTAAATCACATTCTTATTACTGGCCCCGCCCATGATTGTTGATGGACAGTAGCGTTTTAACAGACTGCACTGGTGTCTTACATGTCATCAGTTGTTTCACTGCCAGAGCAGATGTAGACAAGAATGACTCCTAAGCGATTGAGGTGTTTTTGTTGTTGGATGTAATAATGAACATAGCTGTCGTCATTTACTCCCGTCATCTGAGCCGCTGAAGAGGATTACGTTTGGTTTTGAAGGGAAAGTGCCCTCGATCTACCTAAATGCGTCTATGTTTGCGCAAATCATTCGTGATTCAGCTTCACCTACAGAAGTACTAGTTTTTTAAATTAATCTTTGTAAACCGCCTTTCCTAATAATGTGCTAATTAGCAAGTTTCACGATGAATGCAGCTGAACAGTCCTTCGGTGAGCGCTCGGAAGAGAGGGGCGGGGTCAGCAGAGCTCTTTCTCATTTAAATGAGATTGACACAATAATGCTTGTTCTGAAAAGAGTTGTTTTTGACAGGCTAAAAAAGGTGTTTTTTACACTACCAATGAAAATTTAACCAAACGATGTTCCAGACTTTTCATTAAGACCTTTAAAATAATATAAACTTGTGGAAAATGGGCATTATATGACCCCTTTTAAATCACTACCCTTACAATTAAAAAATTTACATTACAGAAAACATTTTACATGATAAAATAATTGATACATTAACTCAAAAATAAATAAATAAAACTTAAGAACCTACTTAGCTAATTAACTAACCTCTGTAACTGTGACCAGTTAGTTAAAAGTCATTGCAAAGGTAGTTTTAGATAGTTTGCTGGTTTGTTATTGTGCTATGGAATGGCATTAATAAATGTTTTAAACATTATAATGCCTACATGTGACCTACATGTGGAGCACAAAACCAGTCTGAAGTCACTGGGGTATATTTGTAGCAATAGCCAAAAATACATTGTATGAGTCAAAATGATTGATTTTTCTTTTATGACAAAAATCATTAGGATATTAAGTAAAGATCACGTTCCATGAAGATATTTTGTAAATTTCCTACTGTAAATATATAAAAACTGAATTTTTGATTAGTAATATGCATTGCTAAGAACTTCATTTGGACAACTTTAAAGGCGATTTTCTCAGTATTTTGATTTTTTTGCACCCTCAGATTCCAGATTTTCAAATAGTTGTATCTTGGCCAAATATAGCCCAATTCTAACAAACCATACATCAATTGAAAGCTTATTTATTCAGCTTGCAGATTATGTATAAGTCACAATTTCGAAAAATGTATCCATATGACTGGTTTTGTTGTCCAGGGTCACATATATTATTTTTATGCTCACCTGTTGAGTTTGTTTTTGAGCTCTGGTGTGTCCATATCGGAAAAGCCTGGCATGGGAGTGATGGGCACCAGCGGTCCTTTATTCTTCTTTCTGCAAGCAACTGTGAAGAAAGTTAAAGTTGATTTTAAGAAGGTTTTCTAAAGCAAAAATGTCTTTCTAAATGCAATGCATAATTAACAGACCTAGAGTTTCTGGTAAAGATAATTGACATACCAACTTGTCTTACCTGGAGTCTTTAGTTCGGCAACTCTCTTGGCAGAGGGAGCTGTCAATCTCTGAGAAAGAGGAAGGGAAGCCACCTCCTCTTCTTCCCAATCATCCCACATGTCAGGATCAGGTAGGGTGTGATTAAAAGGACCTGGATCAGGAGCTTTGGTACAAGCTCCAGATGCAAGAGGAGATGTGGACGTTGGTCCCTTACCCTGAAGACCTGGTGAACTGACTGTACCTCCGCTGCTGTCAAGCCGTGGGAGTCATCAAACGCTATAGGAGGCTCATCCATTCCACAAAACGAGTTTCCTGCAATATCCACTACTTCGTCAACACTTTGATTTGGATTCTCTTCTCCCGCTCTTTCAGACCCATCCATATCGTTGAATGAGTTTCCTGCAATATCCACCAGTTCTTCAACGCTTTGATTTGGATTCTCTTCTCCCGCTCTTTCAGACCCATCCATATCGTTGAATGAGTTTCCTGCAATATCCACCAGTTCTTCAACGCTTTGATTTGGATTTTTGTCTTCCGTTCTTCTCCCAGGCTCATCTATGTCACTAAATGAGTTTTCCGCAATATCCACCAATTCTTCATCACATTGATTTGTATTCTCTTCCAATTCCATTCGCTCTACCTCATCGTTGTTACTCTTTCTTGATCTTTCTGGATGAAAGCTTTGAAAGTTCGAGGACGGACTGGAGCATCCCTGCTCAAGAGAGCTACTCTGCTTCTTCTCAGGTGTCTTACAAGGGGAAGAAGAACTCCGTTGTAGAGAAACTAAGCCAACTTTTTCTTGACTACCGAAGAATCTTGAATTACCTCTACTATCCTTGAGCCGATTCTCACAGTCATCAAAAACAGGGGAGCCAAACAGGATCTGACGTTGTAAGGAAGAGTCTGAGTGGAGAGGAGTGCTACTTGAGGGCTTGGAGACACACTGGGTTGGATGTCCCTTGATGCTGCCAATGTGGGATCCATCAGAAACATCTGTAGAAGGAACCTGAGATAGTCTTGGATGGTGAAGTGGTCTCCGGTAACCTTCAGAGCTATGATGTTCTTTAGAGGTACTCAGATTTGATTTGGGCAATTCAGACAAGGGTACCGGTTTCTCTTTTATGCAGTTGCTGCTTGACGAATCAAAGCTAGCAGGTTTCAAACCACTTGAGACAGAAGAAGTGGAGGACGATGACTTTGGGAAGAGTTGGGTTCGGCGCATGCTAATGCAGGTCTGGGCAGAGCTACAGCGTGTGGATGGTACCGGAGTGCCAGGAATCAGCCAGGAAACCTCGGCAGAGCCATCGAACACGCTTTCATTCGCAATCCCTGGGCTACAGTGCTCTGATCGGTCAGATCTGGCTTCTGTATCAGTCGACACGGGCTTGGAAGCATCTACCCGTTTGCCGGCATGACCTTGGGATCCAGATTCTTTGAAACTGTTCACTGTGACTTTGCAAGCATAGCTTGTGGACGACTGAAGAGGTTCTGGGGGAGATTTGAAATGAGACTGAGGAGTCAAAGCACGTTTAGTGGTAGCAGCATTACGGCCACTGTCTACATCCGTTTCATCACCAGAATCTGAGAGAACAATGAGCTCAACCTGTTTGCTCTGAGATTGTGGAGGGGAAGCAGGGTTTTCAATTTTCTGGGAGACTGAATTGTCTTTTGTTAGAGGAGATTTACCTGTATGTTCATCCTCATGAGGAACAGGAGACACTCCAGGCATGGGGAAGTTAGTCTCACCTGACACACCCGAGCTTGATGGAGGGCTTATCGACAGGTCAATCACCTCACTAACACATGAAGGGTGAAACGGGGCGGGTGTGTTTTGCTGTGGTGCGTACGATGGCTTGTAACGTTGTTGCTGAGAGCAGGATGCTGGTGTCTGTGACGGTTCCATGTATTCCCCTACAGATTGGGAGAATAAACAGGTCATAGCTCTTGTCTAGACTGGCATCCAGGTCTCTGTTTTCATCTAACTCTGAAATCAAACAAACTCTCTCAGTCTCCAAATTTGAGTTTTTAAGGGTTCTTCTGTTGGACTTGTTACCATGGCAGCCACCATCCCATCCACAACTTGTTTGTTACTATGGCAACTGCTGGCAGATTTCTCTAAGAAGGATCCTGTCTCATTCCTGTCTTCGGTCTCATCCTTCTCATTTCCGAGGGATGTATTTGCATCTCCCTCCCCTTCCTCAGTGGTCTCGGTCGCAGCATCCAACATAGTCTCCATCTTCCTTTGTGTCGCAGCAAAATCATAAATCTCGTCAAGCTCTTCCTCATCCACCCGGTCCTCTTTTACTCCATCTTCTCTCTCTCGCTCCTCTTCCATGTCTCTTTCCTCTTGGGCAGTCTCTTTGAAATCATCCTCTTCTTCGCTGTCCCTGTGCTGCCACATTGATTGGAGGAGCTCCAAGAAGTTGCTTTCTGCCAAGTTCTGGTCTTCTTTGTCCCCAAGATGAGGCTCGGATGGTGGAAATATGCCTTCAGATTCCTCTCTTGGGTTTTCCTCCACACTTCCAGAATATTCCTCACACTGCTGCTGCAGCTCAGCCAAACCAAACCTGAAATATAACACATATTTACTAGCTTAGAATCAGTTTATATGTAGTGGGGTTGGGAAATAGGTGTGTAACGGTACACAAACATGATGGTTTGGTATGTTTCTTAGTTTTGACGTCACGGTTTGGTAGAGCAGGGGGAAAAAAAACTAAACATAAATTGCTTTTTTTATGAAACTGAACAAATTGTTCTCTCTTTACATAAATTCATATATAATTTTCTAAGGGATCAAAATTTACCTCAGGCTATGCTCTAGTTTATATTATAGGGAGCCCTTTTACATTACTAAGTTTACAATTAAAAACTGAGCCCAAACTTTATATTCAATTATTTATTTTTACATATAATCAAGACTCATCTTAAAAATAAAAATGTATGCAATCATGTAAAATGCACAATGCAGTTTGTAAATTAACTTTAAAATTAATAATTACAATTAATTAATTTACATAAAAAATGTATATTTGTTGCTGAAATATATAAAATGTACACAGTGGCTGTCATGACTTGTTTCTTAACAGATTTATTTAAACATACATTAAATAATTAAGACATCACTAACAGGTAAAAAAAATATAATGAGTATATAGTCTACTATTTAGCTAATTTTCTTCTCTAGCACACTAACGAGCTATGGACACTAATGACTTGCCTGAGGTAAATCAAATGCTATGTGACTTTTTTTTTTACAAGCTGTTTTATTGATGTCTTTCCGCGGTTGAAACACTGATTGAGCGATGAAATGTTCATTCCGCATTAAAACTAGTAGTAAAGAGGAAAGGATGATCACGCTCACTCGCGCCCCGCCCCGCACTACCGTTCGAACGGAGGCGTTTATACAGCGATCTGTCACGCCACATCAAAGATCGCCAAAAGCATATAATCTTTGAATTTCCTGAAAACAAATTACATAATTTGAAAGATGAGGCTTTGTTTCTTGACAAAAGTAACAATACAATGAAGTTCCACTTGTGCAGATGTTAAACCAAGGCAATTTTCGGTACGAATGCATGTACCATTAACACCTCTATTGGGAAATAATTGTAGTATTTGAACCACATCAAAAGAATCATCACACTGACCTATCAGCAAGCTCCTGTATGTGGGGTAGCAGTGTGTGTGTCAGAGGACAGCGTGCTGTGTAAAGATACTGCAGAAGGGCCAGTACTGCCTCCCCAAGCACATTACCCAACAGTACCCTCTGAGAGACATTAATACCCTCCTCCTGAACACCAAAACCCGAGTCATGAACCTACAAACACATGGTAACAGCTTGGTTTATTCGCCTGCACTTCTTGATTATTAGTTTATGCTTGTGGCATCAGTGCTAGAGATACACTTACCATGCTGGCAAGCAGGGGGCATCGTGTGTACAGCATAAACGAGTGCGTGAAGAAAACGTCCCCACTGTCCACCTGAAACTGCACATCACTGAGTTGAGGGTTGTTCACCATGCTGCTCAGATCTGATGCTAGCTTTGAAACGTACACCTGAAAAACACAGAAATGGACTCAGAAAAATACTAGAGAACTTTAAATGAACATCTAATCATTCCAATTAATTCATAAGCAATCACAACTGAGCAGGGGCGTCGCTAGTGGGGGAAAGGGTGACAGAGTGCATAGGACCCAGAGGTCTGGGGGGCCGCGATCGCCTGGCCATGCATTGGGGGAAAACCAGGACAATCCATTCAAATAGTGGGCCAAACGCCGAAACAAAGGAGACCTCCCCGATATTAGGCACTGTTTTTAAATTACAGGGCATGCGAACCGCATAAAGCAAATACTCCAAAAGCACGAAGCAGCGCGTCAAAGCAGAGCAGAATCAGTCACCCGCACAGCACTGACGAACGAGCTTCTGCCACGATTTATAAGAGATAAAAAGCACAAGTCGCTTGATCCATTCCGATGAGACAGTCGTGTGATATGAGAAAGGTTAGTGATGCTGGCTGAAAACAGCCACGACAATGAGGTATAATGGAAAACGCTAAAAGGCTTGTCAATTCAGCACCATAGTAATTTAACTTGAAGTTATTGACATCAGTGTTATTAACACTGTAAATATATCCAATGTGTTGGCAGAGATTTATTTATTATAAATCTTACTGTTATTACATATTGGAGAATATTTTATTTTAGAAGGTGTTTTGTAGTTTCTTCATGTTTAGTTTTTTAACTACAAATGGTATAGTTTATTATTACTTATTATTTATTTTAAAAACCATATAACTATTGTAATGAGGACCATGGTTTTACTTTTTGTGACCACCATCCACCTAATACCCAATACTAGCAGCTAAGCTCTGGATTCTAAGCAAGAACTTCTTTCTTTTTAGATGTTTAGTTCTAATTCATTTTAATTGAAGTAAAATGTTAATTCAATAAGGGCCTGATTAAAGATAAATATCAAGGTCTTATAAAAAAGTAGGTGTTTATTATTTACAAATAATAAAGTTCTTTAAGGGAGATTCACCCAAAAATGAAAATTGTCATCATTTACTCAACAAGTCATTCCAAACCTGTAAGAATTTCTTTCTTCTGTGGAACATCATTTGAGAAATTCAAGAAATGTTAATCCATATAGAAATCACGGGGAACCAAAATGGTTTGGTAACATTCTACAAAATCTTGTTTTGTGTTCAACAGAAGAAAGTCATTTGGAACGACATGAGGGTGAGGAAATGATGACAGAATTTATTAGCAGTAACTTTCCAACAGTCTAGCTCAAAATCAATGCTTTACTGTCAAGTGCTTTTCTATGTGACAAAAAATGCATTATTAAGTTTGTTGCGAATTCAGTAACATCTATCAGCATTTGTTCCTGTCCTGTTTTATTTATTAATTGATTTACTCCAATTGAAGGCCCTATGACCCATCAAAACATTCAAGGTGGAATTAGTGAGCGGATGGAATCTATTTGTCCAGGTCAATTGGACAAGAACGTTATTTTACCCCCCCTTGTGATTTTGAGGGGACCCCATAGAACATTCAGTGCACAGGGCCCAGAATTCCTAGCGACGGCCCTGCAACGGAGTACAGATGGATACAACTGAAGGAAATTCTTACTGGGTTTTCTTGAGCGTCTTGTTGTCCTTTGTCTCTGGAACAAAACCACTCGAGGGAAGTTCAATCACAGCACTGTCTTTAACTAAAGAACATGGGACAGTGTGAGCCTGATAATAATAATAATAAAAAGAGGTCTTGTGACAGAATACCAATATTACCTGACTTGTACTCTGCGGCCGTGCATCCATACTGGGTGAGGGTCATGCCTTCCTCTGCAAGCTCCATCAGGTCCTGCAGAGCCTGGGTGCCTGGTGTACCCGAACAAGGGGTGAGAGGACGGGTAGCCTGGTGTTGTGCTGGGCTCTGATCCGAAAGCTTTTCCTGGACTGAATCAGCCTCAGCTGGAATTTTCTTGACTGGACTTACTTCAAGAGTCTTGACTTTTTCTCTCTGATGTAATAATGTAAAAAGACTAAGCATCAGCACCCACAACACCTTCTGGGAAACTTTCAAAGATTTTAGCCAAGGATTTGAGGAATCTTTTAGGATTTTCAAAATTTGACCACCAAATCATAGCCAAAATGATGTACTATTTATTTTATTTTATTATGCAGTAATGTTAATTTGTTTTGAATAAAATCCAATTTACATGTAATACATTTTGATTCAAATAATAATAATAATTTAGATTTGAGTTGAAATAGCACACACGGGTGAATTGTACAAAATAGCACAACGATAATTTATTAAGAAAGTCCAAAAAACATTAATCAGAAAAAAACATTACTTTATAGTTGTCATGGATACTTTAAAGCTATTATTGTATTGAAAATTATGTAATGAAACAAATTCGAGCATATGCATATTTTATAAAATATATTCGGACAATATTTACATTTTTTATATTTACATATTTTTTTAACTAATGATCTGTACTACATTATAAAATGCTGCAATGTGGTTTTAGGTTGAATTGTGCATAATAAGACATGGTGAATTTATTAAGAAAGTAACCATTTTACCTTCGGTGCAACCCATGGCTGTATGAAATTACTTAGTTCTGAGGTGTAAAACTCTGAAACTGCATCTGGCCCTCCTCCATGAAGAGCACTTTTGTCCCAGAGGGGGGCTTGAGGATGAAGAGGGAGCACGGAGGGGGTAAGAGTTGGTGTTGGTGGAGAGGGGGTCTAGGAGCGGAGCAGGAGGCGAAACCCGCTCCTGCAGACGGTTCAGTGCTGTCTGAGGGTCCTGGATGAGGAGAAGTGGTGGGTGGACAGGAGACGCTCCCTTCTTTCTCTTCCCACGGCCCTTACCTGAAAGAGAGCAGGAATGATGCACTATGTGTAACAACCTACAATTTCACTGCATGTGTTTAACTGTAAAAGGTGAGTTTACCTGCTCCAGGTTTCCACTGTAAGACAGGAGCCACTGTCACAGGAGGACTGGAGAGGTGAACCAGTATCTCCCCGTCCTCGGCCCTCTCTCGCTCCTTTTCCATTTCCTGCTTGAGTAAAGAGCGGGACAGAGCCAGTGCCACCATTGTGTCCTCGTCCAACTTCTGGGCTTTCCTCCTGGTTCTCTTTTTTACTGGCATGCCATCCCTTCTAGTTATCATACCATTACCTAGGTGCTGTCTGTAGAGAGAAGGAACATGTAAAACTAATTCATCTTAATTAAAAGCATCCAAAAATAATCAGTGATGTAATTATTTTTGATGTAATGTAAAAGTGATGTAAATGTCCTCCTTATTTATATTTACTGTAATGCATACCGATATTTTAATTGAGAATGTATGATTTGTTATAATGCTTTAAAATTCAATCAGCATAAGGTGCAATAAAGTACTGTGCTGTATATATATATATATGAGATCGTTTTTTTGCATTACAGTAATACAAGTTGAAGATAAAAATTAGCAAAATAGTCAAGAAAATGTCACATTGAAAAAAAATGTCTGCATGTTTACTTTTGAAATAGTGCAGTCAAACGATTAATAGCATCCCAAATAATTTTTTTTGTTTGCATAATATACGTGTGTGTTCTTGTGTATAGGGGTGGAACGGTTCGTGGAATAAAATCGAACCGTATGGTTCTCCACACACTGTTCGGCACGCTCTAGGGCCGCGGTTCAACTTAAATCTGACAATGTATATGCAATATGCTTTGTTATAAATAACACGTAAAAAAACTGGGTTTGGCTAATGTATGCACAGTCTGGCTTCCCAGTACATTACAACAACAGCGATGAAAAGAAAGTGGACAAACCATTCACTCTTGTTCAATGTGAGTGCGGTATGCTGGAATATAAGCAGTCATTTATTCCGTCATCACCCGTGATGATAGCGCATGCTGTAAACTCATGTAAGCTAAGCTTTGCCAGTTTAAACATGTAATAGCTAGAGGATGCGAACTCGCACGCGCAGTGAGAAGATTTGTGCGTGCGCTCGCTCTTATATAGCATAATTTCACACATCTAAGGTCAGACCATTCTCTTTTTGCCTTGAAATCATGTTTTTTTGGGGTATGTTTTGCCTAATTTAAAGCCTACTAAAATGTGATTACATTTTTTCCCCTCATATTATGATATAATATTGATATCGTCTGGACAGTAGAAAATACCTTGATATAAATGTTAGCTCATATCGCCCACCCCTACTTCTTACATTTGTAGTTCTTTTCTAAATGACCTACTGTTAATTGAAAGGATTTGTTGTGGAGTGAGGGGATCTAAAATAGCCTAGCTGTGTTTATTATGTAATGTAAATGTATTACAATGTTTGTAATTCGCGTCGGCCTATTTCTAAATTAAATAATAAATTGCGACTTATGGGTTTTTTCTCTCTCTAAAAAATATTTTTTTTTATACATGTATTCTATTTTAACCATGCAGCAACCCTTTTAAAATATTTTGATCAATTACTGAAAAACAGAGGTGGAAAGAGTACAAAAATATTGTACTCAAGTAAAAGTACCATTACATTACTGAAATTTTACTTAAGTACAAGTAAAAGTACCAGTCTAAAAATATACTCAAGTAAAAGTAAAGTAGCTCATTTAAAATTTACTCTGAGTAAAAAGTACTTAGTTACATTTTAACAATGGGAGGGAAAAATGGGATCGACCAAAGATGTCAAACTCAGTACCTGGAGGGCCACAGCCCTACACAGTGTGAATATTACCCTAATTAAACACATCTGATACAGCTAAACTAATCATTTAGGCTTATTTGAAAATTATATGGTGTGTGTGTTGGAGCAGGGTTGAAATAAACTCTTTAGGGCTGTGGCCCTCCAGGAACTGAGTCTGACACACCTGGGATATGGGCCTATAAATCTCAAACTAGGTGTTTTTAATTAAATTAATCGGTTAATTAGAATAATAAGACATTTGGGCTGTTACCAGGCAAATTAAATCAGTATCAACAAAATGCATCTTTGCAATGCAGAGGAAACGCAGAAGCTTCATCTGAAGTGGCATAGATGTATTACACACTGACATGAATGCATTTAGCCTGCAGTTACAAATGCAAAAATAATGTTTTGATAAATAAGACATAAAATGTGACCCTGAACCAGAAAACCAATTTCCTAAATTGCGATTTATACATCATCTGAAAGCTGAATAAATCATATTTCCATTGGTGTATGGTTTGTTATGATCGGACAATATTTGTAAATCTGGAATCTGAGTGTGCAAAAAATCCAAATACTGAGGAAAATCTCCTTTAAAGTTGTTCAAATTAAGCTCTTAGTTTTGATATATTTACAGTAGGAAATTTACTAAATACATTAATGGAACATGATCTTTACTTAATATGCTAATGATTTTTGGCATAAAAGAAAAATTTATAATTTTAACCCATACAATGTATTGTTGGCTATTGCTACAAATATACCCCAGCGACTTAAGACTGTTTTTGCTCCATGCCAGGGTCACAACTGTTAAATAGTCATTTGAAATTAAAAAATAAATAAATCAAAAGATACTTTAAATGTTAAATTAGAACCACCAGCAGGTGTCAGTAAGTCACTCATAAGAGAGTCATTGTGATTGAACAGAATCATTTAAACGGTTAATTCAAGGAATCAAACACGTCATTGCTCAGAGTCAGAGGCATAAAACTGTGTTTGGAATTATTTTGTTGTCGAAATAGAGCAAAAACAGGCAATGTGTCTAAAATGCAAGTCTCTTAATTAACTTCTTGTTTTTGAACTGTTGTAAAAGCAAAACTACAGGCCTATGTAATCATGGTGATTTTTGAGAAAAAGCGGCATTCTTCGTGTGATGTTGACTTACTATATTAAATTATATAAATATATACATTTTCTGCTTCTATATCTTCAATTTTGTGATCATTCTAAACGCATTTTAACAGACTGAATCACGCAGTGAAAAGAAAGCACTCAGATGCACGCGGATTAGTCTAATCCAGCGGTTCTCAATTCCAGTCCTCGCGCCCACCGCTCTGCATATTTCGTATGTTACTCTTATCACTTCAGACGTTTGTTCTATTCGAAAGTGCCCTGCGAAGTGGACATCACACGATATTCCTCCATGATTCCAGTTCGAGCGTATTCCATTCATAGTGCATTGAAGTGTGCGAGGCGTGAATTTAAATTGTATATATTTACAGGCGTATATGATGTCACACTCGTCCGTGCGTAAAGATGTTGCGCAACGCAAATCCATGAATGAATGTTCTGAAGTGAAGTAAACTTCAGCGGCTTTCCCCTGCTCAGGGAGTAGGGAGCAATGGACACTGTGTAGGGAGCATGTCAATTGGAACACAGTTCATTCATGGAGCGCACTTCTAACGAGCTGATTATCTGAATCAGGTGTGTTAACTAAGAGAGACATGAAAAATATGTAGAGCGGTGGGGCGCGAGAACTGGAATTGAGAACCGCTGGTCTAATCTAACGTTACTAGATTTCACGGCACACTGTTTAGAGTGATTTGTTTGGTTTTTGGCAAAATACTGATAATGTCAAATCGCACATCGTTAAAACAACAATTACTATATTTTCGCAGACGATATTACACACCCTGCACCACTGTCTTTTTGGCTCATTTGTGCAAAACCTTTTGCTAAACCGTCAAAGCTTCATTTTAACCTTATCTCCACATGCTTGCGAAGGGTGATGTCGATATATTTATAAGCTGCTAGTTCGGTCTCCCGAGGCAAACATAACTAACACTGCATAATAGAGCATGAATATGGCCAGGGGTTCACTTCATTTCCTTGAGTTCAACTTCAGCAGAGAATCTGACGGGGTCTGGTTTTCAGCTGGGTCTGCACCATTAACGCCTGTCTTGTTAGTCTGCATCTTTCTTGTGATTTTAGCGCCAGTTTCTTCTTCTGCCCATTATTTGCTGCAGTTGTTTCCATGAGCGATTTTTTACTCAGTAACGAATGAGTTTTAAAATGTAGCAGTACAATACTTCACACAAAATATACTTAAGTAAAAGTAAAATTACAGATTAAAAATATTACTTAAAAAAGTACAAGTACACAAAAAAGCTACTCAATTACAGTAACGCGAGTAAATGTAATTCGTTACTTTCCACCTCTGCTGAAAAAAATAAATAAGTGACTTTAAAAAGTTTAACTGATTGTATTAATCGGTCAAAATGCTTATCGGTTGATTAACGGTTAAATCGAACAGCCCTAATATATTTATATATACGTAAGTGTGTATATTTGCACAGATCTAAGTATATCTATATAGTACATATATATATATAAAAATTTAATAGGTGGCTGACTTACGATTGGTCGGTGGTGCTGTCGCTCGCTGTCTCAGCAGCTTGTCTCCTCAGAACCTGGAGAAGATCATTTGGTTTCACACCCATATCAGTCGAACACCGCTTTAGGTGGACAGACCGGCTTTTTTCTGATTTAAAACTCTTTCCACAAATGGGACACTCTGGGACCCGTGGTCTGGGGTGGGATGCTGAAGGAGCGCTGCTCTCGCTTGTATCTAAACATCTACAAAACAGGAGAACGAGACAGATGTCAAATGTGAAACTCATCCCATAAGTGTGGAATATGAATGATACCTCATAATGCAGTGCACACGGTGGTGGTAACGCACCTGTTGATGTGCTGAGCGCGCAGCGGAGGGCTCATGGCTGACAGATCTTTCTGACAGAGCTGGCAGAAGAACAAACCTTCATCTTCCACGTCTCCAGTGGACCGAGCCTCACGATTCAACTCCTGCTGAAGCTGAAGAGCCAGAGCCTCATCACTGCTCACATCTTCTGTAGAACACACACAGACACTTTTTGACTATATTAGAATTGTAACTGTAAAACAAAACTTCCCTTGTGTAAGACAACAGACAACACATACACTTTAGACTAGTGTTGGGAATCGAAAATCAATTCCAATTCCAGAATTTAACCACATTGGGATCAGAACTGGGAATCGATTAGAATCAAAATCAATACAATTCAAATGATACCCAAGCCTACTTTAGACAAATTACTTGTATTGATGACGTTAAAAATCTCAAGCCATAAACACATGTACCATAATTTCCTGTGAAGTTGCTTTGCAACGATTGTATCGTAAAAAGCGCTATACACATAATCTAATAATGTACATTTGATTTACAATTATATTTAGTTTTTGAATTGTGTTGATTTGGGGTGCAAGTTACAAAGCGAAAGTTTTTTTAACCGTATACCACAGTTTACAATTTAAGCAAAAATGTAACAACTAATTATGATACAATTAGGGAGTCCTAAAGTTATGCTTTAACATTAACAGTTATTATTTTGCATTAACACATTTTCTTTTGTAAAGAAAAAATGCGGACCAATAAAATATATTTTAATGTTTTATATATAAACATAAATACATTTTTATATAATATATTGACATTTTTATTTGTGTAAGACAACACATACACTTTAGACTAGTGTTGGTAATCGAAAATCAATATTTAACCACATTGAATCAGATCTAGGAATCGATTAGAATCAAAATAGATCAAATTCAAACGATAGATACCCAAGCCTACTTTAGACAGATTACTTTTATTGAGTTAATTGTGTTGATTTGAGTGCAAGTTACAAATTAATGCTTTTTTCAAACGTATACCACAGTTCACAATTTAACAAAAATTAAAACTAATAATAATACAATTACGAAGTCCTGAAGTTAACTTTAACGTTAACAGTTATTATTGCACATTGACAAATTTTCTTTTGAAAAGACAAAATAAAAACACTAAAATATATTTTAATGTTTTATATACAAACATTATATAATATATATAATTTTTTATTTACAATATTAATTACAAATTTAGTTTTTGGTGGAGGGCCATGAAATCATTGCTTGGGCAAATAAAAGTTTTAAAGGGTTGAAGAAAACGCAATATACAACTCCAGCCAAACCAACAACAAATATTTATTGATGATGGTTGTATTAACATAGAATTAATCTGGTAATTAACTAACTCTAATTTACATGGATAGTTCACCCATAAAGGAACATTTGGGTTTCCAAACCTGTACGAATGTCTTTCTTTCTTCAGATATTTTGAATAATGCTGGTAACCAAACAGTTGGTGGTAGCCATTGACTTCCATGTATGAGAAAAAAATACTATTGAATTCAATGGCTACCTTCAACTGTTTGGTTACCAGGATTATTAACATCACTTGTATTTTATTATGGATAACATGCACGTAGCTACAAGCTTATCAAACGCATTTTATAGATACTCATGAAAACATATTTACCTTTGTTTATTTCACTCTACTGACTGCACGAACATTATGAAACATGGTATGGTGAGTTCATGTTTTATGAAGTTGAGGGTCTGGGTGAGGGTCCCATACCTGTGAGCTGGACCCCAGCAGTGGTAAAACAGATGTTTCCATCAGACTGTGTGGTTGTGGGTTGGTCAATCTCTGCATGCAGGACGGCTAATGTTGTTCAAACACTTTCCCGCAGCCGCCGCCGTCTACTTCCGGTGACGTCCAGTACGCGGCGACGTAGGATTGCGAAACATCTCCGAACAGTTGTTGCTAACTTAGCAAGTTTGTTGCTAAATTTAGCAACTTTTCAGACCACCCAAGTAACTGTTTCTTCCACCTAGCAACAAATTTAGTAATGTCCTGGTCTGAGTCGTCCATGATGAGCCAATCACACACATGATCTGTCACATATGTCATTTTCTTATATGGATCCATATTTATGGATCACCAAACATCATTTGTATTCAGTTAATATTGTGGATAACATGCACGAAGCTAATTACAAGCGTATCAAACGCACAATTTAGATAATTATGCAGGTTAAAACAATATGGAAAGTATTACTTTTGTTTACATTTCATTTCTTGCTAATATTCCAACGTTATCTACTTATTGAGAATTACTATTAAAAAACTTAAATTGTAATAATTCAAAAGTGTGTAAGTGTTCAATAATTCAATTTATTTAAAATAAAGTTATTTATATTTTAATATGCATATTCTTTTATAAACAAATCTAAATGAGCATAGTATTATTTTGAGATTTGATGTTGCGACTCAATTTTGTGCTGATTACGCAATGATGTCATCATGCAATGACATCACAATGTCATTTAGCAACTTTTAGCAAAAATTGACCTTCCTTTAGCAACTTTCTCTGAAAATGAGTTGACAACGCTGTCTCCGAGTCATGTGACTGAACTTACGAAATGGCGAAATTGCTAAAAAGATGGTAAATTACATTACATATTGCGAATAAATAGTTTAAGTATAATTTTTATTATAACAATTAAATACGCCAAAGAATGCGACAACCTAACGCTAACTTATTCAAATTAGCTTTTGCATATAATAACATAGAATACACATGAGTTTAATCTGTTGCAGTTTATTTAACAATATGGTATATAAGAAAGAAATATGTTTTTTTTTCCCAACCAGTCTATACAGTGATTCCATTCTCTCGTCCTTATATTTATAGAACTTTGCTTAACTTGCATGATTTACATAAAGGGGAAAAAGTAGAGCCCCTGTTCAAGTTTGTGTGAGACGAATGAGGGTCAATTGCAGAATCCATTCTGTTTCCAACAAGCAGTCAACCAGTGATCGCCCATTCCCTGCCGCTCTGCTTAGGGACCCCTCTCACTCTAGCTCTCTTTACATTTATATATCTGTATGACAAAATTAGGACAAAAAGCAACAATATTCTACATCTGCGAGACAGAACCTCTAGATCCAGGCCAGTGAGATGTTGTAAAAGTGTACATGTCCTCTTGGGGTCGGTGCTGTATTGTCTGAGAGATGCATATGTGTGTGTATCTGCATACATGCGTATGCACAGTTCCTATCAATACAAACAAATAGTTCTCCTCATACAAACTTCACAATGAGGAAAGGAGGAAATGCCTCCAAATGCATGTCTGAAAAAAATAGTACAACACTAGAGTACAATCACCAGGAAGGATGACAGACAGAGCAGAGAAACCCTGACCCCAACTCCCAGACAAATTATTTTACAGTCTTCCAACACAAAAACGCTGTAAAGTTAGATAAGGTATAAAACAAAAGGTATGAATAATATAATGAAGTTCCGTAATTTTCTTAAAAAAAAAGGGCATGAAACCAGACCGCCCTCCCCCAAAACAAAACATTGACCACACAAAGGTCTAAACTGAACAAAACATATTCTTTGTGATTTAGATTTCTTTTAAACAACAATTTTCAGATCCCTCTTAAAAGGAAGCAATCAGTCTTTTGTTTTTAGGAGCCATCAACATTCACTATTCCTTGTCGAAATAATTTCTTTGTTTCACCCATACATTTCTTCAAAGTTTTTACATGAGTACAAAAAATGTGAGACTATTAGAGAAAAACCAACGGAGCCACAAAAAAGAGGAATGGGGAGACTGTGGTGGGTGGAGTCTCCCAGTAAATGCTACAATCCCTCCACAAATTTCTCCAGCGTGTCTCCCGTTGTGTCTCCCACCATGCCTAAGTCACTGGGCAGCCCTTGGCGGTTGGGCGTATTAAGTTGCGGGAGCATGGCACTCTGCTCGGGTGTGCGCAGGTGTGCCTGCTCCATGGAGCCAGGCATGGGCGTCGTCAGACCAGGGTGTGGTGATCCTGTGTGCTGCGGCGAAGGCTGCGGCTGAACCTGCGGGGAAGGACTGGAATGTGGAGGAAGCTGCCGCGACGGAGGTCTGGGTGACTGTACGGGGGCCGGTGAGCACACCTGATTACTGCGTGCATTAGCCATGGGCTGGCCGGGAAGGTGCGCGCCTTGTGGCTGGCCGGGAAGCAGGTGAGTTTGTGGGCTCATGGGACTCTGTTGCGCCGGCGAGCCCATTGGAGACTTGAGGATGACCTGCTGCTGCTGCTGGAGCATGCGTTGGTGCAGGAGGTTGGATGTGCCGTCCATTCCCATCCCGGCTTGCCCCATCTGGGCCATAGGGGGCAGCTGTCCCATGGGTCCGCCTGTTGCTTGCATGGTCAACTGTTGCTGCATCCGGAGTTGTGTGTAGTTGGTAGCAGTCCCTTGTGCCTGTGGGAACTGGCCATGTGCCTGCGCCATCACTCCCTGCTGCTGCTGCTGCTGCCGCAAAAGCTGACGGCGGTACAACTCCTGCAGTTGCGGGTTGTTGGCGTGCGCAGGGTTCATGAGCTGCCCCTGCGCTCTAAGTGTCGACATGCCCTGTGGAGCGGGCTGCTGCACTTGCTGCTGTGGCGCCATGCCGGGTCGCGGCACCGCCTGCATTGCTGCCATGTTCTGCGCAGCATTCATGCCCTGTTGCGCGTGTTGCTGCTGCGGCTGGTTGGCGTGGTACTTGGCGGTCCTCTGTTTGATGAAGGCAGCCATGAGCTGTGGATTCGATTTGAGGATGTTCAACACCTGCTGCTGTTGTTGGGGCGAGCTGGGCGACTTGAGGGTGAGTAGCAGGTCTTGCAAGGCATTGGGGGCGATGGCTCCGGGTCTCTGGGGTGCTTGCGGTCGCGGGCCCTGCATGGGCACCATCATGCGTGGCTGTGGAGCTTGCTGGGGCAACGTGGGCCTCTGCATAGGCATGGTCTGTGGCGTGGTCTGTGGCGGAGCAACCTGCTGCTGAGCCACTTGCATGCCTGGTTGAGGGCCTCCAGTCCACTGTCCTTGCGGGATTTGCGGCATTACCTGTTGCCCACGTGGCCCAACATGCTGCATGGGCGGCTGCATCGGGGCTGGCATGCGTGGCTGCTGGTGGTTCATGGGAAGGCCATTCACGGTCATGCGATAGTTCTGTTGGTGCTGAGCCTGCGCGACCATCTCTATGTGCCGTGCCATTTTGACTGCCATAGGCGGAGGCTGTTGCGCCGGTGGCTGCTGCTGGGGAGGCTGTGGGAGCGGAGACGGCTGCTGGTGTAGCGGGGAAGCCTGTGGGCCTGGTTTACCCGGTGAAGCTGGAGGAGGGGGTTGTCCATTGCGAGGAGCATTGGGATAAGCTGGGGACATGACGCCTGCATTGGGAGTCGTTGGCTGGTTGGATAGCGGTTGTGGCGTTTGAGGGGTGTTGGGTTGCTGATGTGAGGTGGGCGTGCTGGGGGCTGTTGATGCAGGTGGCGAGGGTAGGCTCTGAGGCATGGCTCGGCCCTGCATAGTAGCCATGCGTCTGCGCATCATCTGCGCCTGCTGGAGCCTGTGCTGCAGCTGCTGCTGACGCAGTTTGTGCTTGATGTTGAGGCAGAAGGGCACGGGGCACTTGTTCTCCTGACAGTGCTTTGCATGATAGCAGCAGAGCGCAATGAGCTGCTTGCACACCGGACAGCCACCGTTTGTCTTGCGTTTGCAGCCCTTGGTGTGCTGCACCACACGCTTCATCTTCTGGCAAGACGGCAGGGAGCAGTTGGCATTGCGGCACTGGCAGGCATGCACCAGAGATTGGATGCAACGCTGGATGCTTAGACGCCGACTCTCCTGAGGACTCTTGGAGGCCTCGCCGCTTTGACTGTTGTCATCGTCCAGACCCAGACCCCACTTAACCATCTGGTGCTCGTGGCTCTTAGTGTTGTAGCAACTAATGCACAAGTCAAAGTCCTGAGAAAAGATGAGGATAGAGTGATTTAGCAAGGGATGACAGGAAGTCTCCTTATGAAAAAAACAAGAAATGGTTATGATGCATCAACAACAAATGGACAAAACGTGAAAGATGTGTTTAAGTTACTAGTAGAATAGTTGTTACTAAAAGATCCCACGGCTTCCCAAGTTTCACAATCTCAAAGGTTTACTTTACTTATGCACAAACCCAGAAACACACCCATCCACTACTGATCATAAAGGACAGCTGTAATGTGTTACAGGAGCCTCTGGATCTTACCTCGCAGACAGTACAGTGCCAACGTGTCTCGACATGGTGTTTACATTCGTTGCAGGTGTAGACAAAGCGATCCTGGCCCTGGTTGTGCAATTCCACCAGCATGCACATGGTGCTCCATTTGCAGCGCCGCAAAGAGCTGAACTCCCAGTGCTTATCCCGTGCTAATGTTAAGAAGGCGTCCCTTCCGTCCATCAGGTCACAGGTCAAAAGGGGATCGGAGTCAACAATGGGTAGTAATGCGTTGACCATGGGCCCAGAGTGCAGATGGATTACAAAAAACACCTGGGAGAACATGTAGGACAAGGCAAGAGGTTTTTCTAGAGAAAAACATTTGGCTTATATATGCATATCAAAAGCTGACATGCAAAACTGTGAAAACTTCAAGTTAAACAATGTACATGACTTATGCAATGCCTTTGCAATTTTATGATCAGATGAAGAACATATAGTAGACCTCTTTGTGTTTCTCCAATGAGGCATAGAGTTTCTGAGAAAGATCATTGGCTACATTCGGCATCCCAGGTTTCTTTTTATTAGCTCGGCTCACGCTGCTTTTATTCTTATTTGTTTTCTTGTTGTTCTTCTTCTTTGCATTCTTACTGTCCCCTGGCGTGCCCTGTTAGAAAGAATAAAAGAGTCTATAAAAGGTGTTTGGGGTTTGTAAAAGATGTAAACTAATCTAAAGAATATCAAAATGAACCCTATGCAGAGTATCCTAAAATTTTCACCTCTGGAGTTTCACAAGCTGCCGTGTTTTCTTCTTTTTTCCTCTCCTCTTCCTCCTGTTCCAACTCCTTGATGCTCTCCTCCAAAACATTGGGCCAAAAATCACCCTCAAAATACGAAAGCTCGTTTGCACTCGTCAAGCGGTCCTCGGTTGCTTGCTTAAAGATGTCCTATTAAACACAAACACATTGTATTTATACCATATACTTGTGTACTTGATATCATACACACAATCAAAACAAAATTAAGATCAAATGGTCCCCTGCTATACCTTGTAGTCATGCAGTATCCGCTCAGCATAGGCCTTGTCCAACATTTTGCGGTACCACTCCTGCAAGCGCTTGGGTTTTGGGATTTTTTGGTCGGCAGGGTGACAGTGGAAGATATAGTCATCACCTTCACTAGGTGGACACGCCCAGATGTGTGCCATAACATATCTGTGTTGGAAATGTTCAAAGTTCAGGGCATGAACAGGAACCATTTGTCGGCCTCAAGGAAGATTTATATGGTGAAACCTACCCAAGCTTCTTGACGTATTCCAAATAGCCGATGAGGATTTCATGATAGACTGCTGTTCTCAGCATGCGAGGTTTGAAGAAGTGAATACTATCGAGGTACGATATGTATACCCGTCTAGGTAGGTACAAAAAGTAACGAAACTGTTACCTTCATTGCGTGCTGAGCATTACGTGCATTGCTGCATAAATCTGTTGTTTTTCTAAAGAACTCCAGTAAGAGTTTACCTGGAGTTAGGGACAGGGCAATCAGAGCCGTACTCTTGCACATGCATGCCGAAGAAACACACGTCCACTCCGTCAATCTCCTCAAATGCGAAAAGTGCTTTGGTTCTGTAGGGGAAGCTCTCGGGCATCTCTCCTGTGTCTACAAACCTGAAAAGCAGGGGATTAACTCACCGTTACCAGTTTCAAGAACAAACATTAGCACACCATAGCATTACCATCAATGTTTTGTTTGATGAACCAATATTGAAATGGGTGGAACTCTGATCAGAAAAATTATCAAGCAAACCAGTTGATTTATTGGTTCTGCATCCAAACTTGCCCTCTGAAGGGTCATCTGAAGATTTAGCTTACTGGAAAAATAAAAGGTAAGCATGGAGGTTACATTTACCTGGCCTTCATGCCTGGTTTGACCTCCACCGTTTTGTCTGAACTGGCAACGACTCGCACAAACACCTCTCCAGCTTCCGGATGGTTCTGTCTCTTCAAGTACTTGTTCACCCGATCCTCTATGTACGTGCCTAGCCGCGTCCCCTGCAACCCTGGATCGAAGACAACAGCATTAAGCACAACAACACTTGTAAAGGGATAGTTTTCAACGGAGCCTGATATTTTTATTGAAAGCTAAGAGATTTCCCTAATATGCATACGTGTTGATCAAAGTTTGAATGTGATTAAAAGCCTGAACTATATCTGCTCATCATATCAAGTGATCACGTCTCTTCAGAAGACTTGGATTGAAACACTCAAAATCACATGGATAACATTTACGATGTCTTTACGAGCTTTTTCGATTCGTCAAATTGTTGGTTGCATGGACTTTAAGTAGCTGGGTTTCCATTTAAAGTTGCAAATTTAACTTATGCGCCTAATTGGAATAACGCATAAAAATTTGTGAATAAGCACCGTTTCCACCCAAAGGGTCAAAGAGAACAACATTTTAACTTCCTGATAAACTGGCACTAAATATCACTAACAAGGAGAAGCCACTGAATATTATAATTTACATATATAATAAATTACTTGCACCTCAGAACGAGCAGAAGAAACACAGTAAATGCGGTCATTGTTTTCGAAGGTGGATGCCTGATGTTTGGGAACGCAGCCGTGCGAGACAATTATACAGAAATATTTTGATGACAGACTTTGCTCTGGCTTTTAAGAATGACCATAACATTTCAGATGCCGTGCAACGACTATTTTTCCGCCAGGTTATGTCATCCCATCGTGCAAAGTCACATGACTTTTTTTGATGAACATGGAGAAATTTATTTGGTAAATGCGTTTCCATTTCCAATTATTCACATTAACCCCTTTTCACACAAGTCATAAACCACCTTAAGAGAGCGTTAGAACTTTTTCGTATATTAAATGACTTTTTTACTAAATTTGCCATTTCTACCACTAATTTCTGAGGCAAAATGCAAATAAAAATAGGGTGCTGGAAACAGCTAGTGAAGGGACAGAAATCTCCCAGGTTTCATTAAAAATGCCTTCATTTGTGTTTCAAAGACGAATAGAAGTCATACAGGTTTGGAACGTCATGAGGGAGAGTAAAGATTTTGACAGATTTTAAACCATCTGTTTGACATTATTGCATCCCAACAATCCTATTACTCACTTTTTGAAGAAAACTTGTTCTCTTTTCTCGTCTTCCCATTCTTTTTCAAACAGTTATCGCAGATGAAACTGCAGAGAGAACCGCTCATTAGTGCTGACTTCCCGCATCGCATCCAGAATCGATATCAGAGCAACACTGTTCAATCTGAGGTGTTTTCAAACTCACCCAGAAGGCCAGATAACCTCATAATGCAGGACACAGATCTGATGCATCTTCCGCCCACAGTCTTTACATTCAACAAACCTGAAAGGAGGAGAATTGATTAATGGGGGATGTAACCGTTTCATGCGCTTTGTATTCTGGCAGCTTTTATTATAGTAAGTGTCTGAATGCGTAGTCACTAACTGCAAGAGCAGGTAGTTAACATGAAATACATCATTCAACTTCTTTTCCTCCAGTTCTTACGCATTTGCAAGTAGACCAATGCAATTGCGCCTTTGTAGGAGGTGAGGATTTGGACAACTTTTGGAAAATACAGATTTTTGCCTCAGAATGGAATTCTGGGAAATTAAGTGGAGGGTTTACTTACGGCTCAGGATCTAACGTGTCATTCTTCTTCCTTTCAAACTGGTCTTTAGAGATCATGCTACATACAAAGAAAATCCAAAATCAGGTTTGTTGAACATTTAAAACATATTTAAAAAAATGATTCAGTGTATTATGGAATGGAGAAAATGAATAATTCGGAACGATTTTGAACTAAAGTGATGAAATCTCCACAACCGAGCTTAAATATAACCGCAAAAAGGTAAACAATCACTTACGTCTGGGGCTGAGCTGGATCATCTCCTAGTGTCACACTGTCACCCTGAATCTCATTGAAGCACTTCTCGCAGAAATGATACCTGTATCCACACAAACAGTTGAGTCATGAATCACTTCAAGAAATATGTAGAGGCACACACGTGCACAAGACTTACTTTATTATTTATTAATCCAAAAAGAATATCAAATCTGTATGATTATAAAGTCATTTGAAGGTGTAAAATATCACAAGGTGAATAGCTTCCTAGTGTTCAAAAGTAATAGTTCACCTGAAATTAAAAATTTGCTGAAAATGTACTCACATTTTAATAAGTTTGTTTCTTCATCAGAACAGATTTGGGTAAATGCAGCATTATATAACTTGCTCTGCAGTGAATGGGTGCCATCAGAATGAGAGTCCAAACAGCTGATAAAACAATCACAGTAATCCACACCACTCCAGTCCATCAATCAAGGTCTCAAAGCGGTGTTTTTTGTAAGAAACAAATCCATCATTAAAGCGTTTTAAATTTAAACCACAATTTCAGAGTCAATAATCCACGATGATGCTTTCTTCAGAGAAAAAGTCCATCCACCGTTGTCTCTCAAATATCAAAATATTTGTTTAGAACAGTTTTTGCCTGTAAATCATGCTTAATCTGTGCATAATTCTCTCCTGATTCAGACGAGACAACTTTTTCACAAGAGAAAGCAATATTATGAATGGAGGACCTTATATTTTAGCGAAGATTTGTCTAAAAAGCCTTAATTATGGATTAGGTTCTTACAAACATGCATCTTTTCACTTCACTAGAAGTTAAAAGATATACTGAAGTGGTGTGGATTGCTTGTGGATTACTGTGATGTTTTTATCAGCTGTTTGGACTCTCATTCTGACGGCACCCATTCACTGCAGAGCATCCATTGGTGAGCAAGTGTTGTAATGCTACATTTCTCCAAATCTGATGAAGAAACAAACTACACCTTGGATGACCTGAGGGGGAGTAAACATTCAGCAAATTTTCATTCATGGGTGAACTAGTCCTTTAATACAAAGATGTACTTAAGATAGCTGAGAATAAGGAGAAATCTGGCCAAATGCTTGCAAAAGAAAGACTGGATTCACAGTGTCAGCAGTGGATGTGAGTGGATAAGCGAGAGCGACTGTGTCTGCTTATTCAGAGGTTCTGCAGTGAAGTGCTCTGTGCTGCAGGGGGCGCAAGGGAGCATGTTATGTTTAAGCAGGCAATTCGCAGCAAGAAAACTAATAAATAAGCCAGTGCAAATATTACAACAGCCAATAAATTAGTACTGGCTGGAGACTTCAAGCAGTGTAACCATGAAGAAAGAGAAAGGGGGAGGGGTTATGATCAAGCAGTCTTGTGTTTAGAAAATACATATGAACAGGCCTGAGAGCAAACTATGCTGGTGTACACAGCCACACGGGGAGGTTTAATGTCAACGTCTGATTTGCCAAATGTGCGTCAAAACATACACACGGCTGAAATAACTCCACCACATGACAGAGAGGATGTCAGTTTTATCTTGAGTGTCCTCTTAAACGTTTTCTTAGGCTGTCGACTGCATAAATTGACCTCACCTGTTCTGATAACTGTAATAAGTGCCATCTCGGGGTATTGTACACAGTTGCTTGCCGTAACAGCACAGCGTCTGAGGAGAAAACTCGTACTGTGGGAGGAAAGAAGAAAAGAGAGTTCAGTATGTCGAGTTTTTGTGTGCAGACGACCAGGAATTGAATAGTTACTATAAAAATGCTGGAGCTTCTTTAATGGTAGTACTGAAAATGACACTACCGTCCTTTCATTAGTACCAATGATGCAGAAACTCTCACCCATGCTTTTGTTTCATCCCATCTTGATTACTGTAATGCCCTTTTCATCGGCTTGCCAGCTACCTCTATTGCTAGATTACAATATATTCAAAACTCAGCCGCTCGTATTCTCACTCACACTAAACGTTCAGCCCACATCACCTCTATTCTAGCTGATCTGCATTGGCTACCTGTGGCCTCTCGTATCAAGTTTAAAATTATCCTGCTTATTTTTAAAGCTTTGAATGGTCTGGCTCCTTACTATCTTTGTAATCTGCTCCTCCCCTATTCTCCTCCTCGTTCATTACGGTCCACTGATTCTCACCTTCTCGCCGTCCCTCGGTATCGCCTCTCATCCATGGGTGGCAGATCTTTCAGTGTTGTTACCCCTAAATTATGGAACTCTCTACCAAGACCACTCTGTCTTACCAATAGCCTGTCGGAATTCAAATCGCAGCTCAAAACTCACTTGTTTTCAGAATGTTATCTTTCTTAGTTAATTTATATTTATTTTGTCTTATGTTATATACGAATTTATGTTTTTTGTTTTGTTTTTCCTCTTTATTACGGTTTGATGTTCTCCCCACATTTCTTTTTTGGGTTAAAAATGTTTTTTGGGTTATTTTTTCAGAGTTTGGGTAGTTTTTGTGTCACCCAGGCTCTAGGTCAAATGTAACAACCCAATGTTTGGGTAGTTTTTCAGTGTTACTCAGATCCTGGGTCAGAGTAACCCAGGAGTTGGGTTATTTATCACGGGGATTTTGCATTATCTTCTGGAGAGAGCAGTTCTAAGCGCCATCGAATTGAAGCATTTCTTCGGTAAGTACAGGTTTGTGTACATTTTATGTTATTGATAAAATCGTTTCTGTGCTGTATATCGTTCCATTTTATTCAGAGCAACATACTAGGCGCACGGTGTGAATCACTAAACCAGTGGTTCTCAACCCGCGGCCCATCACTAATCCAAATGTGGCCCACCAATGCTGAATGTTACAGTCTATGTGCTGAACACAATAAAAAAAATTACTTTCAGTTTCACAATTCATTTTAGGTTTTATATTAATTAAAAAATGTACTAAACAAATATAAGCTATAATGTTTTCGTTATGTAAAATAATTTAGTTTTTCATATATTATTTTCAGACATGAGCAGACCTATGTACTCACGTAATTAATGTTACGCATTTAACGAACACTTACAAGTGCACACTTTGGAAGAATTCAATTCAAATAGTCATCAGCAGCCATTAGTTCTGTAAAATTGAGCATCGGAATGGACAAATTTGTTAAGAGAGAAAACTAAATGTGGAAAATGCCAGCGAAGGAACGCATTCAAACAAGAATAGTCTCCGCATCAGCGGTGAAGAGAGTGATGGACTTACTTTCGGTTTGCCCCCCCACTCATACTGAAGATGTTCAGGTAAAAAGAAACACCCATAGGCTACTACGCAGCAATCATCCTTATTACAGAAATGTGGCAAAACGTACATCTCTGGAGAGAATCTCAGATTATTAAATTATTTCCATATTTGGATCAACATAGGCTACATTTGTGAACGCACACTTTCTGCAATGTCGCGTGTCAAGTAACACTTCCGTGTGCGTCGCATAGACTGCAACTTACAATCGATAAGTTGAGAACCACTGCACTAAACGAACGTCGCTCGCGCCGGTCTTATTGTGTGAAGAAGAGTCTGATGCTTTGCATAAAATTAACGATTATGTTTATAAAGATACAGAATTCAAATACTTTGGATGTTAAAATATGTACTCAGAGCTGTTTACGGTTTCTTTTTTGGCAGACTATGAAGGCAATCGCAGTACATTTCGTCTATGAGTAAAACGCAGGGCGGCGGTCTTATCCGTGATCAGTTCCCGCCGAACATGACTCCAGCTCGGGCGCGAGAGCCAGCGCTGTTACGGTGGAAACAGAATTACAGAGTGGTCCATTTACTCGTGAATTACATCCAGTTTAATTTTTACTTCCGTTTGTTAAAAGAGATTAAATAGGCAACGTTTATAGCTTACATAAAAACGAGATAATGCTTTAAATGAGAAATAACTGAAAATAAAGGAGGTTATCATGTAAACCAGTGGTTCTGGAGTATTTTACAAAAGTTTGGAGGATTTAAGTTAATCTGTAAACATTATTTCATGCATAAAGTAAAAAGAGAGAAGCTAGTATTAGGCCTATAATACAAATGAATCAAGCCATTAGCGGAGTTAAATCAACTCTTTATGACGGGTTAAATAAACAACCCAATTTACTGGGTAAAATTAACCCCAAATGTGTTCTGTCCTATATTTACCCAGCCCTAGGGGTTAAAAACAACCCAAATTGAATGGAACGGCATCATATTTTTATGGCTTATTTTACAAAAAAGCTAAGATTTGTTTTTACACAAATAAAAGCAAACCTTTTACAAATACGATAATCTTCATGACTAAGAGGAGTAGTTGCTTTCACTGTTAGAAAAAAATAAATAAAAATCAAGCGATTGCTCTCCAGCGCCGCATGATGCGCTCACATTTAAGCATTCTACCTTGACAATGCAGCCTGTTCATTTATCATTATAAAAAAACAACCAGTCAAACATATGGAAAAAACACACTGCTCAGTTTAAATATGTAGCCAAATGATATGATGAATGGATGGTTAATTATTAACAGCAGATTTGGTAATGTGAGAGCTGATATGCACATCACGTCTGCCACGCTTTTACGGCTCCGACGCGGCCACCGGAGCTGATCACGGTCACTCTAGTCAAGTCAATGCTTGTTTTAAACCCATAGATATGTATATATTACACCAGCCACGCCGCGGCACATTTTAGAAGCATCCCAGAATCTCGTGAATCCAGTTGCTTCGCTCCTGGTGTGATTTGGCACCGCATGGAGGACGGAACAAAACGTCGTCGGAGCCGTAAGGGGTAACGGTACCAGGCTAATACAATGATAATAGGCTGCTTTTAAATGAACATTTAATTAAAAAACTAAAGTTCTTCTTTGGTCAGAATACAGTTTACACTTTCTTAAAGAAGAAACACACACTTTACTCCATTCAAACTTTATCTGGAAAAACACTGTATCTGTCACTGCAACTTCCCGAACAGGCGAACACACACAAAAATGAAATCTGTGTGTCTGTCTACCTGATGAAAAACTTTATTTAAAATACGTTCATATTTTAGAGAATATTTGCATCACTAATGATTTATCTCATCCACCCGCGATCCACCCGCAATTTTATTAGATGTGGACTGACCGCAAAATTCTAAATTCAATTCAATATGAACCTCACAAAATACTTATTTTCTTAGATTCTGTGTGAAATTACAGAGCGACATGAGTAAGAGCATTATTGTTGTTGTTAAATTTTTATATTGTCGGATTATCATACAGAATGACACAGTTTTGACTGTCATGTTGTGTGCATGAACCATATTGCATATACATTGTCAGATTTAAGTTGAACCGCGGCCCTAGCGCGTGCCGAACAGTGTGTGGAAAACCGTACGGTTCGATTTTTTTCCACGAACCTTCCACCTACTTGCCTATCCAACAGCAGCCTCACACAAAGCAATCAAACAAACAAAAAAAACAGCCTCACGCTGTAATCACCATTTAAACTGGAACACCATAATTCAACAACTGGAACAACAGCAGATACAGATGCATTCCGTCCTGCTCTACGACGGAGTTGCAAACTTAATTTAGCTAGCTACAAACAGGCTAATCTATTATGGACAGTTGCCTGCAATGTCTAAAAGTTAAGCTTCAGGAGCGAGATTGGTTGGATGAGGGAAAGAACATTAAGGAAAGCCAATCAGAGGCAGAGTAGGGCGGGTTCATTCTTTGCCAGCATGGGACGCTACAGGTGACTTGACACAGATGACTCGCAGATACTACGATGGTGACCCCCCCCATTTTATTATTACTTTAACAGATCTACACGATTCACGTGAATGACCCATTTCAAGGTGAAAACGGTGAATTTCGCCGAAAGGTGCCAAGTTTGCACCCCTGATGTAATTTGTAGTCAAGCAATTAAACAATAATATATTTGACTTATTCACATATTATATTTTGTATTATTACTACTTTAGAGTGATATTGTAAAACCTTTTATTACAGAAGTATATATAAAATATGCATTTATTTGCACATTATTATTATTTGCTTGATTTTTTTGTGGAGATATTATTGTACAACCATTATACAATGCTATATTTAATATACATTTATTATTATTGAGTGCTATTATTGTATAACAGAATCTGTTTTGAATGTCAGTTCTTCTCACCTTCCTCCCGCAGCAGTAACTGAGGCTCTGCATGACGGGGTCGATCTCCTGCTCGAACACCTCGGCCAGTTTGGAGCAGTACTTGTACACGCGCGACGTCTTTCTGTTGTATAACCACGCATTGTTGAACATCTGCCACACGTCATCCACGTACTGCCACGGCTCCTGATACTGACCCGTGTCCAGCTTGCGCTTGATAGTGGACAGGTCCATAGGGTTCTTCACGATATCGAAGTAGTCCTGAAGGTATTGGAAGAAACGCCTTCAAAGTTCAGTCAAATGTGTACTCGCACAGTTTTCACATTTCTAAGATATAGGCATGTGAGACTCACAGGGATGCCAAGAAGTGTGGGGTTCACAGGCTGCCGGAAGGGTAGAGACTCCGGATCCTGTCTGTACAGAGACTCCAGAGTGGGCATCAACGCCTGCCGCAACTCTTCTGGCTTAAAGACTGGGAAGAGACAGAGCAGGAAACAAAAGTCAGGGACAGACGAAAGATTAATGAAAGCGACAGAAAGATGAATGAAAGCAAACAGAAAATAAATATTAGTTCATACTTTTCCTGTGAGACTGGGGTGGTGAAGAGGATGTTGTGCCGTTCATCCGGCTTTCATCTTCCTCTTTGGTCTCCGTCTTCAAGTCTGTCTTCTTGTCCTCTGTCTCCATTGGCTCCTGCTTAGCCTCTAATCCCTCCTGCTCCTCCTTTTTGACCAATAGGGAGCCTGCGTCGTCCACCGTCTAACAAAGGCAGAACCATAAAAATTTGACACTGAAAGAAAAATCTGGGTTGGTAAGACTTTTGATGTTTATACACATAGTAAAAACGGTAATATTTTAAAACAGAATTCTTATTTTCATATATTTTAATTAGTGCTGTCAAACAATTAATCGCATCCAAAATAAAAGTTTACATAATATGTGTGTACTGTGTCAATAATACATATACACACATATATATATATATATATATACACACACACTAGGGATGGCATTTTGGCAATTTCTCATTTCGCTAGGTTTCAAAAATGATTAATCGAGTACCCAGGGGAGGGACATGGCCATAATGTAAATGTAAATAATGAAAATATCTGATCAAAAATGAAAATGAATGTTTTAAAATAAAAAATATGACATGAAAGCCTGTCTATGAAAACATGAACTGTTAGCTTATGATTATGATGCAGCAATGTTTTAAAAAAAGAAGCATCTAAAAAGCCTGAGGTGGAGCTGAAGTAAATAAATGTCAATAAACTGAAGCTTGTTCTTTGACAACCTATGATATTAAACAGATAACTTAGATGCTTAACATAGATGTAACATTACAAGTTGTATCTGCACAAAAGGATGCAAATAATTCCAATGAACATATTCAGTTACGAGCATGAGCGAGAAAGAGAGAGAGCTCACGCCGTGATGCGCTTTCAGCAGCACACTGCAAGGAAAGCAGATAGAATTTACTATAGATCACATTCTATCAAGTTCTAATTATAATGCTATGTTTATGAAATGCCAGTGAAATTAAGTTACGCGCTATAGCGAGAGAGAGCTCCTGCCGTGATCCACTTTCATTACAGCGGGCAAGGAATTTACTATAGATTTCACATTCTATAAAGTTCTCACTATAATGCTGTTTATGGTAGATTTGTGCGATATTTTCATCTACATTATCAAGTGATTCCTAAAATTGCCTGCGTGTTTTCGAAGCCATATGAAGTACGAAATCAATTTAAATTGAAGTATGCCTGCTGTTAAACAAATATGATGAAAAAAGCACTGCTGCATCATTGTAACATCAGTATTTTTTTAAACATCTAAAAGCAATATGACCGTTTCAAATAACTAATTTGAACATGAAACTATAACACTGGTAATATGCAGTAGAGGTCTGCGCGAGACTGCTTTTTAAGTCCCGCTCCCGCAAGGTTATATCCCGCACCCACCCGCTCCGCTATATATTCACGGTTGTTAATTTTCTTCTCGACCCGACCGCTCCCGCTAAATTTAGATCTCGTTTCCAAATCTCACATTTAAGCAATAAATGAGCTTTATTGGCCAGGTATGTTTACACATACACACATTAGCCTATCTTAAGACACAACATTTGTTTAACATTTTAGGGCGGAAAAGTGTCGCAGAGAGAAAATCAAAATGTAGGTTGTACAAAAATAGCCTATTAGCTATTTTTATATTCTTATCAAAATACAACATTTGTTTGCCACTTTTCTGTGAAAGTGTCGCAGAGAACATCTATTAAATATATACGACATCTGTTGTTTAAAATTTCCAAGCAAAATATAAACAAACCCGAGTTAAACTCCGTTCAAGGACAGCAGATCCACACTTTGCTCCATCTTTACTCTGCTCTGTCACTGATCGACAACCTGCCTGTTCTGTCTGAGGGCCGTATATTCACCACCAGTACAGCCTGCTCTGAGAACCGTTATGCACTTGCTGCGTGCACAGACCACACAAATAAAACATGTATCGCAGAAAGCACTGGTTCATGCGCGCAGCCCGTACATAACAGTCCTGAGTGCAGGTTGTACCTGTGGTCGATAAGAATAAAGCGCAGATATACTGTTCTGAATGTACGTCGGGAACAGGATATTGTTAGACCGCCTGCTCCCGTTCAAATTACACCAGAGTTACTGACCGCTACTGTGTTTTATTTGGGAATTGAATCCCACAGCGCAAGAAATCTGGTCAGGTCCTGCGGGAAAGCCACGGGAATGCAGACCTTTAAAATGCAGCGTATTCAGCATGTTTATAAATGTTAATATCCCAATGCATTTTATATTAGATTAATCAGATATTTACCCAGACATCACTACGTGACTTCAAAGCTAAGCTTCTCTCTCTTCTCACATCAATGTTTTTTTTTTATGGTATGACAAATGGTATTTTTGTCAGTTTGTTTAACTTTGTTTCTTTGTTCATGTTCTTACTGTATCTTATCTTATGTATATAAAACATAAAAATGCCTGCACACTGGTGCATTTACAAATGGATGTTTTATATTTAATTAAATATTTATTTTACATTTCAGAATATAAAGCAATGTTAATTCAGCTCCTAATCTGTCCCTCTGTCTCCTAATATATATATATATATATCAAAAAGTACCGATAAGAATACCGTTAAAGTACCGGATCGATAAACAGTATCGATAAGAGTAGTAATACCGTTAAAACCTTAACGATACCCATCCCTACACATGATCCTTCAGAAATCATTCTAATATGCTGACTTGCTGTTTAAGATATATGTCTTAATATTATCAGTGTTGAAAACATGCAAAACCCACCTCCGTCTTGAAGCCTATGTTGTATTCTTGCTCTTCTGTTTTAGTGTCACTGGGCGGTACGTCAGGCACGGCATGCTGGGAGTGCAGCTCGGCGCTGGCTGCTGATGCTGGGGTGGGCACACGGTTTTCACTGCTCTGAAAGACAAAGAATCAGATTTATTGCCTTTATTTGAATTTTGTCTTAAAGCTGAGAAATTATGGTGTCATTGTTGGAAAGATGGCACTGTTTGGTTAGACAATAACACTGTAGCTTTATTCCAAAACCTAGTGAGTTTCCCTGGAAGAATAAAATGGATTATGATTAACAAATACTGCCACCTACTGGTATGGAGGAGTTATCTAACCCGGATGCAAAACATTTGTGCTAGTCGGTTGTAGCCTTTGCATCGTGTTCAAGCACAAACATTTGGCCCAGATGCAGGTGGTGTGAGGTGACACCACAGTCAGCTTTGGTCACCACTAGTTCTTCGATGTCAGTTTGGTGTGTCTGGGCCTCAACATATTTAATTTAGGCCAAAATTAGACTAGGTATTTGACTATAAACACTATTCTGATAAAATATAAAAACTAATGTTTGTGTTTTCTACGTACGTTTATGCTTAGTGTAGAATTGGGATATTAGCTTTGTAACATGCTATTTTCAAACACTACGGTTATCAATAATGAAGAGTCTCTTTGTATGTTTCTTCTAGGTCTGCATAAAAAATTAAAATAAACCCAACATTGCAATATGGCTTAGTGGGATTATTAAATCGCAAATGCTGCAATTTAATTAAATAAATGAACTGCGTGTTTCACAGTGAAGTGTGGCACAGTGTTCATTTACATGCAAGAGGCTAATGAAAATAGTAATTAGTCATTTTTTATATAAATATTTTTAGTAGTAGTAATATTACGTTTATTTAGTAATAGTAATATTATGTAGATAATAGTAATATAAAATGTAATACATACTTTATTACTAAATATACTATTTAGTAATATTATAACTATTGCTAAATATAAAGTACTAAGTAGGGGTGGGACAATAAATCGATATCTGGCGCCAAATATAGATATTTTAATGAATACAATACAGGGCTCGCAAAATTGCTAGCCAGATGTCCCGGGGCTATTGTGTTTTCCAGTCAGGCTACCTTAAATATAGGAAAAGCCATTTGATTGAATGCCGCCAGTAAAAGCGAAAGAATCGCAATGCTTGGCAAACCGCTATAGAGTTGATGTTGCTATAGAGTTAGAACCAGTGAATGCAGTTTACAGGTTTCATAGAAAGAGAATGATGTGCACCAAATGAGTCGCTGTAGAAACCGAATGCTTAATGATTGCGGTGCGCTCAACATGAGAAGCAACACAAATGCAATGACATGTGAAATAAACGTCCTCATGGATTAAAGAAGAGAAGCTTGAATAAGTACTGGAAATAGCGGAGGACGGGTACAGAACAGTAACAAAACTACAGTCACACACACACACACGGGTGTATTGTGCAAACTACACTGTATAGCGATGACAGCTATAGAAGAATTCATGTTCACGTTTTTTTATATTTAACTTAGAGATTTCAGCTTAAGTTTAGCTTCAGTCTGTTTTCTATTCTATCAGTTTAAATAGTTTGTTTTGATATTATATTACATTATATTATTTACATTTCACTTCTAATTATACCCTGTATAATTTATGTGATGAATAAAGAAACCTTGAACCTATTATGCACCTAATAATAAATTTACCTTGTTTTTCAATGGAGTCTCTTGCTCATCAAGGCTGTATTTATTTCAAAAGTACAGGAAAAAAGCAGTGATATTGGGAAATATTATTGCAATTTCTAATATTGGTTTACTATTTTAATACCTATACTTTAAAATATAATATTTTCCTGTGAAGCAAAGCTGAATTTTCAGCATTATTACTGACCTGTGACCTACTCAACGCGTGTTACTTTTTTCTTTGATTCTTTGATTAATACAAATTTCAAAAGAACAGCATTTATTCAAAATAGAAATATTTTAAATTGTATCCATTTAACACATCTTTGCTGAATAAAGTTTCTTTAACTTTCTTTAAAAGTATCTATCTTTAAAAAAGAAAAACAATTCTGAACCCAAACTTTTGAATAGTTTATATTGTAACACAAAGTCTCTTTTTTGAATAAACACTGTTATTTTTAACTTTTTATTGTTAAAAAAACATCACAGATTCCCAAAAATATAAAGTTTCAAAATATCAAATATCAAACACAGCTGTTTCCTACATTGATTATAAATCAGTATATTAGAATGATTTCTGAAGATCATGTGACACTAAAGACTGGAGTAACGATGCTGAAAATTCAGCTTTGCATCACAAGAATAAAGTATATTTTAAAGTATATTCAAATAGAAAACATTTAAATTGCAATATTTCACAAAATTATTTTGTGAAATAATATTCAGAATTTGTTTTATCAAATAGATAGGCTACAGCCTTGATGAGCATAAGACACTTCTTTAAAAAACTTTATTGATCCAAACTTTTGAAAAGCAGTGTAACCTAAAATGTACTTAATTTAGTTGCATCAAGGGTCAAATCAAATATTTGACATTTAAGTTAAAAGTTACACACGTTTTGTGCAGTATAAAGAATGTTTTTGCCCAGGTGACTGAAATGTCCGCCCAATTAGGGCTGCAACTAACGATTATTTTGATAATCGATTAGTTGGTTGATTATTCTTTCGATTAATCGGATTAAATACAATTATTTTATTTTATTGACAAAAAACACGCTATTCCACATTCTGCTCAATGTCCTTCAAACACACTGAATGCTATGAAAACATACAGTGCTTAATTTATTAAACCACCTGTCATAAAGAGAAAACAAATGTTTAAGGAATCTGTCAAAAAATTGTTTAAATTGCGGTCTATGTCCCGACTACCTCACAACTAGTCAGTTAGGAGGCTCCACTCGGGTCAGGATGCTGCCCATGTACCTGGAAGCTCACAAGGTTTTGGATCTTTGATTATTTGGATCTGAGGATGGATCCGTGGGTCTCACCGGAGTTCCGGGGTGTTGCTGGGCAGGGAGGGGCAGCACCGTCTGGGGCTGCATGTGAGGCGGGGTGCCCTGAGAAGGGGCGGGATTGGGTGTGGAGGCCTGACTGTGCTGCAGTGCTGCTGGCAGGTTAGTGGTGCTGGTGGTGGTGTTGGGTGGCAAGGTGGCGCGGAGTGGAGCTTGAGGGGGTGCGGGACAGCCTAGTGGGGGGCCCAAGGGGCCAAGTGCATTCAGGGAGAGGTTAGCGTTCTGCTGCTGCTGGGGAAGGAGAGATTGCACGCACACAAGCAGGGACAAAACAAGTTTAGAGGGGACGTCGTCATGCGGAATGACATCACTCTAGGATGTGAGTGCATGTGCGCACCTGCGAAACGGCCACCTGTGTGTTGGGCTGGCCGATGTTGACGTTCATGGCTTTGGTGTTGGTGGGGAACTGCGGTTGAGCCATGAACTGCGTCTGGTTGGCCGTCTGCGCCACCATGTTCCCGCCGTGAGCTCCCAGCATGCTTCGCGTGGGAGACATATTCATCTGCGAAAAAACAACAAGAAAGTTACAATGAGATACGTGTCTGGAGAGCAGAAACGAGAAGGTTTTAGAAATGGAGACTGACCGTTGGGACTTGGTTCACGTTGATCTGTTGATGATTTATCGGAGAGGCAGCACGTGTCGCCATGGGGCCTGAGACATCGGGACATTGGGCATGGCGCCAAATGGATTCAACCCTGTTGGAAAAACAACACAAAAGATTGGTAACGCAGAGATTTTTGTTTAGAGTTGAGAAAACAAATGCATCTCCAACAGTGATTGGCTACAAATAGGACTGAATTACCTTGAGACACCTGCATGCGATTGATGATCTGATTTGGCACATTGGGCATAGGCACAGGTCCATCTGAAAAGAGGGAAGAGATTGAATGAGATCAGAAACTGGCACATTTTGTGCGTTTAGGTCTGTTAATTTAACACGTTAATTTGGTGCGATTAGTTAGAATATTTTTTAAGTATTGCATGCAGCTGCTGACAGACGACAAAAATCAAGATATCAGGGTAAAAAAAATGCCCCTGTATGAGTATTTGTCTTATGTTTATGTGATATAGTTCAGCAATATCAATACATTTGTCCCTAATAACTGTATATTTTTGCTCAATTTCACCAATAAAAATTACTTCTAAACAAAGCCACTGCAGAAAAGCCTTTCTGGCAACACACAGCGGTATTTCGTTACGAAGGGAATGCACATTTTTTAAAGAAACAAGTGAGCCAATGATTCAATGACTCATTCATAAAGAGTCACTTGCTTCGATTCGGAATGAATCAGCCGTTTGGATAACTTAAATTAAATGAATTAATCCCCTTAGGGCTGTTAAAAACTAATTCGAATTTTGAATATTCGTCAAATTTAAAATAAAATCCACATTCGAATGCAAAACGCTGTATTCGAATTTTAGATGTCCGTCAGGTAGCTTGGCACACAAAATGCGAAGACGAGGTGTCGTTGCATTTTAATGCTTTTTTTTTGCCTGTCCAGTTGAACCCACTCGATGCAGTGCTGCACATTCAAAATATTGCAGAAAAAGAGAACAGAACGCATATTTATTGCATTTTCTAGAGGGACATCTATCATCGTTGCACTCGCGTCTCACACAAGAGAGCACAAAGACATGTAAAATGAAAGTTAAACTTAAAAAAATACATGTAATTACTAGATTAAGAAATTAGCTTGCTAGCGAACGTGCATATTAACAGCATAAACATGAACCTTGCGATCATATGATTAAATTAGGTGTATCAGCAATGATGAATCTTTGAGTTTAAAGCGGCTCTGACAGAAAGGCTGCGTGTGCCCTGAAAGAGACGCGCTGTTTGAGGTATGTGCTCTTTTCCTAAATGCATATCTTGCATTTCACAGGTATATTCTCCATCTGTAAATGTTAAACAGCCATGGAAATTTTTCCATCTTGAGATTCTCCGCTAAACTTCACAGACTTAGTTCTGAACGCGCACCGCTGTGCGCATGCGTGCACAACAGACAGAGCTCAATTAAATAGGAGCGCAATAACTCTGACTCAAATATACATTTTGCTGAAATGTTTGTAGTTGGACATTTTAAACCTACAAGTAAGTTTATTTGTGTGATAGCACTAACTGTAAAGTGACTGTAATGACACATGTCCACGCACAGGAAGACCAGACGCTGTCAGATTACCTCATGTCTCATTCACCGGTGAGAAAATATTACAGTACAATACACATAATATTACAATAATAACACTTTGCATTCTCACTCGGTCTGCAATAGCATGGAAAGAGGGATATGATTGGACGAACATTTTATGGTCCTACGCCTTCAACAGACGATATAAATAAATTTAGAGCACTTCATTTGGTGATTGCTATCGGGATGAGAAAAAAAATGTCAAACAACATAAACAATCTTTTTGAATCAAATCACCTCCCCTGCCTTTAATACCCATTAAACCTCATAGCATTATTTATGCAATTCTAATTGCAGCGTAAATGCATTTATGCCACCTCTGGACAGACTCTGTATAAATATACCTAAATGCCACTTCAGATGCAGCTTCTGAAATCAATGTTATGGCCACATTGTAGCCTTAAAAGTGAATTGGCATATCATTAAATTAAATCAAAATTCTAATTGCTTGACAGCCGTAGTTTTAAAGTGACTTACTCTGTGGCCGAGGTCCCATGACATTAGGCTGGTTGAGGGCCGGTGGCTGTTGTCCCGCTGCAGTCATGGGTGTCTGATTAATAATCTGCTTTTGTAATCGGGATCTTCTCTTCTCCTCCAGCTCTTTCTGGATCTTATAGATCTTCTCGGCCAGAAAGTGATAGTACTCATCCTATACAACACACACAGAGTTTAACAGTGTTAAAATCAATGTAATCGACACTGAAGAATTTGACTTTAGGATGAGGTGTAACCCTGTGCTCACCCTGCTATTGGCCGACTCGTACATATCCCCTTCCACTTTTCTTGCGTAAGCCACCAGGTTCTCCATGCGACGGTCCTTCAGGGCAGCGGGGTCTGGCGTAGGGAAGATGGCCTGCACCCTAAACAAACACAGAGAGCAAAACCCGTTCACTCAAAGTGATTAACTGTTTTCAACAAATAATCAGAAATGTTTCTTATGCATCAAATCAGTATATTAGAATCATTTTTGAAGGATCATGTGACACCGAAGACTGGAGTAATGATGCAGAAAATTCAGCTTTGCATCACAGAAATAAATTATATTTTAAAATATATTCAAATAAAATAATTCTTTAGAATTGTAATAATGTGTCGCAATATTATTGTTTTACTGTGTTTTTTATCAAATAAATACAGCCATGCTGAGCATAACAATTTAAAAACATTTATAACATCTAATTCAAGAGCAGTGTTAACTAACAGTTTGTGTACAAGGTGGTTGCGGAGGTCCTGAGTGATGTGCTCGTGCCAGGCTTTCCTCACGCTGGTGGCTGACAGAGGGGCCGCCGTGGGCAGGTTACCCATGCTGCCTAACGTAAGGCCATCCGGCATCAGCTGACTGCGTAAGGAGAATCAGGAGATATTTAGTAAGCAAACAGTATTAAAACACCAATTTTGAGCAATTACGAGTCTTTTGGTAGGTGTGTCTCACTTGTTAGTGTTGAGGGTTGATGGCATGGTGCCATCTGAGAGCAGCTTAGCCTGGTCTGGTGGTCTCCCTGGACGAAAATTAAATGGATAAAATTAAAATACATAAGTCAAATAATTCATAAATATTTAATATATTTATTTTAAATAATAAATATTACATAAAACATTTAATACTTACAATTAAATAAAACATGTTATTTATTATATTTTGATTATAATACATTATATTTTTAAATAATTAAAATATATAATAACCCTAACATATATCATTCAAATTAATTACTTGAAATAAAATACACAACAATTGAAAAAATAAATAAAAAATAAATCAGCTTTTTCATTTCAATTTAGTCTAACCTGATACACTAAAATAATAAAATAACTAATAACTACATAGACATATGAACAATTAATAAAACAAATGACTGAAACTTTAAACAAAAATAGAAAACCTAAAAATCAATTCAAAAAAATTCATAAAGCCTGTATCTCAATGATACACTGATTATGTATCGTTATTTATTTGTTTTTATTATATTTATTTAGTATGTATGTGTCTAAACAAACAACAAATAAATAAAAGCTAATTTATAACTCCTACTCCCTAAATGTTTTTACATTACATAATTGTATTTATTACATTAAATATTCCTATAAACATTTATTTAGTAAGAAATAAAAAAATAAATACAAATACTTAAAATAACATTCATACTCTCTAAATAATATTTAATATATGTTAGATTTTCAAAAAATGTATATGAAACAACAAAAACAAACATTTCATAATAAATACTCATAAAACAATTACAAATTAAAAGCTCAAAATATAATATAATATATAAAAAATAAAATGTTATAATACACAAGTGTTTGTTTATGTATATAATTAGTTTGTAATATGTTTAATATATTAACTCTTTACCGAGCGCGTTGATGGATCTCATTTGTTGCTGGTGTTGGGTCAGCGGCGTCTGCGCAGTCGAATGCCCGGGGCCCGGGGACTGGGCCTTTGTGGGGGTCTGATTGCTGTAGGGGAGGCCGAGGGCAGCGTACGCCCGCTGCATGGAGCTTGGGTCAATGGGCGTGGAGCTGGGTAGAGCGGGCGCTGTCTGCTGCCCCGTGCCGACCGTCCCGATAGGGGTCTGCAGACCAGCGTTGGGGGGACTCAGCATTGCTGTAACGCAGGAAAGAGATGTCGGCGTATTTCAAATAAGACCATGCATGAGATTTCACGTCTGATTGTGCTTAGACCCTTGGCAGAATCTGTCTGTCAAACCAGATTTTTTTTTTAAACCCTGCTAAACAGTCATCTGGATGGAAGAAAACATTACTCATCTGAACAACGTGGTAAAAACAGGGGGAGTAGAAAGGAAAGGGGAGGGGGTCCGAGACGCCATTTGCATGGGGAAGAAATATGGCAGCAGCAGCGTCTCTCCAACATGTAATTCTCACAGCGCAAAACCAAACACTTTAGCTGCCTCGCGCTCTCAGATCATGATGAGAGATGGCTGGCAGAGGGAGAGGCGCTCTGCAGGTTTGCTGGATCTGTAACAGTGTGAGATTTTAATGAGTCACCGCTCAGCGCCCCTCCCCCTCAGCTGTATGGCTCTTCAAACACACACGGCCCGTCTGAAACATTCACACATTCACAGCTACCATCACGCCTCTCCTCACAGAATCCTGCTGAACAACTACATATCCCCTCCAAAAAATCTCTTGATCTCTGAATCCTAAATGGCTCAAATAAAGTACTTTAAAATAATACACTTATGTGGATTCATGAATGTAATCGGTTCAAGACACTTAAATGAATGCTATTTGCCATTAAATGACAATTCCTCATTGCTGGAATATATTACATTTACAGTACAATTAGTGCTGTCAAACGATTAATCGCATCCGAAAGAAAAGCTTTTGTTTACATAATATATGTGTGTACTGGTGTTTATTTGTTATGCATACATAAATACACACTAGGGCGGTCAAATTGGCTGAAATACTACATTCTAATTTTGTACTAAAATATTAGCAATATTCAAATTTAAAAGGCATAATTTCTGTTGAGGGGAAAAAAGCTTTTGGCTCCTCTCCTGAGGCTACAAGAGGGCGCATCGAGCAAAATATCACCATACTGATGCATGTTAAGCCTAGTCTTAATGGGTCGCGTTTCAGTCACCATTTCATATACAGTTAAATATATAAATGAAAACAGTTTTATTGAGAATTTAGCTGCATCAAAATACAGTATGTGGGCACAGAGAGGGAAAAAATGTATATTCATAAATAATAAATGCACATTCTGCATGTTCAGAAGAAGAGCTGCCCTGTCCTGCAAAAATGTAAACTGGTTTGTGTAAGTAAATTGCTCGGTTCAAAGAAAGAGAAGTAATAGGAAGCTGGATTTTCTTTTTTCCTGTGTCTATTAGACTTGAACAAGTTCTTTGAAAAACATCTATGACCTTTGAAACATGTCTTCATGCTCTATGTTGACTATGTTTTCAATAATAATAAACATACATTCGCATAAAGCATCCATATTTGTCAATGCCCATTTTGATTAGAGTTTCATATATTCATATTCTGAAATCACAATTATACAATTCAAATTACTTTGTCAACATTTTGCATTTTTAGTACTAATGGTTGCATTATGATTAGAATCAAACCTGAACAAGATGTTACAAAGAGAAAAGCTGGAGTCTTTAGAGTGTATAATTTATTTCAATCATCTGTTTTTCATATAATTTAAAGTGTGCGTGTGTGAGTTGTGTGTATGTGTATGCATTGTCGATGTGTCAGTGCCACCAATTTGTTTTTGTGGTGGCTCTGCATTTTGGTTTATTTTATTTGACAAATTATAAGAGAGCAGTTTGTTGTCTCACAAATGTATTCCTCTGTGTGCGTGTGTGCATGTGAACATGATCATTTTGCTTTGTGGATATTTTTTGCATTGTTGGAAGTGTGACTCTTCCTTTTGATCCATGTGTGTTCTGCGCCGTTTCTGATTTTGAGGATGAATTTTGTCCATTTTCTATGCGGGGTCTCTTCAAATAAAATAATCCAAAATGCAAAACCACCACAAAAATAAATGTGCACGCGCACACACACACACACACTTGTGTGAAACAAAACGTGTGAAAGGTCCCATATTGTACACCTTTCCAGAGTTTTATTTTAGGTGTTGATGTCCTTAAGAATATATATCTGTGGTACAAGTACCAAAAACCATCTCAATATATTTGTACAGCTCTTTTCTCAGGAGCTCTGCTGAAAACAGTTTGATTTGTCCATGAGCCTCTCTTCTGATTGGTCTGTTGTTTTCTGAGTGACGCACGGCTAGGCCAACCACAGGTTACTAGGGTCATGTAGGACCAACATCACAATTACGTCACAGCGCTAGCTGCAAAACAAAGTGAAAACTGGAGGCGGCCCATTCAAACTAGTGTTGTGACGGTGAGGAAATGTTCCCACCGGTTAATCGGCCTAATGTCACACCGGTTATAACGGTATCACCGTGGGGGTGGGGCTTACAGTACCCTGTAAGCACCATGCGCGGTTTACTTTGACTTTGATATCAGCGGCAATTCTGCATCAAGCACTGTTTAAATAAAATTAAAATCAGCAAATACTGTGGAACCAAATAAGCGAGAAACTAATGTTTGTTTTTTTAAACATCACTTAGGTCAGGATGCCTAATAGATCGATTGCGAAGACAATCCTGGAATATCACGCTTTAGGTCAGTGTTTCTCAACCAGGGGGGCGAGAGAGATAAAACTACAATATAATATATTCACTAATATGACTCGCATATTAAGTTAAGTACAAAAATATATAGCCTATAAATAAATAACAGAACCACCTCTCTACATATTCTGTGTTTCGGAGCAGCAAACCGTCTCATTGCGCTGTGAATAAAAACGGTGCTCAAAAACGCTGTATGATCATATGATACGCAAACTACATCTCTCAGTGGATAAAAGAAGCGAGTGTCACACTAGTACACACAAGTTTTGATGGAAGACTATTGTAATCAGGGTAAAGATGATTACAGTGACATACAGGATTGTGCATTAGGCGCGCGTTACGTCCGTTATAAATGATGCGCAAACAAACCGTGTATGTGCGCTCTCGATCGCTATAACATCATATTTCTGCTTGAATACTCAGTATATTCACGTAGTTGAATACAGCGAGTGTTTTATAACGGATGCTCGCGTGTGTTGGAGAAGTTTGTGAGGATCAGTGTTGTTTATGTTCATACATGTTTACTGATGGCGTAGTGAATAATAATAGAACAATATTTTATTATTAAATTAATGCAATATAAAAGATACATCCCAACAAGCCTTTTTAATTATTTATTTGATTTAATGTGTATTTTATCATTTATTTACTTTTCACTTGGTAGATCTCTGTGAGTTTTCTCCTTGACTTAGATTAATGTCAGACTCAGAAGTCAACAGGCTTAATGGGCACTTTTACATTTCGTTTATAAACTCTTCCGCATCGTCTTGTCTGTGTCACCTCACTCTTGTCAGTCATCTCTCTTTATGTGATAAATGAAATCTGATCTGTGATATAGAGGTCTGCGTGGGACTATTTATTACGCTCCCACCCGCTCCCGCGATATATTCACTGTTTGTTCACATTTCTGCTGAAAGACAAATAAAAGTGTAGTCTGCACAAAATTATATTTATTTTATTCGTCTTGTCAAGAGTCTTGAATTTATTGACAGAAAAATGTCAATAACATTTTGCTGCCAACACGAAATAAAGTGTCACAGAGAGAAAAAAAAAGTTAGATAAAAATTGTAATCCTTATTTTTATTCGTTTTGTCAGGATATAATTCGTTTAGACTAACATTCAGCCTACAACTAGGTTTAGCCTAATAGCTATTTAATTAGTCTTGTCAAAATACTAAATTAATTTAACATCTTGCTGTTAACACAGTGAAAAGTGCAGCAGAGAAAAATAAATAAATTCGACACAGGCTGTCATTTAAAATGATAGGATAAGCATAATAAAAAAAAGAAAAAAGGAACGATGAGTTGAACGTGCTTCAAGGACATCGCATTCACACTCCATCTTTATTCTGCTCTGTCACTCATCACAACCTGTCTGTTCTGTTTGAGAGCTGTATATTATATCTGCTAACCTGCTCTGAGCATCGTTACACATGCTGTGCTCAGACCCCACAAATAAAATGAAGCACTGGTTCGCGCGTGCATAACGGTCCGTGTGCAGGCTGTACCGGAGCTCGATAAGAATAAAGCGCAGATACAGTATGCTGTTCTGAAAGGACGTCTGGGAACGGGATATTGTTAGACCGCCCGCTCCCGTTCAAACTGCACCAGACTTAACGACCGTTACTACATTGTATTCAGGAAATTAATCCCGCGGCAAAATCTGGTCGGGACAAACGCAGCAATGCAGACCTAGACTGCTGTGATGCAAGACTCTCGTTCGGTCGGTGTGTTGCATTGAGCAGCCGCGTTCAGTTTTAATTTTAGTGTCCTCTATCTGAACAAAATTATTTTATTACTATAAAAAAAATCCAAATGACGGTGTGGGACGGTGCCACGGTGGGCAAGTGGCGTAACGGTGTTGCGGCTTAACACCGGTATAACCGTCATCACCATCTATCGCGGCAAGCCTAATTCAAACCGACGCAGATTCTGCTAAGTTATATAAGGAGCTTAAAATATCATCTTGTTTTGATGTTGGGTGCAGAATCAACGTAGTACAGCCTCAAATTAGAAATTTGATCGTATACCTGCTGTCATTGCAAGACAAAATAACCGACGACAGCTGTGATTAAACACGCTAAAACGAGCGGCCTGGACAGAAACCATCGTCAAAAAAAACACATTTGCAGCGCACACTTCTTATCAGAAAAGGTTCAATAAAGTATTGTCTTTTGTTGTTATGGGTGCATCTGAAGATTTCTTACATCTCACGACTATGCTGTGTATGAAATAATGTCTGTGTGCATGTGTGTAAAACAACAAACTGATGATTTATATATAATCATTTGTAATTGAATATACAGTGTTGTGATTAATTGTGGCTGGAATAATAATGTAGCTGTAAAAATATTTGCCTGCTGAAATTGAAATGTATTTACATCATCATGACTAGATAGACACGGTGAGTTTGTCTTTACTATACATGTTAGACGTGATCCACCTCATAGTAACAGTCCTGTCAGATCGTCCATCCCTTGAGTGAGAGTGTAACGTTACAGGTTTCGTCCGTTAAAGTTAACCTTTTCGACATGTTTCCGTGTTGTAGTTGCTCAGCATGGCATGGAGCGATGCTGTCTGGGAGTTTGGCAAAAGGACGGTGGGCGGTGCTCAGGATGGTGACTGAAGGCGGTGACAGTAGTTCGGTCATCACAGTTTTACAGAAGTCACAGCTACTTTATGCAGGCTGTGTGCACTTAACTGAGGACTGACTGTTTTGAAACTTATATGGTAGTTGCATATCCCCTAGACCTCAGTTATCATGAAAAAATATGGGACCTTGAAAAGATCTTTCAGTTGTAAAATAGCAAATATTGGAGTTTTGCAGCCATCTACTGGTAAAAAATTATATATTTTTTATTGTAAAAGTGCAATTTCCAAAAAATGTTCCAAAAACACTAAACCATGTCAAATGATCCATGTTATCCCATGAATGAAAGTTAGAAATGTGGGTCTTTTATAAAGTGAATTTTACATAAAAAGCTGATTTTGTATAAACCCCTATATAACACAATGTTTTAATTTATTTATATAAATTAAAAATATATAATAAATCCTCCAAAAACTACACAAATGTGGAGTAAAAACATTAATAAACAGAGTAAAATTTAATTTGTTTAAAAAGTATTATTTTGTTTATTTATTTTATTTTATTGCCTGGGGTCTCTAGAGACCCCAAAGACCATAAGTGTGACACTAACATAAAATCAAGATATCATTCCAATAAAAAAATTATTGTAGATCTAGAAGATGTTTACCACCGTACAAAGTCTCATGCCATTTGGACAAAGAACACTTTTTTTTTAATTCAGCAAATGTCGTTTGCGGGTCAAAAAGTCCCAGAAGAACGCACAAAGGGTTAAAACATGTACTTTGTAATAATTTCAAATTAAAACTACTTAAAATATTTTAATAATCTTTTCCCATGATTTAAAGCAGCGCACTTATTTTGATATAAAGCACATCTAAAGTACTTGATCATAATTTTAATTGTAGTTTATTATTCATGGGGATGCAAACCATAATGGGTGAAAAAGGTGACAAAGATATACAAACTTTTCTTCAAATTGTCCATGGATTATGTAGAGATTCTAGAAAACAGAGCAAAGCTCTTAAAACTTACTCGCGTGATGACTAACTACACAATCAACCTCTTATTTACACTGTGTATACGTTTTGTCTCTCTCGGATTATATTAGGTAAATCTGCAAGCGTCTAAAACACTGTAAACTTACGAAAACAAACAAAAAAATAGTTCAGATGGGATTCTTCTGATTAACTTCCAGGAAACACCTCTTTGACTGGCCATTGCTTTCAACAGAGATGCCTGTGATTGGCTACAATACTCAATGCTGCAAAAACTTAGCAATTTTGTAATTCGAAAACAGAGCGTAAACAAGAGCATTTAAAAGTGGTTGACTACAAGCGGGTACAGATATGATTTGGTACTAATGGTACAGCAAAAAGACCCCCACTACTTGATTAGATCTACACAAACTTGACATATTTTGATCTCAAAAAGGTGAGTTTTAACCAAAAGGTGAGGAGTTTGCATCTATGTATTCAATATAACATGTAACAACATTTTAAATGTAGTAAATTGCAACATGACCACAAAAATAATTACAAATACATTACATACAAGTTTCATTATATAAGTACATTTTAGTACAACATTTCGGACTCTGTGTGCAAGGACCTTAAACTTTTTTTTTTTTTTTTTTTTTTTAAGTATGATAAACTTTTATTCACAAAGATCCTTTTTCACAAAGGCATCACAGGAGGCACCTCACGAAGTTTGTTGTCTTTTGATATTATACATATGAGTAGTTTGCAATTATGTAATTCTCATACTTCCATTTATTATTCCATATAAATGTCAAAATGCTTCATTAAATAACATTATAATACATAATTATCTTTATTATTTTGTATTTAATAAAAAATATTAAATTATTACATTAGAATAAAACAATAGAAATATTAAATGAACATTATTATTATTCTGTTGTCTTGAGGTATAGAGGAGGGTGTTTGATGGAGGAAGGACTCACGTTGCTGGTTGCGTTTGTCACTGGCGTTCTTCAGCGGGAGGCAGACGGGACAGTCGTGCCTCGTGCAGTTCTTCCAGTGAGAGATGATCTGCCTCGATGAAGCACAGTGAGCCACTGCAGAGACAGAGACAGAAGAAAGCCTGAGCCAACGTGCTGCAAAACTGGGAGCAAAAAAGCAGGTCTGCAAAGCAGACACACACACATTTGCCACAAATGATTTCACCAAACCCACAGCAAAGAATTACTTTTTTTTCTGTGAAGAGTCATTTTTCTTTCCTCACAGGAAGCAAAAAAGGATACTACGAATGACAAAAATCATAGGCAAACTGATAAAAATGTAAGTTTCATTACAGTTATGGGGAGTGAGATTTTCAACCAATTACATTTCACTGTAGGAGGGATTATCCAATGGGACGATGAAAACAAACTAAGCGAGTGCTAAAATTTTACAGGTTAAGGGGGAATCATTTTTTTTAAATAAAAAATAAATGTGATAATTCTAATTATTGCATAAAGCAATTATAAATCGCATTTTATTCTACAACGCAATCAAAATACTAAATGAATATGTAAATTAACACTATGTGAGACTATTAAAATTCATTTACACTTTTACAAATTAGAAAAAAACTATTACAAATAATTTTCATTTTTCAAATACTGTACATTATTGTAGGTCCTCTTTACTCCGCCTCTCTCAAACGCTTTTACCCTTCCTAGGTTCACTTGGATGTTGCGAAGAAGTCATGACATTCATCACACCAAAGGGTGTTCCCAAAGCGATGACGTCATCACAGCATCTCGTTCCTTACTTGGGGAACCATGGTTACATGCGTAACAGAGATATTTTCTACAAAGTCCCTCCTTCTGACAAGCACAGTCTGCTCTGATTGGCCAACTGACCCAGTGCATTGAGATTTTGCCCAAACACCTCAAGTCGCATCGGAAATGTAACGCCCCTTTCCATAATCAAGAGCTTCAGCTTTCAAAACTAAAGTAAAGACAGTTAATAATGTCCATAGTTTTACCATAGGTTCAAGCCCGAGAGGGGAACAGAGTCGCGTGACAGACACAGTGATGAAGCTCGCATGTGTTTGCACACAAGCCACGGTTATGTGACCATGTCTCTAGGGCTGTGATCAACAAGCATAATACAAAGTTTTGTAAACAAGTGTAATAATAGTAACATTTGCATATTGTTTTATTTAGACAATCATCTCCATTCATTCAGTATCAACACAATCACGATTTACTGCTGCTGTGATTTATCACATCACACCTGGTTTGTTTGCTGGCCACAGGAAGCAGCGAGAGCCTTTGGAAGGCACCAAACACACGATGCTTTAAGAGTAGTCTCTAACCTTCATGTCCTTCCTCAGGAGTCCAAGAGAGAGATACGGGGGTCACAGCGGAGCAACAAGAAATGAGCTGGCACCGTAGATGGCGAGCTTGGCACCAGGCTAGTGTTTGAGTTTAAATGAAGCCCTGTGCTCCGACTCCAACAACTACAGCTTTGAGAGCAAAGCAGCCCCCAAAGCAAGCCATCTCCCACCGTTTGCCAACCCCTTAATATTGAATTATACCATAAAGAGCACGGTTTTCTCTCCAAATGGACTGTTATACTTGAGTCGGAGCAGAGCGTTTGCTAGGGAAATTCCCTGTGTGTGCGAATGAAACGCTACTGGCTGTGAACCCAAAGGTGCTCACAACGTAAAATTTAAGATCCTTTGTTGTGGCGGTAACAAACCTCAATGAAGTGCCTTTCGAATGTCTGTGTCATTAAATCGGATGTTATTCTAATAGCTATCTATTTAAATTAGTAGTACACTAGAGTGTAGCGCTGCTGCTCCGTCTGACGAGCGCAAAGACGCACACAATGCTGTAAACACCACATCAGGACAAAAGCGGGGCTCGCAAAATCCCTGGTAGCCCTTCGGGAGGTGCTCTTCAGATTTTGGTAGTCCGAAAATTTAACTATCCCAAATACAATAAAGACCGTAAATGTCAATCAAAAACATTTTCAATACACAAATATCAACGAATATCAAGGAAAGATTTTCATTTGACTATTTACAGGGTTTCTGCAAAATAAAATAAAAATATTTTCATGGCAATATGAAAAATTTAAATTAAGATTTTTCGTATACCATTTAACATATTTAAACGTTTTTAAGGATTTAAAAACTCTTCAATTTAGTTGTATCAAATTTAAGGACCTGTGGGAGCAATGTTCCCTCTTTTTTTATTTTCTTGTTGAGCAAAACTTTTCTTTATTGGGCGGACATTTCAGTCACCTGAGCAAAAACATTATTATTATTATTAACCGCACAAAAACTGTGTAACTTTTAACTTAAATGTGCTATTTATATTTGATTTGACCCTTGATGCAACTAAATGAAGTATATTTTAGGTTACCCGATAATTTTTTTTTTTACACTATAATACACTGCCTTTCAAAAGTTTGGATCAATAAAGTTTTTTAAAGAAGTGTTGTATGCTCATCAAGGCTGTAGCCTTTCTATTTGATAAAAAAAATACTGAATATTATAGCAATTAAAAATTTTGGTTTCCTATTTTAATACCTATACTTTATTCCTGTGAAGCAAGGCTGAATTTTCAGCATCATTACTTCAGTCTTCAGTGTCACATGATCTTCAGAAATCATTCTAATATACTGAATTATTATCAGTGTTGCTGATCTATAAACAGTGAAACTCTTGTGCTGCTTAATATTTTTTTTTACTTTTTTCTTTGATTAATAAAAAGTTTAAAAGAACAGCATTTATTCAAAATATAAATCTTTTCTAACAATATTAGATATTTTTTAAATAATTTTAGTTTAAATAACTTTTTTCTTACTATGTACTAAATTATTCATTTTAGTTACTAAAATATGAACAATGTTCACATTAATAAATACAATATTTATAATATAAACTTGTTTGCAAGGTGCAACACACCTTTTGTGAGAATTGTTTTACATTTATTTGGCAAAAGAACTTTCATTTTTTTACCCAAATATTTCTTCCTCACCATTACTAAAATAATTTTAATTGAACCATTAAGGAACAATAATCATTAAAAATGTAAATAAAAAAAAACGCTTACTGTATTCACAATTTCGTCCTTCAGCAACACTATCTGCACAACTTTTCATGTTGAGGTCAAAGCAGCATGTGACACTCGTGCTGAAACGGCGTGAATCATGTGGAAAAGCCTTGCGTTATCCGGCAAACATTTGAGCTCTGGCGACGGACGCTTGACCTGGACTCACCTTGGCAGGATTTGCCGGCCTGGCAGTGGGTCATGTGGTTGAGGACGTTCTTCATGGTCCTACAGTGGGGTAGCGCACAGGCCCGCACCTCTCCGTTGGCCTGATCGCGCCGCTGGCACTTGTGGGCGTGGAGCAGCAGGACCAGCTGCTGCTGGATAAGCTTGCGCTTCTCCGGGTCGGCCGTGGGGCCTGCCGACACGCTCTGACCTGCCACCATCCCCACCGACACCTGCTGCTGCGGCTGCTGGTGAGAGAACCAGCCACGGCGTCACAGAGTCAGCTTTCAACATGCCAGCTCAATCCTGTTAGTGTGCGTGATGGGAAACTCACCATGTTCGGCACGCTGGTGACCGTCGCCCCCTTCAGGTCAGTTGGAAACTGTGGCAGGCTGTTGGGGAGGGCGCCTTTATTCTGAGCGTTCACACCAGTCGTGCCCATTTGTTGCCCTCCACTCTGGTACAGACCGAACGGACTGGTGCCACCTGCCAAGCCCATCTACAAACCAAAGAAAAGGGCAAATATCACGTCAGAGGAGACACAGAATTTCATATCTAAAATGACATCTGGTAAACAAAATATTTTTTTAGGACCACTGTTACTGTAGGGTAGAATAAATGAGCATTTGTTAAAGGGTGAAATCCAGTCACATGAATAGGAATCCACGTGATTGGGAATTTTGCGTGAGGGCGAAAGATTTCCCCATGTAAATTTCGTAAGTTGGTCATGTGAATTTTGATGTTGTCTAGAAGCAGCAGAGCATCTTTGTTTGAAAGTGACTTTTGTATGAGCTGTGCTTCATGCATCACTACACAACTGAATAGTGGTCAATTTGTTTTGACAAAATATTACCAATGTAACCGTACATTAACAGATAAATTAATAATAAGTAAAAAAAAATCAATATGAACTGATAGGAATTCATAATATATAGGTAAAATTTTGTTTTGATTTATATATATATTTAATTTAACAGTCAAAGGTTGGGCTAGTTTCTCCTTTTTTATATTTAGATTACTAATAATTTAATAACACTTAAAAATAATCTTTAGCATATCTCACAATGAAAATACTAATTGATAGCAAAAACATAAATCACGGATATAATATTAAAGTTAATTAATATTTTACATTTCTATAAATTCAAATTTGTATTTTGTATGTTATTTTGTCAGTTTTATTGGTTTGAGTTTTTTTTTTGTCTTCCTACGCCCCATGAGGACTAGTGTCAAAAGTGGGAGTGTCTTCCGGATCGAAGAAAACAAGCGGGAAGTGACAATCAAGAATAGCCGCGTTTCCACTGTTGCAGTTTCGCCGAGGATCATTTCAAATAGTTATCAGCTAAGCTAACATAAACAATAAAGACTTGTAAAATAGTTGTAGCTCTAAACTCACTTTCAAAAGACTATGCACGCATTACCATAGTAAACATGGTAAATATGACTTCCTTAATATGACTTCCTTACAAAAAGACAAATTATGTATTTATTTATTTTTATAAAAACGTAACGTTCCGGTCCTTGATTCTGATTGGTTGAGCCAAGTTCGAAGCTGTTGTAAATGAATCTTTATACTACAGGGCTGTTGAATGCTTGCATCTGAGGAATGAATGCACACCGCTGTGAAGGGAAGGAAGTTGTGCTAGAAGAAACGTGGATATAATCCTTAGAAGCCAAAAAATAAAAATAAATAATAATAATAATAAAATAAAAACATTAAATAAACTTAGTTTAATATAACAGCCACGGGCCTAAAGTGTAAGCATGTGTTTTAATGGTTAGTTTGCTCTTCTATCATGATTAAACAGGGCTTTCATGTTGCGCGTGCTGAAGCTCATCCACGTGAGCTCGATCTAGCTTCTGAATTGCGAATAGCAAAAATGCATCATAGACAAATGTTTGAATATTATTGCACATAAAAACAGCTGGCAACTCTGGTGAGATAGAATTTGCAAGATAATGTGTGTATATATAGAAATAATAATTGTATGTGTGTTTTCTTAATTTATCCAGCACCGATAGCAGAACTGTTAACGTCAGATCTTATCGATACTCCGGTCTTTCATAATTTAGCCCCGAGACCGATTAAACACCGGGTTTCGGTATCCATCCCTAGTGACGTCACATCACGACCGTTGCAGTGTTTGAAGAAATTTTGTATGATCTAGCGCAGCAAATTAAATGTTCTTCTCACAGACATCAATCAATCAATCAATCAATCAGTTGTTAAACAAATCAATGAGTTGCTGGATACGATCTCAAGTCTTCAGCAGAGCAGGGCTTCTCCGTCACACAAGTGTGTGTGTGTTGATCTCCAGCAGCGTGCCGCCGCCCGCTCTCTTCTGTTGACATTGCTCCAGCAGACCTGATAAAAGAGGCCAGCTGAGCGGCACACGCACCGGCCGTCCCTCCTCCACCCCTCTGCTCACTCATTCATGCACACCAACACACTTCTCCTGCTGCTCTCTGTGCTTACTCATCCACACACACACACACACACACATTATCTCTCTGTTGGAGCAGCCAGGATTCACTCTCCCAGAAGATCTGCACCGTGCCCAGGATTTCTCACTCGTGTCCTTTGCTTCACACCGACATCCAGAATCACTTATTCTCCTGATACATTATTATTTGTAGGGCACTATGATTTCCGCGATGCATAAAACGCGAACAGAATTGCGTAATCCAGTCATAAAAACGGAATTTACAGTTTAACACGGAATGTCACGGTATTTGTCAAAGTTTGGATGAATTAATCAAATGTAGGTCATTATACTTAAATCAAATCGTGATATGGACTAGTATCTGTAAATATTAAGCCGCAAAAGTCGATTTAATTATGAATCTTGCTAGGGCTGTGTCGGTGGCAGGTTTTTACCACCGCAGTGGTAATGCACCAAATATCGCCGGTGGTGCGGTGTTGTGATATATATAATTATGAAACATAAAAATAAATAAATGAGGGTAATGTAAACAAAACTAATGTAAACAAACACAACTTGTGATTTTAATAATGCATTAGTAAATGCTGAAATTAACATTAACTAAGATTAATAAATGCTGCAGAATTATTGTTCATTATTAGATCATGTTAACTAATGTAGTCAACTAATGTTAACTAATGAAAATGTATTTTAAAATGTTAATTTATTGGCCGCAGTGTGTTCTGGGTACCCCTTGGTTTCAAGTAAGCTCGCAAAAATGCTTGGTTTTAAGGGGTATCTACCCGTTCCCCTTTGCCCTACCCCTCGATCAAAACAAGAATTGGGACAGCCCTTACTCTCACGTCAACGCGCAAAACTAAGGGAAGGGTAAGACAGAGAATTGGGATTCACCCTAAATCTCAATTCAAAAATGAAAATAATAAAGACCAATAAAAACAGAAACTCAGTGTTAAACAACAGGTAAGAGTAATTTTCTGCAGGAACACCCGTTAACTTTGATCACAGCCATGTGTCATTTATTTATCATGTAATAAGGCGGCTATGAAGCTTCTGATATTTATCCCTTAGCAGTTCCTACTCATAAAATACTCGCACGGCATGTTGACTTTTAAGCCTTCATTTAACTTTCAACAACAGATATTTCAGCACAATGGATATTTTTGCGCTGAATAGCCTTTTACTTGTCTCCTTTTGTGTTCTGTCTGTCTGACGCGTGTGCACGCGCCCGTCCTGTGCTCATTCCGTATTTTAAACTTAACACAGCCGGTCAGGACGGACCTTATGTAAAATGGAAATGCTCGCGTGAATCTGTAACATTTACAGATAAGGATATGACCGTAAACTGAACGTTTTTGCACTGAGAACGCACACATGTGTCACAGCGCAAACCTTTACGCTAATGCATTAAAATAAAGAATTCTCATGTTTTGGGCAGCTTGGGTCACGTAGCCTAGTTATCCTGCAGCATCTCATTCTGTTTCCTGCACTATTTTTAGATGCATTTTGTTCATAGAAATACGTTATTCAGTGCTGTAATTTGAGCAACCGGCTGAAGTTGGACGTGTACTGTGGGCAGACACGACTAATCGATAATGAGAATCGTTGTCAATGATTTTCATTAGTGATGCACCGATCATGATTTTTCTTGGCCGATTCCGATACCGATTTTTTTCGAGCAAACTGGCGATTCGATTCGATACCGATTTTTTCCTTTAAGCAACCAACAAGAAATAATGAAAGATTCTAACACAAATAAAGTGGTTATATAGTGAATATAGATTTTAGTTAACATGTATAATATTTAATTGTTTAAAAAATATATATATATTAGAAAAAAGTTGCCCCCCAAATTCATGTCTGTGGTGTTTTCAACAATGGATGTCACCCCTTTAAGAAGGGAGAATTCTATTTGGACTACTTCCTATGTGTAACTGCAGGTGCTGGTTGATCTGAGGGGTGCATGGGGAGTACATTCTTTCTTATAAATTTTGAAGTTAGCTAAATCTCTGACAATTTCATGTGTTGTCATTAGTGTATGTGGTGTTATGTTGATAACTTGCAGATCTGGCATATTTTGATAAAAAAAATATATAAATACATACTTGTTGATATTTCCAAAATGTCCCCTGATCTTGAAATCATCATGATGGTAGCCTCCATTTTAGAAAAGTCTAAGCTGATTTGTATGTGGTGTTACTGTCTCTGGTGTTAATGTATTTTCTGGTAACACAGAGCCTTTAGTAACTTGCATTATAATCCATTTATTTTAATGGATATAGCATATTAAACTAATTTTAAATGCCTATCAATATATTTTATTAGAAAACAAACAAGCATCTTTACAAATTCTGCCTCATTTGCCACCCCAGTTGAAGATGGACCAAGATGGTTTTAAATTGGGTTGAAACTACATAAAACTGGCCTTAAATGAAAACATTAACAGTAACCATGTGAAATTAAAGGCAACATTTGCATAGTTACAATCTAAACAACACATTCAACACTCATTCAACAGTCCAAACAAAGATGTTACTTAATCAACATTTGTTGTCATTTTAAAATTGGTGTAAAAGAAAAAGGTATTTACCAGTGAAACTAAATAAAACCAAAGTAGGCTATATAAATAAATTATTCCAAAATGTTAAATCAAATAATGTTTAGTGCAACGAGCAAAAACAAAGATGCTACAGCTCGTGCTTGTTAAATCGAATTAAGTCAATGTAATTTTAAGGTAAAATAAAAATAATAATCTTGTACAGAACTGACGCGTTTATACGTTTGAGCGTTTATTCTTTACAAAAGTAGCATTTCAGCTTTGTCACAAGTTGGTCTGTTTCTTTTCTCATCCAACACGTGAGAAGCTGCGCTGAACAACTGTTCACGGTCTATTCTTGTGCAGGGCGTGGACAGATACGCTCGCGAAAATTCTAGTGATGGGAAGATCGGATCATTTTACCGACTCGGACCTTTGAGTCTCGTTCAAGATGAACGAACGACTCGAAAACCCAAGACTCAAAAAGTGAACTAATCAATTATCTTTCCGGCTCATACTGCATTAGTCACGCCGATGAACGAGCGACTCGAAAAACCCGAAGACTCGAAACAGGTGAACTAATTCCAGTACAGAACCTTTAGGATGGTGCGCATGCACGACTGAACGAATCACTCCCCGAAACGACTCGTTCTTCTCGAGTCTCATTAAAGATTCGTTCAAAATGAATGAATCGTTCAAGACCGACCCATCACTAGCAACTTCAGCTAGAGCAGCAAAGGAAAGCGGCTCTTATTTGTGTGCCAGTAATGTTACACCAACGGCAGTTCGCTTCATTGTATCTGTTTTTCTGTGTGTGTTGTGCTCCTGCCGAATGTCTTCCACACAAATGACATGTTCGCACTTTCGGAAAAATCGGCCGAAAAAAAGACAAAAACCTTATAAGCATTATAAGCAAAAACCGGCCGGTTCCGATCTTTGGCCGGTCAACCGGTGCATCCCTAATTTTCATTATCGATAATCGATTTTATCGATTAGTTGTTGCAGCCCTATTAGGATATTAAGATCATGTTCCATTGAAGCTTAACTTTTTATTAGTAATATGCATTGCTAAAAACTTCATTTGTACAAATTTAAAAGGTGATTTTCTCAATATTTAGATTTTTTATGCACCCTCGGATTCCAGATTTTCAAGCAGTTGTATTTCAGCCAAATATTGTCCTATCATAACAAACCATACATCAATGGAGATATTATTTATTCAGCTTTCAGGTGATCTACAAATCTCAATTAAAAAAATTGACCCATTTGACTGGTTTTGTGGTCCAGTGTCACATATGATTTTCAAAAGCTGTAGTGATTACATTTATTTATTTGTTAGAATATGTATAACTCAATATTTTAACTAATGGCAAAAGCTGAATAATCAATCAAAGCCTATTGATCAATCAGTGAAATAATCGCCGATTAATCGTTCTAATAATCGTTAGGTTAATCGATTATCAAAATAATAGTTTGTAGCAGCCCTTCAACAATTCATTAAAAGTTTTACAAAAAATACATTTTTAGGGCCTTATGAAATGCGTTTTATATTCTTTTTTTTTCAACAAACTGCATGTCTTGTATTTATTGTTTAATTTCTGGACTCCATTTTAATGGTTCAATTAAATTTCAGTAATCAACAATCGTGACTTTTTCAAATCGAACAGCAATTAATTAAAAATAAAACTTTTAGGGCCCTATGAAATGTTTCCGTGCCCTATATACATTTTTTATTGGATTAAATGTTAATAATCAAAATGTTATGAGTAATGAGTCATTTTTAAGAAATGCTAAATTAAAGTGTTTTTCAGCCCCCTAACCCCTATAAATTACCAGCTCTTTGCGCAAAGGGAATTCATGATACAAATGCACACACCTGCCATTTCTGACATCCGAGTGCTGCTTTCAGACCCCATCAGTCACTAACCCATCTATCATAGAGACGAGTTTTGTTCATGAAATTTGCATAGAGCATGGATGAGATGTGTATGCATGTAACATGGCACATTAGGCTGAGAGCTTTTCATTTGCCTTCCCATCAAGCATAATTCTGCGACTGGCGTGATTGTCAGGTCTTCAAACGAAATGGCAGAGTTTAAGAGTGCTCTGGCATGCAACCGCTCTCGTAACACAAGCATTTAAGCCTAATAAAAAACACAAGTGCAGGAATGAGTCATGCAATCTAACAATGAGGCAGCAAAGTGCGGCTCCAGATAGAGAGCGATAATGCGAGTCTGTCTGCTGCTGCGCTGACAGATCAAACAGGACACACAACCTGATTTACACACCGATCGGATTCCACCGCAACACTTGAGCGATAAAAAAAAGACATGAAACCGATTTCACGAAAACATAACGGTCATAACTTATATTACACAAGAGTGGCTTAATGGTATCATGTGAATTTTAAATGGAGGGATGCAACAATATTAAAATGAGAGCCGATATTAAAATGGCTGAATTCAAGTTAGTTCGTACATTTTCTCTAGGGCTGCCACCAAATAAAGATTTTTCTAGTCGACTAAAGCCGGGCGCACACCATGCGATTTTTAATAGTCCTTTACGATTGTTACTTATTACTGTTGATGCTCAATTTTCATATCATCCTATCGTCAGCCTGTGAGATCACCGATATACAATATTATGTTATTTAATTATTTATTTATTTACTTAGTTTCATTGCCGGAAAGTGAACGAACTCCAGCGCAAGGCTAAAAGCAGCCTGATGTTTTTAATATGATGGAATTAGTATTTAACATAAATTAATAGAAGCATCGTAAGTTACTAATTATAATGCTTACATTTCCTCAGTTACTCAAAAAGCAGCTGGAGAAAATGAGCAAAGAACATTTCATTAACAAAAGTGTCATCACAAGCTCAGTCTAGCGCGAGTTTATGCACTTTAAAAACACTTTGTTTATGATGATAGAATTTGCGAGTCAGAAGTCAACGTGAGCCAAACAACGAAACTCTGCTGTTTCAGCACGGACTCATCTGAACGCCTCTGATTGGACATTGCTTTCATAAGCTCAGCATAATCGTGTGTGATTGGTTATAATGCGCAACACTGTAAAAACACATAAAAATAAATATAATGCAGCAAATAAGCCCTAATACTAATTAGATAGAATTACTAGCATGATACTACTACTAATAGTAATACTAATAATAGTCTTGCTATGGTCAAAGGGATCAGCCACAAGCAATATCTCTGACTATCATCGATACATAATCCTATTGTCTATCGGCACAAGCCTATTACTTATAAGACTGTACAAACATGATGATCATGTCACACTGTGGGATCTCAATTGTCATTAATATCAGACTGTACGACAGTCAAGAAAAATTGTCTGGAGTTTTACTTTATCAACCCATACACATTCAATGACTAGGGCTGAACGATGTTGGAAAATAATCTAGTTGCGATTTTTTTTAACCAATTTTGCGATTTAATATGCGATTTATTTATTTTTTAAAGCTCTTTATATTCATTATTAATCAAAGACATTCCATAAATCATTGTATAGTGTGCAGTGTTGGGCACGTTACTTTAAAGTATTAAGTATAAGTTAATAAGTTATATTACTAGTTACTTCTCACAAATAGTAAAGGAGTTGCATCATTATAAAATAAACTAATTACCAGGGAAAGTAACTATTGTTACTTTAAAAAAAAAAGGTTCAAATATGTCAAATAACTTGGATGCCCCAATATTAAATATGTTAAATTAATTAAATGGTCACCAAATAAAATACGCTATTATTATAAAACATTGTACACCAATCTACACTATTTTAATGTTTCTAATGTGTTCTATGCACAACTAGGGAATTATACAGTAAATTAAAAAATAATAACTTTTTTTACTTAAAATCTGCTGTTTCCAACCGGGATTTATATACAATATGCCAAAATTAGTATTAATATACATGAATTGATAATAGGAATTTTCATCAGGGACCATTTTCATCCTCATCATCTCAAATCTTCTCCCTACTCTGAACTCAACTGAAACGACACAGCAAAGGAAACTGGCCATCTCACCTTGTTGATAGTACCGGCTTGCTGGGTGTTGATGCCCATCTGCTGCGCCCCCTGTGTGAGCGTCTCTGCAAGGACACTCCCCGCTCCTCCCTGTGTCGCCGCCCCCGCTGCTCCTCCCGCCCCAACAGAAGATGCCACCTGCATGCCGGCACCCTGGTACTGCATCCCCGGCGCTCCTCGACCGCGGCCTACAGTCCCATTGATCACCTGACTCGGCTGTCCAGCCGCGTTCTGTCCTATCATGCTGCTGTTCAGCATGGCCTGGTTAAATCCCGTGCCGAGTCCCATGCCAGCTGAGCTGGCATTATTGCCCTGCATCCCAGGAGTGCCGCCTGGTTTCTGTGTTTGAGAGGGGTGGGAAGGAGAGCCCTGGCCCCGGGGACTCTTTCCGAGCCCGCCCAGCTGCGATCCGATGCCGCCGGGTTGCGGACTGGCCGAGTTCATCCCAGCGCTGCTTCCCGGCCGCAGGAGCTCAGAGAGTTGCTTGTGCTTGGCAGCAGCATCGGGGACCATGGGGCCGTGACCGCCTGTACCTGTAGCCCCGCCGTTAGAGGACATGGACATCAGCCCCAGGTCTCCGTTAGGTATCAGCTCATCTGGAAGATCGTTCTCCAGGTCATCCCAGGAAAGTGAACCCAACTCTGAGGAAATAAAGAGAGGGAGAAATGTAATTTTGTGTGTGGTTTTTTCAGAATTTGATTAATGCCTCAAGACAGGTCTCAAAAACCCAGTTTGCAGGTTTCAATTCATGCATTTTTATGCAAACACAGAGATTGCATAAAATTAGCCGGTTGGGAACCAAGAGAATAAATATTTCATGATAAACTGGTTGTTTTTGAAAGTCGGTGCTTGAAATAAAAGCTTTTTTAAATTTATTTTTATTTATGACTGCAGTGTTAATATTTTAATTATAGGACTAGAATTCATTGTAGGTAGCCTATAGCCTAATACAGTGGTTCTCAAACTTTTTACACCAAGTACCACCTCAGAAAATATTTGGCTTTCCAAGTACCACCATTATGACCAACATTAAAATGCAGTATAAATGGCTGCCCACTGCTCCGTGTGTGTGTTCACGGTGTGTGTGTGTGTGTGTGTGCACTTTGGATGGGTTAAATGCAGAGCACACATTCCGAGTACGTCACGTCACTTTCAGTAGCACCATACACAGTAAAAAAAACACACAAAAAACGAGTCAGTTTTAATCCTTATAAGGATATTTATTATTGTCAGCCTCTTAAAATATAGTAAATACATAGTTTGAACATGAACACTGCACCGTGCTTACTTCCACGTAAATAAAAAACGTAATTATTAAATTAAAATATATTGTACCTAAAAGTTAAATAAAACTGTACTGTACATAAATGTTAAAAAAACTGTACTTAAATAAAGATTAAATTAAAATGTATCATACTTACATAACATTTAAGTACAGTAACTTAGTTTTTATTTAACTTTTAAATAAAAAAGTACTTGATTAAAAAAAAACACAGGCTTTTAATAATAAAACTAACTTCATAATAATAATAATAGGCCTAATAAAAATAAGAATGTAACAGGCCTAAATTAATTGGAAATGCCAAATCAGGGCTCTAGACTCATTCTTCCCACTGGTCGCTCTTTTGCGACTAACTTTCTCAGTTGATCTCACGAGCACATAATTTGGTCGCAATTTCATTAATATTTATTTATTTTTTGCAACAACATGGAATAAATCAATGCATGCTGATGAACTTTTATCATAGTTATATGGTAACGAAAGTTCTTTTTCGTCGTCAGTATTATTTGTGATTTGAATTTTGAGAAGGGAATTCCTATTTTACTATATTATAAGCCGGACTTCAGATGCTTTCACTTTCACTTTTGAATTTGCGATCTTTAGTCACGTTTTACAAGAAAATATAATTGTCTGTTTTGCTTACATCTATTCACCTTTCACTTTTTAAGACTAAAACAAAAGATTGATTATTTGTTATTCTTAATTAAAAAGCACAACAACAACAATAAAACAGCAGGCTACAATGAAAAACTAGCTTACATCATTTATTAACAAAAACGAATAAGATGAGGCATGGCATACACCACATGCAGTATTATATACGGATTATTAAATTACAGAAAGTTTAGCAAACACTGAGGAATAAAAATAAATAAGTAAAAGAAAGCCTTAACGTGAGGTAAACAGCAAAGATAAGCTTTTCAAAATGAAACAAAAAAAACTAAACTGTCTGTGTGACCGTCTTGCATTTTTCTACAAGAATATCAACATGTTCACCTTCTCTGGTTTTAAGAAACTGACTTTACTTTACTTTAGCGCGAAAACCAAATCCTCTGTCCGCTATCATTTCCTCAATATTCGTATCGTTTTGTGCCGCGTGCTAAACGTACCTTCGCGCTCGTGCTGACATGACAAGTATAAACAGCTCGCACTGACAGCATCTCTCTTCACGTGATCAGTGTAATGACTCCTGCTATGTGCCGCGGCTCTGCAACGCTGTATGGAGCAGACACTTTGGAGCAGGCTGCATTGTTGAACGCAGTGGCAATGATATTTCACACATTTTAAGCTCTTTTATTTTCCAAACATAATAGGATTAGTCCAACGAATCATTCGGTTTGTAATGCGTACCAAACCAAAAGCCTCGTACCGAACGGTTCAATACGAATCGGTCTACACCCCTTTATATATATATATATTTATAAATAAATCTGAGGTTTTTGCAGTTTAAGCTTAAAACAAAAATACTCCTTAAATTCCTGTAAAATGAAAATGCTGTCTACTCTGACTGAGGTCTATTCAATTTCATATTATTAAGGGTCTAATGGAAGCTGTGGTTTTGACACCATGAAAATATTGTTTTAGCAGCTCCATGCTGTGAGGGAAAACAGCAGAGAGAGCGCAGAAGTCTAAATCAATATGCCTGCATGAGGTTGATCCACCGCGAGTCTGCTAATAGCTTTAATAAATCCACCTTATCTATTAAAACCTGCTAATGAACGACTGACACGTTATACACACAAGAGTGTGTATGATACCTCAGAACAGCTGGGAGGAAGGAGACGTTCTCAATCACGTCTGTGACAGTGAGCTACTAACGACAGATGTTAGTATGTTTAGCAGAGTAAATGCCACCAACACAACAGGACGGATGCTAGAGATGATATCACCACTGATTCAGGTGCAAAATTAATGGATTTGATTATGATTTACTCAATGTTTTTCTAAGGAGAACTAGCCTGCTTAAACTGTAACAAGTATATTGTACGTACATACACCATTCCACTAGAGATGTTAAATGATCATGTGGTATACTACAGTTAGTGAAGTTTGCTGCAGGACTGTTTCACATAGTATTTTATAAAAACTAAGTATTCAGTACATACTGTATCGAACGCCACACGCAAGTGAAGTTTAAGAAACAATACTACTATTTCTTACGTTTACCGTTTATGACTGTTTCACATGGCATTTTTACAATATCACAGGATACAGTACATACGGCATGGTTTTAGGATACTGTTTGTAGTATTTGCCACTGCAGACTAAGGGTGTGCAGAATCAAAAATGGCATCATAACATGGACGTTTTAATCACAGCGGACAGCCTGTTTTAAAATAAATGAGCCCAGTCGAGGCTTGTCCTATCCATCACACAGTTTAACAACTAATAATGACTTTAAACGCTTTGTTGGCGAGTGCAGAGAGCGAGTTTGGTGCACGCGTCTCAGAGCTCACGCAATAACGTTACGGCAGCTCAGGTTTAAGATGAATGCGAATCATTTCTCCTTCTCCGTCTCTGTGAGTGCACTAAACCGTCATGATTATATAGGCAACTCGATGCCCCATGCTGTTCCGTTCATTCAGCGAAGCTTTGAATGCGGATGTGAATCCTGACGATGTAAAGGCATCAGTTCGGCTATATAGTATATATATGCGGTTCTGACGGTCGTATAATAATAGAATGCTCTGTGAAGTGAAGTGATGTTGCCATACTAGACTTTACCTTCTGCTTTAGAGTCTTGTTTGTGTTAAACCTGGCAGAAAAACAGTCTTAAGTAGGGCCAACTGCAGGCTCGCGCAATAGGAGTGTAAATTGGATGGTTTGTCACGTTTCGATATCGATTCTCATACCCAGCAATACGATATTTGCAGATATCTCAAAAAATTATACGATACGATTCGATACAGGAGTATATCGATCGATATTATCATATTACATACCTATTTTAAACAACCATCTACATTTTTATTAACTCACAAATGCTACCAAAAATATGTAACTTGAACATAAATCTAAAAATGCTGCTTTGGGCTCAGCTTTTCAACAGATAACCAAATTACAAGCACAGATTTAATATACTGATACACATGCCTTTTTTCCTCCACTGTTTACATTAAGACGTGCTTTCTTAACCTACTGTTTACAAGGATATTAGCCAAAACATGCATTTCGATGTAGTTTTGTCAGTATGCATTCATCCATGCTCAAAAAAGCGGAGGGGAGCTCAATTCAGTATTCGCACAGATTTGACGTGGCTGTCTGTGTGCGTGCGCTTTAGAGGTGTGCGTTGAACACTGTTTAACACAGCGCGCGATTGTTACTCCAACAATCCCAAGCCTCATGCGTTCGGGCAGTCCTTATATCGAGTCCTGTTACGTGAGATTGAACGAGAATGCACGCATTGGCGGTAATACATAGACGGACATTATGTGAAAATGTGGACAGTGCCAAAATAAAGGTGCCTTTTTATACAACAGATATCAATATTTTACGCGTGGCATCGAATCGTCATACATTGTATCGATATATCGATCCATATCGATGAATCGTTACATCCCTATCGCGCAATGGGCGTCGCTAAAGGTGCGATGCATCGACGCACTCCATGCTAATCAACGTATTTTTATAATCTACGTAATTGATGATGCCGACGAATCGCTGCAGCCCTAATGTACAGTACCTACTGCATAGTGTGCCAAGCAATGATGCAGTGTACATTCATTTGTAACATGTACTACTGAAGACTGTTTCAAATAATATTTTAAGAACAATTTCACAGTATTTCACAGTATAAAAACAAATGAAATCAAGAGACAATATAGCACACTACTGTTTGTTTTTACTGTTGAAACTGCTTTAGATAATACTTACAGGCAGTAAGTATACAGCACATACTGCACACTAGTGTGCCGCACACTAGTGAGAACAAGTAACAATGCAGTATATAACTAGTATATATACAGTACACACTGAACAGTGTGCAAAACACAAGTGGTCAAACAAAAATGCAGTGATGACTGCTCGTAACGTTTACTGTTTCACATAGTTTTTATAAAATACGCAAGTGTGGTCAAATGACAATACGGTGTAATATGTTTGTAATATTTACCAAAGCATAATATTTCACGTGGTATTTTTATATAAAATAGCAGGCGCAACGGAGTACATACTACACAGTATTTCACACACTAGCTTCTCAGCCCTGAAATCTTGGTCAAATTTTGTGTGGTGTTTCCCAGAGCAACATTGTCAATAGGGATGCACCGAATGTTCGGCAACCGAAATTGTTTGGCCGAAAAAAGGAAACAAATATATTTTGGTGTTCGGCCGTATAAGCGAAAAGACAGAATAGTTTGTACCGAACAATGACATTACATGATCAAATAGAGACGAGCACTAATGCAGCAAACACGTCTGCAGCATGGAAGCATTTAAAACTGTCAGAGAGAGAGACGCAAAACTCATTACAAGCATGAATCACCGACAGCGAGAGACTGCTTACTGCTGCATCTCATGTCTCCGATGAGAAGAGGAAGGGGTGGTTATTGCTGGTTACTGTGATGATTGAAATCGTGAAATGGATTAGCAAATAAACTACAGAATGTTATGTTTTCTAAAACACGCACGAATGACATGTATTCAAACAGCGCTACACGAGCTCGCGGCGCCAGGCTTCAAAATCCAAAGCGTGAGCTAATTCTGCGCTGAAACCCTTACTCAGCATTTGCTCATTTTTATAATTTTTTTAAAGGCGTGTGACAATGTGATACGTGTGACAAACACCTTCCCAAATTCGTAATGAGATCAATCTGAGAAATTTCTGCATGCTGTTGTCAACAAACAAAAGCACTGAGGTCTTTCTGCATATTTGCAACAAAATAAAAGCTCCATCATAGAGTAATTTTACTCTTGTTCTGTAAAATAAAAAGACAATAATAAATGATATGAATAATTACCATACAACAGCTGTATTAATACATTTAATATAACATTCACCAATAGTGTTCAAATTGGGATCTGTGATATTTTCTAATGTTTTAAAAGAAGTCTCTTCTCAGCAAGGCTGCATTTCTTTGTACAGAAAAAAAACAAGCCTGATTCAAGAAGGGGGGTCTCAAAAATGGCCCAAAAAAAATTATTTTAATAACTTATTAATTTTAAGTTAAATTGTGCTTTGTTGGTATAATGTCTGATAGGATGTAAACAAATGTTCAGTGTTAAGTAATGTTTTTTTTTTTTTTTTGTAAAGCATGACAAAAAAGTAAAAAGCAGATTTTGGCTATTTAATTTATGCAAAAGTGAAAAAAATAGCAAAATACGCCTACATGGGGGAGAACATTTTTGAAAAAACGTGTTCGGTATTCGGCCTTCGTGTTTCATTTTGTTCGGCTTCGGCCAAGAATTTTAATTTCGGTGCATCCCTAATTGTCAATATATGTGCGACTCTGATTGAAATGCAGCATGGGTAGTGTGGAGGTCGCACCGGTTTGAGAGTAAACACAGACATGCTGCCAGACACAGCAGGTGCTAAGCAGGTGCTAAACAGGAGTAGGGATCATCCCTTTTCTTTCGCTCCCTGTTTAATGACCCACATCACGGAGCCAGACTCGTGCAAGTCCTCGCTGTCTAGTGCCAACGTCCCACCCTCTCCGTGCTTGGAGCCGAGCCAAAATGCAAAGCAATCTCCACGTTCGGAAGCACCTTGGAGTCTCGAGTCCCAACGGGGATCCAGATTTCTCTCTCCACCATCGGGCTGGAGCTCGTTATAGTGGCTCCGGCGGGGGGCTATAAATAGTCTCTCCGCGCAGCAGCAGACTACAGCTGTCGTTCCCAGCGTCTGAAAGATAGCGGGCCGTCTGAGCTGGGACAGGTGCACCTCCCCTGGGATTTCACTCGGATGGCGAGGATAGCAACGGATACATACAAACCAAGACTTTTAGCTCAGCTATCCATCTCTGTCGCTATAACTCGCTCCCTAAATCCCACAATTCAATCTTAGAATAATCATTTTCAAGTTTTGGGTGTTATAATTCTGAATCCATTCTGGTTTATTTGGGCATTTCTCATTTATAAGTTATAATATCAATTTGATACTAGTATATCGATGCATTACATTTATTAAAAGTGACAGTAAAGACATTTATAATGTTACAAAAGATTTCTATTTCAAAGAAATGCTGTTCTTGTGTCATGTGTTATTCACGCAAAAATTATGAAGCAGGTAATGTTTTTTGAGCATCACATCAGTATATTAGAATGATTTCTGAATGAAGAAGGTGTAATATGTACACATCCAAAAACTAGGTAGGTGCTCGATCACATGAAACACTTCACTGTCAATAAACTAAAATCAGCACACTGCCACTAATGCTCACAAAAAAAAATAATAAATGTATTAAAATCATAACACCATAACACCACTTCGACCCTAGGGTTGTTTATTGACAATGATTTCTGAAGGATCACGTGACTTTGAAGACTGGAGTAATGATGCAAAAAATTACATAAGTTACATATTAAAAAATGTTCAAATTAGGGATGTCAATGTTTGATTAATTGTCGATAAGACGTGCAATCGATTAAAGCTATCGATGGTTGATTAAGCAGTTTCATTTTGGGGTGCGTGCATCTCATGCACAAGACACATGCAAGCAGCTGAAAGTGAAGGGGCTGGATCAACAGCGGTGGTTTTAGAAGCGGATCACTGACCGTGCATCACAGCCCCACACGCCGTACTTACGTTTGGGATCATTTTATTTTAAATCCCAATTATGTCAATTGCAATCATTGCGATAGGGTTTTAAAATAAAACAATGAGCTTGGGCCAGGGCTCTAGACTAACTTTTTGCACTGGTGCGCCTAACTTATTTTCTTAGGTGCACCCAAATTTTTATATAGGCAATATTGACGAGTAAACGATTAACTAACAATCTGGTCAACATAAATATCTTTATTTGAAGCACAATTCTACAAGAAAGGTAACTTACTGAAAAAGAGCTGAGATTTAAACTTAAAACATCTCAAGATGAATGAAATAAAAATAATCTAAATTAAGTGTTTTAAGGGCGTCAAACTGAACATATCATGGCTCAATGTCTTATGTACTATCCTTCATTGCGGTCACATTCCCCTCGGATGGCCAACTCTTGTAGTTTGTCCTTCTTGAGCTTTGGCCTCGGCTACACCAGCTGGCCACACTCTCTCTAGCATCAAAATCTTCCAGACTCGGCCCCTCTACATTGATTATCAGATCTTCCACTGTGTCTGAATGAAGGGATGCTCTAGTGCAGTGCTTCTCAAACCCCCCCTTGAACCTATAAAAAAATCCAGTGCCCCTATCCCACCTCAGACTACCAAATAATTTCACTAAACATTATGAAAAAAAAGTATTTACAGAAAAAAAAAATCCTGTTCTGTTCTATACTGTATTTTAATGCAGCCAAATTCTCAATAAAACTGTTTTACTTTATATATTTTACTGTTTCTTTTGTCAGTCAACGGGATAAATATGAAATAATGACTGAAAAACATCCCTTTAAGAATACATAACCAGCTCTCCCTTCCAAGAAGCTAGTCTGCACAAAAATCCTAATTTATAATTTTATTGAGCCGTTGTCTGATGAAATCAAATAATACACAGAAGACAAAGGCAATTCCTGTGCTGTGATTTCGGCTATATTTGCACGTAAACTTAGAGCAGCAATAATATATCTTTTAACTGAATATGCTGCTCCTGACGCTCACTGAACAGAGCAGATGCAGAGATAAAGCTGCATGCGCGCTGATCTTGTGCCATTGCGGCAGTACCAACGATCACAGAGACTCCCTAAAGTTAGTCCAAGAGGTTGCTAGATTTGTCACTAGTGGGGGGGTCCGCCCTTCACTATCTCTGATTGGTTTAGACCACGATATGGGCCTAATGTGTGTCTGTTTTTGAACCACAGGGAGACTGTCAGAGTCGCAGAGACATTGTTTGTTTTGGGGCTGTGTCAATTATGCAGATTATCACGATTAATTGTCTGGTTTTTTTATGGTTTTCATTATATAATTGTGATTAATTTAAGGGTTCAGTAAAAAAAATATGATGTTATCTTTTAATCTTTTTTGAGTTATTATTCTGCAGTGTAACAGAGTATTCCAAATTCTAAGAATCGGCCAATACCGATCCAACACCAGCACAATTTGTTTTCTACACCACAGTATATCAATACGGTTTTTGTGGAACTATTGGTCACTCTTTTTTAAACCCTTTGTTAAACACAATCCACTAAATACTCACTTTCTCACTACAGAGAAAAACTACATTTGAATTAAATATATAAGCTATGAAATTATATATTATATTTATATATTCAATTCATATATTAAACTAGCGGACTGTATAATTTAACAGAAAAAATTAGTGATGCACCGATCATGATTTTTCGTAGCCGATTCCGATACCGATTTTTTTCAAGTAAACTGTCCGATTGCGACACCAATTTTTTCTTCTTTAAGCAACCAACAAGAAAGAATGAAAGATTCGAACACAAATAAAGTGGTTATATAGTGAATATAGATTTTATTTAACATGTATAATATTAAATGGTTTAATATATATATATATAAGAAAAAAGTTGCCCCCCAAATTCATGTCTGTGGTGTTACAACAATGGATGTCACCCCTTTAAGAAAAGGGAGAATTCTATTTGGAATACGTCCTGTGTGTAAAGGTCACTGCAGGTGCTGGTTGATCTGAGGGGTGCATGGGGAGTACATTCTTTCTTATTAATTTTAAAGTTAGCTAAATCTCTGACAATTTCATGTGTTGTCATTAGTGTATGTGGTGTTATGTTGATAACTTGCAGATCTGGCATATTTTAATAAAAAAAAATTATAAATACATACTTGTTGAAACCAAGTTGATTTCCAAAATTTCCCCTGATCTTGAAATCATCATGATGGCAGCCTCCATTTTAGAAAAGTCTAGATTTAGGCTGATTTGTATGTGGTGTTACTGTCTCTGGTGTTAATGTATTTTCTAACACAGAGCCTATAGTAACTTGCATTATAAAGTCTGTGGTGTTATAATTACGTCTGTGGAGTTACTTCAATATGACAGACAAATTAATCAATTAACTAATAACTAATCAATTCTCTTGCTGGCTCATACTGCATTGGTTAGGCTTACGGGGCTGTCACGTGATGAACGAATGACTCGAAAAACCCGAAGACTCGAAACAGGTGAACTAATTCCAGTACAGAACCTATAGGATGCTGCGCATGCGCGACTGAACAAATCACTCCACGAGATGACTCGTTCTTCTCGAGTCACATTAAAGATTCGTTCAAAATGAACGAATCGTTCAAGACCTACCCATCACTACCAACTTCAGCTAGAGCAGGAAAGGAAAGCGGCTCTTATTTGTGCGCCAGTAACGTTACTCCAACGGCTGTTCGCTTTTTGGTATCTGTTTTTCTGTGTTTGTTGTGTTTCTGCCGAAAGTCTTCCACACAAATGATATGTTCGCAAAACTTTGCGCACTTCCGGAAAAATCATCCGAAAAAAGACAACAAAAAAAACGCCCGGTTGCCGATCGCGCATTATAAGCAAAAACCTTCCGGTTCCGATCTTTGGCCAGTCAACCAAAGACTGCCAACGGTGCATCCCTATAAAAAAATATCTTGAAAAATATTTGATGCACATTATACAATTTAAACATGTTTATTCTGTTAACTATTTGTATTCCTACAAAATACATTCATGAAAATAAGATAGAAATCATGAGAAAAGAAAGGCTTCTAATAGTTTGTCTGTGTGCAAAACTTTGATCACGTGAAACTCTTCAAACAAATCGTCACAAAGTTCTTATGCACATCCAGGGTGCAGAATGGTGCACTCGAAGCAACATGGAGTCGCTGAGCTTATGCACATCCAGGGTGCAGAATGATGAGATTGAAGCAACATAAGTCACAGCGCGCTTGCGCTCAACACGGTACAAACAAAGAAAAGAAATAAGAGAGCAATGAAATCCAGCAAGATAAAGTCATTTTATGTGAATCCCCAGACGTTTATCTACCCATCAAGTATTATAATGGAAATATATCATCTTGGAGACAGAGTTTTACTGTGCTGTCATAACTGAACGTGACGTGCTGTTTGAATGCTGAGCGGAGAATGACTGACAGCTGCAGCAGAAGGAAGTTAATGTAAGGGACAGAATTATACTTAAATGTAGCAATTTAAATATAATTCTGTCCCTTACATTAAGATATGGAATGGCTTCAGATGACATAGGCTATACAGTGGATGAAAACCAAACTGGAGCTCTTCTGTTTCTTTTGGTGTATGACCAAAAGCCGTATAAATGACATTGTGCGCCGTATAAAAAAAGCACAATAATTGCGCGACAGGGCTACAATGAGCACCATGAAACCATTTAATAAGACGCATTCAGCGGTCTCCGTGACAGGATATGAAACAGCAAACAAAGTTTAATGAGCCTGTGCGCAACTATGGCGCGCTCTCTTCATCTTCATTCATTTTACGACCCTGATACTAGCCTTAAATTTAGACTAAAAACCCTTTTCAATCGGGTGAGGAAGCTGGCGCTTTGAGTGGCATCTGCACATCCTGTCAGCCAGTGAATATATGCCACTGCAATAGACGCATTTGCAGTAATAAAGTTAACGATTCATCGATTAATTGATTGTTAATTTAAATGACAATCGATTATGGAAATGATCGAAAATTGACATCCCTAATGATTTTACAACTGTTTATACAGTTTTACTGTATTCTTGATTAAGTGTAGTATTGGTGAACATGAGAGATTTCTTTCAACATTAAAAACTACACCAATCTCAAACTTTTGAACGGTAATAAATAGGGATGTGACGAGATCCCTTGGCACGAGGTCTCGCGAGATCCGATGTGTCTCGCAAGAACTGAATGGTCTCGCAAGAACGTGACGATGTCCTTGCAAAGTATTTTGCAATGTTTACATTAGAGCTGCACAATTAATCGTTAAAAACATAAGACTGTTTTTCTGCCAGGTTTAACACAAACAAGACTCTAGAGCAGAAGGTAAAGGCTAGTATGGCAACATCACTTCACTTCACAGAGCATTCTTAGAGCGTTCTATTATTATTATCACACAAAACACTGCGAGCATGCGGCGGCTCTGAGCAGCAGACCGGTTCAGGTTTCACAAGGCTGTTCAGGCCAGTCCTGCTGCTGACAGACAGCAGTGGAGTGGAAAGAGAGACTGAGGGAACTCTTGGCACCGCAGTGGAAGGTTAACATGCGGCTGGTTTGGTCACATGGCTCACCACTAAAAGTTTTTATTGGGCTGAATCCCATCTTGTAAAAGGGTCATATTTCCTGCTTTCATCCCAGTTCACAAACACGGCATTGTCTCTAAATCCCTGCTTTGGTTTGAGATGCTTTTTACTAACAAAGTTCTATAGGTCAATTGGCTTAGCTACAAGCAGAACATTTATTTCAGAGATGAAAATGTTTAGTTTTCAACAAGTTTTTTTTATAGCATACATGTAAAGCAAGATTCTTGTTTAAATTAATGGCATTTGAAAGTATTTTTTCTATACAGAAATGTTCTATATTTTGTTTTTCTATAATTAATACTCTTTGAAAAATATATATTTTACAGTATTAGCATTAGCAGATTTGGTCATTTTTATGAAAACAAATAAATAATTAAAATGGTGCATAACTAATTCTTGTGATTTTTAGCTTTAGGAGGTATTTTTTAAAAACCAAGTAAATTCAATTAAAGCAAATGTTATCATGTAGATGGCATGTTGCGCTTTCTGAGAATTTTTACAGAAATATGACAAAATCTCTGTGGTCTTAGTCACACGCACACAAAAAACATGCTATGCTTGGCTTGGTTGGCTTATGAGTGTGTTTTCTCTAAAGACAGTGGATTTAATTTGGCCTGACTGTCCTGTAATGTGTTATCACTACTGAGATGATCCAGGTCTGTGCGCTCAGACTAAAACACCACTAAATGACCCCACACAACTGGTGTATCCTGGTGTGCCAGAATTACTCTAGTGAAATATCTCCAGCCCTCTTGATTCTGCTTGACTTCTGTAACACATAAATTTGGACGGCTGATGGGTTTTAAAGAGCTTTCATTTAAGAAAAGGAACATTCTAGTCCATCTTTAACCTTGGAAGTGTCTATTGCACATCAGTCATCAAAAACACCTGCAAAAAGCCCATAACAGACCAGAATGGCATGTTGAGTTTCAAATGACAGCCATTTCAGAAATGCTTTTTAGCCATCTCGAGCTTCAAATGACAGCCATTTCAGAAACGATTTTCAGCCATCTCATAACAAAATCCAAATGGAATCGACACACCTTTTCCACATTTTCGGAAATAATTGTAGGGAAAATCTGTCAAATTTAACTTGCGAAGCTACAGTTGCCAGAAAGTTGCTCGCAAAATCCATAACCGAAGATGCAAAGATGGGGAATACGTCAGGGTCTGTGCAACCTTGCAAAACAATAAGTGCGTTCACATTCATGTACATACACACTATTCCATGCTGTTTTGTGCAGAGTTTGAGTAGTGTGTTCACACTGAAAATTACAAAAAGAAAAATTTCATGCTGGATATTTCATGCACTCAACTATCAACAGATTCTGATGCTGGATGACAAAATAATCTTACTTATTAATCCACTAAATAGTTCAGTTAGTGCTGGGCGGTATGACCAAAAATGTATATCACGGTATTTTTTAAATGATACCGGTTTCACGGTATATGACGGTATTTTATTTTTCATGCATGACCGGGTGTTAACCACATTTTCTACTGACTGAGAGGAAAAACTGCAGTAGATTGACTTAGAATGCCATATTTTAGTGTCATGATGAGTGAATATTGTAGAAAAATCCCACACTAAATACAGGGGTTAAAGAAAAAAATAAGTATTTTGACTGAAAGTATTTTACTCAGTCAAACCCCATTCCACAGCCATACGGCTACAGTCACACACCATTTAAGAACGGTGTTCTTCTTGTAATTAGGAGCGCTAGTCCTGCTAATAAAAACATTTAGGAGCACCTTCTGATCAAATATCAAAAATTCTGCTAAAAATCTGCCTTCCACGAGGTGACATTTGATTCCTAAAAGTGGGTATATTAAAATCAACATGCATCTAACGTTACACTGAAGAGCGGCTATGCGGTGGTTTTGGCAACGCACTGCCTGCGTTTGAGTAACAAACAAACAGTTAAATAAAAGGGTATAACATTCTCAGATGATCTATGCTCATATTTGTAACTCCAAACTGTCAGTAAGTTACAGCTGCTTGGAAACGCTGTTTTGTACTCCTTTACTGATGAGTCTGCTGTAGTATGGCCAGCTGAACACACTGCTTCTTCTCTGCCGCAGAGAGAGGCAAGACTGCCGGGAGTCGCGCTCGTGTGTTGCGCTGAGGTGACGCTTCAAACAGGCCTAAAAGTAACAGGTTTGCAAGCTAATACAACAAAAGTACTCTTCTAGCTGGGCAACACAGCTTAACAAGTCGAAGCACACAATTATCAACTATTTGGACAAGCAAGCTCACAAACAGCACATTCGCAGATCTCTGAACTCTGCCTGGCTTGTGTTTATTTACAGCAAAAGTCATCCCATTGAACAAAGCACGAGTGCTTGCCACATTTAAGACAAAGTGAGAGACATTTGCACACTCACAAAGTGCTAGTACGGCTTTTCGAGCAGCCAGTCATGGGGTTTTAACATTTTAAAGTCTCAAAAGTGCACTCAGTACGTTTTGCCTTGTCATATTTAGATACACATCCACATTAGTGATGTCTGGTTTGCGAACGAATCGTTCGATTTAACCGGATCTTCTTAGTGAACCGGTTCACCAAATCGAACTGAATCGTTTGAAACGGTTTGCGCATCTCCAGTAAACATTATTCCCTTTTTTAACATGCCTAACACTCCCCGTCTCAAAAGAAATGAATATCCCGGAGTTACTACTCAAACTGAGTGAACTGCTGTGAAGAGAGAACTGAAGATGAACACGAGCGGAGCAGAATGTGTGCTGAACGAACACGCACACTGCTAGAGCGGTTCTCGTTCTCGAGTCAAGAACCGGTTGCAGCGGTTTTCAGATCATCAGTACATTGAACCGAGATCCGTTTCTTTCGGACACGTCCTATTGGAGAACCGTTGATCTGATACTGCGCATTTATCAACCGGACGAAAAGCATGTTATCCAAGTATTTTGTTAAACATCAGAAAGTGTGATAATATGAAACATATTTTGTATCAAATCTGTGGACTTTGTTCAGATGGAGATTCTGTTAGATTATAGGCCAAAGGGGTTTGTCTGTGCTGTTGGACCATAATTAAGACTCTATGTTTAATAGGAATAAGGAATGATTTATGTGCTGTGCTGTAATTATAGTTAATGATGACACATTGACAAATTGAGTTTGTATGAAATAGAACTGAGGAGGAGCTGAGCAGAGCAGCTGACACACTGAAAGCGCGTGCAGTGTGCCGGTTAGAGCGGTTCTCGAGTCAAGAATCGGTTGTTACAGTTTTCGGATCACCAGTACACTGAACCGAGAACGGTTTCTTTTGGACACGTCCAGTTTGAGAACCGATAAGCTGATGATACTGCGCCTGCGTGATTCAGTGAACAGTGATTGCCTTCTATGACTGACACAGCACGTCCTTTTAGTTCTTTTGGACAACTGATTCTGTGCTAATGCTATGGCGCAGTTAAACGGAGGGCCTGAATGAGGGCGAAACGTAAGTTTATTTAAAAACAAATAAATCGCAATAGAATATGTATAGTAAGTGGATTATGGTTTCTGCGCTGATGATAACTAATTTATTCACTCAAGACTTAGGGTGAATCCCAATTCTCTGTCTTACCCCTTCCCCTTAGTTTTGCGTGTTCACCTGAGAGTAAGGGCTGTCCCAATTCTGGTTTTGACCGAGGGGTAGGGCTAAGGGGAAGGGGTAGATACTCCTTAAAACCAAACATTTTCGCGAGCTTACTTGGCCAGATCATCCAGAGAGTATTTTCGGCTTAAATAATTTATTTAAAATTACGACAGTCTTGTTTTGTGCTCTACACAGTCCTATAACTTACATATATATTTGCAACCATGTTCTTATTTGAAACGTTTTTAAAAATCGCTATTTTCCACACTAACGTTACATTGCTGATTTGCACAACAGTCCCGTGTTTCTCTGACTAGAGAAAACATCACTAAAACCCACGCAATCGACATACACACACTTTTAGACGTAGTGTTTGTGATCAACACTTGTTGCCTCTGGTGACGTAGCTGCCAGCTAGCGACGATGTATGATGACATAACAGTAACCAAGTGGCGTCTCATTTCATAGGGGGATGTTTTCACCCCTAGCGCTTACCACTCGGTTTCGAGGGACAAGGGCTAGGGGTAAGACGAAGGGGAAGGGGTAAGACAGAGAAACGGGATTCACCCTTAAATCCTCGTATCCACATCACTGCCTGTACCTGTATTTGGGTTCTTGCTAAACTTAATTGTAAACTTTAAAGATCATGATTAGGATGTTTTAACTGACTGAAGTTATGATTACTGACTTTATATATTTGAATGTGTATTTTCATACCGGCCCGGGACGATAGATTGATCATTACATCATCACGAATGACGTCAATAAGTTAGGACGTAAAATAACCGATGAACCGTTTTTTTTTTAACCGTTCATTGAAACGAACTAAACGAAAGAACCGATTCGCTGAAAAGAACCAGACTTCCCATCACTAATCCACTTTTATGGTCTGTAAAGGCGTAAGTATTCTTTTTTTTACGCGTACGTTAGCGTATGCGCACAGTCGTACGCGCTGCCTTGCAAAGTATACTTCATTTGACCGTACGCGTACACAGACATTCGACGCATGCGCTTAGCGCCAAATTGCAATACCTCACCTGGCCTAGCGGGGCCCATAGGGAACAGTTATGAAGATTACAGTGTGACGAAGGACACGGAAGAAAAACTCATAGAAGTCCGGTAAGCACAGCGCAAAGGCTAGCTGTGACCAAGTATTGCTGCAAGCTACCGTTTGGGAAGCCGGACAGTGTCTAAGCTTATTAAGGAGGTGTGTGAAGTCAAATGTTTATGCAGTTTTTCTTTGGCTACCTTGTGAATCGATACCCCACGGCAGCGTTTCCACCTTGCGGATAAACTAATTACTGCAAGAGAGTTCAATGCGCATGTGCGACCTGCGCGTACTATTCTGATGACGAAATTCGCGTCACAAAGTTAAGTATACTTTGGCCTTAAAGCGACACGGTTGGTCATGTGACCTCAATAGAAGCACCCATGAAAGGGCGACCCGCTCCATGTAAAACAAAAACGCTTTTCTGGAAAACTGAAATGAATATTTGCTTATTGAGATTAATAAGAATTAAAAAAATATATAATTAGTGATTTTAACTAAATCAACGTCAAACTCATAAAACGTATTTTTATTTTGTTTTAATAAATTGTCTAAATGCAAATGGTGAACCTTAGTAACGCGTGCACATTTATGACTATCATAGCGACCATAAACGAAAACAGAAACTGTTTTCAGAAACTGTCCCGGGACGTTCTCGTGGATCTGTCGCTTTCCTTCACGCGCTTTCAGCGGAGCTCTCTCCACGCGCTGATCTGAGAGAACCCTGAAGCATGAGCGTGATGATGGACAGATTGATGTAATACGCTATAGAAATCTCACCTGAGCCTATTAGATAGACAGCAGTTGGATGTTTAAATGCACAAATGTTTGAACGATATTAGGCTACTTCATTCCCTGAAATTCAGATGCACTATTCTCGCAATGCTAGTGTCATTAGTAACTTATGCCTAAACTGCATATTGTCATTGTTTATTCACCCTCCTTTCTGTTAAAAACTCAAATGTCAGTCACCACTGACTTTCAGAGTAGGTAAATACACGTAACGTTATTGAAATCTCGTTTACTGTCAAACGAGTTTTGAACAGCATGAGGGTGGCCAGATGATTTCATGTCGAGGTGAAGCTTGATGGACTGTTACTGGACTTGTTTGAAAGCTAGCGAGTGAATAGGTGTGTTGTGGTGCTTCATAGGAGTTGATTAGAAGAGTATTCAGCAGGTTTGTGATCAGGCCTGCTGCAGGACTTTTAACGTTAACGTTACCTGGAGCAGGTGCTGTCAGCTTCGCTCGCTTCGCGCTTGGAGGGCCACCTTCCAGCACATGTTCAGCCATTGCGATCAAAAGGAGCTTCTGGCCAAATGTTGTGAAGGAAAAATTCAAAGTGAAGGATCCTTTCGTCCGAAAAACAGATGTTGCCTTACTTTTGAAAGACGTGGGGAGTGTGGAGCGGCTCGGCGGAGGATTCTCTCAAAAAAGCAGCAACAGCGCCCCGCGTCGCCACCACCATTCACCCCATGATAATCCAACACCCAACACCCACATTATCATCGTTATAATACCGAGAGAAAACGCCTCCTTTCCGCGAATTCAACGTTAAATCCCCAATAAAATATCCAGAGGAGTGCTCGCACGCGAGCGTCGTTAATGTTGCAACGGCACGCGATCCATTTTCTGACGTCAAATTGTTCTGTGCAAAAACCTTCTGGCTCCGTGTAAAAATACACGGTTGCATAAAAATGCGATATTTTCGTAAAACAGTCTCCTCGGCGCTATCTGTCCTCCAAAAGTGTCCGGTAAACAATAACCGCTCGGAGCGAAATACGGACGCAAGCGCCGCTCTGAAGGGGAAATCGGATATAGGAGGGTTTTGTGGCCGACGAACGCCGATTAAATCCAGGATTTCTCGCCAAAAATTCCTTCGCGGCGATATAAAGGTGTCATTTTCCGCTGAACGGTGTAGTCAACCCTCGATTTGGATGCTCTGCGTCCAAAAACAAAAAATAGTGCTCTATCGAAATCCTGATTCCGAACCGAGACAAGATGGCGGCTGTTGATTCCTTCAATACAAAAAGTTTTTTTTTTCTTTTTCCAGATAGACGGAGCCGAGGGGGAGGGGGCGCGCGAGCGCGATCACGCCCTACGTCAAACCTGCTGTCAGCGCGCGAAGCGGCCGCTGGAGGCGCTAGACGATCACAAATCTGCACTCAGCCATTTACTTCACGCATCAATGCTCGTAAACAACGTCGTACTGGGACAAGAACTTGAAATGGATCAATAGTTTAACCGGTAGTTTGCAATAAAACAAGTTGTTGAGAAGCAGTGCAATTTATATTCGTTTTAAATATATAAAACTTGAATTTATAATACAAAAATACATAATTTTGATATTTTATGCCTATTAATTTTTTGGGGACAAGAATTTGAAATGGTTTTACATTTAGCCAGTATTATAGATTGCATTAAAACAAGTTGTTAAGAAGCAGTGCAAAATACATTTATTTTAAATAATATAAAACGTACATTTTTATATTCATATTTTTTCCTCGTCTTAAATTATATTCCGAACCCCACCAAACATAAACCTCTCTTCTGATATTAATAAAAGTGTAAATTTAAAACATTAATCAGTTCATCATGATTTAAATCGACATTATTAAAACACACACACACACATTTCTTCCACACATAAAGCAGACACACAACTTGTGGTATCTTTTCATTGTTTCTCTACTCTTGAAATCTGGCACATGCACATGTATAATCAATTCTGAAACATACAAATATAATCAAACAATACATGATATGTACATACAAAGTGAGTGCACTGTGCAAATGTATACAGATTATGCTTTTTGCCTGAATATAACGGCTAATAAATCAATACCCGCTGTGTCTCATGTGCAGAAGAACAAATTATTAAAGAACATGTGCTGCTGGAAATAAAGAAATTCAACAATATCTTACCCACAGCTTCTGTCCCCACTATTCAATTCTTTGGTATACACATTCCCATATATGGCACACAAATAATTAATACACGGTTAATAAAAGCATGTGAATATTTAAGGGCACATTGTTAACACACTCGAGCACCAAAACAAACTGGTTTTAGATTTGCACTCAAATATACGTCTCTTAACCAATTAAGATTTGTTCAATTCTATACAAAACCAAATTGTGAAGCAGTGACAGTCAAGGGACAGTGGCAAAATAATTGAAAATAAAAACATGATTCTCCAGACTGAAATCAATCCTTGATTTTTAAAACCAAAATGCAGGCAGTGGTGAAGAAATGGGAACAATCGCACATAGATTAAATTCACACTTTCCCATTTTAGATCGTTTAAAATATGATACAACTTTAGTAGAATTGAATCTGAGGCACTTTTCAAGAGTTCGAACTTAGGTGCTTGTACTGGGTGCAAAAACTAATTCTCCTTGTTTTTAAGTGACTCCCTTTCATAAATATGCCCTTTTGATATTAGGCTCCGTGGCTGCACACAGATTCATGCACAGCCCCAATAAATACAAACGCATTGAATTCAAAACCACATACATTATGCACAATTAATTATAGTTGAATACTGTCAGCACTGGGCGTCTTTAGCCAATGGAGTGATACAATATCTCAAAGGTGAATGTGTTGGCTGCAAAGCAGTGCACCATAAAACAATTAACAGCGAAATCAAATCCCTTTTCCATCCCAAAAAGTTCCATTTAAAGATACACAGTGTATTTTATTAAAGGCTGGAATTACAATTCACATCAAAAGGAAATAATGATACAATAACAATATTGCAGATGTTCTGAAAGCTGCGGCGTCAAAAGACACCCTGATATTTTGACTCTGAAGCAACCTGGTGTTACAATTGAGGGGGAAAAGTGTGAACAAAAAGGCACTGGATTTAAACTATGCGAAGTCAGGCTCTGTTAGCACGATCACAGTGAAAAACAACTGATTCGAGGCACTGAATGAAATTCATTAAAATGCACTGATAAACAATTCAGCTTCAAAATCTGTTCAACTGAACACTTCATTGAAGGCTTCGTTGGCTGGAGTTTACTGGATATATTTAGGGGAAAAACACAGTGGTGCTCGTTCTGCTGTGTTAACTTAAGATCCTTGAATATTGTAAGTGCCACACTGAAAAATGAGATGCATACATTTAATTTTGAATCCTGTAAGATGTTCCCTCAGGCAATGAGAAACGTTAAATTGTAGAGCTAAATTTTATGCAAAACAAAAAGCACTGAACCTCCAAACACAACACGTTTTCATCAAACATTACACTCTGAATTTCCGAATGTTTGCTGCCAGATATACTGGATATTAATATGGGTATTGTGGAAAGAAGTGCCGGAAGCCCATCTGAATCTATCCGCCCTGGTCTTCCTTGGTTTTATTTGAATGAGCTATAGGTGACCGACTATGAAGTAAAGCGGTGAAACTAATACCCTGACTGTATATTCATTATAATAATTTTAAAACATTAGCCTGAAATCCTGATTCTAATTAACAAATGGCTCGTTTTCAATCATTTTGGCTCAAAGAGAGAGGAAAAGAAAATACTGAAATAAATGAACAAAATAATAAGGCATTAGAGGGGGAATACATTACCAAAAAAACTGCTTTTTTCACTGTCCACGTCTTTTCAAAAAGCCATGCTGACATATTTGTTCAAACATCTCTTTCATTTGTTCATTTGACCGATCTTACATATCGTGAAGGCACTTTATAAACAAAAAACTAATTAGAAAACATCAGAAATATGAACTCCATCCATTTCCCCCTCTGTGCAACACTGTGATCCACACAGCAGATGCTTAGCGCACCCATTTTTCTATTTAGGTCACGTTATCAACACATATGCCCTACACAGGCTAATGCTACTCATTGGAACACCAACAGTTGTGGTCGGAAAAGCCCCTTGAAGGAAGTAGAGCCTGTAAAGTATCTGCGGATTGGCTCTTGAAAAGGCTCAGCCGAGGTGAGGAGGAAATCTGAATCACTCCACTTCCCTGAGCTTTGTACGCTCATCTACATCTTCCTCTCCTTGTAAAGGTGTCGCTGGTCTGGCTAATGGCGCATACAGTTGTGTTATTGAGGGAAGTTGTGTACCACTTAGTGATGGTGCTTGATAAGGACTCTCGTAATCCTTTTCTTTGAGCTCGGGGACAGGAGAATTGTCCTTAGTGTCTTGGTGCAACTCCTCTGTAATCTGAGACGGGCCTAATACACAGCCCTGAGGCACACCAAGGTCACTGATAGAGGCACCACTGGGAGAGGTGCAGGGAGGATTTAGTGGTGCAGCAAATATTGTTGTTGTATTGGCAAGAGTGTTGGGCTCTAAATGCCCAACGGCACTGTCCACCTGGCCTTGTTCCAGGCTTTGCGTGGACTCCGATCCGCCTTCGTTCATTTGGGGATACAAGTAAGTTCTCATCATCCCTTTTCCTTTCACGTTTACAGTGCCACGATAATCGAAGGCGTAGTTCATACTGCTGAGCACACAGTGGCTCTCTTCGCTAACCTGTATGCGGCACTCCACTCCTGTGCTGTCCATGCGGCTAGCGATGTTGACCGTGTCGCCCCATATGTCGTAAAGCAGCTTGGTAGTGCCGATGACGCCAGCAGTCAAGGGACCGTGGTTGAAACCAATTCTCAGCTTGAACTTGAAACCCAACATGTTCTTGTTAAAATCGTCCATCACGCGCATCATTTCAAGGGTAAAGTCAAAGAGGGCACTAAGGTGGGCGTGCGGATGTGGCTGTTCTTGGCACTGCTGCCCATTTAATCCCGACGCCGCCATGTAGGTGGCCCCAATGGTTTTAATCTTCTCTACATTTGAGAATGCAGGCTTGCGCAACAGTTCGTCGAAGTCTCCGATGAGTTCGTTAAGTACTCGGTAGCACTCTTTCCCACCCTCGTAGCTCTCTTCGTAGAATTCACTGAAGTTGACGATACTTGCGAAGATGACCCCGACATTGTCGTGATTTTTAGAGTAACTCTGGTTGATTTTTAGCTGCTCGGCAACATGGATGGGGATGATGTTACCCAGCAGCCAGTCCGCTTGATCTCGCATCGTCTGGATCTTGATGCGATGCTTGTCAGCTTCCACATTTCCGTGGTAATGCAGACGGTAGCTGACCTCGAATTCCCGGTTGAGGAACCAAACCAGCAGCAGCAGGAGGAAGAAGGAGAGCACGGTCTCTAGGACGAGCAGGTCGAGCGCTGTGGGCGCAGAGTCCAACTCTCTTGTCTGAACTACTTCGGCAGTCTGGTTACTCATGTTCCTGGAGCCAAGAGAAAAAGATTTCAGATTTGAGTGGTGTGTTCTACAGAATAATAACACCAATAGTAAAAGGTGCTCAAAAACACCCTTTCAGTTTTAAGATGTTTTATGTATTAAACCATGGATGGTGCAAGGGGTGCGTGGACTTGTCAACTTGTCTTTATCACGTGGCAGTTTTAATGCCATAGATTTTTAAAACCTTCGAAAATTTAGGCATGCATTAACCCGTTATTAAAGGCTGGAATATGCTACATGACCTTTGCACAGATTTTTGGCTCAATTTACAGTCTGGATGAGACGGCACTAATTAACGAACTTCAGAGCCAGTCTGCAGATTTTCATATATACACATGGTGTATGAAGGGCGCAAACCATAATTTATTTTAGCTTCAGACTGAGAGTCCATTTAATCGGATGATTTCAATAATGTTTCATATTTTGAGCCCATTTTTGAACACATATCTGTGTCATTTGTCACATGTTTCCTATGTGATGTTATGCTTGTGACGACATGAAAGTCTGGTAGTGTATAATTAGAAAATAGAGTATGAATTGTCACGTCTTCAGGTCAAGCTGGCAAGCAGATTATTATATGTGGCTCGTAAATGTATACTAGTTGTCTGGATTAAAGATACACTCCTAACAGTGGGCCAACAGTACAACGAGACTTTCAGAATTCTTCCTTAAGAATGTCTTGGGGCCGTTACCAATGGAAGCCAAGTTGAATTTGAAAATGTATTGTTCCCATTCTTTTAAAGTCTCCCTCAGAATATATCACAAGTTTGTAAAAAAACGGCAGAGTACGTTTAAATTGAAAAATCTAACATGCTGTCCCTGAATGCTGGAAGATACATTCTGTATATGTTTATTTGATTTAACATTGCATGTAAAGCATGTGCCTCTCGTATGTTGTTGTGGGGGGTGTTCAGTTTTTTTTCAAAATTCAAAATTTTTACAAAATAAAATAGTGTCCAATAGAATAGATATGTGAATTTTGATTTAATGTCGGTAAATGGTCAATGGGCTCCTTTTAGCTCCTTTGGTCCAATCTGACTGTTATGAAGCGGCGAGAATATTTTTGTACGGAAATAAAACAAAAATAATGACTTTATTCGGTTATACAGTCCGATTGAACCACTGATGGCAGATGGAGTATCCTGGCGATGCTTTTCATACTTTTCTGGACCTTGACAGTGTAATTTACTTGGCAGTCAACGGGACCGTCACAAGCCTCCCGGTTCTCATCCAAAATATCTTAAATTGTGTTCCGAAGACAAACAAAGCTTTTACAGGTTTGGAACGACATGGGGGTAAGTGAAAAATGACAATTATAATTTTGGGGTGGAGTATCCCTTTATTTTCACATTCACATTCAAACAGTAAAATCTCAACCATCTTACAAATGTCAGCTTAAATCAGATTCGGCAATATGAATATTTTGAGACATAAGTATAAAAAAAACACTCACCCAGATGCTGGAAATCTGTCAGTGGCACTGCAAAAAAGAAAACAGTTACAGTATATTCCTAAATAAAGAGTAGTCTACAGTAACCATATGTGTCCACCGGAGATGAGCAGGCATTTTCAATTCACTCTACAGAAGCGTAGTGGCACGTTTATGTGGGGGATTGTGGGATTAATTGCTTTCAATATAAAATTATTTTATTTAATGACTGTACAGACACACTTCTGTTGTTTTGGGAGGTATAGATCCGACATGTATAATCATGAACAGACAACAAATCACAAAACTTTACAATGTTCTAAAACTATAAATGAATGCAGTTTTTATTTTAAGGAATAGTTCACCCAAAATAATAATTTGCTGAAAATTGACTCTCAGGACATTCAAGATGTAGAGTTTTTTCCTCATTAAAAAAAATGCGGAGGAATTTACATTTACAAATCACATGGTTACCAGCAGATCCTCTGCAGTGAATGAGTGCCTTCAGAATGAGAGTCCAAACAGTTGATAAAAAAACATCACAATATTTGTTTGCATCTGTTTTGGACCGTTTTCACTTGTAAACAGTGCTTGAGCTGTAAATACTTCTCTCCTGAATTCAGATCAGACTTTTTCATTGGAGAAAGGAAAATTTTAATTTAAAATGACGGATTTGTTTCATACAAACATGCAGCTTTTCACTTCACAATATGCTTGCCGCGATAGACGGTAAGTTACGTAAATTGCCCACCGTGGCACATCCCCCACCGTCGTTTAGATTTTTTATTGTAATAAAAATAATTTAGTTCAGTTAGAGGACACTTCAATTAAAACTGAACGCGGCTGCTCAATGCAGTGCACCGAACGAACGAGAGTCTTGCATCACAGCAGTCTACGGGAGCGGGCGGTCTAACAATATACAGTTCCTGAAGTCCTTTTAGAATAGCATACTGTATCTGCGCTTTATTCTTATCGAGCTCCGGTACAGCCTGCACTCGGACCATTATGCATCCATGAACCAGTGCTTCGTTTTATTTGCGGGGTCTGTGCGCAGCATGTGTAACGATGCTCAGAGCAGGCTAGTTGCTAGTCTAACAGAGGTAAATATATACGGCTCTCATTATTGTGTTGTAGGCTGAATGTTAGTCTAAACAAATTGTATCCTGACAAGACAAATAAAAATAAGGATTACAATTTTGTATATTTTTTCTGTGTTGCAGAAAAATGTTGACATTTTGTTGTCAATAAATTCAAGACTCTTGACAAGACTAATAAAATAAATACAATTTTGTGCAGATTAACTTTTATTTGTTAGCCTATCTCTGTCTTTCAGCAGAAATGTACGATTTTTCAGATTTGATTTATCACGTGAAGAGAGATGACTGACAAGAAGAGTGAGGTGACACAGACAAGACGATGGCGGAAGAGTTTCAAAACGAAATGTAAAAGCACCCGTTTTAAGCCTGTTGACTTCTGACATTAATCTAAGTCAAGGGTGCCAACACTTTTGTGTGCGCATCTACTTTTAAAATGAGAAACTCACCGAGATCTACCAAGTGAAAAGTAAATAAATTATAAAATATATATTGAATAAATAATTAAAAAGGCTTGTTGGGATGTATCTTTATATTGCATTCATTTAATAATAAAAAATTTAATTATGTTGTATTATTATTCACTATTCATGATGTCATCAGTAAATAGTTCCTCTGTAAGAACAAGCTGTTTGGAGTCTGATGCCCGTGTGCACATAAACACCACTGATCCTCACAAACTTCAACACACGCGAGCATCCGTTATAAAACACTCGCTGTATTCAAGCAGAAATATGATGTTATTGTGATCGAGGTTCGTTGCGTCATTTATAACGGACATAACGCGCACCTAATGCACAATCCTGTATGTCACTGTAATCATCTTTACCCTGACATGATAGTCTTCCATCAAAACTTGTGTCTACTAGTGTGACACTGGCTTCTTTTATCCACTGAGAGCTGTAGTTTGATCATACAGCAGTTTTGAGCCAACCGCTCAGTCTGTATTACACACGATGAGAAATATGCGGTTTGCTCGAAACACAGAATATGTAGAGGTGGTTCTGTTATTTATTTATAGGCTATATATTTTTACATGACTTAACATGTGAGTCATAATATTAGTGAATATATTATATTGTAGGGGCATCCTGCTCTAAGTGATAATGTTTTTTTTTTTTTATATTCGTTTCTGATTTATTTGGTTCCACAGTATTTGCTGATTGTTCTTTTATTTAAACAGTGTGATTTTTCCCATTACTTTACATCAAGGTGTATTCCATCTGTGCCTTCAAACTTTATTAATTTTTGCTAATAAACGTTCTTCGTTTCATAATTGTTTGTTCCTCATTCTTAACTCATTTTTAGTTTTGTATAGCCTATATTAAAACTTTGTGTACGTTATTTGTAATTTTATATTAGGTCTATATAGCATGGTCTATTTTTATTTGTGTACAAGAACGTTTACAAGATGTTAATTGATAGACTGGGGTGGTGTGGATAACTGTGATGTTTTCTTCAGCTGTTTGGACTCTCATTCTGACGTCACCCATTCACTGCAGAGGATCCATTGGTGAGGAAATAAAGTAATGTTAAATTTCTCCAAATCTGTTATGAAGAAGAAACTCATCTACATCTTGGATGGCATGTGTGAGTAAATCTTCAAGTTTATAATGGTAAAGTTTGTTGATACTCGGCATGCTGAGCAAGCGGAGGATGTCTGACCTGGGCCTGGTGGTGGCGCTGTAGAGCAGGACGAGTAAAGACAAACCAGCTACAGTGGCCAGAGCAGAGCGCATCCAGAAACTCAGCTGGCAGAAGTTACAGTACTGGATAATAGCAATAATGAGAGCACAGCACAGGAACATGGTCACCTACAGAACCAGAGAAAGAAAGAGCACACGTTTAAACAAATCAACAGTCACTGGCTGCTGAGATCCTCCGTACAGTCCTGCATGTCATATTTCAGTTTGATCCTGTAGAGTATATTATTATTAGAGTAACTTTTGGATCTAACAGACTTCAAGAAGATATCTTGTAGAGAGAGATATCTGAAGTACAAATTCAATACAAAAATAATAAAAACAGAACCAAACAACTGATGCAAAGCTGAATTTTCAGCATCATTACTCCAGTCTTCAGTGTCACATGATCTTTCAGAAATCATTCCAATATATTGATTTGCTGCTCAAGAAACATTTCCAATTAATCAATGTTGAAAACAGTTTTGCAGCCTAATATTTCAGTGAAAACCGTGATTATTATTATATTAGTATTATTTAATGAATCGAAAGCCTATAACATTATACATGTCTTTATCACTTTAGTATGTCCTAGCTGACTAAAGGCATTCATTTCCCCAAACTTTTGAGCAGCAGTTTAAGGAGGTCACCTTCCTTTTCTCCTGCTCACCTGGATGGGCAGCTGCACACTGTAAGCCAGGTGGGAGAAGATGGACACAGCAGGAAGTGAGACGAGCACAGCCCCGATCACATGACGTGGGAGCCAGCCAGACACCAGCTTCAACACAGACCGAGTGCAATTCTGCACATCATCCAGACAAAACACCATACTGCAGGAGAAAGACGGAGAGAGCATTAAAGTTAGGAAAAACACAACTAATAAACTGAACATTATATCCATTTTATGACTGATAGATAAACCACTAATATTTCAGTTAGACACTATTTTGCTTACGGATTTGTTAATTCTGCAAGTGACTTTGGGCATCATAACATTTTATTGTAAAGTATATTAAAAGGATAATGATTTTTAGATTGGCTAAAGATTACATTTCACTGTTAAATCATATATACAGTTAATTATTAAACGTTTTTGAAGATTCACATCTTACAGTCACAAAAGATGACTGTAAAAAACAAAATATAAAAGTAGGAAAACTGACTAATATCCAAAATCAACCATTAATGAATATGGTGCATATTAACAAACATATTATAATATAATACAGACACGCGGTCATATTCTAAAAATGTAATTTCCGTAAACGTTTCTTTTAACTAACTACATTTTTTTTTTCGTTTTTTGTTTTACGTTTAGTTCATAAATGAGCAATAAACCACCAGTATATTACCGTTTTTGTTCTGCATAAATTAAAGAAAACATGTAAGGCCTGGTTTTAGACAGGGTTTAGCCTAAGCCAGGATTAGATCATAATTCAATTAGGACATTTAAGTCATTTTATAAACATGCTTATAAATAACATTACTGGTGTGCATCTTGAGACAAAACAAAGGCACTGATATGTTTTAAGATCAGTCAGTGCAAGTTTCTTTCAGTTGAAACAGCTCAGACTTGTTTTAGTCTGGGACTAGGCTTAAGCCTTGTCTGTGAAACCGGGGGAATATTCTTTAAATGCTGCACAGTGGTTTTAGGCATTTATGTACAGTATGAAAAATGGATACAAATTCTGATATTTACAGAATATTATATTTCACTGTTGAATTATTCTATATAAATGATTCATTTAATTTAAGTATGATTTAAATGATTAGTTTAATTATAATAAATAATACATATAAAAATTATCTATACATTTTTATTTAAATTATGAGTCACTTAAAGTGAGTACTAGATGACTGCAAAAGTAATTTGATTAATTTCAGGTAAATAAGTAAATGAAAAAAATAATACATGTATTAGGGGTGATCCCGAATAGTTGACGATTCGATGCTTCGATAGGAGGAGCCTGATTCGACTCCCAATCTCACAGTCGAATATTCGTGGGGTGTTATGATGCCATTTCGGCTACATGGGGGTGCTCAATGTCTGAGTTAACAGAGAACTACCGGATTTCTCCAGATAAGTTAATATACAGCCAACTATGAAAATGCTGTAAATAAGAATCTCAAAAGAAAGAAGCTATAAATAAATATTTTAACGTGCGTGAATAAATCCAACCACCCCTATAGTTTTAAGTCTCTCTTTCCATGCGTGACGACAGAGGAGCATGACGGCAGGGATTTAAATCTTTAACAAGACTCAAATTGACACAGGCAGAGTGAAAGACTGTTTTTTTCGATCAAGTAGAGTAAAAGTGATTTCAAAACATTTTATATATATTATTAAAGGCTAATAAACACAGCAACTAAAAAATTTCACAGCGTTTTATTATAATGCTATTTATATGACAGCCAAGCCATAGTTATTCATTTTCTGCATTATTGTTTGTACTGCTCGCGCTGGGACTATCATATACACATAACATTATAATGAGAACACTATAATAATAAAACGCTGTGAATTTGTAAAGTTCATTTGCCGTGTTTCCGCACGTTGTTGTGTGAAGAACGCGTCCACAAAGGAGTTCATTCAGAGCCGCGCAGACACGTTCATGCATTCGGGGCATTTCGTGCAGATATGCTATTTAAGTCGTGATATTAATGTTATGTTTTATAAATAACAAAGCATATTCTATATGAGATAAATGAGTTAAATCCCTTTTATTATAAACCTGCTATCATATGCTTCATTCTACTGCTCAACTTCAGCACCGTACAGCTCAAACAGAAAAGCAGAACATTAATCAGTCACATACATAAGCTTATAATACATAACTAATGTAAAATAATTGTGAATTCTTAGGGTTTTGCTGACATTTAATGCTATCTTTTAATCAAAACATAAAACATTATTTTTGTAGCCTATCTGTGAGGCGTCTGTAACACATTTCCCTGCGTGTTAACATCAGTTATGACTGTTGAATGTCTGACTTGACTCTTGGTCATATATTTGCTATATAAGTGAATTTAAGCATCACAACATTATAATGCACAGCATGGAAATTGATATTGATTTTAAGATTAGCTAAAAAGCACATTTCACTGTTAAAAGATTTTATATAAATCATGATTTATTTAAATGATTAATTACAAACAAATGAACAAATTTACATCTAAATATAACAGTACGGCGGACATGACCACGTCCAGCTCACCGAATGGACAAGACGAGAGAAAGCAGCTCCAGCAGAGCGGCTGCGATGGCCAGACTGAGTGTGGTTGCCAGGGGCGTCTCCATGGTCACAAGGGGATACAGGAAGCAGGCAATGGTCAGGGCGAAAAAAACGGCACAAGACAGCAAAACATCGAGCAGCGAGCAGAAGACTGGACTGGCAAACGTCTGCACCGGCACCTGATTCACCACCTGCAGGAAACGCAGAGATGATCATACTCAACTCTACACACTGATGTGATGAGGCTGCACTTCTGTGAATAACCAGAAGAGGTCCATGCGTGATCGTGTGAAGATCTACACACTGGCAGGAGTGTGTTTGTGTGTGTGCCAGAACACACACACAGATTTTCCATTTTTACATCTTTTAGTATTTTTTGTTGTGTGTTTTATCGTAATACTTTACAATCAGGTGTCATTTGTTAACATTAGTTGTATTAATTAACATGAACCAACCATGAGCAATACATTTATTACACAATTTATTCATCTGTTAATGTTAGTTAATAAAAAATACAGTTGTTATTGTTTATTCATGTTAGTTCACAGTGCATTAACCAATGTTAACAAACATAACTGTGATTTTAATAATGCATTAGTAAATGCTGAAATTAACATTGCCTAAGATTAATAAATGCTGTATAAATATTGTTCATTATTAGTTCATGTTAACTAATGAACATTATTGCAAAGTGTTACCATTTTATCTAATGTCTCTAGTTTTTTTTTTCATTCTTGTTTTATTAATTTTCTATTTTAGTACATTAATTAAATGAAATGTTGAGAGATATTGCTTTGGCAACTAGCTGAAATAAAAGCATTTGTTTATTAATATTCTGAATTGCTTTTTATTTGTATATTTTTCAGTTATATTTTACAATTTTAGTTAACATTTTGTCATGTTTTGTCCTTTAATACATCAACAGAGACTCTTTTTTCATTAATTCATTTCAGTTGTGTTATTTTAGAGCATCACGTTAATTGAGCATTTCTCATTTTCAAGCCAAATGAAAAGAAATACTGCCGTGGCTATTTGCAGAAAGCTTTTTATTCATATTATTTTTATGGTTTTATTCATAATTCGTTTTTATATTTGTATAGTATATATTTTTAACCCTATAGTTTTTATTCATTTTTCAGTTTTAGTTTTTAGTACATCATGTTAAACCAAATGAAAAGCTTTCACTTTTAGTTAATCTCTTAGTAATTTTGTTGTGTTTTTGTCATTTTATACATAATACATATTTATGTATAATGTATTCATCAGTTAAACCAAATGAAAATGAGAAATGCTGAAATAATTGTATTTTTTTATATTCTTAAGTATTGTTTTAATAATTTCAGCTTTAATTTTTTTAATATTTTTGTTGTATTTTGTCATTCTTTGTAGCGCTTTTTAATATATATGTCTATGTAGTTTTTACTCATTTTCATTCATTTTAGTTTGTTATTTTAGTACATTAAGTGAAACAAAATAAAAATGATACATATTTTTAAATGTTTTATATTTCAAGGTTTTTATATATATATGTGTGTGTGTGTGTGTGTGTGTGTGTGTGTGTGTGTGTGTGTGTGTGCATGTATGTATGTATGTGTGTGTGTGTGTGCGTGTGCGCGTGCGTGTCGTCCAGGGTGCGAACTACTTATTAACCTTAAGACATGGGCTCCCCTGAAAACGTGATTTGTGAAATTTGGGGGGGGTCAATATTTTTTGAGACAATGTGTTATTTTGACATGCAATTTCAGTTTTGTGTAATATGATCATTGTGGATTATTATGTGTAAAATTGCACAAAAAATACTAATTCATGCATGACGGTAATTTAAACCCAATTCACTTCAATTAAGAGAACTATACATGCAATTCTTGTCATGAGCATCGAGGTGTGGGCGCGCTGCGGTGCAAATTCCACTCATGTTTAGTACGTTAACTCAAAGATTTGTAGAAAGAAAAACATAAACGTCGAAGGCTGTTGATCTGTGCGCGAAGTTCTTGAAATTGCAGTTATCATCATATAGCTACCATGGCCAAGGCAGTTGAATTAATTTAGGTTTTTACTAAGAAATTGTGTAGTGATTATATTAATATCATGACCGATTCCCAGATTCTCTGGTCGATTCGGTGTTAAGGTGAGACATGTTATTCGCAATTATGTGTTGTGGCTGGGTTGTTATGTAGGTCTGAGTGACTCTCGATGTATTAGGCCTAATTGAACGGAGGAATTATGGTATTATTCTGTAGCCTGACGAGTAACTTTAATCGTTGTTCATGTGAACTCAAAGACAGCCTGATGCTTGGTTTATAGACTATTTGTGTTTGTTGTTTCACATATCAATTCGTGTCGATAACGTATAATAGGGTAAATCCTGTATAGTGATTTATCCTATATAGTGCTTGCATAAAGCAAGTAGTGCATACACTTGTAGCTATTATGTATCTTTGTAAGTCCATTGCAAGCGCACAATGTTATTTCAGTTGTAGTTTTTTTTTTTACATCAAGTTAAACCAAACAATAAGATGGTTTTATTAATATTTTGAAGTAGTATTATTCTTAGAATTTCTGATTAAATTTTGAGTTAATATTTTAGTAAATTTGTTGTGTTTGTAATATTTTGTAGTTTTTCCTATATGTCTTCATAGTTTTTATCCATATTTATTTCAGTTTTAGATTTTGTTATTGTAGTGGCTTGAGTTAAATAGATTTGCCTTGGCAATTATCCGATAGAGAAAAAAGGTTTTATATGTGTGTTTTATTTTATTTCAAGTGTGTACCTGCTCATGGTAGCTGGTATGGTAAGCTGACTCCAGAGGTTTTTTCAGGAAGTTCAGACTCATCTTGTTAATGGGCGGCTTGAAGAAGTAATCCTTCATCAGACTAAATCAAAGACAATATGGAGAAAACAAGGTGAAAGTGAAATGACTGAATTACAAAAGTACTACTCAAACGAATCATCTCTCACTCACCTGTCCTCCTTTATCACCTCCACAAAGTGCACGTCGCTTTTCTCCCGAAAGTTTTTGGAGCGCAGCGGGAGAATGGCAGAGTGGTCCATGCCACTGGCACTGCCTCCTTCTGCGGCCAGACTTCCCACCCAGCTCCTGTTCTTCTCCTGGAGTTTGTCGCACAGAGACGACTGGCTGACTCGCACCAGCTCCTCACACAGAGGACTCAACAGACCGTTCAAGGTTTTAGGACTACGACCTGCTGGAAACTGCGCAAAAGAAACAGAACTCTTTTGTTTGGGATTCAGACAACACTGAATCAGTTCAAAAGATTCATTTGTTCAGAAATTTGACAAAACTGGTTGTGCTGTTTTTTTTTTTTTATGGTTCTAATCCAGATCACTAAAATATCTACTTAATTTAGGAATGGGACACTTGTAAGGTAGGTTTAGGATTTTGATTTCTCAAAAAGAACCAGTTCATAACAACCGTTCGTCCAGAAATAAGTTATAATGGTGATCACCAAACATAACTAGTTCAAAAGAGTCATTCGTAGACAACACTGGCCACAGCTCACTTGTGTGAATTCGATTCACTAAACTGGTTCAAAATTATAATTTGTTTAGGAATCGGACTACCTTTGCCATGCTCTAGGTTCTTCTATTTATCAAAAATAACTGACTGCACTGACTGTTCGATTCACTAAAAAGAACCTGTTCAAAAGACTCATTCATCTGGGAATCAGTTCTAATGCAGACTTGCATTTACATTGAGTCATTTAGCAGATGCTTTTATCCAAAGCGACTTACAAATGAGGACAGTGGATGCAATCAAAATCAACAAAAGAGCAATGATGTGGAAGTGCTATAACTTCACTAAATGACTAAAAAGAACTGGCTCAAAAGAGTCATTTGTTTTCAAATCTGACTACACTGTCCAGACCGTATTTTTTGATTCACAAAAAAGAACTGATTCAAAAGATTAATTTGTTAAGGAATCAGATTAAACTGGCTGCACTGTTTGTTATTGATTCTGTTCTGTTGATTAATGGGTACAACGAACCCTTTTTTGTACATGAACCCGACAGCCAGCCATTACTTCACAACTGATTATTCCCCTTCCTCTGTACCGTACCACACCAAATACACGTTCCAACACATTCAACACACCCATATATAACCTAATACTACATCCCCCTTTCCAAGTTAAAGTCTTTTACATCTTCAAGGAATGTGCAGGGAAAAACTGTGCAATGACAAAAACAACACAGTACAAAATTAAGAAATAAGACACTGTGTGATCAGAAGCATTGCTTTTTTCACAACAAATGGCAAAAACCAACTTTTGCACTTCCATTAACTTTTTTTTCTAACTAGAAGGTTGGAGTAGACTGCCCAAAACCTTCAACTGGTGTATGGGGATTATTCTGCCACATTGACCACCCAGTGTCCTCCAGTGTATCCCTAACTACAAACAAAGTCCTTTAGATACCCCGGAGGTGCTCTATCTTTGGAGGGATAGCGTTTCTCGTACAGAGGGACCCATGGGCCGATCTTGGGATTATCAGGTATGGGTGATGGACTTAAACCATTTGTAGTCACACTGACAACCGATGATGACTCTGGCAGGTCAAGAGATGACACAGGAGGTGTCGGAGTTGGTGAAAGGGGAAATCGGTTTCTCCTCAGGATACCTCGGGCGTTTCAATGAGGTAAGATCTCGGTGTACCAGCTGTAGAGACAACCATGCCCTTCTTTTCCAGCGTCTTTAAATCAGCCGACTTTAGACTGAGCTGAGATTTCCTTCCCATGAGGAGCTCAGAAGGGCTGTAACCATTAGCCAGCGGAGCTGCTCGATAGGCCATAAGCGCAAGGTAAGGATCACATGACTTTTTTGGAAGATTTTTGATGGTCGGCACAGCACGCTCTGCCTCTCCATTGCTCTGTGGGAAATGGGGGCTGGACGTCACAAAGCTGAAACTCCAGACCTGTGCGAACACTCTGAAACACTCAGAAGCAAACTGCGGACCATTGTCAGAATGCACCACCTCGGGTATTCCATGGCGTGCAAAGATGGACTTGAAGTGCTCGACCACAGCTTCCGACGTTGTTGATGTTAGTCTAGCAACTTCAAAAAAACCTTGAAAAATAGTCGAAAATGACCAAGTACTGCATGCTTTCAATTTGAAACAAATCTGCAGCTACTGAGGACCATGGCCTAGATGGAAATTCTGAAGGCAGTAGGGTTTCTCTACTGTTGGTTCTCTAACGAGCACTTGTGACACAAGAATCAATCATTTTTGTCAGCTCTTTACTGCGAACCCGGCCTCCAAACTGACTATTTGTCTCTTTCCCTGCATTTAGTTATGCCAGATGTCCCTCGTCTCGTTTACAGAGTATCTCAGCTCGAATCGATGCAGGAATTACAATCCTGATGCCATTCAACAATAGTCCGTCTTGCAAAGAAAGTTCTCCAGAAAATGACCAATAAGTCAGGACAGCTTGGTCAATGGAGAATTTATCTAGTATGGGGTCAGTTTCCTGGTGTTTTGGATCTCCATGAGTCTCTTCTCTGTAGGTGGTAGGCATGCCATTACAGAGTCAACATAGAAATGAATGTTTCTTCTGAGAGTCCCACCATTGCATTGCTTGTGGATGCTCATCCAGTCTCTAAGAGCTAAGCAGGGGTACCAGAGGTTTATAATCAGTTTCGATGTAAAAATCGTTCCCTATGAGAAACTCAGCAAACCTCTTACAGGCCCAAGTGGAGGCTAGAGCCTCCTTTTCTATCTGTGCATAGCGCTACACTGTGTCACTGAGAGCTCTTGAAGCATACGCCACAGGTTTCCATTATTTTTCTGCTTGCATCTGAAGAAGAACAGGCCCCAATCCATATGAAGACGCATCTGCTGAAACTGTTGTTTCTTTGTTTGAATCATACAGTGCCAGACCTGGGGATGTGGTCAGGTCTTCTTTAATTCTCTCAAAGGCCTCCTGCTGCTGTGGCCCCCAAACCCACATGTTGGACTTTTTTAATAAGTCTCTGAGCGGTTGTGTTTAATCAGTCAGACGATGTACAAATTTACCAAGGTGATTAACCATCCCTAAAAACCGTCTGACCTCACTGAAAAGAAGTTTCTTTCATGGCTCTTACTGCTTCCATTTTGTCTGGTTCAGCAGAAACACAAGATTCCCCGATGTTTTGTCCCAGAAACTCTGGGAGAACTCACATTTATCATTCAGTGTGACTCCTAGGCCTTGAAGTTGTGAGAGCACCCACCACAGCCTCTCATCATGTTCAGCTTGTGTTGCTCCCCAGACTAGCACATCGTCCATTTGACAAAGAACTCCTTCCAGTCCCACAAGAATCCTTGACATGCACTTTTGAAAATGCTCTGGTGCAGAAGAGATTCCAAAGCATAGACCGTTATAACAATACCAGCTAAATGGAGTTATGAAGGTGGTTAGTAAGGAGGAGTCCTTTGAAAGTGGAATTTGCCAGAAGACAGCATTGGCATCTAACTTGGAAAACACTCTGGCACCAGCCAACTAGCCTAAAGTACTTTCCACAGAAGGAAGAGGATGCTTTTCTCTCATAACTTATTTGTTTAGTTCAGTTAGGTCTGTATAAATTCTCACCTAGCCTGTGCACTTCGGCACCGCTACCATGGGCGCACACCAATCAGTTGGCTCTTTCACCTTTGAAAAAACTCCTTGCTGTTCCATCCGCTCTAGTTCTTCCCTCACTTTAGGTAGGAGAGGGAGGGAAATGCGCCTCGGGGTAGAAAGAGAGAAAGGTTTCGCTCCTGGTTTTAGCACAATACTGTACTCACTCCATTTTGCCTAGACCACTGAAGAGACATCCACATTTTCTTTTGAGTCCAGGCTGACATCATCAACTCTGGCCACCAACTGAAGAGCCATGGCTGCTTGTCGGCCTAATAGGGGCGTGTCTAACCCTTCGACCACATAGATGTCCTGCTTTGTACATTTACTGTTCCTGATGAGGATGGCTGTGAATTTACCTTTTACTTTTAATGACGTCCTTCCAGGCCCCTGGAGGATTCTTTCAGGATATTTCAGCCGGTTGAACTGTCCCTGGTTATACAGTGTCACTGGCACTGCCATTACATTAGCACCAGTATTTACTTTAAACAGCATCATACTGGTCAATTTTGATTTCAGTCATCTATGGACATCCTGTTACATCAGTTGTCAACGAGCCCAGAAATGCAATTTCCTCATTTGTATCCTCAGTTAAAGTGGCAGCATTCACTTTGTAAACTTTCTTTGTTTTACAAGCTCTTGCATAATGTTCCTTTTTATGACAGTGATTGCATACAGCATCTTTTGCTGGGCAATGTTGCATGTTATGGCCTTTTGTGTCACCACATCTCGTACACAGTGTTTGCTTTTTGAACCTTTCTTAAGCTGTGCTTTTTGCTGACCGTTGATATTGTGGCTTTGTTTGTTTTAGTTTACTACTGCTGGTTTGTAAAGTCTGCACACTGTCAAGCTGTGCGTTTGCAATTTCCCTTTTAAAATTGGACTTAAGCATTTCTTGTTGCTTTTGACTTGTTCACTCTGTCGAACTCTTGCCACTGCCTTTTGTAGTATTAATTCTGGATCTAGTTGCAACTGTTCTGACAGCTTCTTATCTGTAAGTCCCACTACAAGTCTATCTCTCACCATCTCATCGTGCAATTGGCAAGTATCCACAGTGCTCGGCTAGACAGTGCAGTTCCGTTTAAAGTGCTCCACAGATTCGCCCACATGTTGCTGTCGCTGATTAAATGTGGTTATTTCAAAAATAAAATTTCTGCGAGTTACGAAGTGATCATTCAGACGTTTTTTAATAACTTGCTTCGTGGGCGATTAAATGCAGCGAAGTTAATATGTTTTCAGCCTCCTCACCCATCGTGTAGATTAGGGCATTCACTTGATTTTCATTCGTCTGCGTTTCCAAGCCTGAAGCGATCCGAAACCTTTAGAAACACTTTATCCATTTCAGCCAGTCATCCGCTTTGAATGAGAATTTTTCCGGCAGAGAAAAAAAAACTGTGTTCACAAACGTGTCTTCACAAGACATGTTCCATGTTATGTTGTTTGAGGGGTACAACGGACCCTTTTTTGTACATGAACCCGGCAGCCAGCCACTACTTCAGAACTGTTTTATTCCACTTCCGCTGTACCGTACCACACCAAATACACGTTCCAACACACTCGTATATAACCTAATACTACAGATTCATCAAAAGTACATTTGCGTTAGGTTAATTTGTTCAAGAATCAAACTGAAGTGGCTATGCTGTCTGTTTTCGATTCAATAAAGAGAACCGTTCAAAATTAATTTGTCCAGGATTCGGTTCTAATGCGGATCACTAAAAAGGAACTGGCTCAAAAGAGTAATTTGTTTGAGAATCTGACTACACTGTCCACACTGTATTTTTTTTATTCACAAAAAAGAACCGATTCAAAAGATTAATTTGTTCAGGAATCGGACTAAACTGCCTGCAACTGTCTGTTTTCGATTCACTAAAAGAACCTGTTCATAAGACTCATTCATCCAGGATTCAGTTCTAATTTAGATCACTAAAAATAACTGGCTCAATGGAGTCATTGTTTAGAAAATGTAACTACACTAAAAACATTGTATATTTTCCGTTCACAAAAAAAGAAAAATTGGTTAAAAAAAATTCACTTGTTCATGACCTGGACTACATTGGTTGTGCTGTAGGCTGTTTTTAGTTCACCAAAAAGAACCATTCGTCCAGTAAGTTGACTAATTAATTTAACTTTAATTGAACAGTATTTAGTATGGCAAAGAGCAGCGTTTTGGCAAAGTCATACCAAGTCTGCCATCTCCTAATGTTTATTTTGGACTAAAGGTACATGACAAACTTTAGCTGAAGTGTAGTACTCCTACTAATTACACCAACATTTCATCATATATTAATAGAAACAGCCACTATTGACAGCATTTCAGTCTCTGCTGAAATTGAGTACACTGGGTCCTTGTGTTGAGGTGTGTGCTTCTATTGTGCAATTGACCTATCGGTAAGCCCCTCCCCTCAAACACAGACTAGCCAATGGCAGTCGAGTATCAGTTGCACGAGGAGCGGAACTCGGACATCTTTAAGTTTCAGCACCATAGAGAAACATTGGAAGATCCGAAGCTCGCATCAGTTTTATGGGGTTTATGCTTCAAAAATGGAAAAACGATGTTTCTGTGGTACTTGTAACACTGACTCCAGGTACCCTGAGAGGATGGCAATATAATTTATTTTATTACATTTCCTGAATCCAAACAAAACAGAGCAAAATGTCTCTAAGTATTCAACCCCAATACAAATGAAGACAAAAAAAAATATTTTCTGGTCGTCATACACTCATTAAGTTATAATTTGCATCTGCTCATGCATAACGTTAATGTTATCTTGTGCTTTAGCAAGGTATCTCTGTCTAAAACTAGCAAACGTTAAAGTTAGTGAGTCCATGTTAACGTACAAACCTAAATAGCGGACTGTTCTCGCATCTTGTACAGTGTAAGTCAAAAACACAAACGAAGGTCTACATTTCAGTGCATCTCAATATTAAATTACATTAATTTAATCGCACCCTGCGATACATGACCAGTGTTGATCCTGCATGTTGTCATCCGCGATCGTAATATAAGACTTCTCCCGCTTGTCCGAGGGAGCAACAGTAACTAAGGGGGCGGGGCTTACCAATAGGTTAATTACTGAGGCTTTTTTAGTTGTTCATCATTATTAGTTAGTACCTTGCTGCTGTTGGCTCGGTGTTCATCCTGGCAGCCATTTCGAGTTGCTTCATCTGCTATCGGATTATCAATGACATCTACGGAGATGCTACAGGACGTGCACACAGGCTGCGAAGAGAAAGATGAAAAATGCACTGAAAAGGGTGAGTAAATAACTGACAATTGTAATTTTTCATTTAAAACTTGTGTAAGTGCGTGTGTGTCGAGGGCCGTACTTTGCCGTGTGAGAGTGGTTCACTGACAGCGCAGTGTGTGAGATCTGGAGTGTGTGTGTTTGAGGATGCACTCAAACTGAGCTGGGAACAGCCACACTGAGAGCCCATCTTCCATCCCGAGATCAGATACGTCTTTAAACCTACAAACAAAATATACAAGTTATTGAAATCATTGATGTCTTTCATCCACATATTTCCCAGCAGTCCTTAGAAAGATTTTCTGCAAACTATAGCTATTTGTTTACAGATATAAATATAACATACATTGAACATTTGATTTTTTACTGTTAAAAACTATAGCTGTGAAAAAAAAAAAAAAAGTAGTATTTTGTCATTTCTGATCAGGACTCTGAACCGGTCAAGGAACGGAAACGAAAACAGGAAACAAACTAAATTTGGACAGGAACAGACCCAGAAACTGAATCAAATTTTATAGTTCCGAACAGAATCGAAAATTTGAAATGGCCATTAAACGGTTAATGGCGTTATTTTATCGTTCAAAATGTTTTAAATAGTATAGATATTTGTACTATTGATAAGTGTAATGTATGGACACTTACTGTTTCCACCACTGAATAAAAAGTAAAAAAGGTAATTGCGACTTCTCACAATTCTTTTCTCAGAATTGAGAGATTAAATTATGACTTTATAACTCACAATTAACTTTATACTTTTTACTTGGTGGAAACGGGCTTTCACAGTAATGTATACTTGCTAAATAAAAATAGTATTTATTTACAAGTAAAATTAAAATCTGAAGTAACCACCATCAGAATGAATAAGAAATCTCTGATTGACTTGCATAGTTTAATCATTCAGTTTTACCAATTCCTCAACATGATCTCATTAAAATATGTAACTAGTGCATTGCAATTCTTCGGCATAAAGCATGCAGCTTTAAGCTACACGATTAATGATTTATAACTGTAAAATGAACAGTAATTGGATAATCTGGTTTCCGCAAATCTACTTTCCCTGTGAGGGCAAACAAGGTCTGATCCAGCACTGATACTACACAGATACACAACAAGCGCTTGAAAGCACCTAAGCAGGTTTGTTTCAGCACTGATGTTTACGTTAAACAATACTAAGCACGAGGATGAGTGCTTCTGTTGTACCAACACACACACACACTTTTGATTGCCCAGTGGAGATGCTCTGTTGTACCAATAGAGGCAAAAACAAACAGAAAGCGATTACAGCAGGCCAAGTATCAGCCTGTTCAAACATACGGCTCACAAGCTAACCATGTTACGCTCATATATAATCTCCTTAAACACACACAGGCTAAGAGTCAGCGCTAACACTGCTGCAGGGAAACGCTTGTGCATATTTGTACATAAACTCACTACATATAGCGTGCGGGAACACATTCTCAAAGGCTGCGGTGAGTTCCTCGAGCAGCTTCTGTGAGACATGAAAACACGACAGAATAAACAGAGCCGTACTCTCGGTCGTAACTCACCTGAGTTGTGAGAGCGCAACCTAACAAACCCTCATAAAGATCAGCTCTGCGGTTTCTTACACACACACAGTAGCACAACCGTGCAATACTCCATGTAGTTATTTGATATGTTCACTGTTATGATGCACTTTAAATGCTAGTCACATGCTGCAAGCCAAAAAAGGAAATTAAGTGAATATATTTTAAATATGAACAACATTTACAAATAAGCAAATGGCAATTTTGATAACAGCGTTATTATTATTATTATTATTTAGGAGAAGATGAAGAGAAGGAAGAACAGAGACATAATTTTTTTTAAATATTTATACTGTTGTTATTACTAAATAAATATTAATATAAAAATATATAATATAATAAATAATTATAATATAGATATACAAATGAAACCATGCTAAATTATTATTAATATAATAATATAATAATAATAACAACAACAATAACAACATAAAATAAAATGTGTATTACCTATTAAATTATTATTAATTACCACTACTGCTACTCCTACTAATAATAATAAAATAGAAAATTATTTGTTTTACATTTTACAATATTACTATTGTTTTTATCTCTATTGTTTCGTCACCATTTTTTTATTAATAATGTAACATTTAATTGGTTTAATTGTATTTATTTAGTATTATTATTTATATTATAATTATATATTTAGCACACTTTATATTTATTATGAATACAATTATTACTTATTAATAGTAATAATGATATTAGGAGTTATATTAATAATAAATATAATATAAAAAATATATATTTTTTTATATTATTAACATTGTTGTTATTATTATTATTGGTACTAGAATTAAAACGTTCTTATTAATGCTTATTACTTTTTATATTATATATAATTATATATAATATTAATACTAATATTATTTATGTAATGATAATGACCGCAACTATTATTAGTAAAAACAAACAAACAAACAAAGTGTTCACTTAGAAGAAATAAAAATCCACCTTAATGTATTTATATTTAACTAGATGCTAATGTTGATGTGCAAATTCTAACAGTACAACAAAGGAGTCTGTGGTATGAAGATGCGACTTCGGGATGTGGCGATTTTCCCCTCTCGAAATGATGCACTTTCCCATCCCCAGCACATACTTTCAGTGCAGAGCGCGAGTATGCAAACTAGTATTCAGCTACTGTTTCATGCTCAGCCACAATGAGCCACAAACACAGGGCCACTTCCGAACAATCTCGGAGCCAAAGTACAAACAGATCCGTACACATAAATTTGGCAATAGACCAAACACAAAGGGGCCGCGGAGGCCACATCAATGAGCCATTCACGAACGTCAAGTCCCTTTTAGCCTCTTTGTGCCTAGAGACACAGATTAATAAAGACCTGAGCCACAGAGCTAATGAGCTTCTGGGTCAGAACCTGTCTGAGCTGGATGGCCATGTGGACCCGCTCCTCCCAAGAGATCTGGACTCAATGAAGTCATAACTAGTCCTTTGACCTCTCAAACATGGGAACTGAAATCAAGCTGGGATCAGAGGATATTCTTGCAGTACACATAACTCCAGAGGCACTGCCGTCTTCCAGAGAACTGCTATAAAGTAATTCAACATAGCTGGGAATCCCAGCCTGGGATTTAACCGCGAGGATCCCCGGACTAGAATTTCCATTCAAGCACATTAGCATACGTAACCACAAAGAAACGGATTATAGGTCTATAGTTTATCCTACAAAGGTCTTGTAAAAACAATGACCTTTTATCTTAACAGAAGTAATTCTATATCGAAATCAAGATACCGTAGCACAGCGTAGTACATTTAATTCTGGAGGTCAGTTGGAGGGTGAGAACCTAGCAACCTAATTTTGTTTGTACATGATACACTGACAAACATCTCTCTTGCAGTATTGATTTGCCATTGACAATAGAAACCATTTTGGGTTTACTGTGGGTTCAGTTGAAAACCTTGTATTGTAGCATCACAAGTGATGCAAGTATCATAAGACCACATGCAAAGTGTGAGTGCTACACCAAGCATAAATTAAAAAGATAAAGAAAAGCATTTGTTCCTTAGCACTCTCCAAAATGGCGCCAGGGTGACGCAAAGGAGACGAATTGTTGAATAGTCGTTATTTTAGTTTTCTTTAAGCACAAAAAGTATTCTCGTATCGTCGAAAAATTACGGTTGAACCCCTGATGTCACATGGATTATTTTTACGATGTCCTTGCTACGTTTCGTGACCTTGGTTGTGGTAGTATCCTTGCAGTGTATGGAGGATCAGAGAGCTCATGGGATGCATCAAAAATATCTTAACTTGTGTTCCGAAGATGAACGAAGGTGTTACAGGTTTGGAACGACATGAGGGTGAGCAATTAATGACAGATTTTTCACTTTTGGGTGAACTATACCTTTAATACAAAAGATCTGAAAAAACAGGTCAGAGTTCAATTACAGCTCATTTATCTATTGATGGTCATTGATCAGAGGAGGAAGGACCATCTGCATGTAAGAGAGTGAATGATCTACTGATGGACTTTATCGATCGCCAATAATAGAATGAAGAATCCACTCAGCACAAACTTCAGCTTGGGATTTTGCATCTTTTACATAAAGATATGCAAATTATCAAGCATTACAAGTATGTAAGGAATGGTGACCAATGCTGGTATGTTGAGGTTAATCAATCATGACAGAGGTCACTTATATAAAGAAGTCCTACAGGCACAGCAGCCAAAATAGATTGTTTCCAGGGTTCTCTAAAAGGTGGCAGTTGCATCACCAAACCAAGTTAGCTAGCTCCACTAATCTGCATACAAATGGAGCTGATAAACTCAATGTGGACATATTCAGAGTGACTGAGCAACCACAAAGTGGCATCTGAACCACAATTGAAGCAGAAGTGAATAGCTTGTAGCTTGCAGGCAGATGTTGCCTCTATATAAACAAGGAGCTGATAACAACGGTTGCGACTCGGCAACGATCTCTATAAATCACAAAGCAAGAGGCTAAAAGCTGCCAAGGACTTTTGAGGCAGTGAAGCCTTGACCCTACTGTAAAGCCCAGGTGGTTATTCATAAAACTAGGGAAATAAAAAGCAAAGACCTAGATAACAGGTCAAGAAGGTCAAGAAGGAACAACCTGAGGTTTGTAGGAATAAACGTAAAGCTAGCAAGGGTTCATCATGACATCTGTCATAATAATCATAATAATAATAGCATTAAAAAACAACAACATTCACCAGATAACTATTATTTATAATTATAATATTTGAAAAATATAAATCAATGATTGGGGTGATTTTGTATGCGAGTAAATTAAATATACACCCAACATGTACATTTATCAAAAACTCCCATTTATAAAAAACAACAGTTTAAGCTCGAATGAGGTGGTTTTTCAGGCAATTTGAAAAATAGATTTTTCGTACAACCGAAATAGAAACAGTTTTTTGTTCGCATAAGGTCACCTGGCTGATTGTGGCCAGCCATGCAGTGGCACCAGAAGCATCCCATAAGCGGCTCTCCACGCTGCTTCTCTAAAGATACACACCTACGTTTCCTTTGATTCAAAATAATGGCTAGTGTGGTGGCTGCAATAAACATAAACCTACCAACTGATCACCATGACTTGTTGAGGAGGAAAGAAATGATGTTTTAGTCACATTACATTGGTTAATGAAAACGCTGTCATTTTGCAATCGTTTATCAACATTTATAAAACATTGGAAGATTTTCCCACAAATCTGTTAATGAAAACAGGCAACTGTTGCAGAGTTTAGCTCAAACCACAATTGAACACACCTAATAATGAAGGTCTTGAGGATTATAGGCAAATGAGCTGGAGCAGGATGGAACTGAAATCTGTAGGACTCACCACAGGGCTCGCCAACCCTGCTCCAGGAGGGTTACTATCAAACACAACTGAACCAGCTAATCAAGGTGTTCAGGATTACTCAGTCTGCATGATGGTAGCCCTCCATGAACAAGACTTGCTACCCTTGGTTTACCACGTTTGGGAGCAAATCCCATGTCGAGCCTCCGAGAGCTTACCCCAATGTTCCTAAAGACCTCCCAGCAGTTCACATTTTGGATGTCTCCTTAATGTGATTACTCAATTGTTAGTTTTGAAACCTCCACTAATAAGCTGATGTTTGAGTCAAATGCTTTAAAGAAGCACTTATTGTGTACTATTTTTGGGGCCCTAAGGTACAGAGCTGCAAACCACTGACTTACCAAAGAGTTCAAAAAGTAGACAGACATACAAATCTAAATGTCTTCAGTTAAACAAACAATCTCATGGGACCTTCAGGGGAAAAGTGCTACGAAAGTGTAGAATATAACACCTTTTAACACTGACAATTTCTTAATACAGCAGTTTAATTGTTACTGCAAGTGCACTTATCTTCCCTCTAAGCTGCTATAAATCACTGTTTCACGGTCACGCTCTCTTCTTTTTTAGTGTGCTTTTTCACGGAAGACCAAAGAGAAGTCTTGTCAGGGCAGGATGCCCACGGCAGGTCAGGCAAAAGAGATTGATTGACTGCCTCTTCACACGGACTGACTGTGACATTCCTCATGAGCATCCAAAGTCTCCAGAGTCAATCCCTTCGTATTACTCCATTCATTGCAGCAGTGAAAGGAAGAAGAACAGGGACCCTCCGGAAAATGGAACTTGCTAGATTAAAGTAATATAATTCTCCATTTTATCCAATTAGTCCAGTCTCTGTGATATTCTGGTCCCTAGATAACAGCTTCAGTTCTTATTTCAGTTTATACAGGATTTTCTGGCAAGTCCGACTGCCCGAAAGTTTAATACTTAAGGGTTTGTTCCAATCCCTAACCCTTAAATGAGCTACAGTTTGCTCTGGGAAGCACCCTTTGAAATTAGATTATCGTAAAATTTTACAGCAGTTCTTCTGAGCATCTTAATAGTGAAGTCTCTACAGTTAAACGAGTGCAGCGAGGCTTGCACTGCATACACTTCCTGTCACATGACCTTTGACACAAGCAACTGTGGTCTTTGCCCTGCTGGGTCACATGCCCCTACTGAACTCCAAAAGATACAACTTTACAAATCTAGAGTGCCTGGGTTTATCCCTAAACATATCTTTTGGCTAACGAAAAGACACAGTGGAAATTTAACAAGCTAATTAGCGCAATGCAATGACGGCCTGTCTCTTACTCTCAATGTGTCTCTTCCTCTGAAAGACAGTAGTAACTTACTCCCAACTCTCTCTTCCTCTCCTGGCTAACCACAATGTTTCCACTCGTTCTGCCAAGCTCCGTAGTGCAGACAAAAACAGAGGGAAGGGGAGCAGAGAGAAACAAAAGATGCAAAGAGTTGATAAAGTAGTAAAATCAAACAGACTAGGTCAGTTTGTGAAGCATTAAATTACTTTGATGGTGCATTTTTGGGTGCAATTGGTTGGGGTTCAAAACCTGATAACGTCACATTCTGAGCTGAATGCAAAGATGTTTGTCGGCTCTGGGCCAGATGTTTTCACGCTGTTTCCTGTTTGCTCATCTTTGGTTTTCTCTTTATGAATGTGCCACAGACTTGTCCATTAGCCCTGTTCTTTCTTCTTTCTGACTTCCTGTCTCCGGCTCTCTTTCCGCATGTGTCTTCTGTGAACTGTGTCCTTGCTGTTCTGCTGATAATTCTGTTTCCATTTCTCTCGCTTTCTCAGAGATGGGCGGGGAATGACGAGATGAGTAGAAGAGGATGGAGAAAAAGAGAGTGTGTGTGTCCAGTGAGGTTTCTGATGACACCATATTAGGACAGAATGACGAGCTCAAGGATACTGCACAAATCCAACTCTCCTCCCTCGCTTACTTGCTCTCTCGCTCAATTCAATTTCAAACTTAAGTGGACTGCGTGCACACATACGGCTCCACCAGAGCTGGTCGCGGCCGCTCTATTCAGTGCTTGGGTTTATACTGGACTCGCCACGGCATGTTTCTGAAGCGGCTCTCCGCACTGCTTGGCTAAAATAGTATTTGTGAGTTGTCACCATGTGGAAGATGGAACAAAACATTGTCACAGCCGTAAGGGGTTACATGAGCTGATCATGGGCTGTTTCTATTTACATTTACATATATTTATACATTTTACATATATTTATAAAATAAAATATCTTATTTAGCCATATTAGCCTAATCAATAGCATTAACACAGACTTTACGCCTTTCACACTTTATCTGGAATGTCACCGTTTCTGTCACTGCAACTTCCTGATCAGACGAACACACACATACACACACAAATGAAATCGTCTGCCTAATGAAATTTTTGTTAATATTGCATCATTTATTTTATCCATACTCAAATAATCTTGAATGCATTTTTTTTTTCATTACCCCTCCCGCGGATTATTAACAGTTGTGGTCAGAATTATTGGCACCCTTGGGAAATATGATCAAAGAAGGCTATGAAAATCAATCTATATTGTTAATCCTTTTGATCTTTTATTAAACAAATTCACAAAAATCTAACCTTTCATTGGATAATAAGAATTTAAAATGGGGGGGAACGTCATTATTAAATAAATGTTTTTCTCTAACACACATTGGCCACAATTAAGGGCCCCCGTTCATTCAATACTTTTTGAAACCTCCATTTGCCAGTTTAACAGCTCTACATGTTCTCCTATAATGCCTGATGAGGTTAAAGAACACCTGACAAGAGATCAGAGAGCATTCCTTCATCCATAATCACTCCAGATCCTTTAGATTCACAGCTTCATGACAGTGCTTCTTCTCTTCAGTTCATCTCACTCATGTTCTACAGGGTTCAGGTCAGAGGACTGGAATGGCCATAGCAGAAACTTGGTTTTGTGTTCAGTGATCCATTTTTGTGTTGTTTTTGAGGTTTGTGTTTGGATTATTGTATGGTTGGAAGATCCAAATATGGCCCATTATAAGATTTCTAACAGAGTCAGTCACTTGTTGATTTATCTGTTGGTATTTGATAGAAACTAGTAAATGCGAATTTCGAATATTTGTCGAATTTAAAATAAAAATCCACATTCGAATGCAAAACACTGCATTCAAATTTTAGATGTCCGTCAGGCAGCTTGGCACTCAAAATGCGAAGACGAGGTGTCGTTGCATTAAATGCTTTTTCTCTTTTAGCCTGTCCAGTTGAACCCACTCGATGTGGTGCTGCACATTCACAATATTGCAGAAAAAGAGAACAGAGACCTCCAGCAGAAATATAGGCCCACAACATAAAAAATACAGCAGTTTATTTTAGAGATCGACCGATATTTAAGCATTTTACCATAATCAGATATCGGTTTTGTAAAAAATAAAAAAAACTTTTTTTTTTTTGTCACATACATAATTATACAGAGTATAACCAGCAGTGAAATTTAGTTCTCTGCATTTGACCCATCCAAGTGCACACACACCTGGAGCAGTGAGCACTGTTCACTCAGGAGAAGCTCCAGCACGACCATCGCATGTAACTTTATACAAGATTAATTTGTTTGAAACACGCTGAATTATATTAACATTTACTATAGAACCATTATTTCACCAATATACATCTAAATAAATACATCTCTATCGAAATTAATTATTTATTTTCTCTGCAAACGATCGCAGTTTGAGTATAGTTCTGTGTAAATGCATAGATAAACCGCGCTGTCAGCAGTTTTCATAATTAAGACAAAAACATTTGAATAATTCTGATAAAACATGCCAGTTAAGAAATGCAATAAAATACGATGTTTTGTTTGTTATAGCTTATTTCAATATTCCAGAGAATATTATTCAGTGAATTAACATTATCCAGTGAATTATTATTCACTCTTTAGTCTATTAAACAGCGTTTAAACCTAAAACTGTAGTTTAAAATGAAGTTGATATGACTTCTGTCCTTTATTTTCTCCATTTGAATACATTAGACATTATTTGCTTACTGTTAATATCAGTGTTGTTGATGATGCTTTTTATAAATAAAATGTTTATATTGTTGTAATTTCAAGATTAAATTTTACATGAAAGAATGTTAATTTTCAACAGTTGTTTGTTGTTGTTAAGATGACTGAAAGGAGGAAAAAACAAAGCGAAGAATGGACTTCACTCTGTTATTTATTTACTTTATAACAGTAAACAAATATCGGTTCTGCATATCGGTTATCGGGAACATAAACATGCAAATAATTGGTATCGGTTATAAAAAAATCAATATCGGTCGATCACTAGTATATTTCATTGTACACATGGGGTACTTTTTATCCTTGTGTTCACCAAACCCATCTTGAGTGTTTGCTGCTAAAAAGCTATTTTTTTGTTTCATCTGACCATAGAAGCCAGTCCCATTTGAAGTTCCAGTCGTGTCTGACAACTGAATATGCTGGAGTTGGTTTTTGGATGAGCTAGGAAAATTTTTCTTGAAACCCTCCCAAATAGCATGTGGTAATCTAGGTGCTGTTTGACAATTTTGTAAAGATTTTCTGACCCTGAGACTCAACTATTTTCTGCAATTCTCCAGCTGTGGTCCCTGGAGAGTTTCTTTAGCAACTCAAACTCTCCTTCTCACCATGCATTAGGACAATATAGACACTAGGATTGTCATGATACCATAAAAATGTCTAATGATAGTACACCAGCTGAAGTATCTAGATACCAAGTAGTATCACGATACATGCAGTATTGTTAATTTAAAATTCAATTCTACAAAATGAATCAAAAATGCATAAATAAATTAATTAAAACAGACAAGATTTTTATCTGAATACTTAATGTGAATGAATGACTGGCTATTGTTTTCCCTGAAATGAAAAGCAAAACTCATCTTAGCACTGCACAGAAGCTGCATGATTAGATGTGGCATTTGTACATTTAGACTGTATTTATAATTGCATAACATTTTTTATGAGATTAATGCTTTAAATACAAAATTCTGAATGTAGAAATATGTTGGAAAATAATGTATATATCTACTTTTAGATAAGAAACTGGGAAAAACGGCCAGCCGATGCAACAGTTCGTTATTGAATCACTTTCATTCAAACGATTCTTTCAAAATGGCTGAATCATTCAGGACCGAATCAAATTCCTTTTTTTATGAATGGTTTTTAGTGAATCAGAATCAGTGGTTCACCCAAGCTAACGCGGATTCGGATTCAAACACCGAAACGAAACAAAAACAGCACTCTTGCTCGTGTCATATTGCCGAACAGTCAGGAGCATGTTTGCTCGCACATCATAAAATTTCCAAGTTAGCAGCGTGTATATTAAAACATATTTATTTAAAATGTTAAATAAATATATGATTGATAAGAACCAAGTGCAAAGCCGGTATATGTTGATGAATGGAATAACATTCGTGATCGCAAAGATGCTTCCAGAAACAAACTATTATACATGTTCTAGAAGTAGACAAATGAATAAAACGAATAGTCATTTAGCATATTTTTCTGCTAAATTACTACATTTAAATGTAATAAAACTGAGAATACTCTCTTGTAATATATTATGATGTTGAATAAGTGATGCTTGAGCTGCTGTTTTTTTAAATGAGATCAGACGGTCTGAATTAGACCCTTTCTTCTGCAGCATGAACAGCTCATTGCAAACTGAACTGAAGCGTCGGGAAACACTCAAGACCATATTGTAGCGCACAGACAGAGGAGGGCAGTGATACGCATTTGAAGGGTCTAAGCTGCCGCAAATCACAGAAGAAGACGGGTAGTAGTGGAGAGCTTTGCGTGTATTTGACAATGGTTGTCTCAAATGAAAGGATTATTAATTGTTCTCTCAGTGTCAGTGAGGCTCTGGCTGCAGAGAAACACTACTGGGTTGCCTGATATAAAGATACATAATCCACGAAACAGAGCTTCCCATTTGCTCAATACGGAAATATCTGCCAAGTGTTATACTTATCTTTGTCAACCTGGCAACCATATAAAAGCAAGAATCCGAGAATGCGGCTGTGAATCCTGACAATGTAATGGCGTCCGTTTGGCTTTATAAATGGGGTTCTGACAGTCCTATAATAATAAATGTTCTATGAACGCAACTCTATGAAGTGATGATTCCATACTAGCCTTCACCTTCTGCTCTAGAGTATTGTTTGTGTTAAACATGGTCTTAAGTAGGGATAACTGCAGGTTTGCGCAATGGGCGTGGCTAAAGGTGCGACACGTCAACGCATTCTATGCTAATCGATGTATTTTCTTAAATAGACGTAATCGATGACATCAACGAATCGCTGCAGCCCTAATTTAATTATTCCATCTGCTGTGAGAAAAGGCTATAAATGATTTGGCACCTGCAGGGTCCTTAGGTGCGATAGCCTATTAGCCCATATTATATGACGTAATGACAAATTTCCTGTGAAAACCTACCCATACCACCAAGTTTACCGTTGTGAATCGGACTAAAGGCGATATTTTTTAACATTGGCTGGTTATATGCTCAAATAATGATTTCAGATCATTTTTAACCCAAAAAAGTTACAGACTGCAGCTTTAAGTAAAACATATGGCGCTTTTCCACTGCATGGTACGGCACGGTACAGTTCAGTACGGTTCACTTTTGGGGGGTTTTCCACTGAGTAATGTACCTGGTACTTTTTTAGTACCACCTCGGCCGGGGTTCCAAGCGATCCGTTACCAAAACGTGACGTGTGAACTCTACTGATCACTGGTTGGCCGGAGAAAATCGTCATTACTGCGTCACTGAACTTGCGACATGAGACCCAACATAGACCCGCTAGATTTAAATCAGCACAGCCAGCGAAGGAGCGGACGCAACTTTTGTTTGAACAAACGCACCTTTTTGTATCAACCAAAAAATGGCTGTTTCGTGGTCTGTTGAGGAAGTACAGACGTTCCTCTCGTTGATAGCCGAGGAGCGGATCCAGTGAGAGCTTGATGGGGTGACGCGGAATTAAAAAGTCTTGTGTATATACTTTTTGCACTTTGTATATTTTTAGAGTATGTTTTTTGTTTATATTTTTACCTTTGTATCTGTGTTTTGCTTCAATTAAAAACAATCTGGTCGAATAAGTGTACCTCCAGACTATATTAAATATGTATTATTGTATGAGCATTTAATGAACCTCTTGAAAAAGACAAATGATTAATCCCACGATAATACAAACCAACACATAAATAAAAAAAAACAAGGGATACTTGTACATTTTGAAATATTCAAAAGTTTATTGATAATTCACTTTATAGAACATTTTACAAGAATAGTTCACTATTCAAGTAACCTAACACGAATATCCCTGCCCTCCTCCTCTACAGCCTGCGGCACTGTCACCACAGTCTCTGCTGCTGGGGGTAAATCTCAAGCATTTTCATAGGCTTGTCCGTTGCTGTTAATAACATCCACATGCCGAGAATGAAAAACACAATTCCGTCAATATGCTCCTTTGTTGTGTGTTTGTTTGTGGTGCATTCATGAAGATGTCACCGCAGTAGAGGCGGCGCAATTATAACGACGCGTGAATAATCCCACCCACTCTAAAGCGGTACTAAACTGCAGTGGAAACGCAAACCGACCCGAACTGAGCAGTGCCGTAACGAGCCGTGCCGAACAGAGTCATACCACGCAGTGGAAAAGCGCCAATATACACAAGTAAAATAAAAAATTACACAATTCTCAAAAAGTTTATAGTAGTTATACACACTAGCAAACCCCATTCAGTCTTGAATTTATCATTTATAGAGTCACTTAGTGTGTGACTCTCTCACAGCGCATCTCTCACTCCCACCTGTTCCCAAGCAATGCAAGGCCAAAGCCTGGCAAACACACAAAACCAACCAGCTGTGTCAACACACTCACAGTGCTGCGGTGATGTAAAAGCAAAGTGTTAGAACAACAGAGAAGAAAGAAAAACGAAAACGTCTACAGCTTAAATATGCCGTCAGTTTCAGAGCAAGAGTTCGCAGACATGCCAGGGCATGATTCTGCAGAAAAAGAGGAAGATTTTTTAGATTAGTCAAGAACAGGTAATGACATCACCTGACAAGACTTTTACTCCAAATCACAGTCAAGAGCTTTAGCTCAAGGCAGATGAAAATCTTAAAACATGAGGTGTGTGTGTGTGTGTGTGTGTGTGTGTGTGTGTGTGTGTGTGTACTCAAAGTTTGCCGGCTGACAGAAGATGACACAGAAGTTTACAAAGCTAACTCTGAATTTACAGTGATGGTGAAACGTCTCCAAGCCATTAGCTTCCTACAGAAGACAGATTTAGGAGAAAATGTGAAATGTTGCAGGCAAAAATATCCATTGTCTGTTGTCAATGGTGTATCGATATGTAAAGCACAGCTCAAACAAAAGTAATTTTTAAATCAAACCACTTTTTGTTGGTCGAAGTGGCGAATTTGAACTGAACCCATTGCAAACCCGTGCGGAGAAATACTACGCCAGGGTTCCTCAAATCTTTCCCCGGAGGTCCATTCTGCTGAAGAGTTTAACTCCAACCCTGATCAAACTCATCCACCTGTGATTTTCTAATGATCTTAAAGACTCTGATTAGCATACTCGGGAGTGTTTTATTAGGGTTAGAGCTAAACTCTGCAGGATGGGTCCAGATTTGAGGATGCATGTACTACGCCTTCACATGAAAATCCAGACTGCGTTAATCCCTAACTGGATTTCACCAACAAACAACTCTATCTGTGCCTTCACACTGCTACCGGCAAAGCCTCAAAGTGTCCGGAAGACATTCATTCTCAATGCGAGCTGGCGGCGAACTCTGGCAAATAGCGGCGAGACGCGTCTTGGATGGTGTGGCATCGAGGAGAGTTGAAATCAGTCAACTTTTTGGTAATGAGCTATGACGCGGTTCGGCGGCAACCAATCAGAATGTAGAAGTCCTCCGCTCGAGAGGATTCAGAGAACGCAGTCCAGTAAACTTTGGTTCCGTCCACATTAGTTCCCAAGCATTTTCACGCTAGAATGCTTGTTTTTCAACACGAATGCAATGAATTTCCTCAAAACAACACCAATTTGACCAATTGCATTAAGGAGTACTTCAACGAGGACAGTTTGTAATGTAGGCTGCGCACAACTTAATGTTAATATTAATTAAAGACCAAGGCTAGTAAACATCTCCTATAAACTGCATGTTGAAATTAGACTAAGTTAGTACTTAACCATGAACACAAAAACACCACACAAATGGCTATTATATTGGTTTATTTCGTTAGCAAACATGTAACTACATAACTACAATGTTTCCGATAAATTGTTTATTGTGGCCCGCCACAATATCAAAACTGACCACCACAAATAGATTTTCCAAAAGGCTTTGACTTCGTTGAATAAACATGAGCACTGCACGTTTCAAAATCGAAAACCGGTGCAGGTGTTTTATATCACTGTATTTCTGAAGGAAAGCAACTGTCTTCAAAAAAATGTGGATGCCTTTTAATTTCACCTTGCATGTAATGTCTGATAAAGCAGTATTTGTGAGAAGAGCTCTGTTCTGTTAACAGCGTTACCAGGGAAACCGCTATTTCTCCCGCCCCAACAGCACCTCCCGCAGGCAGAGAATTAATTTGCATATACTGTATGCTATAAATAAATTCAACTGTATAACAGTTTCACTTATTGAAACATTTCACTACGATTCATTTTATAATGTTTGCATTAAAGAACAATAAACCTGATACATATTACCATTGCATTTGTCTGTACATAATAAACGCAACACTGTATATTCAATTACAAATGATTATATATAAATCATCAGTTTGTTGTTTTACACACATGCACACAGACATTATTTCATACACAGCATAGTCGTGAGATGTAAGAAATCTTCAGACACGCCCATAACAACAAAAGACAATACTTTATTGAACCTTTTCTGATAAGAAGTGTGCACTGCAGACGTGATCATGTATTACGTTGATTCTGGCACCCAACATCACAACAAGATGATATTTTAAGCTCCTTGTGTAACTTGCTCCTTGTGTAGCAGCATGGGCGTAACCACCATATACTTTGGGGGGGACGTGTCCAATTGGTCCAATACCAATCTGTCCCCCCCAATAATAGGCCTATTATATTGTAATATGTGACATATGATATGCCCTCCTTTTATGAACCCTGGTTCAATGTTGTTATTTCTGATTTCCCTTCAATTTAGGAAAAACAAGGAAACAAAACTGTGTGACCACCCCCTCGATTGTACACTTGGTTGAGCCCGTGGCGCCGGCTCGCTGCATCGTTGAAAAACCGCTCAGTCCGACTGTCACTGGTGCTTAAATGAAATGAAGGTAGGAGCTAAAAGAAAGGAGGACGAACAGGCGGACATTCGCCTTTTTTCAGACGGTAAGCAAGTAGACACCTAAAAGTAGTGCCATGGTCAAAATACGCGGCAATTTTTGAATAAATGTGAAAAAATATCACGTTTAAATGGCTCAGTATTGTAGCTAGCATGATACCCTGAAAATAGGCTGAATAATGAACTGCTGGAGTCACAGACCAAGGAGTTCCCGCACTTCCCAATTCCATTGATAAGCCTCTATCCATTCGTTGATGGCCTGGCCTGTTTGTTTTTACGATCTGATCCGCGACTGAACTTAAAAAAAATATCTGGGGGAGGGCTCACATTTGGACCCCCCCAATATCTATACCATGGTTGCGCCCCTGTGTAGCAGAATCTATGCTGGTTTGAATGGGCCGCCTCCTTTGTTTTGCAGGCTTGCAGCTAGCGCTGTGACGTAATTGTGACGTTGGTCCTACATGACCCTAGTAACCTGTGGTTGGCCTAACCGTGTGTCACTCCGGAAACAACAGACCAAGAAGAGAGACTCATGAATATTAATTAGACAGGACAAATCGATCGGTTTTCAGCAGAGCTCCTGAGAAAAGAGCTAACACCTAAAATAAAACTCCAGAAAGGTGTACAATATTGGACCTTTAATGGATGGCTATGTGTATCTGCACCCGCATACATGTGTTTTGTGGCTGAAGTTTCTCGACCGACTGGACAAACCTGTCCATCTCAACCAGACTCAAAGAGGACAGACAACATAGCGTCTCCATGACATTAGCATTCAAAGACTCCAGCTTGAACTCTATGCCCTCAAAGTATACACTGTATATGTATATGACACAAAGATTATTTGCAAAAATTTACGGTTTACACATGTCTACACAACTAAATGGAGGAAGGGAATTTCTTTCCAATTTAAAGAGCTTGTCGTCTATATCTCCTGGCATGAGTGTGTCCATGTGAGTGAGCAGGGTTGGGCTCCTTATCTGCAAGAACAACACTCCCATCTACTCCACCAACACAACTTACACTGGTACTATGGCTGGCCCATATAGCTTTACAAAAAATATATACACACACCGCAATATGGGCCATTCAAGAAAACTTTACATTTTAGAATTTAAATATTTTTAATAGTGCCGTCAAACGATTAAATCGCATCCAAAATAAAAGTTTTTGTTTACAAAATATGTTTGTGTGTACGATGTATATTTTTTTATGTATATATAAATACACACACATACATAAATTTAAGAAAGAATTTATGTTTATATTAAATACATTTAAATAATAGAAATTATGAATATAAATATATGCATGTAAATATTTTCAAAATATATACTGTATGTGTGTCTCTTTACAAATAAATATACACAGTACAATTTTTTTCTGTAAACAAAAACTTTTGGATGCAATTAATCATTTGACAGCACAACTTTTTGTTTACAAATTTAAATCAGAGTAACCACAATTAAAAAAAGTACAATTCTGTAAATTATCTAGTCACACTAAACCTAACATAAACAGCAATATTTAGTTACTATACACGCATATATATGGTAGACGTCCAATTTTGGTGTCAGCACTGCATCAAATTAAATTTGTGAAAGTGATTTTATATACATCAGGGCTCTAGAGTGCGACCTAATTTCTCAATGGTGTGACTAAATAATTCTGAGGTCGCACCAATGCGACCAGCCGTTTGAGAAAAAAACCGTCTCCGTGACTCTGACAGTCTCCCTGTGGTTCAACAACAGACACACATTAGGCTCATATCGTGGTCTAAACCAATCAGAGATAGTGAAGGGCGGACCCCCTCTGATTGGCAGTGGTCCAGATATTCCTGTATATGTATGAAAATGTGTGTGCTGCTGCAGTCAGACAGAGAGAGAGGTGAGTAGAGATGCGCGCAGTGTTGCCAACTTAGCGACTTTGTCTTTTCAGACACCCCTAGCGACTTTCCCCCCCCCCCAAAAAAGCGACTAGTGACAAATCTAGCGACTTCTTGGACAAACTTTAACGAGTCTCTGTGATCGTTGGTACTGCTGCAATGGCGCGAGATCAGCGCGCACACAGCTCTTTCTCTGCATCTGCTCTGCTCAGTGAGCGTCTGAGAGGAGCAGCCCAAGTTCAGTTAAAACAGATATTATTGCTTCTCTGAGTTTACATGGAAATATAGCCGAAATCACAGCACAGGAATTGCCTTTGTCTTCTGTGTATTATTTTATTTCATCAGACAACGGCTCAATAAAATTATAAATTAGGATTTTTGTGCAGACTAGCTTCTTGGAAGGGAGAGCTGGTTATGTATTCTTAAAGGGATGTTTTCAGTCATTATTTCATATTCATCCCGTTGACTGACAAAAGAAACAGTAAAATATATAAAGTAAAACAGTTTTATTGAGAATTTGGCTGCATTAAAATACAGTATAGGACAGAACAGGTGTTTTTTCTGTAAATACTTTTTTTTTCATAATGTTTAGTGAAATTATTTGGTAGTCTGAGGTGGGATAGGGTCACCGGATTTTTTTTATAGGTTTGGGGGGGGGTTGAGAAGCACTGCACTAGAGCATCCCTTCATTCAGACACAGTGGAAGATCTGATAAGAATCAGTGTAGAGGGGGTCAAGTCTGGAAGATGTTGATGCTAGAGAGAGTGTGGCCAGCTGGTTTAGCCGAGGCCAAAGATCAAGAAGGACAAACTACAGGAGTTGGTCATCCGAGGGGCATGTGACTGCAATAGAGGATAGTCCATAATACATTGAGCCATGAGATGTTCAGTTTTTACTTCCATAGTATTTTTGTCCATACTATGGAAGTCCATGGCTACCGCCAACTGTATAGCTAACATTTTTCAACATTCTTCAAATTTTATTTTGTGTTCAACAGAAGAAAGAAATTCATACAGGTTTGGAATAGGGACGTAACAATTACCGGTTTGACGATAAATCTTGATAAAATTCCCCACGGTTAGTATTACCATTTCATATTTTAAATTATAATTAAAACCGTATTCGATTACCACGATTTGAACAACTCACGATAAATAAATACTGTCCAGCATAACTCTTCAACCGTTCAAATTGCTCTTCAAATTGCCCCTGACTGAAAACCATGTGCTTTTCGGCAATATATGTGTTATTACGGTAATTTCTTCCTCTCCGTCGACAAATGACTGCTGATTTCCGGGAGAGTGGGAAGGGAGAATTTGAATGGAGAGATAGGTAAGTGCGGAGTTTCGAAATGCATAAAATAATAAACAAAACAAACAAAAACATGGTGAAAAAGGAGTAAACAGCACAAGTCAATTGGGATGTTTTTTGATGAGACTTTGGGAGCAGTCTGAGTGAGACTTTTTCATGTGCATCGCTATAATGAGTCCGTGCGAATGGGTGCATGAACAAAAACGTGTCCTGAATGAAAACTGTGACACCCAGTGTCCCAAATACTTGCGTGTATTAGGGGTGTGCGATATTGAAAAAAAAATGATATCTCGATATTTTGGGGGATTTTTTCGATAATGATAATTAGTAGTGGTGGGCCGTTATCGGCGTTAACGTGATGCGTTAACGTGAGACTCTTATCGGCGATAAAAAAAATATCGCCGTTAATCTATTCTCAAAGTTGGGTTGGGAGCTGGGTCTATACTACGCAAGCTATGATGACTTTCACCCTGATATTTTAGCGCGGATGTATACCTAGCGAATTGCACTGTAGCGAGAACAAGACTTGAACTAGAGGCTCGCAGTCCGTGATGGACAGATAGTTAACGGCTGGTCTGTGTGGTAATACAATCGGGCAGGACATCCAAACGCTCACCTATCATTCATCAACCTCAAATATGGCTTTTCATCTGAAAGATGTATGTAGTAACAACTTTACATGGCGCTCAATATGATGTTAACCTAGAGAAATGTGCGCTATTGAAGTGTTTGTGTGGAAGCGTTTGCTGCAAGACAGGCTCCGGTGCGCTCACTTGCTCTTAAAATCTCCGTCATTTTGGTCATACAGATAAAAGTAGCCTAATACATCTTTCGAATCTGTAAAGACTCTACGTTATTTGTGTGCACTCAGAATAACAACGAAACGTTGCGCTTTTAAGCAAACAGGATGCGCTTTAGGTCTCATGTGAACTTGAGCGAGAAACTTCGAAACTCGAATATATCTAAAAATACAGTACATAGAAAAATATATCTATAGAGAGTGAAATGTCTAAAAAATAAAAATAGAAGACGTGTGTGTTAGCATGGATGATTTACATGAAATTTAATCTGTGCAACACTGTGCATAATAAGATGGCTTTCAGTTCAATATAATAACAAAAAACGACATTTTGGGTTTTTATTCAACTAATAAGGTGGGCACGCTGTGATCTGTACTATATTTTACTGTAATTGACAGTTATCGGCAAAAAAACAACAACACGGGAGTGGGAGGGAATGGGAGTCATTCTTCCGGAGTGGAGCAGGATTTTCCTCCAGTTTTTCGTGGGATTGGGACGGGAAGAGATTAAAGTTTGTGATGCATTTTGGAAACAGGAGATGAGCCCCTGGTCTAATGCGCCACCTGGCTTGAGAAACCCGTTCTCAAAGACTTACTTTTAGTCATTATTTGGGTAGCACACATATTCTGAATGCCTTCGGCAGAATTCAAATGAGCCATTTTAATCTAGATTAATTCACAAAATTAATCTAGATTAATCCAGATAAAAAAAATTAATCTATGCCCACCTCTAATAATTAGACAATATTTTGCCGAGTGTGTTATTGTGCTGATATCGGACTACCGTGCACAGCTGCAGTTTTTGATATTCTTCATATTCTGTGTGCTCAGTTCACATCAGTGATTAATTAATGAATCTTTTAATTTAAGTTTAAATAGATTTTTACCTTTAATAAAGCTTTTTTTTTTCTAAAAGTGTACATCTTTTGAGTCAAATTGTAACTTTAAATCAGTCAATTAAGATAATACACATTTAGGCAGTTACCAAACAAATGAAACCAGTATTATCAAACTTAATCTTTGCAGAAGTTGCATTTGAAGTGGCATTTAGATGTATTCACACTATTTAATGCAGCTCAGAGGAACATTGAGTGCTTTAACCAGTTACAAATGCATCATTTTTTTACATTTTAAACATAAAACATTGAATACTGATATTTAAAATTATTTTAAAACGAAAATAAACTTAAATGTGAAATTAAATCGCCAGTAGGTGGCAGAAAGTCACTGGTAATAAGTGATTCACTGCAACTGAACCCGAATCATTTAAACGATCAATTCATTTAACAAGCGAGTCACTGCGACTGAACCAAATCATTTAAACGATTGAATCATTCAGGAACGAATCACCGTCATGTTGCTCAGAAACGCAAAACAGCGCTGTGGCTGTTTGGAATTAATTTTTTGTCGGCTAAATGGAGCATAAACAGGCAATATGATATCTATAACGTTAGTATCTTAATATTAACTTGTTTATTGAACTGTTGTATAAAATCAATATCACATTTGTAATCGTGCTTATTTTGAAGAAAAAACGGCACTCTTCTTGTGATTTTAACTATGTGAAACGTAAATATATAAATGTTCTGCCCCATTCATTCTTAATGCCTTTTAATTGACTGAATCATGCAGTGAAAGACCACGCTCTAAATGCGCGCGTGCACTGTTTAACCCGCTTCATTAATCACCACGTAACATTAAGGCTAATGCGTAGGCGTGTTGTTTGTTTTTTTGCAAAAATACTCGATATTGTCAAATTGCATATCGTTAAAACAACAATTACGATAATATCGCAAACGATATATATCGCACACCCCTAGCGTGTATATATATATATATATATATATATATATATGTATTTTTTATTTTGAAAAAGTGTTGGATTATTTCAATCATGATTTTTCTATAAATAAAAAACAGAAAATGTATTACTGTTTTTTTTTTTGTCTATTTAAATTATGTTTACAAACTTACCACACAACATTAATGGTTTTAAAAAAACTGTACTTTTTTGAAAGGCAGCTGTAAAATGTAAAAAGAAAATGGCACCTTGCACTTGAAAAAAGTACATTCTGCTATAATTTTACAGTCAAATAAACAAAATATGTGAAAATGACCTATTTTACCCTTAGGTCTTAAAGTTAAAAGCGTGCTGAGGGAATATATGAATGAAAAAATTATATGAATTACCTGAATATTCTGACTGTCTTCTGAAACGTTTCGATGGCATTTTGTTTTCATCTTTGCTCCAAGTAATACCTAAAGTACGTGTTCTTAATCACAATACTGCTTTGTCCGCGGAGTTCACGGGAAACAGCTGTAATTCAGCTTTTCCATATAAAGTGCTACCTGCTGTCAGAGACTTCTATTTACATTCAGCCTGTGCAGTTTCTGTCTGGCCAAAAACAGACCGAATTTGCATGCCCTGCGGTAGATTTTGACCGGTTGATGAAAAACAAGCTTATGTGGATTCTGCATATTAAAACAATTCTGATAATTCATTTAGAATTATTTATGGAGCAGATAAAATGCACATAATTTATTAATCATTTTGACAACCCTTTTCTTTATTTTAAGGCTGAAATGTGAGGTTTATCTTTTTATGAATCGTATTCTAAGCTTTATTTGAACATGCTATTAGACTGTGTCAGTCAAGTTGTCATTTAAAATCCAAACATCATTGGTAATGTTATTGTTTTAGTGATTATGTAAAAACAAAAAGGTCATTTTATTTAGTGTTTGTTGATTTTTAAATATAAAACTTGGTGAATTGATTTATGTGTCGGTACATCTCCGGCACATTTTTACAATTCCGTGATAATACTGATAACCGTGATAATTTTGGTCACTATAATCGTGATAAGAAATGTTCATACCGTTACATCCCTGGTTTGGAACAACTTGAGGGGGAGTAAATGATTTTCATTTTTAGATGGACTATCCCTTTAAATAGGCTAGAGTCCTAAAATGTCCCAAAAAGATTTTTTGATATACAAACATTCAAATATGATTCTTGCATCATATTTGATATGCACATTAAGGACTCTAAATCATCAGCATGATCAAAACTTTGCTAAAAAACCTGTTGCCCACAATCTACTTCATGCCTTCTGCCATCTGATTGACCATTTATACCTTTTCAGAACGTAACTGTACAACTATCATTTCATACACCAGACTTAACAGAGTTAAAGTTTTATGTCCATCCTAAGGACATAAAACGTAAATGTGAAACAAAATGTGAATATTGCAGATTCCTGGCAGTGCATTCTCCATGAATTTCAAACCCGGCTCTGCCAGCAACCTTAAAATACATCTTAGTCTTTCTTACAATAGTTCTGTTGACCAGGGCCAGATCTCTGTCCCACAAGGCCCCTGGGAACATGTATTGGATGCCCCTCCAGCCAATTCTCCCGCCACCACCATTTACAGAGGGAAATATGGTAGACTAGCATCAGACAACTTAAATTAGTACTCTGGGGCTGGGTACTGCTGTTGACTGCAGGATCACATCAAAAAAGTGAAACAGGCAGGAGGAAATCAACTCCAGAGGAATTGGCTTGTAATTAAACTCAATGTTTTGCAGTGATAATTTACCAGCTCTGTTTGTTTCAGTGTGGAAGCACAGCGGTAGAACAGATTATATCTGAATTACACACATGCAAATATGAAGCCGCACCTGTAGACTAACGCAAAGCCAAGCATACACTACAATTCAGGAGCTTGAGGTCAGTGCTTATTATTTTTTTATTAAGAAATGAATACTTTTATTCAGTAAGGATGCATTAAATTTATCAAAAGTAAGAATGAAGACATTTTAATTATACAAATACTTTTTGTCCTATTTAACAAAGAATCCTGAAAAAACACAGTAGAGCTATTCTAAACATTGATTATAATATTGTAAAATCAGCATATTAAATGATTTCTAAAGGATCATGTGACACTGAAAACTGGAGTTATGCTGCTGAAAATTCAGCTTTTCGTCACAGGAATAAATTATTTTCAAATTGAAAATAGGCCTAGTTTTTTCAAATTGTAATATTTCACACGATTACAGTTTTTTTATTTAGTGTATTTTTGATCAGATAAATGCAGCCTTGATGAACACAAGACTTCTAAAAACATAAAAAATAAATTACATTACACATAAACATACTCAAAAATATCTTGAACATTATTAATTCTGGGCCAGAGTCACACAGACAGCGATTTGCAGCAACAAAATGGCTGGAACTTATTCATTCTCATTTACAGTTGGCAATTTGAAAAGCATGAGTAATTGTGAAAAAAGGCAACAATAACAACGGCAATTATAATAATAATATTTGTTTTATTATCATTGGTATCATGGGCCTCTAACCATGGAACATTCAAAAAGACTTTCCATAGCTTGTGTCTAGTCTGTCTGAAAACCGAAACACACATTAAGGGTGTACGGTGGGGTCAGACCACCACCAGGTACCGTCCAAGAGAAACGCTAGAAATAGAAACGCTCGCGGTGAGACAGACAGTGACGCATCTCTCACACATCTGGGCTACTACTAGCGTGTCATTGTTCGCACCCACCGCAATCAGACGGTCGCTAGGGGTGACAAGACTGGCACAGGGGGAACGGGCCATTTGCGAGACCGCCCGGTCCATCACTTTAACACAAACACCAGCTTTACATCATTACAACTTTATGGTACAGAACAATCTACTATGAGCTTGAGATACGCCTGAACTGGACTGGACTTCCACAAGTGCACTAAAGCGACCCTCAGACGCTACTTCGATTTTACTCATTCTCAGCGGACTTCATCATCAGTGAAGAACCGATCTAAACATGCTGAAACAAATACAAGACCGGTTTTGGAGACCATAAAGATGACACACGGGGTTTACAAACACTGTCATGATTAATTTACATTAGTCGATCCTGAAGATCCTGATCCTATAGCTGCCTGAAGTAATATAGCTGATAAACAGGGAGGAGATCCAGAGAGGTTCAGTTAGGGAACAAAATCAGGGTTCACATTAAGGACACGGGCAGAAGAGAGGCCCGAGAGAAGGAAAAAGAGAAAATAGAAACCTCTGCTTGTGTCTATCACTACGACTTTAAATCTACAGCTCTGCTGGATGCAGCTGTTCATACAGCCAATGATGCTAGTGAGAAACCAGAAGTGTGCCGACTGTGTCAACGGGAGACCACAATAAACAGCAATACAATAGAGCTACAGATGAACAACAACGAGCCTTCCATGACACAACGAGGCTACAGTTAAGATACAAACAAGATTATATAAGGGAGCAATAAAAGTTAAAAATATCTGTAGCCAGAGTCAAAAAGTGACGGGATATTTATTACTAACTCTAATTTTTGTTATCTATAATTGTTTTTAATACAATATGGTCATTTTTATTCTTATAATCTAATATTACTCTTCAGTTCCTAATAAAAATAAACTGGTTTAAATTAGACAACAACGCTACTTTTTTAGCATTTGGCAGTTGGTGGGTGTAATTTTGGAGCGTGGTTGGAGCGCTTTATACGGGATCATTAGAGGACATGGCTACAGACTGCAATAAAAGTTAAAAACAATCATAATTTTCCAGTTTTTCTACAGTTAAGTTACTAACGATATCATATAAGGGTGCGATAAAACTAGATTAGAGCTGCAGCCCTTTGTACAGAGTCATGATTGGACATGAGTACAGGGTGCACCATAAAAAGACTATCATCTTCTCCATCTTCACAATCATCACCGCAAAGCTTGGTAACAGCAGTTAGTAAAAGGACAGAAACACCACTAATGCACACAGCTAAAATATCAAAGCAAGCATTAGAACATAAAGTCTGAAAATCAGGGACTTGAAATGAAATTTAAACCTGAAAAATAAAGGACTTTAAGATTTAGAAAAAATACAAAGGACGTGTTACGAAATATTTGGGATATGTAAATTTGTGGTATCATGCCATGATGATGCACAAGATGCGCCTTCAATCATTTAAAAAAAAATTGCACTAGGACAACATGATCAGCAGGTTTTGTGGAGCTTGTAAAACTGTAGAGCTGCTGTCATTTAAAAGCAAAAAGGGGACAAGCTAAATATGAAGGCAATCTAAGAAAATTCATGATCATTTTCAAATAAATTTTGTGCTCAAATATTTAACTAATAAAGAAAATGCAAAACAGAAGCATTTTCACTAGTAGTCTCAGACTTTTGCACCCTAATGCACGAGTTCAAAGGGGAAAAAACTGATAGATTATTCTTGTGTCTTACCTTTCAGCTGAACAGTAGCACTGTGCCCAGCACGTTCCATCACTCGCCCGTCCTCCCTCTCGTAATGGTCATCCAAAAAATTGGCTGTTACCTCTGACAAGTGCACCTTTCCAGCCACGCCCAGCTGCTCCATAAGATTGGCCAAGTTGACATCATTGGACCAAACGTCAAACTTAAAGCGCTTCATTCCCAGAATACCGCAGAGCACTGTGCCGGTGTGCACGCCGACACGCATGTCCACAGTCTCCGACATCTCTTGGCAGAACTGCTCGATGGCCTGGATCATCCCGAGCCCCATTTCCACACAGCAGGACGCGTGATCGGGGAGCGGCTCAGGGCAGCCTGCCACACAATAGTAGCAATCCCCAAGAGTGCTAATCTTCTCGCAGCGGGTCAACTCACACAGACGGTCAAAGCGGCCAAAGAGGTCGTTTAGCAGTCCTACCAGTGCAGGGGCAGACTTGTTGGCACTCATTTTAGTGAATCCGACGATGTCTGCAAAGAGGATGCTCACCCGCTCCATGCGCTTCATGTTGAAGGGCCTGAAAATGATTTGCCCGCGAGGGATAGAGTTCTTCTTACGCTTGTTACTTTTTGGACTGGAAGAGGTCACGGCAGATGCGGCGGCGACGGAGCAGGTACCTGTGCTGTATCGTTTCCCAGAGCTCTCGCTTTCCTCATCTCCTTGCTTCATGAGCTCGTCCGCCACCAGCCGCGGCATCACGGAGTGGATCATCCGCTCCTTCAGCGCCTTCTCCACCTCCAGGTCCTTCCCGTGCATGATCGCTTGACCTACCTTGAGAAAGGTACTCCGAGAGCGTACTTCTGACATAATGAATATATGAATGCCAATGATATGCGCGCACAGGTGAAGTAGGAATTTGCCTGGGCCAAGCCAGCTCAAATCAGACCTTTTCAATCCTACGTAGCTACCGTCCATCTGAGCAAGGTGCAGCCAGCCTAAAGCCTCATAGAGGACAGAATACAGTAGGCCAAGAATCACTGAAACATACAGGGGCAAATGCAACACACTGTACAGCAAAAGCAGCACCTCCATACAAAGTGAGAACGTCCCAACTGGGGATATACATGGAGCACTATGAGACGTAGGTAGTAGTGACTGATTGCCTTCTTTTTGGATATCAAAATAAGCAAACTGAGCAGTTTGCGTTTGAGGCGCCAAGGTGATCCCAAACATGATCACTGTAAGTAAAAAGGACGTGTGGTTGTAGAAGCGCGCAAACGGCCTTGAGAACGTAAACCAGAGGAGGAGGAGGCACAGTACAAGAAACCCCGCAGTGGGGACCAGGAAGTTTGTAGGGTCACACCTGGCGCTATTGATCCCAAAGTATATCCCCCACAGTAGCGCGGCGGTGGCCAGGTAAAACAGGATGTAGCGGAATCTCCTCTGCATCTGCGGGAAGCAGCGTTCTCTGCACGCCTCCTCCAGGATGGGCGAGTCAAACTTGGGGTCCCAGCACTGTGCGGCAGACCTTTCAAACAGCGGTGGCACTCTCCATGGACTCTTCAGGTGAGTTGTCATAGCCCTGGGAACACCCAACTCTCCTGAGCTGCAGCTTGACGAGATACTGTATTTGCAAGGTTTGGATGAGACCATGTCGAGTGGATCGCCCTCTTGGTCTAGAGCCACCTGTTGATTGTGGCTGTCGGTTATCCGCACTGTAACCGCTCCTCCTTCACTATCGCACCTCACCACTGTCTTGTGTAGTGGCTGGTGCTATTCTGGCAATGCCATGGCAAGGAGACAACAATTGACTTTTAATTATCACATATCATCACCTACTGCTGACAGCACAGAGGAAGCAGCACTTGACATGGATTGGTGAGAGTACATAAAGCACTGTGTTTGTGAAAAAAAAGTCCAGCCAGAAGTATTTTCCAAGTGCATTCACTATGAGGATGGACCGTCTTTGGATTCTTGAGCAGTTTCTTATCCGTGCTGGGATTACGTCAGCACTCAGATTCCATTATATTCTATGGCTCAGTGGCGCGTGTACGCGCATGTGTGTACGTTTGCTCCGTGCGCGTGGACGAGACTGAGGCACTATCATCCGCTAGATCCTGCTTTTCAGAGCACATCGTTTGAATTCAACACGACAGGAGAAAGTACGTATCGATAAAATTAAAAAACCAAAAAATAGGGTGGTTAGTTTACATAAGGTGTTCTGAAACGCTTCTAAATTAGTTTTTTGTATCCAGTAACGCGGTCCCTCAAACACCCTCTCCAATGATCGACAGTGTTTGAATGTACTTTCCCTTTACAAATGACATGCAAAGGTAACGTTAATACAAGTTTATATTTCATATTTCACACATTTCTTGTACTCGGTGTCATGTCAGTTTTAAGCCAGCAAACACCAAACGTAACGGTTGCTGTTTGTTTAAAAATTATTTACGTTAACGTTAGCTGTAAAAAAAATGTAACGTTAACAACTCGTAATCTCAAGCCAGTTTCTTAGATAACTTTTTTACATGCGCCACTGTTCCCTTTATACGGTAAAAAAAAACACAGAAATTGTTTAAAAAAAATCTAACTTTGTATTCCCTTAGGTTCTGGCATCACGAGGAAGCGAGAATCGTCCTTATATACCGTAAACTGACGGGGGGAAATAAACGCCTGAGACGGCAAGACGTAATATCTGCCCATGTTTTTCCGTCAATACTCAAGGTAGATCCCGTTACTGCCTGCCCTGCCGAGGGTCAGGAGACGGCCTATTCCCGTAGATGAGCCCCGTCCTTTCCTGAAAACCCACTTCGGATGTCAACAGTCAATTATCCAGCTGTCCAGCTTATTAAAACACTCCGAGTTCACGCTGCCGTAACTCCTGGAGACGAGTAATACTTCAGTATTTTCTTCTTATCTGAAGTTGAAATCTTATGGCACCGAGGCACTCTGACAAGTCAAAGTGTGCTGAGGGAAAGTATATCCTTGTTTGTGTGTAAATTAACGTTAATTCCTTTTAACAACAATTTGAGGTCATCTCAAATCATTTCACTGCAAAGTATTCAAAATGAAGACGAAAGTTTAGTTTTTTTCCTCCCCCAGGCCTCGAGTCGTCTGATCGTGCTGGCAGTTCAACACTCGTGGAGTTCAGAGAAAGATAAGGCTCTCGCTCTCCTTGGTTTAAACCCCACGCCAACGCTCCGGCGTTATCCGCCTCTTTAATCCCCACTTTGTCCGTTTAGCGTTCGTCCAAAACTCCGTTCAACTCTTTTCATGGGCAGGCTCATGCCAGGCGAACGCGCCGCAGCTGTGTCGCGTCGCGTGCGATTCCGTTCGCTCTCGGTTCTCCTCCCCGTTGAAGGGAACGGCGGTGAAAGCCGGTTCTGGTTGGCGCTGCGTTCACCAGCAGCTCCACAATGTTCTGGGCGCTCTCTCGGAAAAGATGGGTGTGGGCGGTCAGTGGGGCGCACAACTTGACTACAATGTTGAAATACAGGGGAGGAGGGGGTCAATACGCTGGGGAGCGCGCACGCAGGGCTCTGTTACGGCGGCGCGCACGCATGAGAACAGCTTCCCTCTCAAGTTTGACTGATGCTCTGTTGGTGTGGAGTTCATGTTATGTCATCAAAAGAATAGGTACCTTCAGTGTAATTATGGCACGATTTATTCTCTGAGTAATTCATAACTGTTTTATAAGCAAGCCAGTATAGAATTAGAAAGTAAAGAAACAGAACTCACGACTTAAAAATGTAGGCTAGAGCAAATCAACTTTTATTAATGTTTGTTTATTTGTTGATTTATTTGTATTTTATTTTGTTCTTTTCAGAATGTGGGGTCAACTCTGACCAAACCTTTCTATGGGGGCATCCTTAAAGGTGTGTGTGTGTGTGTGTGTGTGTGTGTGTGTGTGTCAATGGTGTAGTCCTAAATAAATTTACTATTACCCAGTCACCCCCCAACCTTTAATATATATATATATATATATATATATATATATATATATATATATATATATATATATATATATATATATATATATATATATATATATATATATATATTATTTTGTATTATTGTTCTTGGATTATTAGTAATTTAGTAATATCAACATAGGGCACTCTTAAATTGGTCGATAGATTCTTTTTCATATGTCTACAGCATGTCTTCCTGGTTGTCCCACCCCTTCTTTCGACCGCATTATTACATTTCTATATAATTTCAACATGTTTCTATGGAATTATATTTATTGTGAAAAGTGCTTCACAGATACATCTGAATTTAATGTTTTATTGTATGCATTTATACACTGATCGTATTATTTAGGAAGGGAATAATACTTCCTGCAAGGGGATTTTGCATGTAGGCAGGGCTGGACTGGGGTTCAAATCTGACCCTGGACATATCCGGCCCACGAGTTCCCCATGAATGTTCTTCTGGGTTATAGAGCCTTTAATTGGAGTAAATAAATTAATAAATAAAACAGGACTGAAACAAATAATAATGATATTACTGAATTCAAAGCAAATGCATTTTTTGTCAGATAAAAATGCACTTGACAAAGCAATGATTTTGAGCTAGAATGCAGAAAATGTAGGCCTCCTTCTAAAACATTCTGTCATCCTTTCCTCACCCTCACGTGTTTCCAAACCTGTATGACTTACTTTCTTCTGTGGGATACAAAAGAAGACATTGTGTAGAATGTTAACAAACCATTTTGCTTACCCTACTGTATGTACAAAATGCCTTGAATTTATCAAATTACCTTCTTTTTTATGTTCCACAGTAGAAAGAAATTCATACAGGTTTGGAATGACATGATGTTGAGTAAATGATCATGTTTATTTTCGGGTGAACTATTCTTTTAAGAACTTTACAATTTGAAAATAATGCACACCTAATTTACATAAGACACTGATATTTAGCTTTAATCGTGCTCTTACTGAATCAACATTTTACTTCTAAAATGTATTAGATTTAAAGATAGAAGTTCTTGCTTATGATTAGTATAGTTTCACAATAAGTAAAACCATGGTAAATTACTATGGTGCTGAATTAACAACCCCATGTATTGGTGTTTTCCAGTTTACCTCTTCATGCAGTTTACATTGTCGTGCTGTTTTCAGCCAGCATCACTACAGAACCTTTAATGTTCTCATATATCACACGACTATAACAATAATTCTGTGTCACATCTGAATGGATGAAGCAACTTTGCGCTGTTTATAACTTTACATTGCGCGCGGCTGGCGGATGCATTGCATAGCGCCAATTCACACTTTTGGAGTATTTTCTTTTTGGAGTTTGCTGTAAAACTGTTTAAAAACAGTGCCTAATGTGAGGGAGCTCTTCCTCGCTTCGGTGACCGATCCACCGGGAATGTCCCGGTGCTCCCGGTGGCCAGTAGGCTCTCCCTGCTCAGGTGAAAAACAAACACGGCATTGAGTGGAGTTCTCTCAATGCAGCGGGCACGCGCACTCAGTCGATGATGGGCGGGAAAAGGTAGAATGACTGAAGTGATAATGCACCAATTACAACAAAGAATCGCGAGTTTCACACAACTGTATGGAATACCATTATAGGAGAAGCTAAAGTAGATTACGGACTTGCGAAGCAATAAAACAAGTGGGTATACCGAGGGTATATGCAAAGAATGATCCTTAGAAGTGGTAATACGCAAACAGCCCGATGAAAACAGTAAGCATACGGCGTATACTAGCGTATGGCCCCAACTACACCACTGGTGTGTGTGTGTGTGTGTGTGTGTGTGTGTGTTAGAATTTCCTTTCATTTTTAATTTTATTCTAATAAAGATTATAACATTGTCTTTTCTTTTTGTTTTCTTACGGGTTGTTCTTAGCCTGTGGTATTTATAATTGACTTTATTTTAAATCAACATAAGTGAATTGTTGAATGGTATGTTCCCATTTAGGTGAACATGAGGGTGTAAGTGTTCCCTCATCTAGGAACATACCTGAGATTCTGGGTCAGATAAGTCACATCCAAGTGATAATCCTCCGGCGCTTCCGGTGTCAGGTGTTCATCATGTCCGGTTTCTAAGACGTCGTGTTGTGTCAGACGGGAAAGGTTATGATAAGAGTGTGTTCAGGAATTTGACTGACCCCAGCCTGTGGAGTCGTCATGCATGTCCAGCTTTTATAGTGTAGGGGTCTCTGACTCAAAAACACAGCTGTGGGTTATTAAACAAACGAGTATAACTAGCTACACGGTATTTAATGCGAAACTCTTATCGCTTGTATTATTGCCTTACTGCAGATATTTCAACATTCACACTTCTAACCATTCTAGGGATCGTAAATACTTAAGAGAAGTGTTGTCATGTGATGCAGCTATTTAAAATAAATGTTTTACACAAATTGCCCTGCTTGAAACGGTATCTTACATAGATAAACGCATAGATTGCTGCCATCAAAATAGATAAACAGATAAATTACATAAACCATATCTTTTATGAGACCAAAGGTTATTTAACTGAACTGTGACCAGTGTTTTTATTGCAATGAGTTAAATGATATGCTACGCCATCTAGTGGACATTTCGGACCCTCTTATGTTAAAGTGAATCAATCGCAGCTGCAAAATCATTATTATTTATCATATCAATTCACCCACTTATTTGTTTTATCTAAATGTGTTTTTTATTTACTAAAATTTCCATATTGCAGAACTCAACAGCCAGAAAAGCAATTTAATGTCACCACAGTTGAAGCATGTAGTAATGTGAGCAAATGCAACAACAACAAAATCTCATTTCATTTCCCAACAACTCATACACCAGTAAATTGTACAAAGTAATATGATCAATATGTACAAGTGGAACTGAAGTAATGAAGATAAATGTTTTACCACATATGGCAAATCCACGATGGATGCCTGTTTCCAACAAGGGGAAAATATAAAAAGGGTAACTGCGTCATCTAATCTCACAATTCAGGGAAAATTGCGATATATAAATTCAGAATTATGATTTTTTTTTCAGAATTGTAAGAAAAAAAGTGAGATTAAAAGTCACAATTACCATTTTATTTATTTTTTATCCTGTGGTGGAAACAAGCTTCCATAATTCACACTTTTAAAACGACATTCAAACAATAAATAAATACGATTATGACAGGTTATTTATTTTGAACATAGTATAAATAAGTAACATTTTCTAGCTGAGTTAAATTAGACTAAGGGAGGAAAAAATAACGGAAAAGGAGGTAAAACAAAACCCCGAATCCCACCGTTCAGGTCGGTTTCATACAGAGTGGTAAGACTAGAGTCACTGTATACTGTGTTCAACTGGCTTTCCATTGATGTGAATCTCATCTAAGTGTCACTTATACTCTCATTCATTGCTTTGGTGCCACTCTTCCATACTTCCCACATCTCCCCACTATTCTTCTGTTACTGTCTCCTCCAACGGTTTTGGGGTTTCTCCTTGGTTTCTGCAGCCGCTTCTGCCTTGGCTTCCCGTTTCTCTGCCAGACTGCTGAGCAAAGCCGGCAGGTCATCTGTGATGGCCTTCTCGATCTTCTCCAGCAGGCATCCTCCTGACCAGCTGCAGTATGAGGAGAGGAGCTTAAAGCTGCTGGGAGGATTGACTCCAAAGAAGTCCTGGTACGCCTCCGGTTCTGGCAAGTCGAACTTACTCACATTGGTCTTGGCCAGAATGGACTTGAAGATGTAGAATTTGTCAGGGTCACTGACAATATCGTTGAAAACCTCATGTGGGTCACTAAACCAACCCAGCTTCTCATAGTACGTCTGCAGGTAGCGGTCGACCAGGAGGGCGTGGATGCGCACGCGGATGCCGTGCTGCCGAATGAAGGCGATTTTGTTTTCCAGCCGGTTCTCAATTACTTGATTTAGGTCTTCCAGCAGAGAGATCTCCTCACGTTTAAAAAGATCTCTGTTGGTGTCAGGAGTGTAATCCTGCGGCCAAAATGAGCTCACGTAGACACGTGGTGGTTCTGTCACGTTAATCAAGGGTGCCATGCTCCAGAAGAGGGCGCCATACACGCGCATTAGGTCCTGGGTTGTTAGACTGTCAGCCTTGTTGAGGATGATACGGATCTGTGACTCGCGTCCCTTCATCTGTCTGAACAGCATTTCAAGTTCTAAACCGACATCCAGTTTCAAAAACCAGGAAGATCAATAAACCACTGGCACACTTCACTGTAGGGGTACCCTAAAGCACAACAAGAGAGTTTCAAATATGTAAATGAACACTTATTCTGCGTCTCAATTTGCATACTATCCGTCCTAAATAAAATTTGAAAATAGAGTATGTCCCAAATCATAATATGTTTAAAAAAGTATGCCAAAGATCCCGGATGTTCTTCTTTCTATTTCCGGTTAGAATTTGAAGTGCAGATCGATGCACACTCTAAAGGCTAATATTGCCCACAACACATTGCGCAGTGGACGAGGATTCGATTAGAACTACAAACACGCATAAAAAAAAATGAACTACAGACATGGCGCATATGGGCGACCGACAGACAGGTAGAGAAAGGGATTTGAGTGATAAATAATCAGTGTTGGGAAGGTTACTTTGGAAATGTAATAGGTTAAAGCTAACAAGTTACCCTACTTAAAATGTAATAATTAGTGTAACTTTTCAATTATTTTAATAATGTAACTGATTGCATTTGGTTACTTTTCTAAATTGCTAATGTTTTCAACTGGTAATCATTTTCAAACATGTTAACCTTACAGTAGCACTCAAGACTGATTACTGTCAGACTTTCGAAATCTTTCACCACTTGAATTATGATAATAATATAAAAATTTTAAAGGAGACATTGGATGAAAAATATCTTCATTTGCATGTACAAACGATCAAGCCCTGCTCATATTTAAAAAGTAAGGCGAAAGCAACGTAATGCATTACTTTCCAGAAAAAGTAACTATGTAACGTAATTAGTTACTTTTTTAGGGAGTAATACAATATTGTAATGCATTATTTTTAAAAGTAACTTTCCCCAACACTGTTGTTAAGTGATGATGTAAGAAGCGCTGTTTCCAGGTCCAAGCCTCAGTTTGCCTCACTTGAGAATACTACCTCAGCAGCCGTTTAGGAGCACTGTTTATTCACATTAAACACTTAAGCTAAACGATTTCAAACATACGGTGTACACTACAGTCTTCATGCTCACAGCGTGTCCCAAACACGAATCATTTTTTTTCTTTCTTTTATTCTTCATTGTCTGGCTATCTGGGATTTCGGCATGGAGTTAAATCTTAGGATTATCATTTTTGGGTAGTATTATATCACATTGCGAGTGTATATTAGCACCTTTTGTTGTTTTCTCATGGTATCTGATGGAGCGTTTGGACGTGGAAGCGGTGACGCGTGAGACTTAACAAGCGGATTAGTACTCATGTTAGTATCTTTTAGAGTTGAAACTGATTTTTATTCAGAACTGGTGCCTTTTGGTTTCTTCTGTCAATGGTTTGGATAATACTGTACTAAAATACCAACAAACTACTTATTCAGTGGTGCTACAGCACCGCTAGTCAATGTATGGTTTAAAACAAACAGCATGACCAGTGAGCAAATTATTAGCACAATAATGTAGTCTTATTCTCAAAAGAAATGACTCTACTAAGTTAACTTCACAAACTAACTACTGACTGGTTGTTCAAATAACAATGTGTAGTTAAAGAGACAAGCCTACTTTATGTGTTTTGTCAGAAGTTTATAAAAGATTAATGACATGACACTACTCTTCAAGTTTGAGATCAGTCCGATTTTAACCAAGGCTGCCTTTATTTGATCAGATATGTAGTAAATACATAATGATGTGAAATATTGTTACAATTTAACATAAACTTTTTCAATTGTAATATATTTTAAAATGTATTTAATCCTTTGATGGTAAAGTTGAATTTTCAGCATCATTACTCCAGGCTTCAGTGTCGCATGATCTTTCAGAAATCATTCAAATATGATTAACTGCTGCTTATGGTACACTTTTTATTATTATCAGTATTGAAAGCAGTTGTGCTGGTTAGTATTTGTGTAAACTGTGGTGCATTTTTCAGAATTATCTGATAGAAAGTTCAAAAGGAAAGAATCTATTTGAAATAGAAATATCTTCTGTAACATTGTCAATGTCTTTCACTTTTGATCAATTTGATGCGTCCTTGCTTAATGCTGAACTTTTCAAGGGTAGTGTGTATTTAAAAATGGCTTTGTTTTAGTATTGCTTTAGAGTTAAATCCAATTATTGGATTGCATTTCAAACTCTGAAAATAAATTTTTATGTCTACACACATTTATTGCAAGATTTGTTATGAATGCATTTTAATTCAAAATTTGGGTCACACTTTATTTGAAGGTCCAATTTTCACAATTAACTACTAACAACAACTTTTGCCTTACATTCCTAATTACTGCTTATTAATAGTTAGTAGGGGGGTTATGAAGTTTTGGCCATTGGATTGGGCATGTAAAATATTGTAATTCAGAATATGTGACCCTGGACCACAAAACCAGTCATAAAGACAGACAGACAGCACAGTCCTTGACTTAAATACATGGGGTAACAAGCTTAATTCGAGATACACCTGGATGACATGAACACAATCAGATAAGGGAAGAAACTGGGTCATGGAGCACATGGGGACGAAACATACAAACACAGTCCAGGGGCATGACAAATATAGGCTATGAGTGTATAATGAATATAATTATGATGTATATATAAATACAATCACATACAGTATATATTTTGAAAATATTTCCATGTATATATTTATATTAATATAATTTATATTATATATAAATATTTTAAATATATTAACACAACATATTTTTCTTAAATATATACATGCGTGTGTTTGAATTTATATATACATAATAAATATACACAGTACACAGATATATTATGTAAACAAAACTTTAATTTTGGATTAGATTAATTGTTTGGCAGCACTAGTTAATAGTAAATGTATATAGTTAATATAAATTATAATTAAAGTGTTACTAAAATTTGTTCATTCAATTTAATTTCCTTTTCTAAATATGTATTCCTTAAATGTCATAAAAGAATCATTAATGGAGCATTAGAAGTGGTCTGATAAGCTCGATTGTGTATTTATATTGAATTCAGGTTCAGAACTGCATGTTGTCTGATTGTCCTCTTGTCAAACAAACAAAGTCTTTATGAGTACTGTATTCTCACCTCTCTCTTGTTGTTTGCGGTTCTCGATGATTCCAGGTGTGTCGACAAAGGTGACGCGCTCCAGGAGTGAGTGTGGCATCTCGATTCCCACCAGCTTTTCCAGAAACCCCTGACCAAACTTCTCCAGGGGTGAGAAAGAGCGGGAACTGTCTGCCGCCATAACAATGCCCTCAATGGTGCGAGGCTTCTCACCGTGCATCAGTACAGTGTATTCTGACGTTGTGGGCTCAGCCCCTGAGAAAGCAAAAGAGAGCAAGATGAAGAAACAAAGGAGGACTAAATAAAACTTTACAATCATTAATTTGAAGATTGATTACCAGTGTAAAGCTGTTGTGAAGTATCATCGAGACCCAGAAGATAATTGATCATGGAAGACTTGCCAACGCTCCAAGGCCCCAGGAACAAGACCATGGGTTTAGATGTGATCTCTGCATCTGAATGATGTGAAGAACAGACATAGTTCAACTGAGGATAGGGGTTCATTTAGATCTCTTTCATGGTAAAAGAGCAGTAGTCTGGAGTGATGTAAAACTCAATCCAATATCCAAAGACTTTACCTGACACTTCATGCTGCCGGAGCTCGTTATAGTTGTAGGCCTTGTCCATGGGTTTAATTGCAGTGTTGTAGACATGCTGCAGCTTCTTCAGAGCATCTACAAGATGTAGAGTTGATGCAATTATAATAGAAACTGACTCATTCTGCTACTTCAACATCCCCATTTACCATTTGTAGATTTTGGTGAAGCTAAAATGTGACTGATTGATGAAATAACTCACCTCATATGGTACATAATGTATAGCCCTGAAAGATAGTACTAATATCTACTCTGAACAAAATTATAAACGCGACACTTTTGTTTTTGCCCCCATTTTTTATGTCTATATTAGTGTTGTCAAAGTTAATGCAAATTCATTTTAGCGGCACAAATTTTCTTAACGTGTGATTAATGCAGCGCTTATTTTCTGTTTGACCCGTGGCCCAACCCGTATTTGGAGAAATGGAGATGCACATTATTGCCAACTTAGCAACAATGCAGACCCCTTTAGCGACCTTTTTCCTTCAAAAAAGCGGCCAAACCTTATTTAGTTTCTGAGAATCGCCGGTATTGCCGCGCGTGCGCGAGGTCTTGCCGTCCCAGCACGCGCACCTCTCTCTCTCTCTCTCTGCGTCTGCTCTGTTTAGCGTGGCAGAGAGGAGCAGGGTTTTAGGTTAAACACAGATATTATTTTGCTTGCTTCTCTAATTTTACATGCAAGTATAGCCTAAATCACAGCACAGCTATTGTCATTATCTTATGTGTATTTAATTTGATCAGACGATGGCTCTATTATCAGGATTTTTGTGCAGATTAACATCTTGAAAGGGAGAGCTTATGTAGTCTTAATGGGTCGCATTTCAGTCACTATTTCATATTCATTCCATTGTCTGACAACAGAAACAGTCAAATATATCAATGAAAACAGTTTGATTGAGAATTTAGCTGCATCAAAATACAGTATGTGGGCACAGAGAGGCAAACAAATTCAATAATAAACAATATAGGCTATGTGTATTTTGCATGTTCAGAAGTGAGCTACCCTGTCATGAAAAATGTAAACAGGTTTGTGTCAGTAAATTGATCAGTGTATTGCAGTGTAATGGGAACCTGGTATAAATTTTTTCATGTGTCTAATAGACATGAACACGTTGTTTGAAAAACATCTATGACCTTTGAAACATGTCTAGTCTTCATGCTCTATGTTGACTATTGTTTCAATAATAATAAACATACATTTGCATAAAGCATCCATATTTGTTCATGCCCATGTTGATTAGAGCATTAAAAACTTGAAAAGAATTAATTTAAGGTATATTTAGAACAAATAAAATGTGCGATTAATTGTGATTAAATATTTTAATCGATTGACAGCCCTAATATATATATATATTTGTTATTATTATAATTTTTTTATTTTTTTTTCTTCTCATTTTTATATGACTCACCGACAAATTCCTGTGAAGGTTCAGCTGTTGCCAGACGCAGCGTCTCTTCGATGTGAGACTGATCTCTTGTGGTAGGACCTGAGGGGGTTGTTTTTGCCACTGCCAGAAAAAAACAGCCAGTCAAAATCAGCTTGAAACATGAAGCTCATATAATAACATTTTCTTGTAGACCCACAAAACAAGCTTTTAATCATTTTGAAGCTTAATTTTTTTTTAAACACTATTTTTAAAATGTACTTTACAGTTTACTTTCTAGGTAATAACTATTTGGTTTTTAATCTATGGACATATTTCTTATTATTTTATTTGCATTTTACCTATATTTTTATTCTTTATAGCTAAGAAAATCTGTTATGTAATCAACAGTACATTGTCAATACATGTTGAAGTAAAACTAAGTCATGTTTGGTCTCTGCTGAAAGAACATCAGCCATCTGCATTTACACAAGAATTACAATCACAGGAATCAATGTGTTGCTTGTTTATTTTAGTGCACAGCTAAAAGCTAAAAAGTCCATCTTAGACCAACACAAATGCTGATGTCTAGTTATGGTTTTATGCTGGCACGCTAGTTCCAGACATATTCTGGCATCAGTGTGATGTGTTCTACCCAACAAACAAACCTCTGTTTTTGTTATTGATTGCCATTTCAGTTATTTTTCTTTTCATTTTTTTCCCATTATTTATTTCAATCCATTATTTTAAGCAAACATAATTTTTTTATCAATAGTGTTGGTCTCCAAAACAAACTGTCATGTTTGGTCCATCTGCTGAAACATCTACATCAGGCATCTATTTGCAGCCAGTCAAACACAATCAGTGTACTATTAAAAGCATCTTTAAAAGCAGATTGTGCATAGATAAGTTGCAAAGAGTAAAGTCTCAAAACCAAAGAGATATTCTTTATCAAAGTTAAAGGGTTACTCCACCCCAAAATGAAAATTGTCTAATTTTTCACCTACCCCATGTCATTCCGAACCCATAAAAGCTTCGTTCATCTTCGGAACACAATTTAAGATATTTTGGATGAGAAGCTGGAGGTTTGTGACTGTCCCGTTGACTGCCAAGTCAATTATACTGTCAAGATCCAGAAAAGTATAAAAAGCATCGCAAGGATACTCCATCTGCCATCAGTGGTTCAATCTGACTGTTATGAGATTATCCCCTGGATGTAAAATGCGTACACTCTTCTGTATCAGCCTGGACACAGGGATGCGTTTTCTTCATAGATTTACGCTCTAATTTGAACGAAAATGTCTCGGGTTACTCGCGTAACCCTTGTTCTCTGAATAGGGAATGAGACGCTGCGTTGAACGCATCGGGAACGCCCACTGCGTGACCGATGTCTGAACCCATATAGAATCATGCCAATTCATTGGCTGATGGCGCGACGCCGTCTCTGACGCAATCACGTCGTCAGCTCATACTGGCGAATGCACCATCCACTCCTCAGATTTCTCTGCCAAAAAGAACCCTGTCGGCAGCGTGAGGAGCTTGGCAGCGAACGCAGCGTCTCGTTCCCTATTCAGGGAACAAGGGTTACGAGAGTAACCCGAGACGTTCTCTTTCATAGGTGAACTCAACGCTGCGTTGAACGCATCGGGAACGATATACCAAACACGCCAAGCTGAAGCACTGCCTATCTGGTCCAATAATGAACCAACAACATACGGTCGGTTCAAACAGACAAGACCTGAGAACCTGGAGCCGTATCAACGTCAAGGTTGTAAAACTTGACAAAGGTGTGCGGAGAGGACCATCCTGCCGCAAAACAAATATCCTCCAGGGGTACCCCTCTAAAAAGAGCTTGAGAAGAGGCTACGCCCCTAGTAGAATGCGCCCAAAGACTAAGAGGTGAAGGGAGTTTGTCTTAACCATACACATAGATGCCACTCAAATGGAGGGAATCCTGTCAGATCGTCCATCCTTTGAGTAAAAGCGTGTGCGGGTCGTCCAATCTGGTTTTGTCTGTTAAAGTGAACCTTTTCAAATAACAATCGCGGTCCTGGACAGTGAGTGACCTTACACATGCAGGTTAAATTGGAATTTCTCCAGTTATTGTTAAAAAAACCTGCTAACAGATTTAATAAGCTAGCGTTAGTGAATCGGTCAGTGGAATCTTTAGTTTCTGCCTCCACCTAAGCTCCGCCCACAGAAAAACGTCACAATGTTTACTAACAGAAAAAGGGTCTATTAGACTTTACTAATGTGACTGCACTTTTATACTAATGTAATTTTCTTTTCTCAGACAGAAGTCACGTTTAAACCAAGCAGCTTGTATTCTGCTGGTGAATGGCAAAATTTTGTGACCGAATTGAACATAAGTAAAATCTTCCCTCATACTTAATTCTTGATTGCATGGATTCGTAGGCTATTTAAGTGGCTGGATATCACGCATTAAATTTTGCAGGACAACGGTAGAGGTGCCATCACATTTAACATTGTTTAGGTGTGCAAAATTAATTTAGCAAAACTAGCAGAAACTAGCAATTTTCTAAAATATCTTTGCAAATGTACTGAAAGATTCTAATTCGACAATTATCTTGTTTTTAAATGTCCAATATAATTTATGCTGACTGAATCATATTGTACCTTTCTCAGAAGCTTTGGTTGCTGGTACATCATCTGACACTTCTTCCACTGTTGTTTCTTCAACAGGTGCAGAAACCTCTTCTTGTTCAGGAGTTGGTTCCACAAGCTCCACAGTTTCCTCTTGTGCTACTTCAACAACCTCCTCAACAACATCTGCAACTAGTTCCTCAGCTGCTTCTGTTTCCAGCATTTCTTCAACGGATTCTGGTTCTTCAACAGATTGCTCTTCTTCCACAACCTCAGGAGCTCCTTGTTCCTCTGTTACAGCGTCCTCTTTATCAGCTTCTTCCTCTGTTACCTCTTCTAATTCATCTTCCTCTGGCTCTTCAGGCTGAGAAACCGCCTCTGCCTCGACTTCTGTCTGAGAAAGTTCCTCTTCTTCACCTGCTTCATCTTCAGTATGAAGAACCTCCTCTTCCTCAACTACCTCCTCTTCAGTCTGAGAAAGTTCCTCTTCTTCACCTGCTTCATCTTCAGTATGAAGAACCTCCTCTTCCTCAACTACCTCCTCTTCAGTCTGAGAAAGTTCCTCTTCTTCACCTTCTTCATCTTCAGTATGAAGAACCTCCACTTCCTCAACTACCTCCTCTTCAGTCTGAGAAAGTTCCTCTTCTTCACCTGCTTCATCTTCAGTCTGAAGAACCTCCTCTTCCTCTACTACCTCCTCTTCAGTCTGAGAAAGTTCCTCTTCTTCACCTGCTTTATCTTCAGTATGAAGAACCTCCTCTTCCTCAACTACCTCTTCTTCAGTCTGAGAAAGTTCCTCTTCTTCACCTGCTTCATCTTCAGAATGAAGAACCTCCTCTTCCTCAACTACCTCTTCTTCAGTCTGAGAAAGTTCCTCTTCTTCACCTGCTTCATCTTCAGAATGAAGAACCTCATCTTCCTCAACTACCTCCTCTTCAGTCTGAGAAAGTTCCTCTTCTTCACCTTCTTCATCTTCATCTTCAGTATGAAGAACCTCCATTTCCTCAACTACCTCCTCTTCAGTCTGAGAAATTTCCTCTTCTTCACCTGCTTCATCTTCAGTATGAAGAACTTCCTCTTCCTCAACTACCTCCTCTTCAGTCTGAGAAAGTTCCTCTTCTTCACCTGCTTCATCTTCAGTATGAATAACCTCCTCTTCCTCAACTACCTTCTCTTCAGTCTGAGAAAGTTCCTCTTCTTCACCTGCTTCATCTTCAGTCTGAAGAACCTCCTCTTCTTCAACTACCTTCTCTTCAGTCTGAGAAAGTTCCTCTTCTTCACCTGCTTCATCTTCAGTCTGAAGAACCTCCTCTTCCTCAACTACCTCCTCTTCAGTCTGAGAAAGTTCCTCTTCTTCACCTGCTTCATCTTCAGTCTGAAGAACCTCCTCTTCCTCAACTACCTCCTCATCGGTCTGAGAATTATCGTCTTCTTCCACAGATTCCTCAACAACCATTTGTGACTCTACATCACTGTCTATCTCTGATATCTCCTCCTCCTTCACGTCTTCACGTGCCTCCTCGAAACTTCTTCCTCCGCCACTTCATTAGATTCATCTAATACAACTTTTGCCTCTTCTTCCTGTGCCTCCTTTTCAATTATCTCTTCAGAAGATGTCTCCTCTTGATCCAGCTCTTCAGATTTAACTTTTGAAACAACCTCTTCCTCTTCATCAGAGCTGACATCTTCTGCTGTAGTGTCAATATGTGCACCAGTGCTACAGGGTTGGCACACAGGTCTGTTTGGTGCAGGAGTGTCATTGGAGGAGCTCTGGCTTATATCATCTGTGCCATCACAGCAGTTGAACAGCTCCCCTTCAGACTTCAGCTGGAATGGCACAAGCGACTCAGTTTCAGACTCCACTGCATCTGGAAGAAAAACAATGATATTGCTAAAAGTTCAATGAATTTTTTACCAAAACACCATGAAAGTTTTAATTTAGCCGAAAACCAAAACTTGAAAATAGTGGTTAAATAATTACATTTGGAAGTTAGGTAATTGATTTGGTACTCCGTTTAGGTGGTGTGTTAAGCTTTGCAGTAAAGTTCTTCTGCAATGAGCTGCCTCTCAATGTTTCAGCAAACAAATTTCATATGTTGCTACTCTAGTATAATTTTTGGTCACAGTGAATTGCGTCCACACTGCTGACATGTTCACCTGTCGTATCCACACAATGTATGCTGATGCAGGTCCACCTCGAATCAATTTTTTTTGTCTCAAGCCTTTTTCAAGAGAATGTTTTGCACGACATTCACGTTACATGATTTGACAGATATCTTTTTGTATAGAGGGTGAAATTAAATAAATTATCATTCATGTTTTCATAAGCGCTTTTCAAACTCAAAAACAAAACTAAAATTAAAACATCTTTGAGAGCAAGGGGGCCCCCTAGTGTTTCGGGGGCCCTGGCTACAAATAGGGAGGATTGTATATTCTGCGTATAGGGAGGATCGGCTCTTGGCGCCATGATTGTAAACTTGCGATTGGGTCTGCAGGTGTTTGTGCGGGATTTTGATACAGTGGCGCCTCCTCACGATCACTAAAGCGCAGACTCAGACTCTAAATGAATCGCTACTGGACAGATTCAGGCTTCAAATGAATAGAGTGGCCATAAGTGCTATTTTTACGGGACACGTCCTGGCGTAACGGCTTTTACTCTCTACTTCACTACATTTCTGAATGAGTATCTGTACTCTTTACTCAACTACATATGACATGAGTGTTGCAGTTAGAAATGACATTGATTTTGCATGGTACCTAGCTTTTCTGCAGCAGTTTATTTATGCTACAAAAGATGTGGCATCGTCAACTATAGGGCACTGAAAGTACTATATATTGTGCATCGTGCCCTTACTCACCCAAACTTGTTAACAAGGTTACTTTAAGTGAATGCAATCTCCTTAGCAAGTCGTTGTGAATCACAGGTGTTTTATAAATGAGATGACTTCAGCTGGCAATGAGAAACTCAAACCAGCACATCCAGTCCAAGAAGACTTTGAGTTTTTAATTTTAATTAACATTGTTTTATTTATCCTATATACTTCAGAGACCTTTTTGAAGGTTATTGTTTTTTTGGGTCGTTTTGTTTTTGCAATTTTGAGGTGTTCGGATGTATTTTGGTTTTATAAAATAAGTGTGATTGATCTCCTCACAAATCAGGTCTTTCTTGTTTTTGTTGCATTTTCTGTGCCTTGTCTTTGACTTTTTGTCACTTCCTGTCTCCGTGGTGTTTGCAGTCAGTTTGTATCTTATCTTGTTCAGCTTGTTAGCCTCATATATATATATATATATATATATATATATATATATATATATATATACACAGTGGGGCAAAAAATTATTTAGTCAGCCACCAATTGTGCAAGTTCTCCCACTTAAAAAGATGAGAGAGGCCTGTAATTTTCATCATAGGTATACCTCAACTATGAGAGACAAAATAAGAAAAAAAATCCAGAAAATCACATTGTAGGATTTTTAAAGAATTTATTTGCAAGTTATGGTGGAAAATAAGTATTTGGTCACCTACAAACAAGCAAGATTGCTGACTCTCACAGACCTGTAACTTCTTCTTTAAGAGGCTCCTCTGTCCTCCACTCGTTACCTGTATTAATGGCATCTGTTTGAACTCGTTATCAGTATAAAAGACACCTGTCCACAACCTCAAACAGTCACACTCCAAACTCCACTATGGCCAAGACCAAAGAGCTGTCAAAGGACACCAGAAAGAAAATTGTAGACCTGCACCAGGCTGGGAAGACTGAATCTGCAATAGGTAAGCAGCTTGGTGTGAAGAAATCAACTGTGGGAGCAATTATTAGAAAATGGAAGACATACAAGACCACTGATAATCTCCCTCGATCTGGGGCTCCAAAGATCTCACCCGTGGGGTCAAAATGATCACAAGAACTGTGAACAAAAATCCCAGAACCACACGGGGACCTAGTGAATGACCTGCAGAGAGCTGGGACCAAAGTAACAAAGGCTACCATCAGTAACACACTGCCGCCAGGGACTCAAATCCTGAAGTGCCAGACGTGTCCCCTGCTTAAGCCAGTACATGTCCAGGCCCGCCTGAAGTTTGCTAGAGAGCATTTGGATGACCCAGAAGAGGATTGGGAGAATGTCATATGGTCAGATTAGAACTTTTTGGTAAAACTCAACTTGTCGTTTGGAGGAGAAAGAATGCTGAGTTGCATCCAAAGAACACCATACCTACTGTGAAGCATGGGGTGGAAACATCATGCTTTGGGGCTGTTTTTCTGCAAAGGGACCAGGACGACTGATCTGTGTAAAGGAAAGAATGAATGGGGCCATGTATCGTGAGATTTTGAGTGAAAACCTCCTTCCATCAGCATGGGCATTGAAGATGAAACGTGGCTGGGTCTTTCAGCATGACAATGATCCCAAACACACCGCCTGGCAACGCGAAGTGGCTTAAGAAGCATTTCAAGGTCCTGGAGTGGCCTAGCCAGTCTCCAGATCTCAACCCCATAGAAAATCTTTGAGGGAGTTGAAAGTCCATGTTGCCCAGCGACAGCCCCAAAACATCACTGCTCTAGAGGAGATCTGCATGGAGGAATGGGACAAAATACCAGCAACAGTGTGTGAAAACCTTGTGAAGACTTACAGAAAACGTTTGACCTCTGTCATTGCCAACAAAGGGTATATAACAAAGTATTGAGATGAAATTTTGTTATTGACCAAATACTTATTTTCCACCATAATTTGCAAAAATACCTACTTTAAAAATCCTACAATGTGATTTTCTGATTTCTTTTCTTATTTTGTCTCTCATAGTTGAGGTATACCTATGATGAAACTAATCTATTCTCAAAATTGGGTTGGGAGCTGGGTCTATACTACAAGCTATGATGACTTTGTGTGCACTCAGAATAACGAAACGTTGCGCTTTTAAGCAAACAGGATGCGCTTTAGGTCTCATGTGAACTTGAGCGAGAAACTTAGAAACTCCGTCTTTGAAAATATATATCTATAGAGAGCGAAATGTCTAAAAATAAAAATAGAAGACATGTGTGTTAGCATGGATGATTTACATGAAATTTAATCTGTGCAACACTGTGCATAAGATGGCTTTCAGTTCAATATAATAACAAAAACGACATTTTGGGTTTTATTCTACTAATAAGGTGGGCACGCTGTGATCTGTACTATATTTTTACTGTAATTGACAGTTATCGCAAAAAACAACAACAACAACACGGGAGTGGGAGGGAATGGGAGTCATTCTTCTGGGAGTGGAATGGGATTTTCCTCCAGTTTTTCGTGGATTGGGACGGAAGAGATTAAAGTTTGTGATGCATTTTGGAAACAGGAGATGAGCCCTGGTCTAATGCGCCACCTGGCTTGAGAAACCCGTTCTCAAAGACTTACTTTTAGTCATTATTTGGGTAGCACACATATTCTGAATGCCTTCGCAGAATTCAAATGAGCCATTTTAATCTAGATTAATTCCAAGATTAATCTAGATATATATATATATATATATATATATATATATATATATATATATATATATATATATATATATATATATATATATATATATATATATATATATATACACACACACACACACAGCCCTTGTGTTTCTTTAGTTCTTTGTGACTTGTTGAATGTAATGGTTCTCTGTTTTCCTGTGGTTGTTGGCTTATTGTTTGTTCTAGTTTTTACATGAAATGCCTGCACATAGATCCTTGCCTCTGCCTGTTTCACCCAGCTTATCCACAACATTACAGTTTATGACTGGCATGTCTCTTTTACTAGTGCATCTTTGAGCCTATAGTCGTTCTCCATCCCAGCCCTGTAGGTCTCTCCCCTTCTTTCAAGACCGCCACTCAGCTGCCTCGGGACCCTATACAAGAAATTCAGGGCAGATTATCAGCCTCGCCTATGCTACCTGTTCTAGTGGACGCCAGCAGCTCTCTGCAATCAGAAGTCCTGACTCCTGTAGTTCAACTACAATCGAATGTAGTGTGTTTAAGACCTCTGGCAGATTTTTAGGCCGCATGGAAAAGCCTGCCCAACGTCTCACAATGTGTGTTACGACACGGCTACACTATACAGTTTTGGAAAGGGCCACCTCCCTTCAGCGGAATTCTTCCCCCGACAGTACGTTCTTGTTACGACAAGAGATCATGTTACTCCTAGAGAAGGGGGCTATAGAAGAATTACCCCCCACTCAGAGTCAGGTTTTTACAGCTGGTGTTTTGCTGTACCCAAAAAAGATGGTGGTTTACGTCCGATTCTGGACTTCGTCACTTGAACCTGGCATTCAGAGTGAGCAAGTTCAAGATGCTAAATGTAAAGTCCATTTTGTCTCAAATCCAACCAAGAGATTGGTTTGTGACCATCGATCTAAACGATGCATATTTTCACATCCAGATCGTCAAGAGACACAGGAAATTCCTCAGGTTCGCTTTCGAGGGCAAAGCTTACCAGTACTGTGTTCTTCTGTTTTGGCTGGCTCTGGCCCCTGAACGTTCACAAAGTGTATGGACACAGCTCTGGCCCCACTTTGGCTCCAGGGTGTCCGAATATTGAATTACCTAGACGATTGGCTGATTTGAACTCAATCGCGGGATCAGGCGCCGATATATCGAGACTTAGTGCTTGATCATTTAGCGAGTCTGGGACTATGTACGAACCCACGAAAGAGTGTTCTGCTGCCTAGCCAACGAACTACATTTCTGGGGGTAGTTGTGGACTCTCGTACAGTGCGGGCATGCCTATCTCCCGCATGTGTGCAGTCGTTGCAGACCTGTCTCAGTCAGTTCAAGACAGGGTGTCTGGTGCATGTGGGCTTATATAGCAGATTGTTGGGTATGTCGGCAGGATGTCGGCAGCGTCCCCTGTAGTTCAGTTGGGCCTGCTCCACATGCGACCGTTCCAGTGGTGGACCAAGTACCAGAAGGTTTCACCTCATTGCCATCTGCTCCGCAAGATCACAGTGACGCGCAGAGGCTTCCACGCTCTGAAGCCGTGGAAAAGACCTCAGTTCCTCCTGAGAGGAGTCCAGCTGGGAGCGTGCCTTCATCGCAAGACTATAACGGACACATCCCTGATGGGCTGGGGGGGGGGGGCGGTCCATCAAGGATGTCCAGTGTGGGTAATCTGGTCAGAGAAACATATAAATCGGTTGGAACTACTAGCATTCTTCCTGGCTCTCAAGCAATTCTTACCACAATTGAAGGGCTGTCATGTGTTAGTCAGGATGGACAACATAACTGTAGTTTCATACCTGAATCGTCAGGGAGGACTAGGTTCTCGTCCTCTATTCAGATTGGCTAGGAGTGTCCTTCTCTGGGCCCTGACAAAATTCCTGTTGATCAGTGCAGTTCATATCTTAGGTCACCTGAACTCAGGAGCAGACCTGCTCTTGAGACTAGAGGACGGGGAATGGAGACGTCACCATCAAGTGGTGAATCTCATACGGCAGAAGTTCGGATGAGCGGATGTGGATCTGTTTGCTTCGAGCATGACTACGCACTGCCCGCTCTGGTTTGCCCTGTCTCACACATCGCCTCTCGGTCTGGATGCGCTGGCCCACGAATGGCCCAGAACCAGGTTGTATGCTTTTCCCCCTATTCAGGTGCTCTCAGTGGTTCTACTCAGAATTCGAGCAGAGAGAGTGGAGCACTTGTTATTACTATCTCCATGGTGGCCTACCCCGTCGTGGTTTTCAGACATGGTCAGTCTGTTGTTTGGCCCTCCTTGGGAGATTCCCCTCAGACACGATCTGTTGACTCAGGCTCGGAGGCATGATCTGGTACCCTCAACCGGACTTATGGAAGCAATGGGTGTGGCCACTGAGCGGGGTATGTTAATGCGTCCTGGCATCTCGGCTGAGACTTCCAATACTATTATTAATTCTAGAGCTCCTTCTACGAGATGCTTATACGCTTTCAAGTGGAGGTTTTTCACCTTGCGGTGTAGACAATGTACTCTGGACCCAGTTCACTGTGCCATCAGTGCTGGAGTTCCTTCAGAGTTGTTTTTCCGAAGGAGTGACCCCCGCTACTCTTAAAGTAAATGTAGTGCCCATTTCGTCGAGGAAATGCACTCGTAGGAGATGTTCCAGTGGGTCGTCACCCTTTGGTGTCCCGTTTTATGCTGAGGCCTTTCCATCCAACACTAGTTCCTTCCTGGGATCTTTCAGTTGTCTTGGACGGCTTGTCGGGTCATCCTTTTGAGCCGTTGGAGTCGGTGTCAATAAAATGATTGACTCTCAAGACAGTTGTCTTGTTGGCCTTTTCCTCCCTCAAGAGAGTAAGGGATTTACAGGCTCTGTCTATTAGTCCTTCGTGAATGGACTTTGCACCAGGACTGGTAAAGGTTACATACATAACTGAGATGTTTAATGCTAACAGCCGATCCGCCTACAGAGAAACGTCATAGTTCCCCCACTCTATGAATCGCTACTGCGCCAACTCTGGCTTTAAATGATAACTACAGTGCAGACTCGGGCTCCACGTGACGTCATTTTTGCAAGATGATAGCATAACATCCCTGAAGGAAAGCACCTCACACTGCAGGGCCCGTATTTATCAAGCTTCTCAAAGTGCCATTTTAGTCTTAAGTGCTGAGAATTCATGAAATTTACTCCTACTTTCAAAATTAAGTATAAAAGCCAGTTATCACATTTTTTAAAGCTAAAGTTCACTTTTACTCTCCCAGTTATTTAAGACAGCTGGAGAGGTCTCTCAAGTAGTTAGGAGTTGCTAGCAGGGGCTGGCATGGCTCTGAGGAGACAGAGATGTGCGTGAATCTTTCAGGAAAGGAAGAATGTTCTTGAAATGTTTGGCGACGAGCACTTAATTAAAAGGTTACATTTCCTCAGTTATTCAAAATGAGCAAAGAACTTTACATTACCAAAGAATGTAGTAACTGACTTCAGTCTAGCGCGAGTATTATGCAATCTACACTGTATGATGAATAAATCTCTTACCCATAATTTATACTGCACGTGTCTTACAGATCCAGGGCCACCGGAGCTGATCCGCAGCACCGTGGGAAGTTTCTGAAGCGGCTCTCTGCACTGCATCACTAAGATAGGCACCTAGACTATTTTTGATGGATAATCATAATAATCGTCTCGCTGTCGCGATATCTTTGACTATCGTCTATACACTATAATATCGTCTATCGGATTCGGCACCCTAAAAAAGATGTGATGACGCTTCATTTTCTTTGCCATAGTATATTCTCTTGAAAATTATTTATTGTCAAATGTGTGTTGAATGTAAACTCCTATTAGGAATTTAACCATTCAATATGAATTTACCTGAGAATATTCTTAATTAAGGAAATATATTCAGTGGTTGGTCCATGCGTATGTAGTCACCCAAAATCCCAACTTTGCTTGCACAGCAAAGTGTCGTGAATCATCTCTAAGACTGACACTTACGATTTAGTCCTACACTTCACTCAAATTACGACTGAGATTGATAACTAACTTTTAAGCACAGCTTTGAGCCAAGAATCTTTTTCACTTAAGTCAATTCTTAGCAGTGTTCTTGAGAGTAATTCTTAGAGGCTTGATACGAGTTCTGATATATAACATTAGCATATAGCAGTGTTTCCCAACCCTGTTCCTGGAGGCATGCCCACAGTGCACATTTTAGATGTCTCCCTTATCTGACCAATATATTTCTGGTCCTGGAGTCTCTACTAATGAGCTGATGAGTTAATTCAGGTGTGTTTGATTAGGAAAAGTTAGAAAATGTTTAGTGTTGGTGTGCCTCCAGGAACAGGGTTGGGAAACACTGGCATATAGGATTCTGTGTTGGAGACAGTATAATCTGCAACAGGAGTGTACATTACTGTTCCTGGAGCTCTGCCTTCCTGCAGAGTTTGGTCCAAACCTTGCTCCAACACACCTGTCTGTAATTATCAAGTGTTAATGAAGGGCTTAATTAGCTTGTTCACATGTGCTTGATCAGGGTTGGAGCTGAACTTTGCAGGAAGGTAGATATCTAGGAACAGGATTGGGCACCACTGATCTACAACATCACTCAAGTAAACAAAATAAATCATGGTTACTATCCTCAATCATGTAAAAAAGACAAAACCATAATTTAAAATGGTGTCGCTGTAATAGCTGGATTTGAACAATGTGACTTGGTGGTAGAGCTGCTGTTGGCACAAATGTGTGAGTCTGTGGCGATGAACCATCTCTGTGATTCATGCGGTGATGAATGCTCTCGATGAGAGCTAAATGCTTTTCATGTGATTCACATCCTGAAATAGGGTGCAGAGCTGACAGGAGAAGAGAACACCAAGTCCTTTCTGTTCATGTGGATCATCAGAGCAAGGTTTATTTTTCATACTGTCCTCCAGTGCGGCAGCAGGCGGCTCTGATAAATGTGTTAGCATGGTGGCTTTGTACCAGATTTCAATCTCTAGTTTTAATGTCAAATGCTTCCATTGAAAAGTGCAACTCTGCTTTCAAGCAAATAATGAAGAATTCATTTTTTAAAGTTTGCCAGTAAAGTTTTTGCAGATTGAAGTGTCAGCCATTTCAGTTGCGTACAAAATGCAAACTATGTTAAAATGTTTAATCAATGCTCATTCAAAAGCATTTGTTTGACTTTATGCTAAATGACTATCAAATTACAAACCCTCAATTGATTTAGCCACACATTTACGCAACAGTTCAACAACATACAGACAGCAGAGGGCACCAGTGTCTATAGTTAGTTCAGATAAACCTCTTTCACCTTTGGCATTTGACCACTTGCTTGTAAAAATGCTCTCTGACAAGCTTATGTGTTCCTTTAGTAGTCTCTAATTAATTGAACTGGCTCTAGTCAGTGTAAATGTACACTTACACACACTCAGGAGAGCAGTATTTAGGCCAAAGTCACAGTGCAAGAGTGTCATCAACATAACCATGAGTCATTTTGAAGGCTTAAGGACATGCTACTGTGGTATGAATTACTCTTTATTGCTAGTTTGCTGTCTGTATTAGTGCAGGATTATGATTATATAATTGCCACAACACTAATATGATGTAAAATAATTACTTTTATGAAGATACAGATGAGGGAAACTTTGATTTATTTGACCTCACAACTTCTTTTTTTAAATGTCACTGAAATCGAAATACTATTTTATAATAAGTTCAACAGCTAATTCTGTTCCATATCATATTCTGCCATGTTGATTTAATTAAATTAGAGCCTGCTCTAGTGGTAAGAAGAGCAGCAATTCTATACACTCCAAGGACCATCCCTATCCACACAGGTATTGTTTTGTAGACAATGGCTGGGGAGCTTTTGGTCACAGTGGAGAAGGTATGTTTGTGTGTATTCCAGTGTCTCTTGTTGAAATAATACCACTAGTACTGGTAAATTACCCAAAATTAGTACTGGTAAATTACCCAAAATTAAACCAACCATCCATATATTTGATATTATAAGATCATCTGCATTTTTCCAGTCAGGTCTAAGTGACGCAGACCAGCCCCTCCCCCCTTTGACAGCATGTTCTGAGGTGAGGACAGAAACGGTCAGGTGCTCGATCCCAAGTCCTAGGTCTTCATGACACAAATAGCCTACACTTAGAAAAGTTTCTCTGCTTTTATCTACTTAAATGACATTTATCTCCAGTTTATTTCTGATAGTACTGAATGCCAAACCATTATCTTATGTGGTTGTGTCTAGAGGAGTGATTTATCAAAGTGTGGTCACTTTAAGCAAAATTTAACTAAGGACTCTTCCTCTCTTGAAAATCACGACAGAATGATTTTCATGACATTCATCTTTCCTTATGTTTCCAATACAGATAAAACACCAAAATAGTGTGAACATGTTTACTGCATTACTAAGTGAAGAATATTTAGTGCAATCAATGTAGACCAATTCACCACCAAATGATTCATATGCTCTGGTTCTTCTTCTGGGGCAGTCGCAGGTTCGAGTCTCAGGTCCGGCAGGAATTGTAGGTGGGGGGAGTGAATAACCAGCACTCTCTACAACTTCAATACCACAGCTGAGCTGAGACCCTTGAGCAAGGCACAGAACACACAACTGCTTCCCAGGCGCTGCAGCACTGGCTGCCCACTATGGGTCACCATACTTGGCCACACATCACGTCCTTTCCTTCCATTCCTTTCCTTCTTAGTGAATCAAAAACATACAATGCATGACCAGATAATTCTGATTCTCAAACAAAAAAAATACCTTTTATGCGACCTCTTACAAGCCGGTTCTTTTAGTAAATCACATCATAGCAAAACTTGTGAAATCTGAAATATATTGCCTTTTTTTTACATTATTGAAAGTATCTCAGTATTGTATGTATTTTTGCCTATATTTAAATAGTACGTACAAATTTGATTGATAGGGTGACCATACCGGCCATTTTACGGGATGTGTAAAATTTGCAACAATTTACCAAAATGTAAAATATTTTACGTGAGTGTGTTGATTTGGTTTCATGTATTTGTTTGTGCATGGCTATGTGTTTTAATATACCGAATGCATATACGTACAACTTGCTGATGTAAGCATTGTGTACGTTTTATTTCTCTGTATAGCAACACGGCTGATACTCTGGCTTGCCAGTAATGTCTGTGTACAATTGGCTGGTGTGAGTAGACTGTAAAAGGGAAAGCCCCGGTGCTAAAACAGGCCACATACAGTAGCAAGGCAGGATAGGGTGTTTAAGTCCTTCTGTTAACATAATGGTTATCCCTACAAGGCCTGCGAGACTGAAATAAATAGTGATTGAGACAGTAGCGCTGTGGCAGCAGATGTGGACTGTAAGTGTATATGTGGGCGTGTTAGCGGAGCTGTGAAGCATGACCACGCAACTGCTCAACAAACAGTGTCTGATTTCATGGTGCACTCTAGGCCTGACTGCACAGACGCAGAAAGAGAACAAGAACAATGCAAGGAAAGATAAGGATAATACTTAAAAGCGAGCAGGAAGAAGCGACATGTCTGTAATATTTCACCAAGAGTAACCGGTTTTCTTTGACTACTGAAACACAAGAAAGCCCCCAACAGTTTCCCTTACAGTTGATTGCAATTTTGACCAAAGGATCCAAGCTATCATCAATTCAATGAATAAGAACTTCAAAAAAGATATAAGAATTAGTATTCAAATTTGTCAGAATAATAACTAGTTTTCTTCCGCAGTTTGCCTTTGTGCCAATAAATTCTGATTTATCTGATTCTGATACAAGATCATGTTTTTTTTTCATTTGTATGAATAATGATTTGTATTAAGGCAGCGGCTATTTTCACTAAGTGCAAATATCAATTAGATTATATTTACACTAAGTGCAAATAGCTATGGATTCTATTCATATATATGCTGCATCTCAGTATTGTAGTACATTATAAAACAGTGCACAATAATAATGTTTTGAGTGTAAATTATAATTTTAATTCAAAATTTTCAATGGATACCAGCTTATTGGAACAATAAAGCCCTCCCTACCCCTAACCCAACCCTACCAAACACTTTATTTTTCAGCTTTTTGATTATTTCCTGAATTTTATTGAAAATAAATGCCTTTCCGATACGATAAAAGATTTAAAAATGAAGAAAAAAAAGGTTGGCGAAAGGCGGTTTTGAATTCGGGGCGATCGAGTCAAAAAAGCATGCGCCTCATCATCTACGCCACTGCAACTGATGGTAAATGAACGTCTTTTTAGTCTTGACTAACCTAATTAGACGTTGGTGGGCTGAGTTAGTGTAAATAGTCTCTGCCAACAAGGCGGGCTATTTACACTGAGTGTTTTTTAAATTCAATTAAAATGCAATTTATACATACAATAACTTAAATACACCTCTTCTGTGATGAGCATGTTTCATATTTCTAACTGAATTTCACTTTGTCAGGGCGATATAATTTAAGAATGAAAGTGCTGTAGAGAAATTGTATTAAGTATTTTGAAATGTTTGATTATTTACCTACTAAAAAGATACGTATTTTAACAAAAGGTCTGCACTTATTAATATTTGAAGTACATTTGTTTTCCAATTCAAAGGTATGTGTCGTTACTGATAAAGTCATGTGGTGCAACCAACACGTAGGAAAAATATGTAGAAATATGTAGAAGTCAAAGTCAATAAATGTCTTTAAAAAATCACGACAAGGCAAGTTTAGTTCAGGTCATGCGGGGCAGCTCCCTAAAATAATAATAATTCATGGTAATTGTAAAATATGACTTTTCAACTGAGCACAGCAGATCTCCCTTTACTATGAGACATTTTCATACCTAGCAGAAGTTACGTAATTCAACGGAGTAATAAGAAACGAGGTCGTTCAGTTTTTCAAGGCTTTGTGTGTCTACAAGCCGTGAAATCCAACGACTCCCAGAAACACTGTTGCCAGCACTAAACATACAGGACACGCCATCCAGAAACTGAAATTCAGTTGTACTGAACATGTTGTACTTGAGTGCACTTGGTGATTCTTAGCGAAGGAATCATAGAACACTTTGACTAACTTACATTTTTAAGTAAAAAAAAAACAACAAGCCAAGAAACCGTTATATTCTGTAAAACACTCCAACATACACAAACTATGAATACAAGCGGTCAGATGCAGGGATGCTCATCTCCACCAAGGACAAGCAATCTGATCTAAGACTTCAGACACATATCTTGAGGCCTAATACTCCCAGGCCAATAATCAATCACTGTTACTAAAACCTTTAACTTCACACTTCAGCTGCACACATGCAGAAGTCCCCTACAGCTGTTATTTCAGCAGTCCACCTGCGTTTGAATCCAGTTTGTAAACTTCTTACCTGCAGCGGCGAGTGCCAGTAGAGGCAGCAGGCAGCAGACGGGGAGGAAAAGCCTCATTTTGACTGCCAGGACTGTCCAGGACCCCTCTCAAGCTATATATACCCCTGGAGAGAGGCAAGAGGGCATGCAGAGGGTCTGGGGGTGGGGCGGCGCTCACAGAGCATTTGCACAAGTGTCAGCACTGGGAGCAGCTGCCTTCTCCAATCAGGAGGCCTTTAACCTTTGCCTATCTGTAACCGTTTCTGTGTAGCTGGGTTTAATAATCTGTGGAGGAAGATTCAGTTGTTCACTCAGGGGGACCAAATCTGCAAACATAAAGAACTAAAGGGGAATTGAATTAGAAAAACTATCACAAATAAAGTACTAAAAATGCAAGTATTACCATGTTTTTTGGACATTTTAACAATGTGCTTTAAGACCAATAGACCATTTGGATGTTTGCAAACAGCGATGACGAGCCAACTTGGCAGAAAAGTTCAGTTCTGCAGTCTAAAAGCCATGGAATTAGAGTAAAAAAAAAATTGCCAGTTTACATCTCACAATTCGGACTATTTTTCTTGCATTTCCGAGTTTATAAATCAAAATTCTGAGAGGAAAAATCGAATTGTGAGAAACTCTGAATTGTGAGTTATAATGGCGATATAAACGTGCAATTGGGAGGAAAAAAAGTCTGAATTATATATATTGAAATGATCCAAATGTTATAGGTTTAAATGTGATTTCATGCTGTAACTGTGGGCTAATACATTATTTCCCATTTATGTTTGCATGGAATGTAGATCTACAGGTATATTGTTTGTCCAATTCAGGTTTCATCTGTCCGGTCTTTGGCTTGCAACCAAAAACAACTGCATTAAGCTTCAAAGGGCATCTTTGACAATGATATACTATAAAACCCACTTTTGCAACCTGATTCTGAAATCCAAAGAAACTAGAAGAAATTTTTCTCTTATTATGTAGATTTTTTCCCATTTCCCTCAACTTGTTACCACTGTTTTTCTGCCACTACAACACACATCGACTATAGTGACAATTAACTGTGAGCTCACAAACAGTCTATAATCTGTGGAGGAAGAATCAATTGCTCACTCGAGGGACCCAAACTGGTCATTTAAAACCTGAAAAAGAGCTTTATTGAGGCGATGTTTAAAAATTGTTCACCTCAATTGTCCACCAGATGGCGTGCTTTTATTTACCAGATGTTCGCACTATCAAAAAGTACTAAAATACCAGTATTACCATGTTTTTACATTTTTAATATAGTAATACAATTTACATTGAGACACGGCTGATGGTAGTCTTATAGCTTATAGTGCCTTACAATAACCATTCAATAGTCTAAGTCTACTATTAGACTACTTTTTGTTAGGCTAATTTGCACAGAAACATCTTAACAAACATTTGTCGGTCGAAACAGAAATGAGAAACCCAGATGAATATAGCAAGGCTACATGTTGCAAACTTAAAAAAAAATGTCTTTAAAGTAAGCAAAGTTAGAATGTTTTTTTCCCCCGTTACACAAGCAAAGTGAGAGTTGAGTTGAGGATAAGACAAAACGCCTGGAATCGGAGTCTGGCCGTTTCCACGCCGTGAGGATTACGTCGTCACGTACGTCTCCGTGGGGGCGGGGTCACTCAGCAGGGCGGGATTGATGTAGGGAGAATAATAGAGAAACCACATCTGGAGGAAAATAAAGAATCATCATTTCGTGTCCTCCACCCTCTGTCTTCTTCTCCTCCCTCTCTGTTTCTGACTGAGGAAGGAGCTGGGAGACAGTAGACAGGCGTCGTAAGCAAACGATGCTCCTTTGAAATGTATTTATTTTAGAAAGATTTATCGCAACTTGACACAATTCTATATTTCTCGACAATTTATCCTAATAGCAGCAGTTTACTATAAGTATAACCTATCGTGTCATGCGTGAGTTGGAAACGGTCAACTGGATCCAGGGGTGTTTTTGATGAAGACATTTGGCGTTTTAATCGTTAAACGGACCGCGCGCTTCAAGTCGTCACGTATTTGGGAACAGACGGAGCGTCTTTATTGAGGTAAAACCGTCGCGCACATCAGTACAAACACAATCTGTATCAGCTCACGTCTGGAAAGGCATTAAGGTTGTGTGTGTGTGAGAGTTTTATTTTGCGTAAGTTTTCCAGACAGTCTGACCCAGTTTCTTTAATGTTGAATAGATATCGAATATCACTCAAAAGGGATAGGTTTGGTAAACAGACTCGGTCATAAGCAGGGACCACCTGGTGTTATATAACTTATGACAGTCATGTCAGGGCAGCTACAGGTGTGAACGGAGGACACGTGCGGGTGGGAGCCTGGGAGGTTATTTTGATTTCAGATGCTGTAACTTGTCATTTTATAAAGCGCTTTCTGAATACTCGATACTGATTGGTCAGTCCTGACATTCCGCGGTCAAATACTTTTGTGTAATTAGCTATTTGACATTGTCTCACAAGATTACATGTCCTTTATTTAGTCTGCAGCCGTTTTTGCACATAAAAAATATTACATGTTTAGTTTTTATGCAGTAAAATATTAGACAATTTCGCAAATTACGTCAGCTGTTAATTATTTCAAAATTAACCCCATCAGCATGATACAAGACGCTTATGTGTCATGTCCTGATTGGCTTTATTTTTTTTATTATGTCGGGGGACATAAGATCCCACATATTATGTTATCTTGTCATAGCTAATCAGATTTTTTTTTCATAACCATTTAACGTTAAACCAGTAGGCTACATTGTCAGCTTGCTAACTTAACCCCTTCAGCATGATACAAAACCCTTGTTTCTTTATACTGATGGGGTATATTTTGCATTCATGGCAGGGCCAACTAAAATCATAATCCCTCGCTATTGTGATATCATGTTTGAGCTAATCAGAAAAGCTTTTCATAAGCATTCAACATTAAACTTGTAGGCTAAATTGTTAGCTTGCTAACTTAACCCCTTCAGCATTATACAAGACCCTTGTTTCGTTATCCTGATGGGGTTTATTTTGCATTTATGTCAGGGCCAACTAAGATCCCATCCCTCGCTATTGTGATATCATGTTGTAATTGATCAGACAAGCTTTTCATAACCATTTAACGTTAAACTAGTAGGCTAAATTGTTAGCTTGCTAACTTAACCCCTTCAGCATGATTCGAGACCCTTATGTTTTGTGTCATGATGGGGTTTATTTCAATATTATCTTTGGTCAAACTAAGATCTCATCCAGTGTCATTGTGATATCTTGTCGTAGCAAATCAGAAAAGCGTTTTGTATCCATTTAACACTAAACTAGTATGCTAAATCGTTAGCTTGCTAACTGAAAACAAAATATTTACATTTGACCACTTTAGCTAAAATAACTTAATGGGATAGATATCAAATTTAAAAGACTGATTATTAATAAATACACCATATTTCATTTTTCACTATTTTCACTAACAACAACAGAATACATTGTTAAATGGGTCATACAGTTTTAAGGTCCTAAATTAAGTCTTAATTTTTACAAGGCCATGTGTACTGTTGTTTATATATATATATATATATATATACACATTTTCTTTGCAAACTATTTGGTATGCCGTCTACCTTTACCTAGGTTCATTAACGCTCACATATCTCACAGAGACATGCAAATAATCAAGATTGGAGTCTACCAAATGAGCATTTAAAAACTGCTTATTGAAAAACCTTTACAGATGACTGCTAATCCGAATATGTGGGTGTTTGTCGTGTCCAGCTCAGTGTCTATGGTGGTTATGGCAGTACTTTGGGAGGTTCTCGGTGCAACGCCAAGCCCAATCCTGATGCAACAAGCTGCAACATTAACAGAGGGTCTGAGGAATGGAATGAGAGACAGATTGAGGATGAATGTGTGGCGGAGGGAGTGTGCGTATGAATGTTTCAGTGGGTTGTGAGACATTGTTTGGTGAGGGATGTGTTGGTCATACATCAGTTTTGACTTATAACGTGGTCTTCGCTTTTGCGTTGGGGTTCGCTGGAGAGAATGGGTGAGGAAAGATGAAACCACACATTCTTTTCTTGTGAAACACCAACCACCAGTGGCTGCTTCTGAAATTCTTCATCTCCATTAGTTCCTTATTTACCTTTACCTATACGAGGATGCCTTGTACAGCATAAACACATATATAATTTGTGTTCATTTCCAAAAGAAACCGAGAATTTTCTATTCATCAACCCTTACATATCATTCTATTTTCTCAATCTATCCCCCCTTTGGCTTGAGTTTGAGGTTGGACAGAGTTCCTGGAGGCCTTTACGAATCATGAGCGATCCAAGGGGAGGAGAAAAGGCATGGAAAAGAGAGTGAGAGAGGAGAGGAATATGAGAGCGCGAGAAGGGAGAATTTGCCTGAAAATGTTTTGAATTGCACTTAATCCACATCATCCATTTGATTCTCCGTTCTCCCAGACTTCCTCTTCCCTCCACGTCGATGGAGAAACTGCGCACGATTGCTGCGTTGTGTCCGCAGCTGGTACTTGTTATTGTTTATGAGCTTGGCTCTCTCTTTGCATTTCTAATGTACACTTAAAAGCGCAGTGGAAACAAATTGGGTGAATCTGCTGTGGCCAGAGGAATGTGTGTGTGTGTGTGTGTCTGGATGACAGACTAAACAGAGAGAGAGAGAGAAGTGGAGAAGAAGGAATGGGGATTTTAGAGGAGGGGAGACTGTGTTGAACTTGTCCTGTTGCCAGATGCAGGGGGTGGAAAGTGAAGGAGCGGTGAAGAAAGAGAGAGAGGGATCTATGTGGCGCTTATTGCCTTCTGTAGGATGTTGTTGTTTCTTCCTCATCAGTGATTCATTATTTAGCCGTGTTTTGTTCTCCACCCTCATCCTGTTATGGATGAATGGCAGAGAGTGTTTTTAAGGGGTTCCTCTGAAAATTTTGAGAAAAAAAAAAAGATTAACATTAAAGGCCATTGTACACTGAGTCCGAAATGTTTGCACGTTGAAAAATAAATACGACCTCACGTTTACACACTGCCTCCAAAACTTTCGTCCGGCATAAACATTTTTTTTAATCTGGTTCGATTTTCTGCTTTTTTGCATCCGTAACAAGCATTTTGATAGGAAAGGATGACAAATGCGGGAAAAAAACGAAATATTTGTATGCGTTTTCTTTTTTGTATTCATCATCTTTTCCTATCAAAATACTTGCTACAGATGCGAAAACGCAGAAAATCGAACCTAATACAAATTATTTTTATGACGGACGAAAGTTTCGGAGGCAGTATGTAAATGTGATTGACACATTTATTTTTTGATGTGTAAAAAATTCGAACGAAAATTTTGGACTCCGTGTGCACTGACCTTCAGAAAGAAAACCCAAACATGCGCATGGTATTATATAGCTTTAAACGGTTGGCTACTTGTTTAAACTAATTTTACATATTGTTTTAGATTAAATTGTTAAATAAATTATATAATGAACACTGTTAACTTTAAATGAAGAAATAGATATTTTCTGGATGATGTCATTGAATTTAAAAACAATTATTTGACATAAACCAATAATCATTTGATATATATAGCAATTAAATTATTTAATAAATTAAATTAGATTAGACTAAAGTTTATACAAAGCAGTAAATAATTTCAAATGGCACTTTTAATATACATTTTATATACATAATTACAGATAATATGAAGTAATTGTAGCATATAAATACAATGTAATTTGTTTATTTATTTTGTTACCACCAAATTTAAATGGTCAAATAAATATATGAATTATATAAAGTAATGTAATATTGTTTTATATATATAAATTATTAGTAGTAAATTACTACTAATAATATCTCTCTTACTACTAGTAATATATAAGTTACTATATGTATAATATTTAAAGAATATATAAGTAATAGTAACAATATCATTTTTTATTATTTATTTGTTTTGTTGCTACCAAATTTAAATTGTAAAATAAATTAATGTCATGTTTTAAATGACAGTTTGTTTATAACATAAAAAGTATTACTTGTAATTTATATCTCATATTTGAGGATGCAATTAAAAAGTAAAAAGAAAAACTCCTGGTGAGATACACTAGCACTGACTCCATCCTTTCTTTTCTGGCTCTTTCTCATACCAGACACTGAGATTGCAGGCTAAATAATGGGATTGCATCAGTTTTGGAAGGAGGGAGTGAAAAAGAGAAATAGGAAAGGAATGATCACCCACTGCTTTTCGATGTGAGTCAACAAAAGGAGGTAAAGAGCCAGAATTTCAGACACTTGCAGATGTGGAGGAATGAGAAACAGAATAGAGAAAGAGTGACCTTGTGTGTGTCTGTGTGGAGAATAAAATCATAAAAGTACATATTTAAAATACATTTTGGTGGAATTTCTCTCCGAAAAATAAAGGTTATTTCAACATTTTGGCACTTTTCCTCAGTGTCCTCACAAAAACACCACCTCACTGTCTTTGGTTGGACGCATTGGAAAGCAGCCACTCAAAATCCATTTTAAAACCTGTTGAATGTTACCAGGAGGTCGACATTCAGAAATGCGTGCAATATTTGTGGTGTTTGTACAGTATGTCTCAGTGCTAGCGTGTATATAAAGCCCAGAAAGTAAGGGTGGAGCTCGAGAAAGAAGTTAGATTGAAAACAAAGCCCCGTGCCAGAGACTGGGAGTGAGGGAGGGATGGAGGCGAGGGGAAGTGTTCCGCTCTCAAACCTTTTGCAATACTGTGTAATATCACAGAGAGAGGGAATCAGAGGAGTGGGGAAAAGAAAAAATGCAGGAGCTGAAAATGAAAAGCCACAAGTGTTTGCACGGAGATCAATATTTCAACAGTGGGAATGTTCTCTGTAAGGAAAAAAACATCACTTTGGGTCATGATGAATGTGGGTGTGTGTGTGCTGCACTTCCTCATTCCCCTGTAAGTGAAGAAAATAATTATATGGTTTGATGAATGTTTATGTAATGCACATCACCGAAAGAGAAGTCCCTTTTTCTCTTGTAGTACATTATTCTGAAAAATGAATCACACTCAGGCCATCTAAGATGTAAATGAGATTATTTATTTATCCAAACAGATTTAGAGAAATTTGGCATTACGTAACTTCCCCAGCAATAGTCCAAACAGCTGATTAAAAACATCACAATAATCCACACAACACCAAGTACATCAATTAATGCCTTGTGAAGTAAAAAGCTGCATGTTTCAACGTCCATCATTTAGGCATTTCAACTTTAACCCCTGCTTCAGTCCATATTCCATAATAATACTTCCTCCAGTGAAAATGTCCATCCCCTGTTGTCCTCTCACTTCAAAGTTCACCAACATATTTGTTCACCACTGTTTTCGCTTGTAAGAGGTGGTTTGTCTGTGTGTTTGTCTCACCTGGTTGGCCAACACCTCACGTTGGCCTACTTGTAATGCATTCCCGCAACACTGAAAATAATTATCAACTAGAATTTTAATTATGGTGCATTCCTAATTTCACCTAGTGGTCTTAGACAGTTGGACCCTCTTGTACAAACACACATACAGGATATGTGGAGCCAGAGGCCCAGTCTTCATCAACTTTTCCTCTGCATCACAGAAAGAAACCGAGACGGGAGGAAATGAATGAAGGAAAGCAAAGAACTCAGATCTATATATCTCTGTAATGTGTTTTGACTGGTGTGTGTGTGTGTGTGTGTGTGTGTGTGTGTGCGTGTGTGCGTGACTTGTCTGGCAGAAAGAAATGTAAATGACTTACAGTTGCTGAAGTGAACGTGGAGCTGCATGTGTGTGCGTATATGTGAGAGTGAGGGAGAGAGAGGGTATTTCCTTCTACAAAATAAGCTGCAAAATCACAGCCGTACGTGTTGGTGCCACTGTGAAGAGTCGTAATGAAAAAATTAAATCTTCAATATATACAGTATGTATAAGATGGTTTGATTTTCTCAGGCTGGTGGATCAAAGCCATGCTGTCGGTGGACGAGCCCTTGGACTTGAAGATTCCCTCTGGCCGTGACAGGATGCTCCGAACGTCCATCTGTGCCCCGCTGCACTTTTCTCGTGCTCGAATATCCCGCGCATTGCACAAGGCCAAAAGCCCTGGTTAGTAAACTGACCACACAAACCACTACATAACTACACTATAGATGAAACACATACCACTACGGTTATAAAATGCATACAGTCATATACGTTTGAATGGAACGATAATGCAATTTATGAGATTCATTTACAATAATGTGGATTATTTAGTCACTTGTTTCATTCCTGAAGTTTTTGAACAAATCAGCTGAATAATTCAGTGACTTGATTCGTTCCTGAATCAGTCTACGTTTTTTTTAACAAATTGGTTCAATGAATGATTCAGTGACTCTCATAAAGACAGTCACTTGTTTAGTTGAATAAATCAGCTGTTTTGAACAAAATGTTGAGTGAACGATTCAATGACAGATGGCTGCATCCAAAAAAGCATATTCAATGTATAGGCACTTATTTTGGAGAAGTAATTCCTTTGCAACTGTTAAAAAAATGTGTTCTATATAATATGAATGTGTGTAGTATTAATGTAATTCAGATGTGCTACATTTGTCATTGTCATGTGACCAACAATTGAGTCATTTCACTGACATTACAACTCCTCTCCTGTAGCCTCACACGATATTAAAATGTTCATCAGAGGCACAAATCAGAATTGACCAGAAGTAGTAAATCATCTGGGCACATGTTTCGTTCCTCAAAGGTTTTGAACAAATTAGTTGAATGACTCACTCAAAAAGACAGTAACTTCTTTCATTACTGAATTAATCAGTGTGCTTGAACAAATTGATTCAACGAGTGAATCGGCAGCTCACTTATTGTGACTTTTTCCACCTACTGGCGTAACAGCGTAACTACAGAAGGAGTCACTAAAAACCATCACTAATCTATAGTCTGACAGTCAATAACGGTCTCAGTTGTACAAAAACTAACCTCACTTCTTATTTTCAGATGCAGCTGACAAGGACATGTCAGATTCTTCATCGTCCACGGTGGTAGATCTGAGTCTGTCTCCATCTTCCTCTCCCTCACCACCCTCTCCCATAGACAGCGGCGCTAGCTGGAGCCCCAGAGTGCCTCTTCTGGCCTCGGTGAGTAACTTATAACCTCAAACTCTGCAACATTTTTCAAATGGTTCAGTTGATTTTGAACAACAGTTAAATTATATATATATATTAGGGTTAAACGCTTCTGATTTTTTAAAGTTGACTTTTATGTGATGAAAGTTGAAGTCGACTAGTCGCTGATGATGTCATTAATGAACAAATAAGTCTGGAGCTGTGACGAACATCTTGTGCATAGCTATGAAATATGACACAGTGCTGCCCACATGACTATTGCACATATAACAGCTTATTTTTATCAGTTCTTTAGTCTTTGGGTCGTTATATTTCTCACAGATTCCTGCTCTTTCTAAATCAGATACAGATAAGTATTACAGTAAAGATTACATCCATATGAATGAATGCATTAGTGAGAGCGGTTGTGTGTGAATTAATTCTACCTGGCAGCGTCTCTCTACTAGTAGTGAAGCTGTGGGATTTAGTTATTAAGAAATATATGCTTGAACTTCTCAGTTTCTAATCTATTTTATTGAGAAATCACAGAACAGTGTTGACAATACATTTCAGCGCTGAATGATTCTGTGCGCGTCGATCTGCACGTGATGTATTGCACTCTACTGTCTGAAACCTGTGTGTGTGTGTTACAGAGCAGCAGCACATTAGATTAGTTCCTGTGGCTCAGTGGTAGAGCATTGTGTTGGCAGCGCAAAAGGTTGTGGGTTCAATTCCCAGGGAATTGAATTGCCACAAATTCTTTGGTTTTCCAGCATTTTTGTGTATTTGGACCCTTTCCAACAACGACTGTATGATTTTTAGATCCATCTTTTGACACTGAGGACAACTGAGGGACTCATTTGCAACTATTGCAGAAGATTCAAACGCTCGCTGATGCTCCAGAAGGAAAAACCATGCATTAAGAGCCGGGGCGTGTATAATAAGCCTAAATGTATTTACAAAAAACACTCTGGTTGACCATGAAAATGACCTTTTAGTTTCAGTAATGTCAGAAAATTCACAGCAAATCAGAAAATGAGTCTGTTTTATCAGTGGTAAATTAATTCAGATGATTCGGATCACTTTCAAGAATCAAAGTATAATTTCGAGAGGAGTGTGATCTCAGAAGCTTTCAGCTTTCTGGGACGTAGACCAAGTTTCTTTGACAAATAAATGTAATTATGCTGGAAGAGAGACTGCCTTATACACCGTTACCATAATTAAATTCCCCTCCACAGTAATTAATTTCAGTCCAGTCTCACAGAGTGTCCTAATCTGACCCGTTTCTAGGATCAAAATAGAGGGTAGGTTTGGGAACATGTTCGGCCATGAGGTGGTCTCTTACCTCCCAAACAAGATGAGTCGGACACGATTCAGAAATGAATCACAGATACATAAGCTCTTCTGCTTCTTCAGGAATCCGAAAGCACTACGTACCACGAGGACAGCGCCTCTCCACCTCCAGGTTTCCAGTTCTTTCTGCCGATTGGTGCAGACGGTCCCCTGCGCCTGCCCTCCTCGATGCTGATTGGTCAGCACTCCCCTGACCCCTCGAGTGACGAACAGCTGGCGTGCCGCTGGCTAAAAGTGAGTGAGAGAGAGCTGGTATTACTGTTTTGAGCCATGATGATGAGGCTGAAGACTAAATGAAATGCCTTTCCCTTCCATAAGATGTTTCCAAGTGAAAACAGTAAATATATAATGAGACAGGAAATAATGTAGTACTATTTGTTCTACAGATGAGTCTATTTTTGCAACTAAATCTGTAAAAAATACCTACGATTTACTTAAAAAAAAGACCCAAGCCATGTTTAGAGACCAGAATATTGAAGAGACCAGTTAAAAACTACCAAGAAACTATTTAATTCACTAAATCCACTCCAAAGAGAAAGTGCAAAGCAAACTTTATCCATTTATTTCTTCTTCTGAACACAGAAGATATGTTGAAGAATGTGGGTAACCAAACAGCTGACGGTAGCCATTAAAGGCATAGTTCACCCAAAAATATGTAAACGACGTATTCTGTTCTGTGTCAGCAGCACCGTACGTGGATATGCTGTTTACGTTTTGCTCTGAACATGAACAACATATCCATGTACTTTATTTACGTATGTGATATTCTCCAAAACGGCGCTATAAGGAGATGTGGAGATGAATTGTTGAATAAAGTCATTATTTTTGTATCCTTTGCACACAAAAAGAATTTGTTCTTCATTGCTTCGTAAAATTCTAATTGAACCACTGATGTCACAAGGATTATTATAATGATGTCCTTGCTACATTTCTGAGCCTTGATCGTGTAAGGATCCTTGCTGTCTATGGAAGGTCAGAAAGCTTTCAAAATTTCATAAAAATATCTTAATTCGTGTTACGAAGATGAACGAAGGTTGTGTGGGGATGGAACGACATGAGGGTGAATAATTAATGACAGATTTGTAATTTTTGTGCGAATTAACCCCTCAAGTTCCATAGTATGGAAAGAAATACTCAATTGTTTACCAACTGATTAACCAAATTACTCAAAATAGCTTCCTCTGTGTTCATTAGAATAACAAAAATTTTGGAACAACCTGAGATGACAATAAACGATGCCAATTTTCATTTTTGGGTGAACTATTTCTTCAAGTGCATGATATTAGATATTAAAAGAGCTATTCACAATCTATTCATTTTGTGCTCCTTATCTTCCTCCCTGCTCCTGCTATGCTCTCTATCGTTACCCTGTAGTGCCATCTGCTGTTCGAGAGCCTGCAGGATCTGGTGGACCATGTGAATGACTCGCATGTGAAACAAGAGAAGAATTCAGGATACTGCTGCCACTGGGAAGGCTGCGCGCGCAAGGGGAGAGGCTTTAATGCCAGGTCATACAGCTTACACACATTCATATGATTTAAGCATGAAGCAGTTAGAATTCCACCCACTCCAAGATATTGAGAAACTTTGATGCCTGTCTTATGTTTGCTCTTAGATGGTGTGCATACAATATATAAGCACTAATCCGGGATCCATTTGTTTAATACAGGTACAAGATGCTGATTCATATCCGTACTCATACCAACGAGAAACCTCATCACTGCCCTACCTGCCACAAGAGTTTCTCACGCCTGGAAAACCTGAAAATACACACCCGATCACACACAGGTGAGAAACACTCATTTGCAAAATGGACCAGCTTCTGTTCCCTGAACAGAAAAACACAGATAACACATAAAATCCAGTTAGCTCACATTTAAACAAGAATACGTTTTCCCAAAACTGAAATTTCAGACGTAGATACCAGTATAAAAGTATAATAGGACAACTCTTGATATCAGCTTTGAAACCACAGAGAAACAACTGTTATGTTTTTCAAGACATTGATTTATTTAAAACGTTACATATTAATGCCAATATTAAGAAATAAAGCAATGTCATATAGCCTTAAAATATTTTGTTTTAAGTAAATGTTTCTTGATGTTTTTTCAGGTATCTAACTGAGACAATCAGTAAACAGTAAGATATTTAAAGTTTACAAAAATACAAAAGTAATCAAATGTAAACTATACAGTTAAAGTATTACAGCTTTTAAGTTTACGTTATATTTCATTGTAAAATATATACAAACTATTGCTGTCAAATGATTAATCGCATCCAAAATAAAAGTTCTTGTTTACATAATATATATGTGTACTGTGTATATTTATTATGTATATATAAATATACACACATAAAATATATATTTTGAAAATATCACATACATATATTAAACAAACTTTTATTTTGGATCCGATTAATCTTTTGACAGCACTAATACAAACATAAAAAATACGAATTACATTATTTTGTGTAGTAATTAATATATATTTTTGTATTTTATTAACCAGTGTCTTTGCTGCTGACTTTTGATGATTCAATTCAACCATACTAATAAGTAGAACAAACAGAAAATAAATTGTATAACTTGAGGTGTATTCGTTTAACTTTTGGCGTAAAAGGTCTTTACATTTGCCAAAAATAGAACTTTTTTATAATAAAAGCAAACAAGCAAGCCTAGCCCAGATGAGAAAAGTAATGCAAAAGTAACTTAACGCATTACTTTCCCTAAAAAGTAGCTAAACTAAATAAGAAACTTTTTAGGAAATAATGCATTGTTGCATAACATATATTCCCCAATACTGATTATAAGTTCAAGTCATGTACTCGTTCATTCATAAGTCTGCTACGGTTCGGTTCTTTAAATACGCTGTTAACTCTGCTGGCGGAGAAAGACTGCGTCGGGAAGGCGAAACCTCGCGCTTGCGGGGCGAAACCGGTGACATTGTTCTACTGAATGAAATCTAAGGTTTATCCAAAATGTCGCTAGTTGCTATGTGCTTTGTCTTACAAAAGAGTCTGTAATCACTGCAACACTGGTTCATGCGCCCGTGTGTGTGTGTGTGTGTGTGTTTGTGTGTGTGTGTGTGTGTGTGTGTGCAACGCACACCGCACGGAGGTCTGAGTGATATGAGTGCGCTTGAAATATCAAGTGGAGGCGGGTCCGGATTGAATTCCCTCCCGGTCCGGATCCGGACCGGAGTCCGGACTTTGAGAAGCCCTGGTTTAAAGGCAGGGTATTCCAATGTCGAGGCCCTGCCACTGCAAATGCATGCTCACCTCTACGCTTAAGCCTAATGTGAGGGAGAGAGGTAGATAGGAGCTAGGTTATGTAGAGATTTATATACAAAGAGGGGAATTTTTAAGTCTATTCTCTGACAAACCGGCAACCAGTGTAGAGATCTAAGAACTGGAGTTCATGTTTACGACACTTTAAAAGAAGTCTGGCTGCAGTGTTTTGATCAAGCTGAAGATGCGCAATTCGAGACTTAGATATACCACACTATAAAGAATTGCAGTAATCTAGACAAGACGTAACGACAGTAAGCGAAGCTGATAGAAACTGGATCCGATAACAGAAGAGATATAATTATCAAATGTTAAATGCTGGTCAACAACAACACCTAGGTTTTGCACCCGTGAGGATCGAAAAACGGATCAACTCTGGGCTTCTTATACACTGGCAGTTCTCATTTAGACCGAAAACAACTAGATCTGTCATGTCTTCATTTAGGAAGAGCACATTTTGGGCTAGCCATGACTTAACCTCCTGTAAACATTGCAGAAGAGAAGAAATCGCAGCGGAATTGTTTCTTTTGATTGGTAGATAGATTTGAGTATCATCTGCGTAGAAATGAACCGATACGCCATGTTTTCATAGAATAGAACCCAGAGGTAGCATGTAAAGAGAAAATCGAGATGGTGCAAAAATAGAGCCTTGTGGAAAGCCGCAGATCAGAGGTGCAGGGAAAGAGGTAAAATTACCCAGTTTCACTAAACACTTTCTGTCAGACAGGTATGACTGAAACCACTTCAGAACATTTGCTTTTAGACCCACCCAGGACTCTAGTCTGGATAATAGTGTGGAGTGGTCTATGGTATCAAATGCGGCCAATAAATCTAAAAGAATAAGAACCCCAGAATCTCTGGAATAAGCTGAGAGGGCGGACTCAGTTCTGTGACCAGACTTAAAACCACATTGAAAAACCTCATAAATACAATTACTTGACAGAAAACCTTGAAGTTGATTCAGCACAATTTTCTCCAAAACCTTTGAAATGAAAGGTAAGACAGAAATTGGCCAAAAATGTTTTAGGACAGAGGGATCCAGTGAAGGATTCTTGAGCAGAGGAGTAACCGTAGCGACTTTAAGATTGGCAGGAACGGAGCCAGTTTGGAGACACATATTAATAAGAGACACCAAACCTGGCCCAATCGAATCGATAATTAATGTAAAAAATCTCGGGTGAATGATATCGCTGGAACAGAATGAAGGTTTAAGCTTGTCAATCATCTCCTTCCCTTTCTGGAGGTTGATAGGTTCAAAAGCATCCAAAAAGGCAAAGGCAGATGACAAGATAGGAGAGACAATTAAAGTTAAAGTGGGGCAGACGCTAAGTCTTAAGTTAGTAATTTTGTCACTAAAATATCTCAAGATGCTTTCACAGAGAGCATCAGAGGCAACATGCAATGTGTTAACTGAATGATTTGTAACAGATTGAATAATTGAAAACAAAACCTTAGGTTTAGAGTGATTATTTTCAATTAGATTAGAAAAATATGCATGTGCTGCAGTTTGCATGCATCACTTTCTTTAAATGCTCAAGCTTTAAATGCTAAAGCAGGACGGATTCTGATCAGTGTTTTTATCGTTCTTCAGTTTGAAAAATTTTTTAAGAAATTCAAACAATATTGTCCCTTGTGCCGTTATCATTATATCTGTGGCATGGACTGCTATTTGTTTAATAATTGTTATTATACTTTTGTCACACATTCACACTTTCCCACACAAAATGGCAAGTCTCTACAGGCCTGTGCCGTCTGGTTGTGATTGTTTGACCTCAGCTGTCTCGACCCCTGCATTCCTCTGGTACAGCCTTTGATTATCTCTTGCTCTTCTGCACTTTAGGAGAGAAGCCGTACATCTGTCCTTACGAAGGCTGCAACAAGCGCTACTCAAACTCCAGCGACCGCTTCAAACACACACGCACGCACTATGTGGACAAACCCTACTGTTGCAAGATGGTGGGCTGTCTTAAGCGCTACACTGACCCCAGCTCTCTCCGCAAACACATCAAGGCCCATGGCCACGCCGTAGTGCAGGAACGTGCCGCCTCGGCCAGAACCAACAGGCTGAAATCGGAAGGTGTCTCATCAATGGATGGCCGACAGATAGATCGTTCTTACCCTGGAGCGGCTCGTTTCGTCTTACCGGATGCGGCGACAACCTTATTTGGGGCTCATGCCTTCGCCGGGGCCCTTAGCAATCACCCTCTGGATCTGTCCAGGCTCAGTCCGCTTTTAGGAGCCGGGCCGATGCTGTATCCCAGCTCTGGTGCTCTTGGGCTTGGGAAGGTGCCTATCCTGCACCCCTTGATGTTGCCGCCATTCGGTCTCGGCGTGGGTCAAGCTGAAAGAGCAGTTGAGGAAGATGATGTTTATGATGAAGATGAAGGCAGGATGGGAGCAGGACGGGGCCCGCACTCATGGGTCATGATTCCTCCAGGCATGCTGTTCTTGAAACAAGTGGTGACCACGTGAAGAGACTCATGCGCCTTTTTCACACTGTACACCAATCTGATTTGGATTTCAAAATCAGATTACGTTGTCATTTTACTGAAATCTCATCAGTTATGTTATGTCCCCAAAAGAACTACTTGTAAAAATGTAAAAAATTGTTGAGAGTTCTGATTTTATTTGGATTTTGAACTGTTCACGAATTTAGTGTGAATCCAGTTTGTCCGTTTTCTTTTCACACTACAAAAGCTAAACTGGTTTCACATATGCCAAAAATGTTTAAACAAGACCTTATAGGCCATACACACCAATGAGAATAACTGTGATGTTTCGAATGAATGAAATGATCTTGGAATCACTTTTAGGACAAAATCAATTTTTCCAGCTGAGCTTGAGCATTTAAAGCAACAAGCTAAAAAACGACTGTGTTTACTTACTTACTGTCCATTTATGTGAACGCTAAGATAGTTATTGTTATAGTTATCTTTATAGTTATTGTTCCTGGTGTGAGCAATTAGACACTCCCTTTAGTATTTACAATTCACTAGTAAAGAGATGTTGGCGTTTAGGAGAATCATCTGGGAGAGTATGATTACAGTGTGTTTAAATAGTCAAAACAAAGTTTATTCAAATATTGATTTTCATGAATCATCTGTGTGCAATATTAATCAGTATCTCATCAAAGACGTCAGAACGAATGTAATGTGGCGTTGATACAAAATTCCTAAATGGCAGTGCTTAATAATGAACAGTATACCCTTGATTTACATTAGAGTCTCCTGGAGGCTATTGACAGTGACCAAACAGAGAACAGGATATGACATGAAAAGCATACATAGGACACACATCTTTACAATTTTAAATAGTACCTGCTGTGAGCTAACAAAGAAACATTAGCCTTTGTTCCACGACTATAGACCGGATATGTTCATTTAGTAAAATAGAACACTAAAATAAGAAGTTATAAATGCTACACTTGAATTAGCATTTATGCATTTAGCAGACGCTTTTATCCAAAGCGACTTACAGTGCATTATACTTTTTTTGTCTATGTGAATTTAGGCATCATTGCCAATGCAAGTATAAAAAAATAAGCTATTCATATTAAGATTACTTTATTCAGTTTGTGGTTAATGTTAAATTAACATTAAATGAGCGTTAGAAAGCAAAGCTAAATCAAAATAATAAAAAAATAGGTTCAAATGAGCATGCACAATTAAATATCTTTTTAAAAGTTAGTGATTTTGTTCAGTAAAATATACAAGTCTCTAATGGTCTTTTATTGTAGCGTCTATATAAACCGGTTAAATCAGATGTGTCTTATTCGCAAATTTTGATACCAGTATGTTTCTCACAACCAAAAAGTAACCGATTCGGGACATATAGTTACATACAAAGTTACATTTGAAAAATAACTTAATCAGCGAAGATGTGCACCCTAATTGCTTTAAGTAATCATCAGCTTGAGTTTTCATTATTAGCCATTTAATGGTGCCACTTTATGTTTTATACGTTTTCAACGACGAGACATTGACTGTGTCAAAACCGTGTCAAATGTTGACATGAGTCCACTTGGACTCAACTATTTGTTATCCATTATTTAGTTATGTGGCTAGTGGATTGGTAAACCTTTATGCATGGCTGACCTTTTTCATTTAATTGTAAAACCGGAGCCCGGGTTTGCACCGGGAACTGCTGATGTAATGTTGTATAGCTCTGATTTGATATCTGCCATGCATAATGGATAAATGCTAAGACTATGGCCTGTCACGGTCAGCTTGAGTATTGTAATGAACTATATTTGCACAGGATATTTTATCGAATTTTTACCAAAACAAGTGCCTTATATTGTAAGGTTGTTATTGACGAAATGCAATGTATGAAATACATTTGGATGTATATTGTCAGTTCATGTATGTATATTTCATCAGATTTAGTTCAATAGGCTTCTGTCGTAAATGTTTTTTACACTTTTTCCTGACATTGAGGCTAATGCCTCTTGAAGTTGAGCTAATGCTAATGTGTCTTACCACACCATAGGACGTCTGTCAACATGACCGGAATTAAATGTATGAAATACAGGACTATGATGCATAAGTCCAATAAAGAGTGCAATGACTAAAGTGTGTATATGCTTTTTTTGTGTGTGTTTTTTTATGTAAATACATTTTTACATTGTTTGGTTAGCTGTGATCAGCTGAAGACTATTTTGTGTTATTAGTATTACAAATGGCAAAAAAAAGGTTTAGAATTAAAATGTATGGTATAGTTGTGATCTCTTTTAAAACAACCATAGAAACTAGCCCCGCCACATCCTCAGTGAACACCTGAATGAGGTGGGAGGGGTGGGGCCACCTATACTTCTACAGCAGATTGAACTCTCAGGCTTTCAGTTAAAAGGGCCATTGATTGCCCTGGATCCAGATGCACACACACCACGACATGGAGGCGAAACTCTCCAACAGAAATGGCTGGAAGAGGTGAGCTCTTACTTGCTTTTGTCTTGATAACTATGATAAAAACAAAAAATGTTAACACTTTTTGTTTAGTAAAACTGTTAGGCTGCGGTTTTTCGCACTAAGTGAAAAAATTGTGATAGAGGCTATTTACACTAAGTGCAAATAGCAATGGATAATGGATAATATTTACACAGAAAATAGCAGTATTTTCTTATGGATGTGCTATTTACACTAAGTGAAAACAGCATATTTTCTTAGTGATAGACAGTGTTGGGGAAAGTTACTTTTAAAAGTAATGCATTACAATATTGCGTTACTCCCTAAAAAAGTAACTAATTACGTTACTTAGTTACTTTTTCTGGAAAGTAATGTATTACGTTGCTTTCGTGTTACTTTTTAAATATGAGCAGGGCTTGATCGTTTGTTTTTAATACAAGAAGTTCTAATTATAGTAAATATAAAAGCCTTCCACACCAAAAAGTGTAATGAATAAACCTCAATCTGAAGGAAGAGTAAATCACGTCTGTACAGTAGAACACATGAGAATAAGTTCAACACTCTTCAGCAATAAAAACAACAACGAAGCACAATTGTTAGTTTATCTAAAATAATTTTTGCTCATTAGTACTGTTGAACTGGATCATCAAAGGTCAGCAGCAAACACATCGGTTAATAAAATGAGATTAGATATATTTGTGTTGTTTAACATATTTAATTATTGCAGGTTTGCGTCATATTCTGAGTTTATGCTTTCACTGTTTTAATTCATTTTGATGAATACTGAATCTGTTTTTTGAGTGGGATGAATTAATACACATTCACATTTAGTCTAGATTAGAACTACAGTAAGATCATGTTCACACAGCGCACTGTCAGTCAATAAATGGAAAAAAATAACTGCCGTTATTTTTTTGTTGTGTCAGCAAATATATGGTATAATTGGATTTTATTTTTATTAAATACCTTTACTGTTTTTTGTCTCTTTTATGCAGTTTGGGTGCGGATAAAGCTCTACACAGGTGTCATATTAAAACGGGATTCCTTTTGCTATTTACATTAGTGTTCTTATTGACTGCCATTGTTTACGTCTCTGAATTCCCTCTCAAGACTACTGCGCTCCCTGACACCTTGTATAAACAAGTGCTTAATCAAATACACTCCAATTATGTGGAGACTGAGTCCCCTACTGCCAGTGAAAATCAAACAATATTTTTAACACCCAAAAGTGTCCTGCAGAGTCCTACACAAACCACAGACATTTCAGTGCATCATCATGTGGCTCATCCAAGCAACTATCATTTCATCCTTGATGAACCTGATAAATGTAAGCAGGATCCGTTCCTGGTCTTGATGGTTCCTGTGGCCCCCCATGAGTTAAATGCTCGTAACGCCATCCGGAGCACATGGGGGAATGAGAGCTCAGTGCAGGGAAAAGCAACGCTGACTCTGTTCTTGGTGGGTTTGACTGGAGGAGCTGAAGCTCAACAGCAGCTGGAGGAAGAGAGTCGACAACACAGAGATTTACTGCAGAGCAACTTTGTTGACTCCTACTTCAATCTGACCATAAAGACGATGGTGATCATGGACTGGTTGGCCACTCGTTGCCCTCAAGCGAATTTTAGTATGAAGGTTGATTCTGACATGTACATAAACCTGGATAACCTGATGAGCCTCTTACTGTCACCCAACACACCCAGACAGAACTACATCACAGGGTACTTGATGTGGGACCGGCCTGTCGTCAGAAACAAAAACTCTAAATGGTACGTGGCAGAGGAATTGTACCCTGAACCGAAATACCCCACGTACCTGCTTGGAATGGGATATGTTTTCTCCAATGACCTGCCAGAAAAAATAGTTGAGGCTTCCAAGGAAGTAAAGGCCTTTAACATAGAAGACGCATATGTGGGCACTTGTCTGAAACAGTTGGGCGTTGCACCATCATCTCCCCAGACCCTTCACAGTTTAAAGCCTATCTGGGACAATATAATCGAGAAGATTTTCTCAGAGTTATTACGACAATCCTGGGATCCCCACAGCAGCTAATAGACATTTGGAAGGACGTAAAGAGGCCCATATAAAACAAATCAAATTGGAATAGATGAATGGTTGCCTTTATTTCATTTATTAAATACTGACACAATCAGCGAAGTAAAGACTAAATATTAAATGCTATTTGTTTGTACAGCTCATACAGTAAATAGTTATTTATACATGTATATTTGTATTTATAATTTTATTTCTTTTACATTATTTGTATTGAATTATATACGTATTATTATACAGAAAATTCACTTATAGTGTCATTATGCGTTATTACAATTAGAATGTAATTTATGTAAATCAAATTATTTTGTAAAACGTTTTTGTTAAAATGTTGCCTTTTGGTATCTATGAATGTGACCATAAATATTGGAAATGGGTAACCAGCTTATTTTACAGTATACATAGGATTTCTTTGCAACTGAATTCATTTTATTGGACTTAGCTGTGGTTCTCTTTTTATGTTGGGCTAAAAGGTCAAACAAATGTTTAGAATAACATAAAAAAATACTTTTAAATAAACCATTCAGGACTCTCTGCATGCCCACAAATCCAGAGACAGAGTTGAAATAAAAAAGTGAATTTTATTTGATCGTTGTTGTTTTCAGTTCTGTCCGACTCAAGTGTTGACAAGATCACATTGGCACAGTCATTTTGTATTTTGCATGTCATGCAAATAATGTTGGTAAGGTGAGGTGGAAGCTTCCAGACTATTATAATACCATATATCTTCAAGACATTTAGACATATATATCCAGAACCATGTTAGCAGTTATCTTAAGATGCTTATTTTTATGTTCCAGCTGGCATCAGAAACATAACAGAAAACACTTGCAGATGGAGGAGAACGATTAAAAGATGAATGGTAACATGATCCTTTTGAGTAAAAAATGTTTCTGGAACTTTGCCAGCTCACTGTGACACACCATAGCCTCGCCAGGTGTTTTAAAAGATTCAATAGGTCAGAAGAAAAGACAAGGAGGAGCTCAGATACTATGACTCTGAGATATATCGCTGTTGCAAGACAATAAAAGGTAGGCTTTGCTCAAATGTTTCATATTTCATTTGATTTATGTTTTGCAATGGCTTCTTATTATGCACTCTTAAGAAAATGGTTCTAAACTGTCCCAAATTAGGACTCTTTGGCTCGTAACAATAGCAAAACCTTTTTGGTGCTAATAGAAACCATTTTATCACACTTAAATGGCACTTGTACTCCCAATGTCATGATGATATTGTGGGATGTGAAACCATTAGAAGTACACAATTGAGTTTAGTTACAATGTGTCTCTTCCATTTGATTATGTAAAAACAACTATGCTTATGAAGGGCCAAAAAAATACATACAAAATCTCTGTTAGCCTGCTTTGTAGAAAAAAGGGGCGACGTATCCTTATCTGAACAGAGCTGCTTATATTTACATTTTCTGTTAAGCTAAACAAGAAAAATACTTGATTAGTTGGAAACCAGTTAATTTTTTAGGATTTTCCCCTTTTGATAGTGTGTGACATTTTGCATTGTTGGTTGAGCACTAGCAAATCAATACTGAAGATGGCTTTGGCAGTTAAAGATTTGAAATAAAAAGGCGGGAAAAATCTGTCCCAAAGAACCATTTCAGCATAAAAGGATTCTTCAGGAAGATAAGCAGAACTGTTACTAAGTGTAAAGAACCTTTGAAAAAAAACCCCGTTTTTTAGAGAGTATCTTTGTTTTTTAGTGAGGAGAAAGTATTGAATTTGCATTAGGAAAATGTAATATGATTTTCGTTGAGGTGCCTTCAAGCCTCTGAACACAGTGGTCACAATGATTTGCCTGTTTCCTGAGAGAAGCACTGCATTTTTGCATTTTAATAACTCTGTGACAAAACCCACTTTGAAAAAAAAGGGGAAAAAAGGTTTCTTTTAAAATTATAGGGATAGTTTGCCTTAAAATGAATATTTTGTCATTGTGTACTTAACCTCAGGGATTTCAAAACATGTACGACTTTTGGCTTTATCTGTGGAGAAAAAAAGGCTAATTTTTGTGTAAACTATCCAGGGGTGTTTCTGGGGGGTTGGGGGGGGGGTACCGGCCCCCCTTAAAATATGCTTGCCCCCCCTTGTGCCCTCCCAACAGTGCAGACTGAAAATAGTTTAACATCTGCGGTGCAGGAGCAGTCTGGGTGCTTTTAAAATCTCATGCGCTGCCGCTGATATTATACATTAATCGCCAGCGTAGCGTCACTTGAAGTAGGATTTACGTGACATCTACCCCATTAAAAAAATCCTAGAATTGCCCCTGCAACTATCCCTATAAAATTGAAATCTGAATAAGAAATTCAAGCTCCAAATAAAAGGACTTTTTTTAAATGAACAATTTATTTTCTTTTCAGCCTCGTTCAGATGTTTTCTAAGAGTTGGTTACTGGTTGGTCTCTTCATCCTACTTAATATTTTTTTGCTGTATTTCACTGCCATTACCCTCGAAACAAGAAAGTGGCAGAAAATGGCGAAAAAAACAAGCACCCCCCATGCTGCTTACCCTCAAAATTACAGATTTATCCTCGACCAGCCAAAGAAGTGTGAACAGCAAAAGCCCTTTGTGGTGATTATCGTCCCCGTGGCCCCGCAGAACTTTCAGGCTCGTAACGCCATCAGGATAACGTGGGGCAGCGAGGAGCTCGTCCGGGACAAATTGGTGCTGGTTCTCTTTCTTCTGGGCTCACAAAGTGGTAACGAAACACTGCAGGAGCAACTCAAGAATGAGAGTGTGGAGTATCAAGACCTTCTCCAGAGCAACTTCCTGGACTCCTACAGGAATCTGACCATTAAGACATTGGTGATGATGGAATGGCTCAACAGAAATTGTCCACAGGCGTCTTACGGAGCGAAAGTAGACGCTGATGTGCTTCTCAATATGAAAAACCTATTACATATGCTTGTGAGTCTGAAATCACTACAGCATAACTACATTACCGCCTAGTATTGTATGGAAACACTGTCTTGAGAGATCCATCCAGCAAGTTTTATGTCCCTCATGACGTGTATCCTAAATCCAGATATCCTCCGTATCCTCTGGGCATGTGTTATATATTTTCTATGGACTTACCAGAGAAGATCCTGCACATCTCCAGGCATATCAGGCCTATTTTTATTGAGGACGCATATCTGGGCATGTGCTTGAAGCATTTGGGTATTGCACCTAAGAAACCACCAAATATTGGACAGTTTGTGGTCAAACCACCACAACGATTCAATAGCTGTTACTATTCTCAACTAATAGCAATACTCACAGACAGCCAGACTCAGCTGATTTCCTATTGGATGGATATTCACTCAAACAAAAGACCCTGCTGAAAAGCACTTGGAGTCTAAATTTGTGTTTCTAGAAATGACAATATAGGTAGTTCGGCATAATGTATTTTTACAACAGCAGCCTGTTTGTTTAACCTGATATCTGAGCGTTTGATACATTTGCATACTAAGTGATACACTCGATCTATGAATGTGAAATGTTTACAACACTCTTTTATACCTTTTATGTAAATGAACACGGACTCATTCAGGACACAAATCATTTTTGTAAAAAACATAAACTAGATGTGTTTGTAATCTAAATAAATGAACAGTTTATTAAATAAAAGAATAATAAATGAAAAATTTATGAAATAATAAAAATTAACAGAATTTAAAGTCATATTCTGTCATCTTACAATATTATGCATGCAGATTTAATGACCTCATTTAATAGGAAATATTTGATTTTAAAAGAATATTTCACCAAGAAATGAAAATGTGGGGTCAAAAATGTTTGGTCAAAGATGTTTGTTTGTTCTTCACAACAGATTTGGATAAATGTAGCATTACATCACTTGCTCAGCAATGGATCCTCTGCAGTGAATGGGTGCCGTCAGAATGAGAGTCCAAACAGCTGATAAAAACATCACAATAATCCACACCACCCCAGTCTATCACTTAATGTTTTTGTGAAGTTTAAATCTGCATGCATCCACAATAAAGATTGTTAAACTTCAAACTGTTGCTTCTGACTAAAATACAAATTATTGATCCTCCACAGTGAATGGGTGCCGTCAGATTGAGAGACCAGCTGATGAAAACATTACAATAATCCAAAAGTTCTGAAATTCACATGATTTAGTCTAATCCATCAATTAATGTTGAAAAACGGCATGCATCCATTATTAAAACCTAAGCTTCAAACCATTGCTTCTGACTAAATGCGAGTCCATAATATTGCTTTCTTCAGTGAAAAAGTCATCTTGTCTGAATCAGGAGAGAAATACGGACAGATCAGCGCTGTTTACGTGTTTACTTGTGGATTACTGTGATGTTTTTATCAGCTGTTTGATAAAACAGCTGATTTTGACGGCACCCATTCGCTGCTGAATTTCTCCAAATCTGAACAAACAAATTCTTCTACATCCTGAATGACCCGTCGGTGAGTAAATCTTAAGCAAATTGTCATTTTGTGAGACCTATTCCTTTACAATTCCCATCGTAATCATTTTAAATAACCTAATGGACACAGTAAGCATCATCCACTCATACTGACTCACACACAATTCAATAGGACTCTATTCAAGGACTACCTAAAGCAGTTTAGCTTCCTGCAGGGTGTGCAAAGCAACCACGACTCCCATAAGCAAACCACATAGTCAACACAAAATGAGCTGTTTATATAGGCTATTTACATATATATGTAGCCAGGGATGGGCAGTAATTCAAATACATGTATTTAAAATATGTATTTGAAATACAAAATACTATTTTGTATTTAAATACCTTTGATAAAATGAATGACAAGGAGTAATACTGCCTTCGTGTGCTATCAAAATGTCATATTTCCAAAGTCAGAAGTCCTGATTACAAGCATGTCACATTCAAGTGCTTTGCTGTTGCAAAGAACAGGAATCGTGGAGGATGCCAGGTTTCCGGGGAAAATATTATTAAAGCCAAAACCGTAGATATTTGAGATATTTAATTTTGCTTTAACATTAAAACAAGGTGATCTTGCTTTTATGGGGGAAAAAAGCATACTGTCCCAGCAGGTAAAAAAGAGCACTAGCAAGGGAACATAGCATTAGCACTAGTCAGTCTTGTTGGTCAGATTTTGGTTTTATCAAATAGTTAGTCAAATGTGTTCATTAAACTTTCATCATTACTGCTTGCTATGGTGATAGCATGGGGATTATATTGTCAATAAATGTCAGCAATGATATAAAGTGTAAATCAATTGAACTTTTTCTATATCGTTATATATATCGTCATGGTATGCAAATATATCTGTGGAGCTTTTAGTGAGCAGGAGCTATTGACACGTCAGAGTGATGAATAAACATGGATAAATGAGTTATAAACAGCTTTCTGTGTGTTTGTGTCCCAAGACAAAGATAACTATAATGCTAATAATAAATATATAAACTTAAAAATCAAATGTTCTAAGGGTATACTCACACTAGGCACAGCTGCCTTGTACTAAAGCCCAAGCACGGTTGTCCTTTCGCTAACAGACAGATGATTATTACAGAGGCAGCTGAGAATAATGGTGGAATTTGCAGCTTTACTCGTAAACTACAAACTACATGTTCATCAATAAGATGAGAACCAGACCCATTCTAAATCTAAATGTACTTAAATTAAATTGATTGAAAAGTGTGATATCCAAGTAGTAATAAAGATTTTTGTTGTCATTATGATAACAATAGCGCATACAAAACTAGTAAATTAACTGTTCCATGCTCCGGTGCGGTTAGAGATCACTACATGTGTACCGCACCCGAGCCACCTCTTCAAGCGGGCCAGGACACGGTTAAACGAACCACACTGGACACGGTACAGAGCAGACACACTTGTGAAATGAACTGGACTTTGGGGGTCGATCGTGCTCAAGCATGGATCAGATCTCCTAGTGTGAGTACATCCTAAATCTAAGTGAATAGAAGATAGCACACCACAACTATAACCATAACAGCACAAACATGATGAATGATAAAAACACCGACAGCCAATCTGAATAATTTCTGCTTTAAAGAGCTTGAGCATTTAGTGACAGATGACACAACTGCATTGTATTCTGAGAATACACTAATATAGTTACCTTTATACGTCTTGTTCTTGGTGTAAACAGGCCTTAATAGTGTTACCTGACTGGATGGCCAATTTCACATGTATTTTGTGTATTTTCAAAATACTATATTTGTATTTAAATACATTTTACCACATAGTATTTAGTATTTTTATTTTAAATACATTTGGATGTATTTGTGCTCATCTCTGTCTGTAGCTTGCATGGACACATTACCTCAGAATAGGAACTGTGTGGATTTCAATCTGCTACTGCTCTAGAGCCACTAGAGAGCAGCAAGGTGTTTACCTTCTCTCTTGAAGTGTTTTTAATGAGTGTGGAGACGACATATTTACTTGCACAAATGACTTACACCAAATAACAAGTACCATTACAACAAATTATACAAACACCAGTCTACAGTTTTTGCAATACATCGTGGTGACTTGATATGAACCACTAGCTGTCAAGAATATATGAAAATGAATTCAAATTGAAGGATTTTTCCCTCAAATGTCAGAACCTGACTAAATGATACCCATATTAATACACATACTGAGTCGCATTTACAATTAAAATTGAGTGTAATTACAAAAAACAAGGCCCTAGGCTTCATGAAAAGAAGAATTTCGCGGGTGTGGCTAGGGGGGCGGCATATACCTGTTGTTATGGAGGCTCTTGTTTGCGGGCACAAACGTCGATTGAGATACTCTACTACTGGACAGTTGTGTTAAAGTGCTGGACTTTACGCAGAAACGCACCACAAACGCGTTTCAGAGGCGTTCACCTGGTTATAACCGCGTCTGATGTAAGTAATACACGTTTATTTCGAGAGTTTGATTCCTATGTCGTAGCCTACTTTATAGTGTGTGTAGGCTAACATTACAGTAGTGCAAAATAAAGTGGCGTTGTCAAAGGTACCGCGTTTATATCGCGTTTATATATATAATATCGCGAGAAATAAATATGTATTTTATACATTTTATATGTATGTATACGAGTATTTAATGAGAGGAAAATTGCGATTATTAGATTTAATATACAATTAATAGAATATTGACAAGACATGATCACAAAAATAAAATTCCTAGTTCCATGTTAGGTTAAATGGATAAGTTCATAATGTAAATTTAATCTTAAAAAGCTTGTTAACTAGGCTAATTGTTTTAGTATGATGACCCATTCATGATGAAATGAGTAATTACTCCTACTACTACTAGCCTATAAATAGAACTATTAATAATACAATATATTTCAGAATTAGGTAATAAAGACAATAGGCCAGGGCCAAACTCTTTAAAATGTTCCTGTGGCTCAGTGCTAGAGCATTGCGTCAGCAACGCAGAAGGTTGTGGGTTCAATTCCCAGGCAAAAATGTATAGCCTGAGTGCACTGTAAGTCGCTTTGGATAAAAGCGTCTGCTAAATGCATAAATCTAAATGTAAAATAAATCAGTTTAATATGATACATTAAACTATTTTATAACCTCATATAAATTGTTTAGTGTAAAGGGCTCGTTTGCAACATAACACAAACCAATAAAAAACTTGGCTAGTGTATGAGAAAGTTGACCTGTATTCTCCCTACATGTCATCATACACGAAACCTTTGGTTTCTAGTGAGAAGCATTTAGTTTCAGCCTCATTTAAAATGCAAGTGTAAGTTTACACCTGGCAGTATTATGGTCTGCCTTTCCAATTCAATAGAATAAGTTGTAGAAACCTGGCAAGGGTGTGAGTCTCGCCCTAAACGTCAGTGTTTTACCAGCCAAACCAGATGCACTCTGGACATTTGTTGTGTTTGGCATTCAGCCATAACTGTTAACTGGAGCAGTACCTGCATTGATACAATGAGATTATGCATGGCTCCAACTTTTCAGGCCTTATTCAGATAGGTTCAACTGATTTTTGTTTGATTGATCTCCATCTAAAAGATCAAATCAGATTTCAAGTAGTTTTTCGTAATTCTTCCCCATTGGTTTTTATACAAAGTATTCATAGTTGTTTGAAAAACAGAACTATAATAATAAATGAATCTGTCCGGAGCAAAAAACAACAACAAGAATTTAAATATTTTTCTTTCTTTTTTTCTAGTAAAATAAATACATGAGCTAAGAAGACACACAATATTAAATGTCACAGATGTATATTTTACTGAGTAATCCAATATGGGGGTGTCTAAATGACAATGGTCACCTGATGTTTGGAGCTAAATTACAGGGGTTAAAAATTACTTTAAAAGATAGCAGCATCATTATTTGTTTATACAGAGATTGGTAGGTATATTAGTCAAATCAATTAACTTTAACTGTCTTTGTTTTATATGTATACTGTTGGTGACTTGTTCCTCCCCCCTCTTGCTTGCATGCTTGTAACTGAAGAAGTATTACGCTTATCTTAATATCCTTTTAGATTCTGGTTCTTAATAAACTTTTATTTTATTTAAGACCCTATATGCTTCAATCCCAGAGATATGGGCTTCCCAATGTGACTCGATGTTCAAATGTTATCAAAAGTAATCCAGGGTTTAGGAATGTATAGTGTGACATGTCAGAGTATGAATAACTAAGATGAATTATTAACTCTGAGTCTGAGTACAAGCAGTGTGAAACTAAATAAGATTACACAGGATTGTGGTTTGAATTACATGGGCGAAACTATTTTTTCGTATTTGAAAGAATGTTTCAAAGTTTGAAGTACTTTCAGTGATTCTGCCAAATATGCTGTTTAGCAGTGCTTGCTACTACTTGGTCTATGATTATGCTTCACATGTTATAACATGAGGAAATCCTAATGCTTTAACAATCCAGCTGAGGCAAATCATGGTTAGTTGATGTGAACACAATGTGTGTGGAGAGCAACCACATGCCTCAACTTGACTATTTTTTGCATGCAGACAGGTCTGTTCTATGTAGTTCGGTTAACCATATTTGGAAAATGGTTAATATTCAACACCACATTGAGTTCCCCATATCTATGCAATTTTATCATATAGGGAGTTTGAAAAACAATTCAAAATTTTCCCATTTTTAAACCCTCCCCATTGGTATGTAATTTTTACCAATAGACCTATCATTCCCTATCAGTCGGTCACTCTCGACGTCACGTCGGAGGACCGACGAATTGGGATATCGCTTAGAGAGACCTATCCACTTCGAGTGTAAACTAAACGAGCCAATGCACATTGGCATGCGATTATTGCATCCAGCTGCCGCTGATCACAGCGTGAGCATAAATAGGCAGCAGGTGCAGCGATATTCAGCTTTTCGCTCGAGCCGAGCGGTGTTTATCGCTCTGCTCCAGACTTACCTCTGAGAGTGCCTCAAGACTCTGGTGTTGGCGGACGGCGATTCAGCGGTGGTGGTCTCCTTCGTCGAGTGGATTGCACACATCAGGCTGCACTACCCCTGTTGTGTTGCAGCGACCATCTCCCTGTGCGCTTCAGCACGCTAAAAGAGCAAACACTTTCAAAAGAGTGTTACGGGCGGAACGCCTTTTTAAGACGCGTTTTAAAGATGCCCTTCCGCGCTTGGATGCGGTCGTTACCTGGCGCCGGTGATGGTCACGATCGCTGCCTCTCGTGTCTGGGCATTGAACACGCAGAGGCGGCTTTTTGTGGACGAGTCATGCCCCCATTGCGGGGATGACCGCCGGGCCGCGGACCAGGCTTCGCTTCCTGCAAAGGGGCGGGTACCCGTGCTCTGCCGAGATCTAGGGTTCCCCTGGTGGCTACCGGGAGGCTACTCCGCAGTAGCCGGGCTGGTCTTACGGTGACAGTGAGGGAATTCCCTCAGCGAGGGCTCCTCCTGTTACCGGCACTTCCGCAACCATGGAGCTGCCTGGGAGGCGGGCTGGCCCTCCCATGGAGGGGTACCGCAGTATCCTTTGGCGCTCCTCCCGGCGATCGGATGTCGATCGCTACATTGGAGGGTGAGTCAGACCAATCCGGAGATGATGGTTCAGTACCGCTGCCACCCTCCGGCGGTCAGCGGTGCCGGATTTGGATCCGGAAATGGTGGCTATGCTTTCCGGGCCGCTGAGAGTGTTGGGCTCGAGTGGACGCCCACCGTGTCCCGAACCCTCAAGGCTGGACGATTGGTTTCTCGGGTGGCCCGCTGGTTCTCAGGGCCCCACCCGGTGCCTTTCTTCCGGAAGTGCATGATGAGCTCACTGGAACATGGACGGCACCTTTCACTGCCAGAAACCGCTCAGTGGCTCATCCTCCCTCGCCACCCTTGATGGCGGAGCGGCGCGGGTATACGGAGGTCCCGCCGGTGGAGCGATCGGTTGCGGCGCAATTGTGTCCAAGGACCGCTTCTACCTGGCGCGGTAATCCGTTGCTCCCTCCCGGCCTGTAGGCACTCGTCGGCCCTGACCGGCAGTGCCTATGCGCGGCCCGCGGAGAAGCTGCTTCAGCCCACACGCTATGCGTTGTTGCAGGTTCACCAGGCCAAGGCACTGAGGGACCTGCACGAGGGTGGTCACGATCCAGGAGTTCTCAGTGAGCTTCGACCGCCACGGACCTCGCGCCACGAGCGGCGAAGGTTACGGGCGCGGTCTCTGGGCTCGCGATGTCCACCATGGTGGCCAGGGCGCCACCTCTGGCTGTGTCTGGCTGTCATGAAGGAGGTAGACAAAGGCACGGTTCCTGAATGCCCCTGTATCCCAGACCGCCTGTTCGGGCGAGCGGTGGAGAACTTGGCCCAGCAGTTCTCCGCTGCGCAGAAGCAGACTGAGGCAATCCGGCACATCCTGCCCCGGCGGCAGCTGCTGCCTCCACCCGCCGCGCGGCAGTGCCTCGGTCTACGCCGAGGGCGGCCCCTGCATCGCCGCCCGCTCCCCGCAGCAGACGCAGCAGCCTCCAGCCAAGCAGCGCCCGTGGAGCCGGCCGCAGGCAGCCGCCTCCCCGCCCTGGCCCCCGCCAAACCAGGCGGCAAGCGTCCGAGCAAGAGGCCCTGAGACGGGCGACCCAGAGAGATGGAGATGTTTGCTCGGGAGATGGTGAACGCACTCCCTCCCCGGAGGAGGGCCGGGCGGAGAATCTTTTGTTTCCTTTTTGCCACTGGCCTCACGGTCAGTGGTACCCAAAACCTCGGCAAAGAGCAGTTTCCTCTATCTCTGGGTCCCCAGAGGGACGGGGTTGTGAACGAGTCAAACTTGAGTTACACTCACCCTCCTCTCTCGCCAGTAGGCAGCTGTGGGCGGTTCGAGAGGGCGGTCAATCGCACTCACGCACCCTCTGCCAAATTAGAAGCAGGTGTCGTGCACGCACACCCGACCCGCTCGACCGGCAACGAGGCGCCGAGCCGGGTCCCTGCGTTCCACCTCGCTGCCCCACCGCTGGTACGTCGGTGGGTTCGTTGGTGTCACTATGCACGGTTCTGGGGGCCTGGCTAGCGCTCCCAACCCGTCTCGCTGGCTCCTCCGCACCATCAGACTCGGCTATGCGATTCAGTTCGCCCGCGACCTCCCAAGTATCAGCGGCATCCACTCCACCACAGTGAGGGCAGCGGATGCCCCATCTTGCGAGCAGAGATCGCAGTCCTACTGGCGAAGGACGCGATAGAGCCGGTCCCTCCAGCCGATATGAGGTCGGGGTTTTACAGCCCTTACTTCATTGTACCCAAGAAAAGCGGTGGGTTAAGACCAATCTTGGATCTGCGTTTTGAACCGGGCCCTTCACAGGCTCCCGTTCAAAATGCTCACACCGAAACGCATCTTTGGGTGCGTCCGTCCCCGAGATTGGTTTGCAGCGATCGACCTGAAGGACGCGTACTTCCATGTGTCGATCCTTCCGCGCCACAGGCCATTCCTGCGGTTTGCGTTCGAAGGACGGGCATATCAGTACAAAGTCCTGCCCTTCGGGCTGTCCCTGTCGCCCGTGTCTTCACGAAAGTAGCGGAGGCAGCCCTTGTTCCCTGAGAGAACAGGGCGCGCATTCTCAACTACCTCGACGACTGGCTTATACTGGCTCAGTCTCAGGACCAGTTATGCGAACACAGGGACATGGTGCTCGCACCTCAGCCAGTTGGGCCTTCAGGTCAACTGGGAAAAAGAGCAAACTCTCCCGGTGCAGAGGATCTCTTTTCTCGGTATGGAGTTAGACTCGGTCAGTCAGACAGCGCGCCTCACGCAGGAACGCTCAGTCGGTGTTGAACTGCTTGAATACATTCAAGAACAGGGCGGCACCACTGAAACAGTTTCAGAGGCTCCTGGGGCATATGGCGGCTGCGGCGGCGGTCACGCCGCTGGGGCTGCTCCATATGAGACCGCTTCAACACTGGCTCCATGGCCGAGTCCCGAGGTGGGCGTGGCAGAGCGGCACGCTGAGGGTCCAAGTCACTCCAGCCTGCCGCCAAACCTTCACCCGTGGTCAGACCTTTCATTCCTTCGGGCAGGAGTGCCCCTGGAACAGGTCTCCAGGCACGCTGTGGTTTACACGACGCCTCCGCCAAGGGCTGGGGGCCACGTTCAACGGGCATGCAGTGTCAGGGGTTTGGGCGGATCCCCAACTGCACTGGCACATCAACTGCCTAGAGTTGCTGGCAGTACACCTGGCCTTGAACCGTCTCAAGAGACGCCACGAGGCGAGCATGTACTAGTCCGTCACGGACAACACGGCGACCGTTGCGTACATCAACCGACAAGGTGGTCTACGCTCCCGTCGCATGTCACAACCCTTCGCCACGCCTCCTCCTCTGGAGTCGGAAGCATCTGAGGTCGCCGCGCCATTCATATCCCGGGCTTGCTCAACCGGACAGCCGACGAGCTGTCACGAGCTGCGCTCCCCGGAGAATGGAGACTCCATCCCCAGACGGTCCAGCTGATTTGGCGACGTTTTGGACTCGCACAGGTAGACCTGTTCGCGTCCCTAGAGACGTCGCATTGCCAGTTGTTCTACTCCCTGACCGATGGAACACTCGGCACGGACGCACTGGCACACAGTGCCCCCCAGTGAGCCTTCTCGCACAGACACTGTGCAAGGTCAGAGAGGAAGAGGAGCAGATCCTGCTCGTGGCACCATACTGGCCTACCAGGACTTGGTTCCCAGAGCTGATGCTCCTCGTGACAGCCCCTCCCTGGCAGATTCCTCTGAGGAAGGATCTACTGACTCAGAGACGGGGCACCTTATGGCACCCGCGTCCAGACCTCTGGAAACTTCATGTCTGGTCCCTAGATGGGACGCGGAGGTTCTAGGTGACCTACCCCAAGAGGTAGTTGACACCATCACTTCGGCGAGAGCACCGTCTATGAGACACGCTTACGCCTTGAAGTGGAACCTGTTCGTCGAATGGTGCTCTTCTCACAGAGAAGACCCCCGGAGATGCCCGATCAGAGTCGTGCTATCCTTCTTGCAGCAAGGGTTGGAGCGAAGGCTGTCTCCCTCCACCCTCAAGGTCTACGTGGCCGCGATTGCTGCCAACCACGACCCTGTGGAAGGGAAGTCGGTGGGGAAGCATGACTGGGTCGTCAGGTTCCTTAGGGGGGCTAGAAGGCTGAATCCTCCACGCCCCCCCTCTATACAACAGTCGAGCCCAAGTTTCTCTCAATGAAAACTCTGCTCCTGCTTGCACTGGCCTCCATTAAGAGGGTTGGGGACCTGCACGCATTTTCGGTCGACGATTCGTGCCTACAGTTTGGACGGCGGATTCCCAGATAATCCTGAGGCCCGGCTATGTGCCCAAGGTTCCACTACTCCATTTAGAGACCAAGTGGTGAGCCTGCAAGCGCTGCCCCCGGAGGAGGCAGACCCAGCCCTGGCTTTGCTTTGTCCCGTCCGAGCATTAAGACACTACGTTGACAGGACGCAAAGCTTCAGGACCTCAGACCAGCTCTTTGTCTGTCACGGAGGCCGGCAGAAAGGGAATGCCGTCTCCAAGCAGAGGATGGCCCACTGGATAGTGGATGCCATCACCCTGGCTTATCAGGCACAGGGTGTGCCTTGCCCGTTCAGGTTGAGAGCTCACTCTACGAGAAGTGTAGGCGTCCTCCTGGGCGCTGGCTCGTGGCGCCTCACTGACAGATATTTGTAGAGCTGCGGGCTGGGCGACCCCTAACACATTCGCTAGATTCTATAGCCTTCGTGTGGAACCGGTTTCCTCCTGTGTTCTCACCTCAAAGCGGGTAGAAGCACTGAGGGGCCCCGGTTTCGGGTCGGCTTGCTAAAAACTGCTCCAGAGAGTCCACTGTAGACCCTGTCGAGCTCCTCCATCCCTCGGCAGCTGGACGTGGCGGGCGTCCGCGCCAGGCCCTCACTCGATGAATCCTTGAGAACCGGTGAGGGCTGGGTTCCATATGTAGAGACCGTTCGGATCCCATATGTGTATTTCCACGGTTAGCCTTAGAGCCCGTGTTTCCCGGCAGACTTCCTGCTACTCCAAGAGGTTACAATCACCTCCAATCTTCCATATGCATCTGACTATTGTCCATATGTGTAACTGCCTCTGAACCTCCCTCGGGAAGGTAAGGGCTTCCATAGCGTCTCTGTTCTGAGCTGAGCAGATGCGTTTTCCCAGTGGTTATCCAGTCCTACTGAGTGGGTAGTGCCATAGCAACAGTAACGGATCTTCCTATGGGGCCCTAACCTGCGCCAAAAAATAACGGCACAGGAGGCCTCCACGGGACACTGGAAGGGGCAGTATCCGTGGCCTTTTGGTAGGGATCCCAATTCGTCGGTCCTCCGGCGTGGCGAGAGTGACCGACTGATAGGGAACGTCTCGGTTACGTATGTAACCCTCGTTCCCTGAAGGAGGGAGAACGGAGACGTCACGTCCGTCGCCACGGCTCCTGTACCACCGCTGAGCGGCGGGCCCCGGCTCGGCTCCTCAGCGAAAACCTGAATATCGCTGCACCTGCTGCCTATTTATGCTCACGCTGTGATCAGCGGCAGCTGGATGCAATAATCGCATGCCAATGTGCATTGGCTCGTTTAGTTTACACTCGAAGTGGATAGGTCTCTCTAAGCGATATCCCAATTCGTCGGTCCTCCGACGTGACGTCTCCGTTCCCTCCTTCAGGGAACGAGGGTTACATACGTAACCGAGACGATCTCTATGTAAAGTTTACATTTACATTTAGTCATTTAGCAGATGCTTTTATCCAAAGCGACTTACAATTGGGGAGTACATAAAGCGATTAATCTTGAAGAGGCAAACATACAGAGGAAGTGCCAATAACACCAAGTCTCAGGCATTGTTCAAATAAGTACATGCTAGCAAGGGAAGGAGAGAAAGATAAAGAGAAAGATGAAGATTTTGAAAAAAAGTTACATCATTTTTTTTTTTTTTTTTTTTTAAGTAGTCAAGTAGAGTTGAAAGAGATGAGTTTTCAGTTGTTGCTTGAAATTTGACAGGAATCCAGCATTCCGGATGGGGGTGGGAAAATCATTCCACCGGCCAGGAACGGTGAAAGAGAATGTTCTGGAGAGTGATTTTGAGCCTCTCTGTGATGGTACCACGAGGCGTCGCTCACTAGCAGATCTCAGACTTCTGGAGGGGATGTAAATTCGTAATAGTGAGTGAAAGTAGGTGGGTGCTGAGCCTGTGGTTGTTCTATATGCAAGCATCAGCGTCTTGAACTGGATGCGAGCTGCAACTGGTAGCCAGTGCAAGGACACAAAGAGAGGTGTAACATGGGCTCTTTTGGGCTCGTTGAAGACCAGTCGTTACCAGTCGTAAAGTTAACATAATGACGCTGCCATCTTTCTTAAGTCATTTTACCCCCATGTAATTTGGCTCCATATCTCAGGAGAAAATTTTTATTTTAATTACTTAGTAAATACAGATCCATGGCATTTAATAAGTTGTCTTTTTTCATTATTTTGTGTTTGTCTTCCTTCAGAAGTAATGCTAACACAATCAAAAAATTGAGCCAGGAACGTTTCTGAGATTAGTTGATCTAGCAGCAAAAGAGCTAAAGTCTCTCAGAGGACAGAGGAACTGTTTTTTCTGATATAACAGGCCGCTCTGGTTAAATAGTAAACGAGTCAGCAAGTGTGTTGAAGAGAAGAAATTGAAAGCTTCATTATCGCTGCTAAAGGTTTGTCTGAAATTACCAGCATTCAGAGTAAGATGTGTGGATTGATTTAACTAATTAATTTAGAGGCATACCCTTTTAAGTAGAATACTAAACAATTTGCTTTAATCAAGTCTTAATTTATGTTGTTACAAATGTGGTGTTGTGCTCAAGAGTGTCGACGATTGGGAAAGTATCAGTAATGCCAGAATAGAAGGGATTCGGTTTACTGTAAAGCACAAATAAGTGCACAGTGTGCCTTAGTTCTCTGTTTCTACAAATTCTAAATTCTAAAAATAGTTCAATGAGGTAAATTGTGTGTGCGTTAAATTACAGCTAGAAAATGTCTTATTCATTTGTGGAATATATTATGAACTTAACTTTATTGTATGCTTTTATGGGAGGCATTTAGATGCAGTATTTGCGGATGTATTTTGTATGTGAACTGCATATGTGGTTTGACGCATTCATTTGTTGACACCGTAATCACGAGAGCATTTGGACTCTAGCTTGAATCAGACTAGTGTTGTCCTTTAGGTTGGGAGGAGAAGATTGCCATTTCTGCCGGGTTTGGAGACTAGGGAGTGTGGTGGCTTCTGCCTTTTCTATGAAGAATCACTCTTGAAATCTTGGGGTTTTGATGCCAGAATATAGACTTTATTTCAAACAGAGAAATAAAGCCGAGACGTTCCTGCTGGAAGGATCTTCCTAATGTATTTTGTGTCCTCCTTAAATAGTGTCTCCTATAGGCGTGTTTAACACATTTCACATACAGTGGGGCAAAAAAGTATTTAGTCAGCCACCAATTGTGCAAGTTCTCTCACTTAAAAAGATGAGAGAGGCCTGTAATTTTCATCATAGGTATACCTCAACTATGAGAGACAAAATAAGAAAAAAAAATCCAGAAAATCACATTGTAGGATTTTTAAAGAATTTATTTGCAAATTATGGTGGAAAATAAGTATTTGGTCAATAACAAAATTTCATCTCAATACTTTGTTATATACCCTTTGTTGGCAATGACAGAGGTCAAACGTTTTCTGTAAGTCTTCACAAGGTTTTCACACACTGTTGCTGGTATTTTGGCCCATTCCTCCATGCAGATCTCCTCTAGAGCAGGGATGTTTTGAGGCTGTCGCTAGGCAACACGGACTTTCAACTCCCTCCAAAGATTTTCTATGGGGTTGAGATCTGGAGACTGGCTAGGCCACTCCAGGACCTTGAAATGCTTCATACGAAGCCACTCCTTTGTTGCCCGGGCGGTGTGTTTGGGATCATTGTCATGCTGAAAGACCCAGCCACGTTTCATCTTCAATGCCCTTGCTGATGGAAGGAGGTTTTCACTCAAAATCTCACGATACATGGCCCCATTCATTCTTTCCTTTACACAGATCAGTCGTCCTGGTCCCTTTGCAGAAAAACAGCCCCAAAGCATGATGTTTCCACCCCCATGCTTCACAGTAGGTATGGTGTTCTTTGGATGCAACTCAGCATTCTTTCTCCTCCAAACACGACAAGTTGAGTTTTTACCAAAAAGTTATATTTTGGTTTAATCTGACCATATGACATTCTCCCAATCCTCTTCTGGATCATCCAAATGCTCTCTAGCAAACTTCAGATGGGCCTGGACATGTACTGGCTTAAGCAGGGGGACACGTCTGGCACTGCAGGATTTGAGTCCCTGGCGGCGCAGTGTGTTACTGATGGTAGCCTTTGTTACTTTGGTCCCAGCTCTCTGCAGGTCATTCACTAGGTCCCCCCGTGTGGTTCTGGGATTTTTGCTCACACTTCTTCTGATCATTTTGACCCCACGGGGTGAGATCTTGCGTGGAGCCCCAGATCGAGGGAGATTATCAGTGGTCTTGTATGTCTTCCATTTTCTAATAATTGCTCCCACAGTTGATTTCTTCACACCAAGCTGCTTACCTATTGCAGATTCAGTCTTCCCAGCCTGGTGCAGGTCTACAATTTTGTTTCTGGTGTCCTTTGACAGCTCTTTGGTCTTGGCCATAGTGGAGTTTGGAGTGTGACTGTTTGAGGTTGTGGACAGGTGTCTTTTATACTGATAATGAGTTCAAACGGATGCCATTAATACAGGTAACAAGTGGAGGACAGAGGAGCCTCTTAAAGAAGAAGTTACAGGTCTGTGAGAGCCAGCAATCTTGCTTGTTTGTAGGTGACCAAATACTTATTTTCCACCATAATTTGCTAATAAATTCTTTAAAAATCCTACAATGTGATTTTCTGGATTTTTTTTTCTTATTTTGTCTCTCATAGTTGAGGTATGCCTATGATGAAAATGACAGGCCTCTCTCATCTTTTTAAGTGGGAGAACTTGCACAATTGGTGGCTGACTAAATACTTTTTTGCCCCACTGTATATGCATTTTCCTTACACATACAATTTGTTTCCTCCCTATTTCCCCCTTTGAGACTTAGTAAGTCTCACATTTGCTTCGCTTCACCCAGAGTGCTAATTCAGAATCCAGTCTTGTCAGTTAACACTACGTAGTGACTAAATAAGTCACACAGTTTTATCAACAATGACTAGATTATGCAGCAGCACTCTGTCGGAGCATCAGGACCAAACATCTCCCCCCACACTTGACTATAGGATAGAGTAAAAGATCCTGTCTCCGTACCCCTTCATTTAATATAAAACAATGTTATAAGCATGAGCGTGTAATTGGCTCACCACTTGCCTGTGGTTGTCATAGTCATGTATAAAAGACAATAGAATTAAACATCAAAACACAAAAATTGTAACATCACAAAAAATAACATCGTTGATCTTCAGCCCAGACACTTTGCGCATCATAGAGGGCCACCCTTAGGCAGTGGTTTAGGCTAGTCCTTACACCCAGGGTATGTTTCTCCTTTATACCTCTTCTTCGTCCTCATCGTAATTACTGGAACTATCATCCAAAGTTTGCTCATTTAAGTTTAGTTTGTTTAGCCATCCTTCATAATGTTCATCCAGGTTCTCTTCTGTAATCATTTGTCTATTGTTTGGGACATTTATCATTTCCATTTGCTTAACAGTAGCGTTAACGATTAATGTTCTTAATATGGGTAATACACAGCAAAATAATAATCCTCCTATTAACATGGCAACTCCTAGAAACATTCCCAGTTTAGCAAACCATGCTCCCCATGCTCCAAATTTTAAATCAAACCAATCCCAAATTCGTTTGTCTCTTCCTGCATTTGCTGTAACTTCAGCTCTTAATTTTTGTATTTTAGTCATAACTTCACTAAAAGCTCCCCCTTGTGCAGTATTATTTGGTATAAAAGTACAACATTGATCTCCAAACATAACACAAACTCCTCCTTTGTCTGCCAAAAGCCAATTGAGAGCTTGTCTGTTTTGCCATGTCATTTTACTTGTTGCGTGCACTTGGTCTCCTAATAAGGTTAATGCATCATCAGTATAATTAAAGAATCTTTGTTGATTATAATAAATATAATTAATCCATTCTGTATTTTTGTTTGGTGTGATCCAAACAAATATTGACTCAAAACCTGCTTTTACTTCATTTCTTGCTTTAAATTCATTTGGAATTCCTCGTGGTTGTCCGATTGGGTCTATATATACATTGGGGTCTGGCTCGTAACCTCTTCTAATTCTGTGGTCTTCTTTGTTTGTGCTTTGTTCTGTTCCCCATTGGACCATGTTAATTTCTTGTAGTAATCGTACTCTTACGCATATACCTTTCCATCCAATTGGTAAAGAAGGCAATAATGACTCACCTCCACAGATCCAAAAGAAATCTGCTATTATTAATGATTGGGCTTCATAAATTTCTATAGAAGGTAAGGCAATAGTTTGATTTTCACATTTTTCTGGCGCTATTTTACTTCCTTTATTTGTTCCGAGTGCTAAAAGTTCTGGAGCTCTAGAAGGAATTCCTGATTTCCAAGAATTTTTCCTATCTATATACCAACTAACACTAACAGCACATTTTCCTTTGAACTTGCCCACATTTTGTGTTCCTTTTGGTTTATGGAAACACTCATATTCTTGTTTATAATCTATGCTATACCATTTAGGAATCTCTACTTTCCGTTTTTCAATTTTTATATTTTGGCTGACATCTGAATACTGATACCAAGATCCCCAGAGTGGTCTAAAGAACTAATCTTTTAATTTAGGATTTCCCAAAAATCCTAGACATTCAGCTAAACAATATGGTCTGGTAAAATCAGTTAAATGACAAAAGTTTTTCCCAAATTCGGCACATTTTTGATAGTCATATGGATTTGGTATGGCTATCACTTTGTTTAATGGAGATTTGGAGCACAGCAAGCAAATTTCTTTCCCTGTTTCTCTAGCAGTATAGGCTGCCGATCTGTACCACTTGTTATTTTGGGCTGTGTCCCATAATTCATCATTTTGACTAAGTTCTTCATCACCTTGGATATCATGATCCGTATTTCTACGATATTTGATCATTATTGGTTCTATTGAGTTGATATCATTATCACTGTTGTTCAGCGGTTGAAAAGTTAATTGCAGGGAAGTCAGGTTGCTTTCTGTTGGTTGAGTTTGGGCTTGCATTATTATGTGCACTAGACATATAATGATCTTCAGGTATGTTGTCAGATTTATTCTCTCTCCTCTCCTCTTCATCTGACAGGAGGATGTGAGTTCCTTGTGAATCTTTGCCTTGTGAATCTTCAGTTTGCACTTCATCTTGTGTCTCTTGTTTCTCCTTGTCCCTTTCTCCTGAATTATCTGCTTGTTTGTTTCTTTTTCTTTCCGTCCTTCTCTTGGGAACTCGAGTACAGTGGTTTAGATGATACCAGGTTGTGCTTCCCTCCACTTGGACTGCTGTTGGAGTAGCTCTCACCACTTTGTAGGGTCCTTCTCTCCTGGGCTCATTCCATTTTCTCCGGAATACCCTCAAATATACTTGGTCACCCGGAACAACTGGTGATGACGTCTCTGTTTCCTCACTGGGCTCTTTTCTTTTTTCCTGTAAATAGATAACTTTATGTATGGCAGTTAATTTCTTCATATACGAGCGAAGTTCCATTTGTAATTGCTCTAGAGGCGGTCCTTTGTAGGGGACAGGCATGGGTCGACTCGTAAGCATTTTAATGTGGTGTTACGTGCGCGTTTCTGTTAGTTTGCATCGTCAATCCAGTTAAGTTTAGTACTTTCGCATATTTTGTTCAGTTTGGCCTTGATGGTTCCATTCAATCTCTCTACTGCCCCTTGTGATTGAGGATGGTAAATACACCCTTGTCTTTGCTTTATTCTTAATTGTTGCAGTACTTGTTTTACAGTTTTTTGTATGAATGCCGAGCCATTATCTGAACTTATTTCTGATGGTATACCAAATCTAGGAATTACTTCTCTTGTCAGAAATGTAATTACTGTTCCTGCTCCTTGATCTGCTGATGGTACTGCCTCCACCCACCTGCTAAATCTGTCTATGATCACAAGCATGTACCTTTTGCCTTGTACTCACTTTATCATATCCACATAGTCCATTACAAAATGCTTAAATGGTCCTTCTGGTACTGGTATATGGCCTATTGGTGTTGCTATCCCTTTCCTCACATTGTATTTGGCACAAACTTCACATGTGCACAAAAATTCATCCACCATTGCATGTAAATAAGGAGACCAAAATTCATGCTGTTTAATTTTCCTTACTATTTCCCCCCTTGAGCAATGGTCAAAACCATGCGCATCTGCAATGAGAATATTTAAAAGTGAAGTTGGTGCAACAATTTGTCCTTCATGTGCATGCCAGATCTCTCGTGAGTCTTTTTTAGCTCCCCTTTGGTGCCACATTGATTGTTCATAGGGGCCTGCTTGTTGTTGAATTCTAATTATATCATCCAATTTAGGTTGAGGTTCTATTAGTACTACAGGTGCTAATACTGCTACCTTACATCCTGAAGCTTTTTTAGCTTCTAAATCTGCTGCATTGTTTCCCTTAATGACATAATCATATCCCTTTTTATGTGCCTGACATTTGATTACTGCTAGTCTTTTTGGTAGCATCATAGCAGAAATTAATTGACCTATTTGTTCATCATGTTGGATGGGAGTCCCATCACTCTTTTTGAAACCTCTTTGCTTCCACACTGCTCCGAATAGATGACATACACCATGAGCATATGCTGAATCTGTGAAAATATTGGCTGTTTGTCCTTTTGCTTGCAGCTGTAAGAGCTTTTAATTCTGCTAATTGAGCAGAACAGGGTTGTACACAATGTTGTGATATCACAGTTACAAATTCTTCTTTGTCACTTTTCACTACTGAATATCCTGTATGATTTCCTACGTGGTCTTTAAAACTAGAACCATCTACGAAGTAAGTAACTTCTGCTTCCGTGATGGGTGTTGATTCAAGATCTGGTCGTAATCTTGTAAATGCCAATGACTCATTCACACAATCATGAGGTTTCCCTTCAAAAGCCAAAGGAATTAATTCAGCTGGATTAACTGTACGGCACCGTTTAACTGTAACATCTGGATATGTGAGTAGGGATGAATAGGCCAGAATTCGAGCTTGAGTCAGAACAAATTTCCCTTGTTCTAATAATTCCACAATTTTATGATGAGTATAAATAGTTACTGGGTATCCCATGGTTAGTGTGGATGCTTTTTCATTAAGCATAATATACTGCTGCCAGGCCTTGTTGATAACATGGTGGGTAACCCTGTGCTACATTATCCAACTTTGTGCTGTAATAAGCTATAGGCTGTTTTTTCCTCCCACTACAAGTCTCTTGCACCAGTACAGCTGATGCATAACCATCAACTCTATTTGCCACATACAAATGAAAGTTTTTAGAGTAGTCAGCCAGTCCCAACGTAGGGGCCTGTTGCAGCTCTTTTTTGATAGTCTCAAATGCTATTAAGGCATCTGTGTTCCATTTTAATGGATTTCTTAAATGTTGCAATCCTGCTTGTTTCATGATTTCTCTTAATGGCCCTGTCTTTACTGCATAGTCTTCTATCCAATTGGCACTAAAGCCAGTCATTCCTAGGAAAGTCATCATTTGTCCTACTGTTTGAGGCAATGGTGCTTTACCTATGCCTTCTAACTGTGCTGGAGCTATAGCTCATGTGCCAAATGCAATCAATCTTCCCAAGTATTCAACTTGAGGCTGGCAATACTGTATTTTGTTTTGGGACACTTTTGTGACCTCCTTGTGCTAATTTTGTCAAGACCTTAATAGAGTCTCTATGACATTGTTCTAGTGAGGAAGAACAAATAATCAAATCATCCATATATTGTAATAGTGTACTATCTATAATAAGATCTTCTAAATCTGCCTTTAAATTCGATTAAATATGTGTGGTGAATGTTTAAATCCTTGAGGGATTCTGGTGTATGTATACTGTTTACCTGCATATGTAAAGGCAAATAAATATCTACTCTCTTCTGCTAGCGGCACACTGAGTAAGCTGAGCAGAGATCAATTACCGTAAAGTATTTGGCATCAGGAGGACATTTCTTCAGTAACGTGTGTGGGTTTGGTACTTCAGCTGGCAAATCCTCTACTATTTCATTGATTGCTCGTAAGTCATGAACAAGTCGCCATCTATTTTGTCTGCTTTAATTACAGGCAAAAATTGGAGTGTTACAGTAACTAGTTGTTTCTATTAATACTCCTGCCTTCACTAAACCTTCAATAGTGTTTTTTATCCCTACTTCAGCATCTGGATGCAAAGGGTATTGTGCTTTTCTGGGCAGACGTGCATCTGGCTTAAGTTGCACTCTTATTGGGTTTGCTGATGTTATTAATCCTATATCCTATATCTGTGTCATGTTGAGACCATAGTTCAGTTGGTATCTGATGCTCCACTTCCTTAAATAATTTAGTCTCAATTTTGTTTATTACTCGGATGTTGTAGTCATCTGCGTTTGTGTTCTTTTGACCGATAACTACTTCCTGAGGAATTCTAGCAAACTTGTTGCACATCAAATTTTGATATAATCTTGATCAGCTGAATGAAAAATCAACGGATGTTCTGTTGGTTCCCATTTGCTTTGTCCTGCCTTTTTCATCATTGGTCCTAAATCTTTTGTTTCCCAATTTTTTCCTACATATATTGCAATATGTGGGACAGAATTAGTTACACTGAACCATTTTTAACAAATTC